>OX443561.1:39695885-40420885 GCA_949372485.1 Cheilosia soror
CCCACAAGAGTCACAAGGAAATTTTTTCGCTAAAAATAACTGAGTGCGTTGCATGCGCCCCTAACTCGGGCGCCCATGCTTCAGTGCCATATAGCAATATCAAACTCTTATCAAACGATAAGAGTACCTATAAAACGTCAGCTTATGAGGGCTTTATAGCGATTAACAAGAGTAATTCTTCGCTTAATCTCAAGGCCCAGAACCTCTACCTACGCTGTACAGTGTATGTACAGTACAGAGTCAGCTCATTCTTATTTTATACGCTATAAGAGGCAACCTAAAAGTCGATAAAAAGGAGCTGAAGGCGAATTTGGAATTCCAGTTTAAATTACAAAAAAAGTTGTATTGTGAATATTTTGTCGATGGATCCTATTAGATTTTTGGCCGATCTGGTGTTCGATTTAAAGGAGACGTATGCCACGTATGTATAGTTTGCGCTTCTTTCTTTGACATGCTTCCTACTAAGTGATCTCTTCCAATTTAAAAGCTAGGCAACGTCAACTTCTACAGACTTGTTGGATCTACTCATAAGTTAAATTACGGCCACCCTCACTTCATTTTTGTTAGGCTCACTGAGTGACAGCGGTACCCTGGTTATCATTATCGTTCAACAGTCTGTAAAAGTGGTTCTTCAACTGACTACTACAAAGCTCCTTTGTTCAACTTTGCTGTGTTCAGTTTAAGCATAAAAGCCTTGACCTTCTCTATACCTTTTGGTTGGTAGCATCTCATTCCCGGGGTAACATATCTCTATCGACTCAACCGCTCATATTCCCTCGTTTGACTTTAAACGAGAATGTCTCCTTTTTATTATTGTTCAGATCAGATGTATCATAAGCGAATTGTCTTGCAGCCTTGGTCCTTATGTGCAATGTTGCGGGTAATGCTTCTTGCATCAAAGCATTTACTGAAACCTGTCAGAGGCGGCATTTCTGGACTTGAATTCGACGGCGTGCGGGAGAGTTTCAGTGAATCGCTGTTGGCAAAAGCTCTAGCAGTCTTTCGGGCCTTAAGTCGTCTCTCACATTAAGGCAACATTCAATAAGCAACTGGCAATAGGAAACACGCAATATTATCGCTCACAATTATTTTACTTTGAATTAAATTAGAGGTCTCACATCTTAGAGCCGCCTAGGACTTCATTGCGTCGGTGGGGACAGACACGTTTGCCCGACACCCAATCTGTGAGTTATGTTTTTAGCAAACCAACATCGATGTATCTTCAATTCGAAATTTGCGCAACAATAAATAGGTTATGGGTAAAATACCAACTGTATTCCAAGAATTTTACTATGTACGCAGTAGGCTTCTGTCTACATAGATACAATTAAAGACATACATAGTACAATAGTTAGAAATCACTGTTACCTTTAAAGTCAAGCAAATGCATATTGTGTATGTATACACTATACCTGCATAGAAAACCCATCCTGCCAATGCCACTATAGTCGATAACACCTCCAGTTCAATATAAATAAATACTAAAACACATAACTCTTGTCTGAGAGGTAATAAATGTCAACGAAAGTAAATTTATGATCAAACAGTTGAAAGGATGCACACAATATTGACAGCTAAACTACTTTGAAGCCGTCAATTTAACCTCTTCTCGAAAGCGCTCAAACAAAAGAGGATTCCTCTCCTCCGCACAGACCGCACATAGTGTCAGCTAGACATAGGAAAGGACAACTTTTGCGCACACTGTGCGAGGTGAAACTATGAAACCTTCTATTGAATTTGTCGCAAACGTTTTATCTCAAAGTGCATACAAGAAAAAAATGCATAAAACATCTCACCTATCACATTAGCCATCTACTATGGCAACATACACACTATATGACGAGCAGAGAACTACCACTCCAACTGCACTTCAAGATGACGCCCAAAAGCAAGAAGCAATAACACAAAAGTGGCTCTAGTAGCAGGACCAAAACACCAGCACGATTTTCAGTACACACAAAGTCCCCATCTCCGAAAATCTCAGCATAGGAGGCAGGAAAAAAAGGATAACTCCAGCTGGATGGAGAAAATAAAGTGTCATGTTCCCGGGGGAAACCCTCGCTCCGCCAACCGACTTTAGAACGAAAGGATATGCATTGGGTGGGAGAAGGTACTCCGAAACCAGAAACATGAAGGGAATTAATGTTGTACATTATCGTGTGCTGTGCTGCACCACAAAGGAGATATGGCGTGTTGCAATATTTTGCCATTTTTGCCACTACCTCCCCCAACCCCTCCAGGTCCCACACACAGTGAAGCATTGTGACAAACTGGCTTGTATTTGCATATTTTAAATATTTTGTGCATAACTCTCGGTCGCTTGTTCCGTATGCCATTTCGATTCTCTGCCTCATGCACATAGATACAGGAGTTGAATTTATATTTTCCCTAGATGTAATGCACAACGGGATTTCCATTCAAGTGCACACATATCCGTTCGTAGACGACTGCATGTGAAGAGGTGAACACTCGACAAAATGTGAAGTGCAATTCCTGATGCCGATGCCGATGCCGATGCCGCTGCCGCTGCCGCTGCCGACGCGCGTCAGTCGTCCCTCTCACATCGATTTTAAGAATCTCGTATATTCGTTCGTATGCAAATGTCCTTGCATTTGATACCTGGTGTTGCATAAACAATAATTCACCACCCCTTCAAGCGACCTCTTTAACAACGCCATGCCGGCGGCGGCTTGTCCCATGGAATGGGATTATGCTGGCATATACTTTTGCTGAGCATTATCCTTTCAAACGTTCAAACAATTACGGGGTGTGAATCAAATTGTTGCACGACATTTGGATTCGATGGTGGCTTACAGTGAATTGTATATTCTAGTGATGTGATGCAATTGCAAGCAAGGTGGTTGTATTTGTATGAAAGATGTGCGAGGGCGGATGTGAGAAGGATTTATGCAGAGTAAAGCAAGTTGAGCCAAGTGAAAGGTCTTGGCATGTAAAACTACAGGCGACTGCCATTCAACTTATACAGGATTATCCAAAGGCGTTCATCCTTTTGAATGATCTGCTCAAACAATGACAGCCAATTCATATTTAAGAGCCTAGTCAATGCAAAAGAATATAGTGACAATGCACAGCCTTATGTGGCTCCAGGTTTGTGTTACCTTGTCGGAAGAGCATGGTTTCCTTATTGTCCTGCGAATGTTTTAATTAATGAAATTCTGTTGGAAATAGGTTTGGAGGATTGCCGAGTTAGGAGAAATGTGTTACTGCCACACTTAGACCAATGTAGTGTAGGTATATCCATTTTGATGAGTATATTGCTCCTAAGAAAACCTAATGATTGGCAAGCCATACCGACGTATTCACAAAAGTGTAAGCCGACCATTTCTAAACCTCCGGAAAGTTTCTCTAAGTCGTAGAAAAACTGTCTTATAAGGGTTGTGTTTCATTTAGAGTGGTGGCAAAGGAAGGGCCATGAATTCTCATCACCTGCATACCCTGCACAGCTCGTTCGGACTGATTCTGGTATATTATTTTAGCAGGTTATGTCGGGTGATAACATCCACGAGGCAGGACAATGATTTTTTTTACTACCTATAGATCTCTAATGTTTGCTACTAGTGTTTTGTGTTCTCAATCGCTTCGCCTGTCTAAGAATACGGGGGCGGCCGGCGTTATTAATTTGGTATGGTCTGGTACTGTTCGAGGAATAATCCCTTATTTATTTATTAAAATATTCACGACCTCAGATGAGCTAAGAAACTTTTAGGAAATAGACACTGTAAACTCAAACAACTTCTTGAAAGTACAAGCAGGAGCCATTTTTAGACCATCAGGTCTCATTGCCTTTAGCCCTCTCTTTTAGTAGGTTATTATTAATATTGCCCACATCCCTTGTTGGCCGGAAACCCAGCAGACAGTCACTTACAAGCTTCGATTTTATCTCCACTGTAGAGTTTGGTTTTATTACCGCTTTGCTCATGGTCATGATGTATTGCCATATGATTGCGACCAGCTTAGCAACAGCTGTTGTCCGTTGCAAGACTTAAACTTGAAATAATTTGCTGTAGGCAGCCATTCTGATTGAAGTCCAAGAATTTTAAAGGCGACGGCTGCATCCAACTTGGAGTCATCTAGGCAGATGAAAATAGCTGATACGATTTGGTCATCTTGCCATATAAATATTGGGGAATCAAGTGAGAGAGTGTGACTACCTTAATGAATGTTTAGTGCGATGACTTCGCAAAATCTTCAAGTTCCAAGTGAGCCCGGCATACAATAGGGTGGACGGAGGTCCTATCGAGTAAGTATCTTCATTTAGGCCGCTCCTTAGCTAACTGCTTCCATTTGTCCACTCCAGTGTGTTGAGAGTTGAGGTCTCTTTCTTTTCTGCAAGCCCCAAATCTTTTTCTACTGAGTTGTCCTCGAAGACAACGAAGACTCAAAGGCTCTACTGACCGGAGTGCTTGTGTCCCTACGCTATACAAATCGTAGGTAAATGTCGCTGTATCTTCCGCTCGTGTCCAATAGTTTACTGTGAATTTTGAAGCTTTCACACGCCCAGACATTAGTTGAGTTTCGCAAGGTCTTTTACGCAATTGTACCTACCTATAGTCGTAGCTGCGCTGATGAGTTTCGAACATCAAATGCAACTAAAGATTCATAATATTGGCACCTTGTCAGAGTAGTGTTGTATATAGAGTTTGCCAATTGACAAATATTCGCATCCACGCATCCAAATTATTTTCCAAGACAAACTGCTGTAAGAATCAGACCGCACCATTGTCTGTTCTCTTTTCGCCTCTCTACCACCATAAACCTTACCCAGAGAGATTCTCTGGACTTCTCCAGAGTTCTTCCCTGAGTTCGATTCCTAGTGTTAACGCTAGCATCGATGTGAGATCTGTTTCATCCAAAGGGTCTCGACCTCCAGGCATAGCTCACGAGTATCATCCTCTCTAAGGCCCATCTTGCTTAAATGATACCCGAAATTACCATGACCTGTAGATAACGCCACCACCCATTTCAATGTTTAATTCGACTCATGCTTAGAACCTTTCTCTGAGTGGAGCAGGTTGGCCATTGTATTGCCATTTTAGCTTGTCTATTGTTCCACGGCTGACCACCTTCTCCGGTGTTCTGCCGCGATCCATTTGTGATTCAGCTAATGCTACAATTCCTCTACCAATTGAAGAGAATAGTTCTGATCCCAGCAACTTTTCACTTGACCCCTCTTTTGCAAAGGGAGTCCGCCTTTTCGTTGCCGTCGATCCCTATGTATCCTCGTACCCAAGTCAGTGTTACCTGATTTTTATATGAACACTTATTAAGCTTGAATACACATTCCAGTGTCAGTGATGTTGTGATGGTTGTCTGCTCCATGCATCTAATCACCGCCTGGTTTGCCAGTGGTATTAGGATATTTCTTAATTCCACCTGACTCTCAAGCAAGTAATCCAGCGCAAGCAGCAAAGCAATCATCTCAGCCTGGTATACTGAAGTGTGTTTCCCGAGGCTAATGTAAGGGGCTAGTTCCAGATCTTCTGAAAAGATTCCGGTTCCCGCTCCGCCATCCATCATGGATCCATCTGTGAAAATCACGATTTCACTATTCCTCTTTTCTGGAATGAATCCATTCTCAATACGAGTTTGGTGAGATTCCTTTCCATAATACGCACCTTTGTTATACCATCCACAGGCATGTTCAGTTCCCTAATCTCGTTTTTAACAAGCTCTAGGATCTTCCTGTGTCCATAGATGGTACCCCTAGTGTGCCATTTCGCATCTTGATGCAGACGAAGTGCTGTTAGGACCGCTGTTTTCTTAATAAATAAGTCTAGCGATAAAATCCCAAAGATAACTTCCAATGCGCATGTTGGTGTTGTGCGTATTGCACCTGTAATTCCTATACATGTTAAACGCTGAACCCTATCCAGGTATTTCTTAGCAGTCTTCTGGGAGGCTTTCGCCCACCGCATACAACTGAAGCGTAGTTGATAATGGGTCTAGTAATCATCGTATACATCTGCTGTCCTAGGAGAGAGTCCTCTGTCGAAATATACGTTTGCACTGATGTAGTAACCTTTTTGCCTTCCGGGGGGCTTATTCCCAAATGCGCAGCGGATCGCTTTCATGGCGGATTGGTATTTTGAATGGATCGAATCGCTTTTGGAAATATAAAAATATCAATCCGCCATAAGCGATCCGCCGCGCAATTGGGAATAAGCCCCCGGACCTTCTCCTCAATATGATAATTCCAAGTAAGTCCGCAGTATCTAAGTATACTCCCAGATACTTAACCTTATTGGTCGTTGTTAATTCCGATCCGAAAAGTGTTAAGGGCTGAAATTAAAGATTTTTCCTCTTCCTAGTGCAGATTATTAGATCTGTTTTCTCCGCATTAATAGAGAGTCCTTGTTCCAGACACCACGGCTCAACCACTTTGAGTGTACTCCTCATGTTATCCGCTGTGACGTCTATGAATTTGCCTCTTGCCATTATTGCTTTGTCGTCGGCATATCCCACTGTGTGAATGGCAGTTGCCTTAAGTCTGTCGAGAAGAAAGTCCACAGTGATATTCCGCAGTGTAGGTGAAAGAACACCCCCTAGTGGGCAACCTCTGCTGACCCTTCCTCGGAGTTTTCAGGTTCCCGTTTGGATATTTATGGCCCTTGTATTTAACATATTGTCCAGTGGGTTAACTCTACGTTTTTCCAACGCTTGTTTCAGACTTTCAAAGCATCGAAGGCACCTTTAAAGTCCATATAGTGGTTATCGCAATGCCCCGGTATTTAGCTCTTTCCTCGCTGCGTATAGTACTTGATGTAGCGCTGTTTCTCTAGACCTACCTGCCATATAGGTATGTTGTCTATTCTATACTATTCAAAGGATACCTCTTAAGCGCCATACTCTCCATAGTCCACCATAAACCTTTCCATTGTTTTTAACAGAAAGGATGTTAAGCTGACTGGTCTGAAGGACTTTGCCTCGGTGTAATCCCTTTTTCCCTGTTTTGGAAGGAAGACCACCTTTGCCTACCTCCATGTAGTCGGGATGTAGCCTATTTCTATCCTAAGCCTTGGTGCAATTATACGTCAACTTCCAATTCCTGTAAGGAAACTATAGTAGCCCCCAACCCCCCGAATCAAAATTGACTGACTTCCATAAAAGACTATCAAAATCCTCCAGAACATAATCATGATTGACATTGAGTGGTGCTGCAAAAAGACGATGCACAAGCAAACCCTTGATGGATGTCGAATTCAGCAGAAACCTAAAGGACAGAGGATAAAAAAAAAACAAAAAAATAAACAGAAAGAAACACATCATCTTTCGACATGACAGAGCCCTCCTCTCAAAAGAGGATAATTTAAGCGTGCCTCGAAGAGACCCTCTTAATTTTCCATCCCCATAATTGCATCCTCTGGAAGGGTATCTCTTTTCCTTTCTATTCAAACGTCACTATCACTGGGAGGGACGAGATGAAGAACTATACTACCACAAGCTGCGCGTGGTGTATCCATGACATCGGAGATAGACAAAAAAAAAAAAGGCATCAAGCAAACCAACCCATCCAGATGTACCTACTATAGTGGGAGGCACTGTGAAACCGTAACAGATCTACAACAAAGATAAATGATTCGTATGGCGGAATCTCGGTTGATAAATGAAACCATCACGAACATTATACTTTATAAATCTAATAATTTAATGTTTATGGCAAAGATTAATGTTGCCAGCACAATAATTGGCAAAGTGGAATCATGTTCCCGGCTGGAGCGTGGTCCACACCGTTTCGGTGGCGTCCTTGTCGTCGTCTCCTTCGTACTCGTTGATTCCATAATGAATGATCGATTTATGTAAGTTTGCTGGTTTTTTGTATTGGTATGCACCCCCAAGCCCCTCAAGTCTCTGTGAAGATGCTTCAGTTGTTTTCTTTTCTATTCGTCCTTGAGCCGTTTCGATGCGGTTTTTCTCATTTTGTCATAATTACTCCCGTATTGGTCGGTATCGAATCCTAATTTGATACGTCTGCGTTTGTCGTGCATTATTTGTGCGGCAGCGGCAGCATGAATAATTCAGGACATGGAACAATCGAGTAATTTTTATTCATCTTAATTAGGTTTTATTTCTGGAGGTTGTTTGGCTTTGTGAGCTATAATTGGGGCCGGCCGCTTCGCCTATAATAGGCATAGAGAAACATTGTTTGTGGCAGAGCTGCCTTTGGATGCCATTAACACGGTCTTGTTCTTCGTTGTAATTAATTGGCCGCACGGCATTAACGGTTGCATGGTATATGGATTGTGGTGTTTGTCCTTTTTGTGTGGTGCTTATGCTCATAGGCGATATGAATATGCTAATGACGCTTGGGTGGCCTGGTGGTCGATTGGTACTTAATTAGGTGAGCCAAAGGTTGGGGGAATTATCACGTTAAATGAAAAGTTTTTAATTTGTGTAGACCGTAGACGGTAGGTACCGACACGGTTTGTGAGGCTTTAAAAGAGAAATAATTGTTAGGCCGAAGTTATCTTCTCATTAAATTCGGTCTGATGGCTTTTATGGTTTTCTGATTGTGTGAGCCACCAACTAAGTCTATTGTAATTATATTTGAGGGTATTTATTGCTTAAGGACGTAACCAACAGCTACACGGTTACATTTGTTGGCCTCGGTGTCGTAAAACAATGAAAATACAGGCTCTGTGGACTTAAATTATAGAACAGTCAGCTGGGTCAGAAATTCGGTCATTTCGTTCACTAACAAACTCGTTCACCTCATATTTGAGTCCCTCAGATTGTAGGTATGATTTGTCATACCACTTACTTGGGTATAAAATGAAGCGCTAAAATTTGCCAACATACTAAGCAATAATCAGCAATCCTTTTTATATGACACTAGCTGGACCCGTGCTCGCCTTGCCCGCTCGCACAAAATTATATTTGGTTCATTTAAAATTACACTTTTGAGTGTTTCATTGAAATCTGTCCAGTAGTTTTCCCGCTTTTAGGAGAAAAAGAAAATTCCTCCCTCTCCTAGATCTTGCTACTTATTTGTAATACTGAATTTCCTTTCGTTTGTTTCCCTCTTCCTATATGGAATCCAAGGAACTACCTACCCCAAACCTACCCTGTTACCATACCACATATCGAATGAAATTCTGAAATAAAACCTGTTTTGTATTATACGTCTCTCTTCTTATGAAGATTATTAATATACCCCATGCCATACTGTAGCACGCACCCCATCCCCATCCGGCATCGGGCATACGATCATAATATACATATGTACCTACATATACAACTGACCATAGCACTTACTGCGAAAACAAATCAACCCTCGAATGTATATATTTTCACTTCAAAAATTACATTTTGGCTAAAAACTGTTCCTAAGGACATGGCTATAAACGACATAGCCTATAGCAGTCTCACAGTGCTAAGGAACATTTAAAAAAAAGTTTCATCGAAATCTGTACAGTAGTTTTCGAGTTTTTAACGGCCAAAGAAAATTCCTACAGTTTTATTATATGTATAGATATAGATTTTGGCCTACAGATGTTCACTAAAAGTCGGTTATGGTCCTCTTGTTTGTCTGTGAGGTCCTAATGTGAGATCTTTCTTTGCTATATTTCCAGCTAGAATTCAAAAACTGTACAGACAGACGCGTTGCTGTCATATAATCCTGCTGATTTGCAGATCGATTCCGCTGCACAGCCCAAACTTGGCCAACAAATCTTACGGAAAAGTCCTACCTCAAATATCTTCAAGATATCTTCATCTACCTTCAATAAAATTGGTGCTACAGATCTATCGAGTAAAGCTGAGATTATTATGCGGTATTCTGCCTTCTTAGTGACTTAAAGGACGACAATTTAGCTTTAGCACTAAGTTATTCCATTATGACCAATCCATCAGAAAAACGTCTTACATTGCTCGTGAATTAAACACTAATATACTTTGTTGACGCATCGCGGTTTGAACATATCAGTTACAAACCTGTGGACCACCAAGTAATCATCAGCGAAGATCAAATGACTTATTCTTAAGCCTGCCAATTGGAAATGTCCTTCGCTAAGGCGGCGCTATAAAGTTTAGAGAGACAATAAAAGCCCACAATGAAAGCTATTTATGTAACACACCGTCTACCCGAAAACAGTTTGCTTTGCACAAAGATGGAATGACTTTCAGGAGAGAACCCGACCTCTGCAACACACTCCAGAGTTTACCTCAATCGTATGACTTTTTCAAGTCTACATACCATTTGTAAAAAAGTATAGGAATATAAGGGACGGTAGGATCAAGTCCGACTTACATACACGAGTATCTCAATCTCTCCTAATGCGAATGGGAATCGCCCTTATGATTTAGAGTCAATGGCATCAAAAGACCGATAGTTATTCAGGATCCGTTTGAACTACACACTCGCGATCCTTGTAATGTCTAGAAGGGTCTTTGAAAATGACTATACATCTTGGATTCATGAACTTGAAATGAGAGAATCGCTTTAAGCAACAAGCTGGGTAATAATAAACCGATAGTCGGAAATTATGAAATCTCAAAGGCAAAGGCATCTGCAACATGGCTATAGTCCACAAGCTCAAGGAAGCTACATTTATTAACTTGAGCAACTAAAAAAAAATTGGCAAAAAGGAGCAATTTTCAAAAATTATCTAGCTTGGAACAAAAAGTTAAAAAATAAGAAGTAAGTTTAAATTGTCATAGGTAGGTATAGGTTTTCAAACTTGTAAATTAATACACTTTGGCATTTTCAAAGATTTCACCTTTCGGAAATGCTAATTTATATTTGTTTATCTTTATGTACATTCTCCGAGTTTTGATTTTAAAAAGGATGGTCATCATCGTTGGATTTGCCGACTGAACCTTAAAATTTAGCGAGTCTCGATTCGACTTTAAAAAGGACGGTCGGCATTTCCAATCTGAGGTTAAATTCGAACGCTAGCTTGTAGAATACGGCGATCACTGAAATTATACACACACGACACAAGTGATCAATTTGAGTCGCTTTGAGAAAACAATCACTGTTTTTTTGAGATTCGATAGAATCGAGTATTTAACGAATTCAAAACTTTCACTCGAATGAACGTCTCGTATTCTGAGTTTCAAAGGAAAGAAGTTCAATATCGAATGATTTCATTGGATAATGCATTTTTTTGCATGTAGCTGGATGTAAAATCGTTGAAAGACATCGCATGCGAGCTTTGCGATAGTGTGGGACTTGCGGTTAGCAAGTGCTTCACACTAAAAACACCCGAGGGAAGCATGGTGTTGCCATCCTTCCAATAATCGCACCTATAGTCGTTAAACTAATCAGCAATTTGAATGGTTTTACTCTTCGTAATCTTCTTATTAAGTTGTTGTTATTAAGTGTTCGACTACTTCTGAATTAGCATGGTTGCGAAGCCTACCTTCATGTCTTCTTGCGATTTTTACATCTCTATGTAGATCAGCGTTACGTAAGTACCATGGCGCATTAACAATATTGCGTAGTACTTTGTTTTGGAAGCATTGAATGCTTTGTAGGTTTGTCTTAATTGTGCACCCCCAAAGCTGGAGACCATAGGTCCATATTGGTTTTAGGACTTGCTTATATAGAAGCAGTTTATTATATATTGAGAGACATGAATGCCTCCCTATGAGCCAATACATTTTATTGTATCGTATATCGAATTAATAAATGAATGACAAAATCAGCGGTATAAATATTTAACAGTCAGATTTTCAATTGTTGTTGATTTTAATTTGAGTAAAGATGGCATTTATGTATTCTTGGAGGAAGACACGATCAAATTGAACCGAAAAGGACTACGAAACAAATCTACTAATCCACTATCCACTTAGTGTGGCCGACAAAATATAGGCTTGCATGTGGTATCTCGCTTGCTGGAACCTTCCGGCTTAATAAAGCAGCATTTAAATACGTTTTGTGTCAATATTGAGTGCCACATGCTATTATTTACATTTAGAATTTGTATTTCATAAGACAATCAAATGTTGCTTCCCGTTTAATATCTTTCGATTTACCTATGCAAAAAGAATTGAACTTAAATTTTTAAATAGAGCTTTGGACCACACATTTTCGCTCGAATAAAATTCGACATTTAACTCGATATAAGCGAAGCTGGAAATGTGGGGAGAATTGAACAAATACGAATCTCCATCGAAATCGAAAGTTGGAATGTCAGTTGGCTGAACCCACCAAAGGGTTAAAATGAATAATTTTGACCTGCTACCACTTATTGGATGTTTTATTGCCTGTTTTTAATTGTAGTAGTAGGTATCTAGTAGTTGCATATGTTGACATCATCACACTATTATTTCTTTAATATACGGATGCTAAATCTGCCGGCAAATCCTTAAAATAAGTCGGCATTTCAATGAAATGAGGATCTGGAAAAAAACTTGAAGTGGGAAAAGACAATTTGGTTGTATTTAATGCAAACAAGACACAGCTCACAACATTTTCTAGGAAAAATGCATCAACAGTTCCTCAGATCCAAATGGATGACCATCCAATCCATCTCAAGGACTCAATACACCTTTAAGGAGTCACAATCAACTCATGAATTACATGGCAGGACCACATTATCCTATATCACAAGATCGGCGTCTGATAAGTTGAGCTACCTATTTAGAGCAAAGAGGTACTTTAGCCCCAAGTAACTATACCCTTCTCTACAAAGCACAGGTTAGGCTTAGAATATTGTTCCCATATATGGAGCTCGGCCTCAAAACATTCACTTAACCTACTTAACAGCATACAGAGACGAGCAGTTCGACTTAATGGAGACCCTACACTTACATCAAATCTACAACCGTTGATGCACAGAAGTTTGCCGCTGACCTATGCTTGTTATATAGGTACTTCCATGGTAGATGTTAAGAGGAAATCAAAAACATTATCCCTCGAAATGCAACTTTTGAGCGCCCCACAAGACAGGCTGCTAATGCTCATGATCATGACCATACAGTACACTTGACCACCGCGAGGACATCAACTTTCCAAAACTCCTTCTGTTACAGGACAAGCAAAGCAGGATATATTTCCAGAAGACTACAATTTGCAGCAATTTAAGTACAGAACTTGAAGCGTTATTAGGAAAGGCGAATCCCGGGAGAAGTATTAAAGAAAATGTATTTATGAAAACTCTTCGAAAACAATATTCTGTTTTGGATACTTGGATCTCGGTGCATTGTCTAAAAGGTCACAATGGTGGTATTATAATCATAAAAATGGAATTGGATCGAACAAAGAGCTGCATAAGTTATAGTTTTTTTTAGTACTAAGAAGGCAGTGAACTCCAAAACCCTTTCGCGTGGCTTTCTTGTATACTCACAAATCTATTGCCACCCACAAGCACACCACTAATAACTCGTGTGATGCTGCTACTTTTCCCACCGACCATTAAGTCGAGTTACTAATGCAATTTGAAAATGTGCATCTATCACGAAAACCACTTTCATAAGTACTTATCCTTTACGGTGACATTAAGTTCATGGACAAGTTTACTATATGCTCGAAAATGCGCATTCATTTCATAACAATAAACTTTCCCCTAACTTGCATCCGAGTACCCTTATAACTCCAAGGCAACATGTTAACTTCACATGCTAAAGTGATAACCCTAAAACTCGGAAAAGCAACTTCCTTTCCATAGAACCCATTCACTTCATATGTCACTTATTAAAAGTAAATTGTTTAAAACACAAGAAAAAATCTAGCAAATCCAGTGAAACAGTGAAACTGTGAAACAGTATCTACCCCCAGAGTGCATGGCCCGAAGCAATTGTTGTTCCATAAACAATATCACCGTACACATGCTCAGCAATCAGCTCCGAAAAATCCTATAAATCCCGCTCGTTACCTGGGAGAAATGATCCGCATTTGCCTAACTTCCCATATCCAACTGTGAAGTGAGTAAGTAATTCGTATCTTTTTTCCTCAGTATAGCGCATTTATCTCTCTCGCCTTCACATCCCGCAGTCCCGCACACATGTTTATCCTTTTAAAAATATTAATCCTCTGCAATTCTTGGGGAAACCCAAGCCCAGAGTCTGTGCTCCTATTGCAGAAGAAACAGGCACAGTCCCAGCAATCATATTTCGTCTGTCAGCCGACATCTTGGTACATTTGTTCCCGAGCATTATGACGGAGATATGGAGAATTGAGATTGGAGAACTGCTCCTGCATATTATATATAGCTTTCAATTTTATTGAAATATGCTTGGCATCAGGATTGTAATGCCGGTTCGCATTCGAACTCATACACAGACACACACCCTTCTATATAAGAGGAGAAAGATTTTCATTTTATTTTATTTTTTCTTGTCGCCATCGCTTTTGCAAATTTTCATAATGCAATCAGATGACAAATTTTTGCACATTCTCTGTTTTTCTTTTCCTTTCTCATAACTTTTTGCTGGGTTTCGTTCTCATCGTTATTTGCATGCATTTGGGGTTGAAGTGTGAGGGATTGAATATATGTTACTCAATGGCGCACACCCACACCCATGACCCGCCCGACTTCATTGTCGGTAGTGGTTGTGGCATTAAAGTTGCATGCGGGCTTACCAACGCCGGGACTATTGGGAAAGTTTCTGATTCACAAATGCGCGCTGTTGGATCGCGACGCGGGTTGAGGAGCAGCCACACACGGAACATGGCTTCACATTCAGCTTAAGTGCAATTGGTAGTAGCATTGAAAAAGTTGACTTGATTGCGAGCGCTTTCTTTCGCAGGACTCCGAGTGCATAACGAATGGTGCCGGAAAGTTACTTTGCTTGTGTCTAAGTTGATTTAACTGTAACCAAGAAGTTGGTCAAAGTGTGAAGGGTAGAATTCATTGTGTAAGACCGACAGAGCCTGGGTAGTGTCAATAAATAAAATTGAATCAAGCAGGGTGTTTGGATTAAATTTTAGATAGATATCTTTAGAAGAAATTTTATATTCTATATACCTACCTTATACCTACCTATACTAAGGCTGTGTTCCTTCAGAAGGGTGAAAAATTGTTGGAAGTACAATAAGGTACTTAATGTCTATACTTAGCTGCTCTTGTTGGTGAAACATATTTACCTATACTTAGCTTGAAAATAAACCACATATGGGTATAGGAGTTATCGGAAAGCGTTAAAAAAAATTCACTTCGGCCTTTCCGTTCCCTTTGGTATGAGGATTGCTACTAAAGTGACACTACTTGGAAGTAGCGAAAGTTTTGCTTATTACAAACGCCCCAAAAGACTGTTCCCATCAGGTTGAGGGGAAAATCACAATTTTTGCCGATTTTTTAAGACGAAAGGGAAAAAAAGACGAAAGGGATAAAAACGGGGAAAAAATCCAAAAAGGGGAAAAATCTTTAAATCCTATCAAAAACAGTTTGCCAGAAAATCTTCTTACTTAACTTACTTACTTATCGAGCTCCCGACCCGCGAAGAGTCTCTGCCTGAGACACTGCAGCCTTCCATCCTCTACGATCCCGGGCACACTGCTTCCAATTGTCCAGACCAAGCGCTCTGGCATACGCGATGGCTTGGTCTTTGAAACGGAGGTTCGGTCTTCCTTGTGTTCTCGAACTTGGGGGCTGGGATTTGAAGATCCTCTTAGCTGGAGCATTATTGTTCATTCGCTCGATGTGGCCGAGCCAATGTAGTCGACGTGTTTTGGCTTTTTGGACTACATCCACATCTTGGTATAGCTCATAGAGTTCGCGGTTGTATCTTCTCCTCCATTCGTCCTCCCCGCACACAGGACCAAAAATCCGCCGAAGTATTTTTATTTCGAAGGAGCCCAGTATCAGCTCTTCCTTCTTACTTATCGTCCAGCACTCGGCGCCATAAAGCGGAACTGGCAGGATAAGGGTTTTTTAGAGCACACATTTCGTCCTTCGAGTTAGGAGTTTTGAACCCAATTGTTTTGCCAAACCGAAGTAGCAACGGTTTCCTAGGGTAATTCTTTGCCGGATCTCCACTTGGGTGTCATTCGTGGAGTTTACGTTTACTCCGAGGTAGGTGAACTCCTTAACTACTTCGAAATTGTTGCTATCAATAGTGACGTTTTGTTCTAGGCGGTGGACAGATGCTTGTTTGTTTGTTGATAGCATGTACTTAGTCTTGTTCTCATTTACTTCGAGGCCAACGGATTTCGCCTGTTCTTCATTCGCCGTGAACGCTTCTATCACGGCACGATGGGAGCGACCGATGATATCAATATCGTCCGCATAGCCAAGCAGCTGGACGGACCTGTTGAAGATAGTGCCTTCCGTGTTGACACCTGCTCTGCGCACTACCTGCCCCAGTACTAGATTGAAGAAGTCGCATGATAGAGCGTCACCCAGGGTTCCCAGGTTTTAAGAAAAGAAATCCCCTTTTTTTAACACCAAAATGATATTTTTTCCCCTTTAAAAAACAAAAAAATCTCTTTTTTCCCCGAAGAAAACAAATCTTAGCATAACCAGCTTTTGAGCTCGGGCAATGCTTCCAATTGCTTTAGATACATATTTGCATTTTTTTTCCTTCTTCCTTCATTTCAAAGTCCAAAATAAAATTAGAATTATTTTCACTTAGGTACATATTAAGTTGTGCTGCCGTTCGCTTCAAATTTTTAATTTAGACATAGTGCATGGACAGGACAAACTATGTGCTAGGTCACACATGCCTTCCCATGAAAGTCGTGTCTGGAGAAACGGGTAGATTTTTAGGTTAGTTGAGAAAAGAAGCTTATATAACACTGAAAATTCCTTTTCTTTTCTACTTACTTAAAATCGACCTGTCTAGGAAACGACTTTCATAGGAAGGAATGTGTGGCCATTGGGCATGACTTTCATTCACATAAACGATTTGGTTACACACAAAAACAAGGCCTCATTGCAATAAAATAAAATTTGGCAGGTACAGGAAAAACAGAAAATACAAAACTTATGGTAAAGTCGAAGCGGACGCCCGCTTTTTATGCCCTCACTCTACCAACGCAAATAAAAAATGAAGATTTCGATCGAAAGCGTTTAGGAAAATAACCTTCGTACGTCATGCCCATGCGAAAATTATTTCTGAAATTGGATTTTTGGTCCATTTTCTGAACCATCTACCATCTACCTTTCTACTCACTCAAAATCTACCTGTCTTTCTGTACACAACGTTCATGATCAATGATCATGCTTCATTTCATGGTAAGGAGTGTATGGCCATGGACAGGACATGGCAATAACTTGCATGGGCAACAGGTTTTTAACATTTATTTATTCTAGAAGATTTTGTTACAAACTGTTTTTGATAGGATTTTACGATTTTTCCCCTTTTTGGATGTTTTCCCCGTTTTTATCCCTTTCCCTTTTTTTCCCCTTTCGTCTTAAAAAATCGGCAAAAATTGCGATTTTCCCCTCAACCTGGGAACACTGGCGTCACCTTGCCGAAATCCGGTGCATATTTGAAATAGTTCGGAAGAGCTGCTTCCAAACTGCACGCTGCAGCGCGTGTTTTCCAGCGTCACGCGACACAGCTGAATCAGTTTTGCCGAAAATCTTCTAGAATAAATAAATTTTAACAACCTACAAAAAACAACCATGCTCAAGAAATGTGCCCATGCAACATCCACTTAATTTTTTGTTTGGTTTCTGAATGCATTCATTCTTTTCAAATTTAATAAAACTATTACCATGTACCAAAAAAAACTGCCTCAAAATACGCCAGAAAATACGAAACAAAACAGGGTCACAAAATAATACAGGACAAAATACGCCCTAAAAAAGCGCAAAAATCTGCCCTAAATATGCCCGAAAAACCCTGCAGCTCATATAACGGCCGAAATAAAGTGAAACCGTGTACTGGAGCTGACTGTTTCGAGAACAAGATTCGGTCCTTATAAGAAAGGAGATCCTTTGATCTGTACCAAATATGGAGTCATAAGTCTCATCAACATTACATACAAGATTCTGTGTGAAATAATCTCTGAACGCCTAAAGACGATGGTCAACATCCTGATAGGTCGTAATCAGTGTTGTTTTAGGCCAGAAAAGTCTGTAAGTGACCAAATTTTCAACTTTTGGCATATCTGGGAAAGAATGAGAGATTTCACCAACCACCTGTTCATCTATTTCAAGGTTGCCTTTGGTAGCATTATTGTACTGAAATAAGCTTCACAGAGCCGTGTCTATTTTAGGTATGCCCGTCAAATTCATGAGCTTGTTCGGAATGACGTTAGAAAACTTTAGCAACTACATAAAGCTTGGTAACAACCCCACTCAACCGATCTTAGGTCTTAGGCCAGGTGACCCGCTTTCATATGAGTTCTTTAACATTTCGTGAGCAACTAAGCAGACGTTCTTTAATATGCCTTAAATCCTCGCCCATATATATGGTGCAAAAGGAAGGACTCTGACACTCTGCCTCTATAGGGAAAAGTTGTGTCCATCACGTTGTATTCCAGGAGCCTGGAGGAAAGGTATAATACATAATTAACGACTTCACAGCGAACCTATTCAAAAAGATTCCAATTAATCTTCTAAGATGGATTATAGACTTTATAAATTTCGTGCGGCTCTAAGCTATAAAAGTTAAGCTAAGCTACTTTCCCTAAGGTTCATGCACCATGCAGTAGAACCGGTATGACTAAAGCTAAGTACACACGATTGTCAGATCTTACAAAACTGTCAGATTTATCAGTGAAAAATGTGTCCCAAATGTCTTACAATCGTCTGAACTTCCAATTTTGTCTTACAATATTGTTAGAAATGTCATTGTCAGACCATTGTAAGACATCCATCTGACAATTAAATTGTCAGGTTGCTGACGATCGTCGGAACAAGACTGAACACACAATTTTTATTATTGTCAGACAATTAGGACTTTGTAAGACTCATTGGAAATTGTCAGATGTCGTTGTTTATGGAAGCTGACAATAGCATACTTTTTTTTCATTGACAGACAGTTTAACGGTGGCATAGACGCGAAATCGAAGTTTACTTTTATACACGATGGGAAATAATTTAATTGATACAAGCAACTATACATTGGAAAAGTATAGCCAACATCAAAAAACTTAAAAAAAGATCCTATAGAAAGAAAGTCCAGAGTGAATGGTCGCCCGATAGCATACTTAAATTGATCCAGGAAATCGAGACGCGACGCAGTCTGTGGGTTGTATAAACTACCCAAGGAAGCCTTGTGGCAAGAGGTCGCCGCGATCGCGATTCAATTTCCTCTTAACGAATGTACGGGCAAATGGAGAAATGTGTGCACCACATTCAACAGCAACCTGGAGAAGTATACAGGAAACAGAAGTCTGGTCAAGCTGCCAACGAAACCGTCTCGATTTCCTGGAAGTATTTTAAACAAATGTTGTTCCTAGAACCATCATCGAATTGTTTCGAGTCCATCCGCAAAAAATTGCGATAAAGTTCTGGCTCCTCAGCTCGCAATTCAACGAGTAACTTGGAGTAGAATACCTCCTGCTGACGACGAGCCACCCAATCCTTTGTCCAAACACGACAAAGTTTCTGAGGCAATTCATCATCCTCGCTGTATTCCAACACGTAGGCAGTTAAAATAGTCGCTTTTGATCCATTATCCGTACTACAAAAAACAGCCCACAAAAATTTATCTGACAGTGTCTGACAGCAGATCGACCAATTTTTCAAATTCAAATATCTGCCGATAGTGTGAACACACAATTTTCAACCTTACAACGTTGTCAGAAAAGTCATTGTCAGACGATTGTAAGACATGCATCTGACAATGAAATTGTAAGACTTTGGGACAAAATCTTACAACCGTTTGAACGCACAATTTTGTATTATAAGGTAGTTGGCTGTTGTAAGCTAATTGTCAGTCATTGTCAGAGCATTGACAGATCTGACAATATTGCAAGATCTTACAATCGTGTGTACTTAACAATTTTTTCTTGGTTCTACAAGAGAGGGCTTTTAATTCTTCGATGCCTTCTTCTTCTTCGAGTCGGTGAAGTTTAGAGTCCTTCCTCGATGACAGCATATACCAATCTTGCACCTCCCATTGTTAAAATTTGTATATATCGAAAACAACCGAATCAATTGAGCAAAAAATCTTAGTTATTGGCCCGGAAGTGTTCCTGTTAAAATTGGTCTTAATTAAACAAAAGTGCTTGGCACTTCCCAAACTTAGCAAAAGGTTTTCCTCGACACTTCGAAAAGTAGTCCGTCGATTGAGATGCTATGAAGTAAAAAATGCACGTTGACCAGAAGTTTTCAAGTTTTTCGATAGATGGCACTGAACTCCCACTCAAAATTACACTATGTCTTGACATTTATGGCAGATTTAGCCTTAACATTTTGTAAATACACGTTTATTGCCTTTAGAAAGTATTTAATAAACTATTTTCGGGGGATCGGTCAAATAGGCGTGGCACTTCCCCAAAAAAATAAAAAAAAACAACTGCAAACGGTTTTTCTCGACACTCGTTGGAGCTAAAGTCTTAAATTTAGAACATTGACACAAAATAGCACGCTTTGGAACATAATATTAGTCTAAACACCCTCTACGCCATCCTAAAATATTCGACAACAATTTGGTTGGCTATACCCCTCAATATGGGTCGATATCAAATCAAATATTTGGATTTTTTGCTGTCCCGCTATTGAGGTCTACACCGTCTGCTTGCACTCTCAATTTATTAAAACTCAATTTTAATTCAAAAAATTAAAATTTGTTTTCCACGCAAAGAAAAACCCTCCCCAAAATAACTGGAATAACTCTCGTGGGGCGAACTAATTTCTTTCGCTCTGCAATAAACTTTCGCTAGAGCAGATATGCGAAATCTGATGCGACGACAACTTGCTCTACAGATAGATATTCCATAACCACCCGAAGATAGAAGCGAAAAATCTTTTTAAACTTTAGCCCCGTTCAAGTGGTAATTTATTTCGCAAGCAGTCTCCTTGCCACAGTGTACCATTCAACTAGACAAAAAGATACAATTGATATCAATTTTTGTTTCTGTTATGTTTTTTTTTTTTTTTGCCTCCTTAGCTGATATATTTAGAGCATCGTCTATCTGCAGATGCACAATGGAATAAGAAAATACGAAACACACGAAACCTCCCAGCTAAAAGATTAAAACAGCAACAGAAGCGATTGGCTTCTGGCACCACTCCGATGTCGTCCCGTCGTCGGTCGCCCAACTCTGGACCTGGACATTATTATTTCTTTTTAGCGTTCTTCACATGAATTATTCCCATCTTCAGGAGGCCAATTAGCCAAAATAACTCCGCTGCCACCAGCTCTACTTTCACAAACAAGAAAATCGTTTTGTTTTAGTCCTCGCAGTCGCACGCAGTGTTGCCACAAAGAGAAAAGTCAAATGGCACCCAAAAGTCGAGGCGAACTTTTCGAACTCTGACTCTGACTTCGACTCGGACTCGGACTACGTGGCGCAGGCAAATCGCTTCCAAGGGGCCAAGAACTGCAAAGAAGTAGAAAACCATCCCAAAGTGTGATAATTTTATGATTTTATTGTTTAATTTAGCAGTAGGTCGACGGCGGGCGGCAGCGGCGGCGACGTCGACGCCGGCGGATGGTCTTCAGAGGAGGGTGGTAGATGGTAACGGGTAACGGATGGATGGCGGTTCCGCACTAGCGGAAAAGTTTATCTGCGGATAAATGGATATTTCAACTAAAGCTGTTATTTTAATTATTTTTTACCCGCAATAGTGTCTTAATTAACTAATGCGGCCAACACTGAGAGGAGGATAAATTCCAAGGGATTCCGGCGGAAAAAGTTTGCCCCCAAATATCGGGGGCGAGGGTTAGGTATGCCAGGCGCGGGGGGGTTTCGGAATAAATAGAGACAAACGATGGCGGCGAAAGGCATTGTGATTATGATGATGACTATTTATGAATGCCATAAATTTTGTGCGCGGCTTGTTATTGTGCGATTGACCCTGTGAATATAAATTATGATTTTATGCTTGGCAGGGACTTGCTTATTAGGTAATTAGGATTTTTATTCCCAGTGTTTGATATTAGAAAAAGCAAAATGGGTTTGTATTTGTTTTTCTCTTGATTTTTTTCGCATCCGTACAATGATGTTGTTCTGCACGCTTTGGGGATTAGTCAGCCGTTTATACTCGTATTGTTGGGATACAGTGTTGCTGTGCTGGCTGTTCTTATAAATGTTGGAAAGCATAACTTAAATGTAATTGATTGGATTGGAGACGAATGTGGTCAGTTATTCAGCAATAAATTATTGATGGTACTGTGGAGAGTTGATGAGTTAGGCGAGGAGCTTATTGCTACTCAAAAAGATTGCTCCGCACGTGTAGACTGGTAGTAGTTTAAGGGGTGACTCTATCGGTCTTCATTAAAGTGGGGTATGCCTAATGTGGCCATTTCACCCGCTTTTGGAGGCTTTTACCCTCTTTTTTTTACCTAAAACCCTCCACCCTCCACCCGCCACCACAACCATTTTCCCAGTTTTTGATAAAAAAATCGGAATTTAATTCTCTTAAGAATTTTCTTTAGTCCTTTTTTTCACTACGTTTGAAGATTTTTTTTTAATTAAAAAACGTATAAGAACACTGATCTTAGCTGCCGTAGACAACTTCAGTTGGCATAAGTGCGCGAAAATTGCAAATGTCATGTGTCAAAGAAACAACCAATGTTATTCATTGACGTTCGCTGTAAATACGATGGTAACGTTTTTTTTTATGTGGAATGTTAGCTCCCTTTGTCCGATCGCGCTCTTATATAAAGTACAGAAATCGAGTTTGAAATCGATTGGATGAAAACTAACAATTTTCCCATACAAACGTTGACCCACCTTTTACCCCTTTCGGATATCGTATTTCCTCAAATCTCTTCTAAGTGTTTTGTGCTTTATTTCAAAACATCTGCTTCTTAGATCTTACAGTTTTGGGCGTGGGCTGGGCGTTGGTCGACAATCAATCAATACAAACTGTCTAAGGGTGGTTACATTTTAAGGGCCGATGTTTGAATATGAACCACACCTAAACGTCAAGTTTTTTTTCTGCATTTCATTTGACATTTCTCAATTTCAGACTAACTTAATTTGAACCATGGAAAGATACACAATCGAGCAACGCGTTAAAGTTATTCAGGATTATTATGAAAATGGGCGTTCAAATCAAAATGCATATCGATGCACTTCGTGACTTTTTCGGTCAATTTAATCGTCCAAATGTGCGTACAATCGGAAAAATCGCGGAAAAATTTGAGCAAACCGGATCTGTAGGAGACGTGAAAATACAGTGCATGCTCGTACAGCTCGTGCTTCAGAAAATATTGCTGCTGTGATAGTGTGGCTGAAGAGCCGTCCACCTCAACTCGTGGTGCTCGCTATCGTGAAATGATAACGAACTTTTTATGGCCCGAATTGGAAGATATGGATGTGGACGATATGTGGTTTCAACAGGACGGTACCACTTGCCACACAGCTATCGAAACAATGGCTCTTTTGCGGAAGAAATTCAATGGCCGTGTTATCTCACGTCGTGGCGATGTTAATTGGCCGCCATGATCATGCGATTTAACACCGTTGGAGGATCTTTCTTTGGGGTTATTTGAAAGAAAAGGTGTACGTCGATAAGCCAGCAACAATTCAAGAGCTAAAGAATGAGATAATTCGGCACATTAACGGCATAGAACCTCAATTATGCCTCAGCGTCATCGAAAATTTGGACCATCAGATGGAGGTGTGCCGCCGAGATCGCGGCAGCCATTTGGCCGATATTTTGTTCTATATATAATTGAACCATACCAATATTGTCATAATAAAAATAAATAACAAAAATTTCCTAAATAATTTGTGTTTTATTCAAAATCAACATCGGCCCTTAAAACTTAACCACCCTTTATTATGACATTAGCTCGTCGGCCGGTTTTAACTAGTAGCTGTTAGACTAGAGAATCCCTGAGGCACGAAACTGCTAATCGGATACATCTTCATGGCGCCCAACCGACTATAGCACTTCTGAAAGAAGTCCATATGAGCTTGTAAATAAAATCGAACCTGCTGATGGGTTGTGTGCTATTGCGAAATTCTGATCTGAAATAATAACGTTTCTATTTGACTATATTATCGAAAACAACAACAACGAATAGTTTTAACGATTGTGACTTGTGAGGATGATATAGATATCACACTTTGCAATAACTGCAATATCAAGAAAGTATAGAAAATTGTAGAGTATCCAGCAATTTGTTTCTTAAATTGCATACTCCGATAATATCTGATGTGGATCTCGAGATCCAGATTTTGAAAGAATCCCAAGCAAACTGACTGTCCAACGTTTCACTAAATCGGGGTTTTGATTTGTTTTTGATAAGATTCCGACACAAAGGTAATAACTTGCGAAAAATCGTTTAACGTAAAGTCTCGTGTCCTGCCAAATATAGCAAATAGACCTCCCAACCATATGGTGACTCAAGCGACTCTCTTCTCTTAGAAAGTTGGCTTGAGAGACTTTCAATATATGCTTCAGAGGCTGTCTTAAGCTATGCAAGCATTGAATCATATTGCCCGCGAAACTGACCTCAATATGACACAGAGATCGACAGATCTAGCTTTTCCATGGCTCACATCGAATTTTAAGAACTGTGTGCTCAGCAATTATAATATCATAATAGTACTTTTGAATTTGAAAGACAGTTTTAAGAGGGCAAGAAAATGCGATCGATTTCAGACTAATCAGCCAGGCTTTTTCTTTTATAAGGACGGTTGAACACCTCCCAGACGCACGCATAGCATACTTCAAATGAAGATCAAGAGATATAGTTCTTCAGCAAGTAGCGCGACCAATAAAAATGCCACACAATGTAAAAAAAATCACTTTAGCCACCTTTCCAGCCGTAAAAGGGACTTTCAACAACGTACCAAGTGGAGCAATTCTATAGTCCCTTAAAAAGCTGGGAATAGAAAGCCATTTATCATTTTATCGTTTTCTTATTACCTATAGGTATTCTGGTTCATTTAGGCAACATTATAGGAACGATCAACTTAACCAAATTTGTCAGCAGTGGTGCACCTCAAGGCCATTGGCATAGATTCGGGTCCGTTTTGAGCCTTCTGAGTTTTTCTGCATAGGATTGATCAAGTAGAGTAAATTTTAAAGATAACTGGGTCATTTTGTTATCAGGAGGGCCGAACTAAGCCAAGTTGCCTGTGCTTAATTGGGTGATAAGATTTGGGTACTGCCCGATCCAAATTAGATCCCAAAATTATATTCCCGTATATTGAATACTGCTACAGGGCTATACGAGGAGATCGTATAAGGACCATTAGAATACGTGACGTATGCTATGGAATCCATATCATTAGGTAGGGGTCTTTTAGATCAATCCCGATCTCTAATACCTACATGCGTATGGGCTTAATGGATAGGCAGGACTTTGAAAATAAATGAATGAATTTTAATAAAGTTCAGTTAGGGAGCTCAAGACGGTATTATTGCACCTCTGATGTGGCTCATAGTATATATTGAAATAATGGAAATTGCTTTTTTTACCACCCATGAGGTGGTCAGTTGCAACCTAAAAAAAAAGCATATAATTCACTATTTACGCCCCTGTCCGGCACTAGCACTGATCAGACGGAGATTTCTATAAACCCTTCTTTGACTCCATTGAGAAAGTCTCATAAAGAGTGGTTAAGTTTTAAGGGGCCGATGTTGATTTTGAATAAAACACAAATTATTTAAGAAATTATTGTCATTTCTTTTTAGTATGATAATATTGGTATGGTTCAAATATGTATGGAACAAAATATCGGCCGAATGGCCGCCGCGATCTCGGCGGCACACCTCCATCCGATGGTCCAAATTTTCGATGACGCTGAGGCATAATTGAGGTTCTATGTCGTTAAACCACACCGAACAGTCACTCTTTGTGCGGTGCATTGGTTTTCCGACAATCAGTCTTGGATTATCACTCGCCCAAATGCGGCAATTCTGATTATTGACGAATCCACTGAGGTGAAAATGTGCCTCATCACTGAAGATGATTTTCTTCGAAAATTGATCTTCCACTGATGCCATTTCTTGCCACCATTCTGACCATTGACGACGCTTGAAATGGTCAAGAGGCTTTAGTTCTTGAGTCAATTGCACCTTGTATGCGCGTAAATGCAAGTCTTTATGCATAACTCGACGACGAGTTGAGGTGGACGGCTCTTCAGCCACACTATCGCGAACAGCAGCAATATTTTCTGCAGTACGAGCTTTATGAGCATGCACTGGTGTTTTCACATCTCCTACAGACCCGGTTTGCTCAAATTTTTCCACGATTTTTCCGATTGTACGCACATTTCGACGATTAAATTGACCGAAAAAATCACGAAGTGCACGATATGCATCTTGATTTGAACGCCCATTTTCATAATAAGCCTGAATAACTTTAACGCGTTGTGTATCTTTCCATGGTTCAAATTGAGTTAGTCTGAAATTGAGAAATGTCAAATGAAATGCAGAAAAAAAACTTGACGTTTAGGTGTGGTTCACATTCAACATCGGCCCTTAAGATTTAACCACCCTTTAGAAAAGTATTTTTCAAAAACAAAACGGCTGCCAGTGCTAACTATTTGGGTTTTTCAAAAACCACCTACCTATTTGAGTAATACCCTATTTACACCAAGTCGAAAACCGAGTTTTCGTCAAAAAAGTTTAGAAAACTCGTGGATGCATTCACACCGAACACCAACTCGTTTTCGTTTGACATTTCAAATAGCTGTGAGACTAGCTATGAAATGTTTGTGGCGACTAGACTTTTATTTTAGTTACTAAACTTCGCTCGTATTGCCATAATATTCAAACTAAATTCTTAAGCTACTTGATAATCGTTAACTTATGGCAAAAAATAATTAACATAAGAAACAATCGAAATCAAAACATCTGAAAATACCATTTAGTTGTGGCAGGTAGTGCTGCCGTTCTAAAATTATAGAAAAACAGAATAACACAAGACAGTAAGAATAGACCGTCGACTCCTCCCATATAACGGACTTTGCCCACAAGCTGCCGGCGGGCTCAGGATTTTTCATGTATTGGTGCTATACAAAATCAAAGGAGCGCCATTAACGCACGCATACTTGAAAAATCCTAGGCCCATGGTATTGGTATTGCATAGAAAATCATTGCCGCCATTAATTTTGACATTTACACGTATTCACAGACAGGGTAATTTTTTCCGGGGAGAATCGGGTAGGTGCACGGGAAGTCGGCGGTATAGTTCTTACTGGTTTGTGCTGAATAATTTGTTCTTTATGGTGCAAAGATAACAAGAGATTCTCCACATTTGTAAACAAAACAACTAGAAGAAACGACAGCACTGAGGCTCTCACTCAGTCTCTCACATCCTGTCGGCAGTTTAGCAGAGCTCGCCGAATATTGCAAAAGATGTGTCTGCTTCAACAACGACCTCAAACAACGCATTTTGAAAACAGCAATAAGTATGGGAAAACTTCTGTTTTCGATGAAGTTTTCGACTGTTTTCGCGAAAGCCCAGTTTTCGGCTTGGTGTGAATAGGGTATAAGGCATTAACCCAAACTCAACATGTTCACTGCAGCACAAATAAAATTTCATCCCATTATTACAATTACAATATCTCACTGTGCGCTTGTACCTAACATTCATATATTCGAAAGTATAGCTAGCAACCCAATAAACGAACTTTGGTTCGAAACTAATCCCTCTTATACTGGCACTCCCTTTTGATCCTGATTAATTGAAAAATGTTCCAGGAACTGACAATTCTAAAAAGCAACGTTAGCACCATGTAAGCCAGTCGTGTGTACACACCTACTTAAAAATGCCTTCACAGTGAAGCGTGTTTGTTTTTTGCCCCTCTAAAAGTATGGCCCCCATTGTTCGCAACTCACTCACATTATGACCATGCATGAGCTATTTTCGAGTTTTCTCTGTATAATGGGAATCCGTTAAATATGCTACTCCATCTACGTTTTTCAATTAATATCCATTATGCTGCAGGACTGGCTTTTTTAGTCCGTCAAATATTTACTGAAGGGAAATATTTTTGACGGGATGCAATTTTCAAACAATTTGGAAAATGTTTTTTTTTCGTGCATAACCATAAGATAACTTGAGACCCAAATCGAATACCTACGTTATCTTCGCTTTATATTACGCGTTCATTATAAACTTTGTAACCAAATATCTACCGTTCCAATCGAAGGATGCGCTCCGATGGTATCGCCATTACCTGAACGCTCAACCATATGCATAGACTCGCAACGGTTTTTACTTCTAATTACAAAGTTTACATCGAACCACCCCCGCAATGGCTTGTGCTTCATCTTCACTCACCCCTTTAGCCGCATATAGTTTTCAATAAAGAACATATTGTTGGTTGCCACACCGGCTGTATAATCATAGGTGGTGCGCGCATAATAACAGTTTGTAATTTCAAACCAAAGTAATAACAATAATAATACTAATCCAGGCGGTGATTTATGCGTTCGAACCGGGTCGAGAGAGATGTACTACGCTGTACACTGTGGGCTGCGCCATACCCCACTTTTTGTGGTGGAAGTAGTAATTTCCATTATGCCGTCGTTAACAAGCCTTCTGTCGGTACTATCCGTAGAGCATTATTTGTTAGTATAGGAAAATAATTACTAAATAATGATGGGCAGACAATGGGCTAAGGATTCGCTGGTTTTTTGCTACAATTTTCTTAATTAAAAACTTGCCTTCCTGATTTGCTCTATGGTAATGACTCCAGGTGGTTTCAGTAACTAGCATGTTCCCAATGATTTTTTTGGGGGTTGGAAAAATAAGAGAGGCTTTTCCTATTGATTAGGAGCGAGTTTGGGGATCGTTGTTGTTTGGAAAATTATTGGTAATTTGTTTATGTAGATCAAAATAGCTACCTAAATATTTGAATTAAAAGGGCCATGGGTTGGCAGTCTTACAACGATATCGAAGAGACCTACTTGTAGGGTAGGTGGAATGTAGTTCGGTGAGTAGGTATATACTATTTTTGCGACAAGGCTATTCGTGAATATTTAAACCAGGAATGAATTTAAAAATAATCCTCCATTAAAGTTGGCTTCGTATTATTTGAGCCCTACTGCTTTACCGGTCACCAAATGGCGTGAATATTTGGAGTGGAGATACAATAGCGGTGAAGATGTGTGAAAGCGATTTAATGCGTACTAAAGTAACGAAACATATGGTAGCACCGATTCATCAGTATTAATATGTCGTCCCATGTACAATTCTTGGTCGTCTCGCATGTTTTTAGTTTACGGGGACACAAAAATACGCAGTTTCAATGCCAAAATCCACGTCGTCACAAGCTTCTAAAATATGATAATGCCTCCACAAGGAATTATGCCTTCACAAATATCCGTCTTCACCACCCGCTTGCCACTCGAAAATTAAACTTTTTCGATATAAATGGCTTCGATCATACTGGCATCACACCAATAATGTCACTTCGCCTCCGCACTTTGATGCGCGAGTCTATATTTGTTTACATAGGCCTTAGCGATTAGGTTAGGTTAGGTTTACGGGTTGGCAGAGCAGGGTAATCCTGCCGTGCCACACTCAGGTCCTTGTGGACACATTGTGATACCCAGGGGGTTAGCCGTTGATGTTGTTATGGTCAGCTTCATGTCCCTTCTTATGGTGTTCACTCGACGCAGTCCAGCCATCCTGACGTCCTCAAAAACCTGTAAAGATCACAAAGTGAGAAGGAAGGAAGTTATGACCCGTTAGAGCCGACACCAATTTAGACAGCGATGACCTGTCAAACTGTAAGAGTTTGATGGTCCGGCCGCTGTCATATTTTGGCCTTAGCGATTACACCTGACACTTTGTCACCATGCCACTCCCACGCCACTGCCACACCACTTCGGGACGCACCTTGCTTTAAGGATAGTCTACTCGTAAGATCGCTACCTAACTGATCTGAGAAAGGAAAGTGGGTCCAGGGATTATATGTACATATATACTAGCGTTTGCCCACTCCTTCACTCGCGCAGTCCTCGGAATTTGGTATACAGAGATTTCTTCACAGTCAGTTAATTCCATCTTTTTTATATATATATATCGCTTAGGAGACCTACCTAAAAAAGTACCTAAGGAGATAGTTAGTTAGGGCCCCAAGCTAAATTTCCACAATCGGAAAAATTAATTACAGTACACGCTCGATACAGTGAACCTCTGTATAGTGTGTCCAATATAGTGAACCACCAACATTTTACACAGACTACTCTAAATAGTGAACTATGGAAATCTCGATATAGTGAACTCAGAATTTTGTTCTCAAAATTCAACGAAAAAATTTCCAGTTTTGATATTTTAGTTATGACACGCTTACAAGAAAATGATGTGCAATTAAATTTAAAGAAGACACTAATGAAGGTGACAAATTATTTTTCAAAAATTTAATTCTTTCATTTTTGAAAAAAATTATATATTTATATTTGTGTTCCTGTGTTTATCTCTGTGATTTTATAAGATAAATATATATTTTTTTTTTCGGAATAAAAACTTGTTTTTTTGTTGTTTTTTGTTTTAACTGTTAAATTTATAAAAAAAAAGGAATTATATAAGGTAAAGTACCCATTGACCGACACCCTTAAGAGAAATTTTGACTTTGAAAATTCATAACTTTTTTCTCCGTTGCATCAATTTTAATGATGTTTATTTAAAATGTAACTGTAAATAATTTCCTGTAAGAAAGTTATAACAACAGATATGTAAGGAATTCCATAAAATAAGTAAAACAGGAAATTGTAATACCTTAGCAGGTTTTTAGTTACGGACACTATTTTTTCAGTATTCGACACCCTAAAATATTAGTAATGGACTGGACACCCCACTTTCTTAACAGGCCAGTGGTAAATTTTGGGCAAATAAAATATAATAAAAGAAAACATTCTCAGCTGAAATAAATAAACTAAGTTTTTTTAAAACTATCGGACCTGGCAAACATTGATTTTCCTGCTCGTACATTTTCATTGTCCTTCCATTGATCTGCAGCCGTTCTATTTAACCGATGTATCCGGACTGATTTTACAAATTTTGTTTGTTGTTGAGTGTTTAATATTTGAAATTTTGTGGGACCGGATCGCAGCGCCGCCTACCGGGTCCAATTGTGAATCTACACCATTCTTTTGGACCCACTCGAACACACACACAACATTTCATCAAAATCAGTACAGCTGTTTAGAAAGGGGTTCAGTTACAACACACGTACAGAAGAATTATATGTATACTAGATTATTTAAAAATAAATACAAAACTATAACTATAAAAATAATAAACTTCCAACCTCAAAAGGAATTCTTAAAGAAGGATATAATCATAGGAGGGGTCACCATACCGGACGCAGATAATTTGAACACAACACATTTCTTGGCGCATTTTTTCAGAAATTCATGAACACTGTTCTGAATGTCTGCCTTTCGTCTTGGAAACCCACTTTCATTTTTTTATGGATTTTAGGTAATCCAGCGAAGGATTTGCTGTTCTTCATCAGTGGTTAGTACACTTTCCGGTCTAAAAGTTGGCTTTTGTACCTACTTGCGGACCAGTTTGATAAGGGCTTACGATTACGAGGAACGTTAAATTTAGCCGCAGACCTTTTTTTTTGGCATTCTCAAATAAAATTTTAGCATTTTCAAATAAAAGGAATGCAAATACAAAGATCATATTGGTGGTGTCCATAACTAATATCCTTAAAAATGTCCATTTACGCCGGTAATAGACACCACTGTGTCGGTCACTAGATTTATTGAGCATTTCATTTCAGTTACGGACAGCCCACGTAAATTTAAATTGTTTTGTTATTTTAATAATAACTGACTAACAAATAGATCGGGTACTTAATTATCTTCTATCTTCTATATAAATAAAAATGAAATGATGTTCGTTGGTAAGGGCATCACGAGAGAACGGCTGGACCGATTTGGCTGATTTTTTTTTTAAAATGTTCGTAATTCTCCTAGCCAGGTTTTTACGGACAAAAAATTTGTCCACGCCCCCTTCTACGCCCACTTTTTTCAATATATCTAAAATTTATTTTTACCCTTAAAAATCATGAAATAATGTTTGTTGATACGTGCATCACTTGAGAACGGCAGCTACATTGTTGGAAGGCGGTCGAACTGCTCATTCAGCACTCAAGTTGCCGTTGAATATGCAAATCCATGAAATTCCAACGTGCAACCTTTCGAAGAACTGTGCGATGGCCAAAGTTCTGCAGCAAAGCAAATTGATAGTTTGGGACGAATGTACGATGGCGCATAAAAAGTCTTTGGAGGCATTAGACAAAACGATGCAAGACCTACGAAGCAATCAAAACCGGTTTGGTGGTGCGATGATTCTATTAGCAGGCGATTTTCGCCAAACATTGCCAGTGATTCCACGGTCAACGCCAGCGGACGAACTTAATGCATGTTTGAAGTCGTCAGTTTTGTGGAAACACGTCAAGAAACTCAAACTGAGTACGAACATGCGTGTCGAGTTACAGAACGACCAATCTGGACAATTATTTTCAAAGCAATTGCTGGACATTGGCAATGGCAAAATCCCCGTTGATATTACAACTGGCTACATTCAATTCCCCGTCGATTTTTGCAAGTTTACCGAATCAAAGACCGAACTTATACAAAAGGTATTCCCAAACATTGCACAAAATTACAAAAATCATGTTTGGTTGAGCGAACGTGCTATATTGGCTGCGAAAAACATTGATGTCGACGAATTGAATTTTAAGATTCAAAGTGAAATTGCTGGCGAATTGATGACGTTCAAATCGGTGGACTCAGTTTGTGCCCAAAATGATGTCGTCAACTATCCAACCGAGTTTTTAAACTCGCTCGAATTACCCGGATTACCGCCTCACAATCTCCAACTAAAAGTCGGTTCGGTAATCATAATGTTACGAAATATCAACCAGCCACGTCTTTGTAATGGGACCAGGCTTGCAGTGAAAAAACTGATGAACAACGTTATCGAAGCAACGATACTAAAAGGAAAGTACGAAGGAGAAGACGTTTTGATACCACGAATTCCAATGATTCCGGCCGACATGCCATTCGACTTTAAACGCTTGCAGTTTCCGGTGCGGCTTGCATTTGCAATGACAATAAATAAATCGCAAGGACAGTCGTTGAGTGTATGCGGCATAAATCTTGAAAGTCCATGCTTTTCGCACGGTCAATTGTATGTGTTGGGTGAGTAATGTGAAGCAGTTTCACTGAACACATCCAGTTCCACAATCCACATTTCATGCCTACAGTCCACAACAAGATGGCTGTAATCTTTTTCCGTCTGTCACTTTGACTTTTCCCTTTTTCACTGAATTACATATTATAATAAAGTCTTGTTATAAATCGAGCGGAATCATATTTTATTTTAGCGCAACTCATCAGGTTATGGGCCCAGGTCATAACTAGAAGAAGAAACTCAACACAGAAATATTTATTTGCTGGAAATTATCCATATTAAAGTATTGGAATAATCATGAGCTCTTCTAGTTCACATGGTCGGATACCTCTTCTAAATGGAGACAACTACATCACTTGGAAGGCACAGATGGAAGCTGTACTTCATCGTGGGAGATTTTTACAATATGTAAAAGGTGAAATTACACGCCCAGAACATGCCGGAACGGAGCGGACGCAGTGGGATGACAAGGATTTGGACGCCCGCGCGGAGTTGCTAATCGCAATGGAAGCAAGTATCGTAGCCCTAACTGCAAATTATAAAACTTCGAAAGAAGTCTGGGATTATTTGTTGGAGTGCTACGACAAAAAGGGACCACGCCAGAAGACAGAGGAGTACCGAAAATTAACTAACCTTGAAATGTCCCCAGGCCAGTCGATCGCTGAATATGTCAGAGAATTTAAAACAATTACCAATAGACTACGGGAGTTATCAGCTACCTTGGATGAGGATTTGCTCGTTGTAGTGCTTTTAGACGGACTGTCAGAAGACTACAAAGACATTCGATCTGCTTTTGATGTCCAAAGCGTATACCCCGAAGTTGCAACCGTGTGCACAAGGCTGCTGGAAGTAGGAGATAGGAAAAAGGATTGCTTGACCAACAATGTTCTCAGTGTCAAGCAAATTAAGTTTCAAAAATTTCATAAGAAACAAATTCAAAATAAGGTAAAAACTGATACTTTTCCATATAATTGCAGAAAGTGCGGAAAGCGGGGTCACATGGCCAAGGATTGCTGGAGCAAAAACGACAAAGTCAAGCAAACTCAAAACGGAAGCGAATCTCAACAGGGTTTTGTTGTACAGGAGTGTGTACCAACGCAATCAGCTAATGCCACGTCTGAGACAAGCCACAAAAGTATGTTATGGTGCCTGGACAGTGGTGCTACGTCACATATGTGTGCAGAGGAGTCTACATTCGTCAACTTTAATAAAAGCGGGATAACGAATCACGTGAAATTAGCCGATAACCACATAGTAAATGTCAAGGGAACTGGAACTGCAAAACTTGGGATCAGTGTCGAAAATAGAAGCGAACCATTTTACCTATACAACACATTGTTTGTTCCCAAACTAACGGACAACCTCATATCTGTCAGCAAAGCGACTGATCATGGGTACAAAGTTGTTTTTGAACGATCTGGAGCAAACATCTTTGACAAGACAAACCGCCTGGTAATGAGAGCTGAAAAGAGAAACGGTTTGTATTACATGGTGGTAGATGAAAAGGCACAAATAGGCAGCAGTACAGCAGAAATTCCTAAGTTGAAATGCGAATCACTTATAGCATGGCATAAAAGGCTGGGACACGTTAATATAAATTCGTTGAGGCAGTTGCTATCAAAAGATATGGTAAGAGGGCTGCCGGATAAATTTAAGGAGGACTTCAGTTCATGTTCAACGTGCTTACGATCGAAGCAAACTCAATTACCTTTCCCGAAAAACAACGAAAAGAAAACAACGGACAGATTGCAGCTCGTTCATTCGGACATATGTGGACCTATGCGGACAGAATCTTTAGGAAAGGCGAAATACTTTATAACATTCATTGATGACTTCTCGCGGAAGATTTTCGTCTATTTTTTGAAACGTAAAAACGATGCTCTCGAAGCCTTTACGAAGTTCAAGGCATTCGCTGAGAATCAAACTGGCTGTAAAATCAAGATACTGAGGACGGATAATGGGACGGAATTCTGCAACAGGGATTTTCAAAATTTTGTGGAGAAAAATGGAATTCTTCATCAGAAATCTGTGCCATATACCCCCCAGCAGAATGGTGTCGCCGAAAGGGCTAACCGTACCTTAACTGAAATGGGCAGGTGCCTGATGAACGAAAGTAATCTACCTGAGATGATGTGGGGAGAGCTAATCAACACTGCAGCATTTTTACGAAACCGATGTCCAACAAAAATTAATGGTGATATTACTCCGGAGGAACTTTGGAGTGGAAGCAAACCGAGTGTTTCTTTTCTCAGGGAGATCGGATCAAGAGTTTATACCTTGGATAAGGGCTCTAACTTGGGTAAATTTGAGTGTAAGTCGGAGGAAGGCATCCTTTGCGGTTACTCGGAGGAAACGAAAGCTTACAGGATTTGGCTACCAAGCAGGCGCAGTGTGATCAAAAGTAGAGACGTCAGATTTGTTAGCAATGGCAACAAGATCCAAGTAGAAGGTACTGAATGCAAGAATAATAACTATTATCTTTTTTCGTTTCAGGATAGTGCTGAAGCTTCTGATGCACCTCCTGAACATGTCAACGATTCGAGCAATTCAGAACTGGATCCTTTAGACCAGGAATCGGAGACGGATGAACTTGATGTGACAATAGTTTCCAAAGACGAATTGAACCAGGCGCGCGACGATCCAGTAACAGTCAAGGAAATTAATGATTTGGACGTCGCAAGCGAGTGGCAAGAGGCGATGAAGGCGGAGTACAACTCCCTAATGAAGAACAATACGTGGACGTTGGTAGACAGACCGATGAATAGGAAGGTGATTAAATCCAAGTGGGTCTTTAAGACCAAATACCGGCCGGATGGAACCGTGGAAAAGAGGAAGGCACGCCTCGTGGCAAGGGGTTTTGACCAAATTCAAGGCGTTGACTACCAAGATACCTACTCACCAGTGGCGAATGTTAGTTCGATACGATTAACCATGGCAATCGCGATTGAAAAGGACTTGAACTTACATCATCTGGACGTTTCTTCAGCCTACCTAAATGGGGAGATTGACGCAGTCGTTTTTATGGAACAACCAGAGGGTTTTGTGGACGGAAATGGTGTGTGCAAACTACATAAGGCAATATATGGACTGAAGCAGAGTGGTCGACAGTGGAACCTAAAACTGGATGGGACACTTAAGGCTCTTGGATTTACCCCCTCAAAATATGACAGGTGCATTTATCACAAGTCAGCAGGTGACAAAATAATGCTGATTACCGTTTATGTGGATGACTTGCTTGTGGCGACAAATAATCAGAAGGAGTTTGAAGTGCTGAAGCAATGCCTGTCTGATGTTTTCGAGATAAAGGACCTAGGATACCCAGTGCTGTGTGTTGGACTAGAGGTCAAACGTTTCACCGACAGTCTTCGTATTAGCCAAGGTGGATTTATTAACAACCTGCTAGATAAATATGGACTCACGGATTGTAAACCAGGCCGGTTACCAATCCCGGTAAATTTGAAATTGGAGCAAGAACCAACTATCCCAGGAGAGAGCAAGGAGGTCGAGAGAACCAAGTATCGTCGTTTGATAGGAAGTCTGCTACACCTAGCCACCTTTAGTAGACCGGACATAGCTTACGCTGTCAACGCGTTATCGCAATTCAACGGCGATCCTCGGCAGCAGCATTGGAATACAGCAATGCATGTTCTTCGATACCTTCAGGGTTCAAGGAATGCTGGCATCGTTTATAGGAAGACATCAATGGAACTCTACGCGTTTGCTGATGCTAGTTGGGCGAGCGATTTCAATGACAGGAAGTCACAAAGTGGATATGCTTTCATTTACGGAGGTGGAGCGGTCTTATGGGCTTCAAAGAAGCAACGGATTGTGACTACATCCAGTACAGAAGCGGAGTACGTGAATCTCAGTTCCGTAGCAAAGGAAGCAGCGTTCTTACGTAACTTAATGGAGGAACTCGGACTTCATCAAGGACCAGTAACGATTTGGAGCGACAGTCGCAGTGCACAGGCGATTGCAAATGCAATGGGAGTTCAGGGGCGAACCAAGCACCTTGACATCCGACATCATTTTATTAAGGAGGCGGTAGCGGAAGGTAAAATCAGTATATCTTTCGTCAGATCAGAAGAGATGGCTGCAGATGCATTAACGAAATCCATGGCAGCACCAGCTCACCTACGATGTTTCACACATTTAGGAATGCTTTTTCTAGATTAAACTCACGACTACGGATTGTGGAATTGAGGAGGGGTGTTGGGTGAGTAATGTGAAGCAGTTTCACTGAACACATCCAGTTCCACAATCCACATTTCATGCCTACAGTCCACAACAAGATGGCTGTAATCTTTTTCCGTCTGTCACTTTGACTTTTCCCTTTTTCACTGAATTACATATTATAATAAAGTCTTGTTATAAATCGAGCGGAATCATATTTTATTTTAGCGCAACTCATCAGTATGTCGCCTGTTCCCGTGTCGGAAAACCATCCGATTTGTTTGTTTACGCGCCAGACAACAAAACAAAAAATGTCGTGTATCATAAAGCATTGCAATAACAGAAATTGTGAGGTCACAGCAAACCAATCGAAAAAAAGTCTTTCTTTTGCTTTGGTTAGTTACTTGAATATCGACGATACAATCGAAATGTAAATAAGTTACCTGGAGATTCAATTTCAACTCTAAATAAAACATGACCAAAATCTATATAAAAATAAAAATTAAAATTCATAAAACTATCTCTGAAAAATATGTCTTTTCTTTTTTTTACTTTGTTTACACATTTTCAATAGCTTTTCACAAATTCACTAAACGATCACAAACAATTTTTTTGAAATTTGGACAGGACAACGTCTGTCGGGTCTGCTAGTTTTCAATAAAATTCACTGTTCACAGTGTTACTATACACGGTTATATTTATAAAATAATGATCTGTACTTACGTGTCCCTTAAGAAAATCTCAAATTTTCTGAAATTTCTAAAGGTTTCAAACCAAAGTCTATTATCACAGGGCACTGAACGACTACCAAATATCAAGAGAAGTCATTTCTTATGACATTTGCGTGCCTGAACCAGAGTATATCCATTAATGAGTAGGGACACTCTCTCTACATATGCATTTCATACTACCGCAAAGCAAAACGCAGAAAAAATCGTGCAATAAGTGGAAGCAGGTCGAAAGAATACTTTTTACCTGAATACGACGAATGCCTGAGAAGAAAAGGGTAAACAACACATTTTACCTGTACCACTACATACGGTTTGCTGTGTATGACGAACGATTGTGGGTTTTTTCATAAAGCATTTTTAAAGGCGGTAAACTCGGATTTCGATGTGTGTACCTATTCACTTTATGCAGTGTGACCTGCTTTGCTTTTTGGAAAATGGTTTCATGCTTCGTTTTTATGATTATTTTTTCCAGGAATTACAACTAATTCTGAACTCTTACCATTAATATTTCAATCTAAAATATGAAAATATATGTTTCTTCTCTGTTCTGACTTCGCTAAAAATAATGCAATTCGATATTGGGCGCAGTAGCAATACAAATGATTTCATTCCATAATTGCTAGTTTTTATAATAACTGGTCACACTGGTTCTGCAGTGACAATGGGGTAGGTTTTTTCATAATGCGTTTTTAAAGGCGGTAAACTCGAGTGCTTATCAGTTGTGCGAAAGAAGTGAAATAAACACAATACAGGGTGACCCGTGATAGTTTTCGGTGCGAACAAACTACAGTGCAATTGTTTTTGGATTAAATAAAAAATGGGAAAACATATTTTCAAGTGTTTAGCCTGCGCGGTCGGGAACAAAAAGAAAATGCAACTGTAAAATATTTTTATGTGCCGATAATGGAGGTCATTAAGTTTAACTTTATTGGTTTTTTAGTGATAACTCCTGAAACTATCCCTTTTCTGACTCCTTTTTTGGAGGTGTAATTTTTCATTAAAATCTTTTTACGCGCTGTTTATTTTGCTTTTGTTTTGCTTGAACACATATAAAATACATATATACGCCTTTTGGTTTTAAAATGAATAGTATTGCTTGTAGTCGAAATTGTGTCCTAAGTAGGGTTACCATCACAAAAAATCGAAAAGCCTGACAGGTGGGAGAGAAAAGCCTGAATATGGAGCAAAAAGCCTGAAATTGCATTTTTTTATATTTTACAGTTGCATATATTTGATTTAGAACGTCAGGTTTCTTCAAAATATAGGTAAGGACTGTACAAAAAAAATCCGGAAGCATTTGCGCTGTCTGACAATACTGAAATATGGCATCCCAGTACCGATAAATTTTGATCACATGCTCTTATACTCATTATAAATAAATAAATAAATAAATTATAAGTTATTTGATCTTAAAGCCGTGTGTTAATTGTGATAAATAATGTGATCTTCGAATAATTTTCTATAGTGGTGGAAGGAAAACGAATTTTTGGCTGTTAACAGTTTTTGACATTTTCTTATGCTTGAGTTTTGCTAGAATATTCAAGAGGAAATAAAACACTGAGTTTCAATAAATTATTAATACCGTGACATTCGATAAATCTCTGTTTTAAGATTTGAGTTTGTGAACTTTTTTTTCAACACTTTATAAGTGTCAGAAAATTAGCCGAAGATAATTGATTTAGTGCGGCCTAATAAAGTGTACAAATTGTAATTTCAAAAATGTTAAGTAATAATCCGTTTCTTGGAGCATTAAAAAGGCCTAGTTTCTCTTTCCGGATTTTTCCTCGAACAGTCCTTAGTTATAAAATTCTTCGCAAGATTTATTTTTGAAATGTTCTTTGCTTTCACTGCGTCTAAATTGAGTTTATTTCTTTATTTCGTCCATTGTGCGGTTGTAAGACAGAAAATTCTTTCTGTTATGCTTATTGCTGAGAAGAGGTTGCAAAAATCCACTTACAATTTTTTTTATTTCCCTAGGATTGCAATATTCAAAATATAAATTGGGAATTGATTTGAATTTCCGCATTATGTGACTGCTGTCATTTTGTTAACAGTATTGTCTCTTTTACTGAACGAATATAAATGAAACCATTCCAAATTATCTAGTTGCATTCATATTTTGATGCATTCAGCAACAATTAAACATTTTTTTTCGTTAAAATTAAATTGATGTAAATAAATCAACAAAAAATTAAAAAGCCTGACAAAGAGTGAGGCCTGGCCTGAGCCTGACAGAGGCCTTAAAAGCCTGACGCGTCAGGCTAAATCCTGACGTCTGGTAACCCTAGTCCTAAGTTATATTAATCTTTAATTCATATAAATTTAAAGACCCCAACAAATTCAGAAGACCATTTTTGGAAAATGAAGAGCAAATCAATTTTTTATGAAATGCATTTTTTAAGTATTGCCTTTTTCGATAAGTCTTCCAATAGGCGTATTTTTTTGGGAAGTGAGTATAACAAAACCAAAAGTGAGTATACAAGTTTTGCATGTAAAAGTAAAAGTGAGCTAGCTATAGATTTTCAAAAAAATACGCCTGATATAACTAAAAGGATGGTAACAGAATATAAATAGTCTTATTGGTATTTCAATTGACTTAATTGCCATTTTAAAGCAACCGAGGAAGAAATAATAAGTTGCTGACTTCATTTCAATTTATTTGTGAATTTAAAAGATCTTTTTCAGCAAAGTAGCTACATGGAGAAAATAGCCAACTGAAAATTTTGAGCTTTCCGGCGTTGAAATAAACGCTTTCAAAACTGAATCTGACTATAAAACTGCTGATTTCGGTAGTGAAAATGCGTTTTATTATAGGCGTATTTTTTTGAGAATCTATAGCTAGCTCACTTTTACTTTTACATACAAAAGTTTTATACTCACTTTTGGATTTGTTATAGGTACTCACTTTTGGTTTTACATACAAAATTATTATACTCACTTTTGTTTTTGTTATACTCACTTCCCAAAAAAATACGCCATTTTTTTGTATGCTATATTAAAAAAAAACGTCAAAAACGCTATTGTGAGTTGCAACTAAGTCAGCAACATAGTGTTTCCTCCATATTTACAGATTTTTAAGGAAGATGAAAGTGCGCATTTAACACGTTCGCCTAAAGAATTTTTAGATGCATTAGAAAGTTTATAGCAAAATAAAAAAAATAATCTTGAAATGAAAATGTATTACCTACATATTAAAAAATAAATGTGATTGATTACTGGCTGTAAAAATCAAAACAAATAATTTCTTATAAAATGATATGTAGGCACGTGTTTGAGAGCATGACTTTATCAAAAAATGTAATAGAATAATCAAAAAAAACCCAACAACAAGTATAAATATCTTAGCGTAACACACATGTAATTATAATTTTGTATTTAATAAAAATGTATGACAAGTTAAAAATTTCCCTTTTTTTAACGGAGCACCCTGTGCCATTTTCTGAAAAAATATTCCTCCTCTTTTCTCTCCCTCTCACTACCCACTTTATATATCCGTCTATTTCTCATGTCTGTGTGACACAGTAATACTTGCTGATAAGGAAATTGTCGAGAGTGTCCCTACTCATTATAATGGATATACTCTGGCCTGAACACGTTAAAAATAGCTTCCGTAACATCCAGCCACAGGAAACATTAGAAAAATTAAAAAACAGTGGCAGGTGACCATAACTGAGAAGGTGTCGGTCACTAGGTAGTTTACCCTATTCATATCAAATTAAGGTTTAGTAATCATTTAAAAACTCCCACTCGAAATAGTAAACAATTTCGATATAGTGAACAGGCCTGGTTTTTATTAGTTCACTATATCGAACGTCTACTGTATCTCTTTTTTTTTCTAGTAGAGTACACAAACCGAGTTTAAAGTCAATCGGATGAAAAATAAAAATGTTCCCATACAAATGTTGACCCCCCTCCCCCCTTTTACCGGTTTAGGGGTTTAATTTCGGAAAAATCCTTCCTTAGTGATTGTATACATCATAAATGGAACCTCTGTGCAAAATTTCAGCTTTTTAGAAGAAAGCGTCTGGGCTGGGCGTTGATGATCAGTGAGCGGTAAACTTCATTTTTATATGACTTTGAAAACCAAAGTGTTGCCCCAATTGTTTTTTTACAAACCTCTGGTTAAACGACATAAATACCAATGATAGAGATATCTACATTGACTGGTTTTGGAGTACCTAATTATAGGAATTTGGTGAACAAAATATTATTCTTCATACAAAAAACTGTTTAATTTTGTACCTAAGTCTATTAGTTTTTAAGATACCAACTAACTAATTAAAAATCAAAGAGCAGTCACCGTGACGAAATAGATAGATAGATAGATAATTTATTTCGTTTAGAATTTACAATCTGTGACGAAATCAGTTAAGATCTTAACATCACTTTTTCTCACAGAGAGTATTTGAAGGATACTTTTATTATTAGTACAGCTGACACGATTTTTGGCCTTACGCGTGCCTTGTGTGAATTTTCAATAGCTTTTAAGCTGCCAAGAGACCAGCTCTGACTTGGTGTTGCTGTTTGGCAAGCCACAAAAGGCTTAGTCGAATTGAGCCACCAGTGCTCATTCAATGCCTTAACTTATCAAATACCTTTCGTCTCTTTTTATCTGCTGATAACACTGCCCTACTGCCACCGATTCTTCAGTTACCACGCCTTCCTTTAAAGCCAACAAACAAAATGAACTTTATGAAAATGAAGACCGCTCCCCCGTCTCTACACCTCATTGTAAAACTTTATACTTCCATTATTAGGTTGTGTCAAACATAATTTAAATACGTCGTCCTTTCCTCAGGACAGTCATTTCATCATAGTTCTCATCAACATCAGTATGGGCTGCATTGCAGGCGTCGCGCGCCAGCAATATCTTTTCTCTTCAAACTTAAATTGTTTCTCCTCCGTATGATGATGCGGCCATTACCAACCCCAAGCGTCATCGCTGCGTCCTCGCAAACACCGAATAACATAGGAGTGCTATATGTATAATACTGTTGCCGTTAACTTTTTTTGTTGCCTTCTCTGTTTATCCTGATGGCAAACTGTTTCTCCCTCAGTCGGCCCTGCCAAAACGTCGAATGCAATGACGGCTCTGTTCGGTATTAGTTATTGCAATGAGGTTTCCATACTTTACGACTGAAGGGGTGGCCACTGTAAAACTGGATAATCTACACTGGGACTGGATCCAAAGTTCTTAAGGTAATTGTTTCGCAGAGCACAGGGCATAAATTGATTGCCCCTCGCCCTTTTCGAAGGCAAACTATTTGGGTGTCTCTGACAAATACAAAGCAAAAAAAACAAATATAATTATTATTACCCAACCGGAATACCTACCTACTCTAAAAATGCCTCGCTCACGGAAACGGCCCTGTATCCTTATAGTGTATAAATGGCGGTTGAATTGTGGCAAATTGTGGCAAATTGTTGTGTCCATACTTTTGTTTGTTTAATTTGCCGGTCCATCGGAGAGTTCAGTCCGATATGGCAATTCGTTTAATTATTATCGGTCCAACGGACGATGGCGACGGTCCCCTTAGCCGGGCAGTGTCGGGTTTTACGATGATTGTTTATGTGGGCGGACGGAAGGCCGAGCAAAGTTGTGCTTTCGGATCGCGTAGCGCAATTAAAAGTTTATTAATCCTTATTGGCTATTATTTCATATTGGCAATGGGATGTTGTGTTGCGCACCTACCTACTACCGGTATAGGAATTAATTAGTTAATTGTTGGATTTTATTCGAAATTGAGTGAGGCCCAATTGAATAAACCGTTTTGTATTTCAACGATTTTAATGGTTCTAAGTCGTAACTGGGCTGAAACAATTTTAGCGAAACGAGCGCTTGAAAGGTACTTGCAGGAGTTTACAGGTCATTCGAAGGAGTATAAAGTTCATTACGACTATTAGATTAATTATTACGCTTACAGTTGACTAAAAGTCCACGGAATAGAATTCGTTTGTTTATTTAGTTCTACTGTGCCAGAATTTTTGGCTTTTACGAGATGTATTCGTGATGTTGCGCCGCGAGGTGGAAACTCTTCAAAGTGCTGATGTGTGTTAATGGATAATGGACTGCCCCCAGGTGAACCTTTATAAATTAAATTAAGGCCCCCATTGCCTTTACAGTTTTTTTATTACTGTACCCACCCTAGATATGTAGATGCATAGTATAATAATTAATCCTTTTCTATTTGCGAAACGAAAAGTTGAAGAGTATAACCGAAACTTTTAAAGCGCACCTTGTGGGCCGTAAAATTATCCACCATTATTTTACAGACGGTTAGACTATTCGGCGGCTTCGCATAGAGTTAGGAAATAAATTTATAAACACAGATATAAATGGAAAAAACATAACAAATATGGAAGGGAAATGTTAAAACTTTTGTAGAGAAAAACTCTAAAAAACGCAAAATATAAAGCCGTCTATAAATGGCATAAATGAACAAGTTACGGGGTGACACAGTAGTACAGAGTTTTTTATTTTTTCATAAAGCTACATATAGATTGGGAGAAAGTGGTACCTACATACATAGATAAGATACTATTGTCATTACCTTCATATAGAGCTCATCCATATAGTCGTACAGTTTGGTAAAGTTTGAGTGACTTCTGACTTCTGCTTGATTTTCAGGAGTTGGTTCGTATTTTTTTATGGGGTTTATCTTCTTATCTTAGTGCGCGTACCTTTTATAACCCATAGCAGGGTTACCCTACTTGCTTTTGAAATACATAACATCAAAACTAGTCTAGGACTAGACTAACTTTATTATTTATTTTTTATTAAATCCAAAAATGTTAAATATGAAAATTGTCCTAGTCCGCATATTGAGGTCCTATATTTGTCTGTAGTCTTGCAGGGTTAAGTGTAACTGTAAGTGCTTCATTCAGTCCGATACTTAAACATTTAACTGTCATAGCATTATCTGGTGTACCACAGGGAAGTCACTTAGGTTCTTTGATCTCTAATTTGACTATAAACGATGTATACTTAGTCCGTACCATTTTAAGCTCTGGGCTAAAGATTTACGCGGATGAAATGAGATTCTCTAAGCAAATATCTTGCACTGCTGACTCTCTCATTCATCATGTGGACTTTAACCATACTTATACATTTACTGTCAACAAAATTATTTAGAACTTAATGTACAAATATGTCAAGCTATTATTTTCTCTCGCAAACTTCATCAATCATCACCTACCTTTATTATCTGCGACGCTCAACTTAACTTCCGTCCTCACGTCGACGACGCTATTAGGAGAGCTAACTCAGCACTGGGTCTGGGATTTGTTAAACGCGTTGATCAAATGAGTTTTTTCGAATATTACGGCTAGGTCTGGTCACCTTATCATATCATTAGAATCGAAGCCTTCCTACCTACCTACCATATCTTCACTTGTTTTACCTTACGTGGGCTAGAATGGGAAGATCCATAAAATTGACCTTTTTATATAAGAATTAGTAAGCTCTTAATTCCGCTTAATTCACAAGCTCTATGAGTCCCTACGTTGGGATATAGCGAAATGGTTTTTGTTCATCAGCTATTATCTAACCATAATGTTGTCAAGTGTCCACAGTCCATTTATAATGTTCCTTTTTTTAAATACCTACATAATGTAGATAAATGTTTTTTTTTAATAATTTTTTTCTTTTTTTTTTTCAGGTGAGTAAATCAGTATGGGCAATGCCTTAAAAGGTATCATTAAAATAATATAAGTCGCGAATGATAACGAAAATCGGGCATCTGAAAATGTTAAATTTAGCATTTCTTATAATCTTAGGTTTAATATTGTATGGCTGAAAGTCGTCCGCCAGATTGACAATTTCTCAACTAAATTTCATTATTTAGGGCCACTTGCACCAAATCAATTTTTTCTAATGTGGAAAAAAAACATTTTTTTTGTAACTCCTTCCATAATAATAGGTATTCATTTATTCATTCATTTTCAATGGTCCGCTTGTCCATTAAGTGAGTCGCGGGTGTAGGCTGCTCAAGTGGACCCTCCATAGCTCTTGATTCTGCGCTATATAGACTCTACTCTAAATCATCAAGGGCAATCCACATACGGAAGCTGTCTCAAAATTGACCCAGCCTGACCAATCCTACAGAAAAACTCAGCATTGCTCCTTCCATCGAGATACTTAAACTTCTCCACCTGTTTCAATGGGACATGCGATGCAGAGTGCATGTAACAAACGTTCTTGAGACGACCATAACTTCAGATTTGTTCACGTTTATTTTCATCTCAGCTTCAACACAAACGGCTACAGACCGATCGAGGTATATTGACATCGATAATAGGTATATTGTCTACAATTGAATTCGTTTATTTATTTTTTATAGATATATAAAACGTAAACGTAAAATTTTGAAATTTTTGAATTTTTAGGACTTTATTTATATCCATCGATGTTATTCAAAACCAAAGTACCTCACGAAACTCTTTTAAGATGATGTATTTAGCGATTGAATGGCGATTTTCTGTGTACCTATGTCTGTTTGGTTTCGTTTCGCACGTTTTCCTAAACTTTCAATAATTTTGGATAGTTTCATGTCCGCGTTTAAAGATATAGGTACCTACAGCTACAGCTGACTTGTCGAGAAGTGAGTAAGATAGGCCATTCTTAGAAATCTTACGAACTATATTTCGCCGATTTAAGAAATTCGTATTTTCTTAAATAAGGACTAAAAGTGACAAAGAAGCGTCGGGCCTCTTATGCAAAATATCATTGAAAATGCTCTCTTCGACATTTCTCACATTGTATTTGCTATGAAAGCAACTGAAGTTTTCTTAGAATACACAAATCTGAAAGAAAAATATGGTCGAGATCGAACAAGAGGCTTCCCAAACAAAAAAAAAATCTTAAAACCATCTATTTGTTTTATCCTGATAGACAAGAACATAATTTTAGCAATGCAATTCCTGGACCGAGCGGGTACAGCTATTAAAACTAAAATCTTACCGCATACTTTATCATATTTCTACTGCAAACATGAGTATTGAACCGGTCTATTGTTATCAGTTAGCCAACAGCCTTAAAAGTGCATAACAGTTTTTGTTAACTTTTTGTATCCATTTGCATTAAATGGTACTATAGGATTCGAAGATTCACATCAATAATGACTTCAATATATTTAATATGCAGTTGAGAAACCATACATCATGCCCTCCCACTCTAAACGTCATCGATAGCCGAACTTTCCTGCTCCTAATAAGCACTGCTTCCATTTTATGATCTACATAAATAAACAATTATTAGGCGCAGCAGGTACGTATATTCATCGTCTTCACCCTAGCCCTAGGTTCTCTCAACCATTCGTTGAAGTGATTTTTTTATATTATGGCAAGCCCGAATGGCTGAATTAATAAACTTTTCCACTGCAGTTATACTCTCCGATGTTTGTCAAATGTTCGCGAGAGGTGGCTCAGTAGAGAAGACCGTAAGATGTATTTTGTTTTACCGAAGATCGAGCCCCGTAGTCCACCATTTTAACTACTGAGCCACTGCGACTGCGATATGCTAGTTTTAAACTGGCGCTACAGTCGGGCAGTTGCAACAACTGTCTCGTTATAGAGCATAGTTCGACAAAGTTTATCGAATTTGCACTTAAATTATTGTAGACCTAGAAGTAAGTCCACATGGAAGAGAGTTTCAAAGTTCACTTGTCAAAGGAGTTTTGAAAACGTGACATTTTGGCGGTCGGCAAGTCTACTAATAGGTGATGTGCTGTGCATAGTTTGTTCGCCTTGTAGGACGTGCATATTTCTCATCTCGAGGAGTCACCTTTCAAGGAACTTGTGCTTATGATCAAAAAGAAAATACGTCCATATCCCCGTCCTCTTTTTTATACCCTCCACAGGACGGTACAATATATTCACTTTGCCATTACATTTTGAAAGCCAAGAAGGAGTCATCGTAACCGTAGACCCCTAAAAGTATACATATTCTGAGTCAGGATCATATTCTGAATCGATTTAGCCATAGCCATGTCCATTGTCCGCCCGTCTGTCTGTCGGTGGTTTCCACGATAGCGTCCAAACGAATCGACTTAGGTAAATGAAATTTGGTGAGCGGACTTATTTTTACCGTCGTCAGGTTGGTATTGAAAATTGCCTATGTCGGCAAAGTAGAATATTAGACGCATACACATGTTGGGTACCTTACCTAAATACCTATAACTCGCATGACAAACATTTTGCATGACTTTTATGCAGTCTTCCATCTACATATTTCGGCTTCTAGCTAAATATGTTACAACTGGGTCGGTGTTTCTCCTAAGACAGTTGATCACAAAGTTAGTCTATGTTTTCCAACCCGAGCGCCGTGCGCTGCGAGAATCTATTCGAAGAACTACTTTGTTGTAATTTCTTGGCTTTCTTAGCGTGTGATCTATCAAGCGCCGTTAGCTTTTCCTTTTTTCCATCCATCCAATAGCTTCATAGCTGAGTAGATCGATGGCCAGCTCCATTATTTGAATTTGGAATCGGTTTGCTATAAGCGGTATGTAGGTACTCTTAGCAACTTAGTCCCTTTAATATGCATAGGTATATCTTTAAGTCCTTCAAATAGAGATTTACAGCTTAATATCTAATTAATATCAACAACTCCTCAGGGGTTGTAGGTATAGTGTACACCCGCGCAATGCTCTTCCATCGCTTGTCGAAATCAATCAATCAATTAAGCCAGCCATTGTCCACACACTATCCCTGCTAATTACCGGCAGTTCGATTAGCTCTCTTCACCACTGCACTGCTCCACAAATTACAAATGAACACGTTTCTTCGGCATTTTGTCGGAAACGCGCATTCAATTATATGCGAGATTAATTAGCAAAACTCACAGCCGCCAATGCGTTGGCCATCAGCATCACCAGTCACCCTTCTCGCTTCTGCCACTGCCACCACACAACAACAACTGTGATGTGTTAACTTAATTGATATGCATGCATGAGTTTCAACCCCTTGGCAATAAATATGTGCAGTGTCATCAATTCACACTCACAGATAAGTGTGGGTAACAGTCATCAAATGCTGATACAACAGCTCCTCGTAATTTATCGCAATTAAATTTCAACAAACAAACACACACACACCACCCTGGGGGTTGCACTTTATAATACCGGCCATAGTGATTCCTGATCACATATTTGCCATCTTTCACAGCGGAAAAGAAAAGACAAACTCAGACCGTGTCCACATATCCAGTGGATCGGACCTAAAATGGACAAAAAAAAGGAACAGCGCTGTCAACATCATCGTGTCTGCTGTTTGCTCACTTGAGGTCAGCAAATTGAATCATTCGTTGTCATTCATGAACACCATCGCCAACCGGCCAACGACGACATCAGCACCGCTCTGTTGTTGTATCCCGACGTCGAATGACACTATCTTCCTCACGAATATAATAATAATTGTTTGGCAGAGATACCACCAATCCACCCACTGCCAGATACCATCCAACGTGGGTGGCGCAAGCGAGGAGGAAAACAATTTGATGACACTAGTAGGAGAAAAAATGTTATAGATACAATATACGCCAGGTGTACCTTGTGTATGTGTTTGCACTTAATCGACAAGTCCTTGGACTGAGATTCATCTCAATCGCAATCGTTTGGCTTGTGTTTGCGAAGAAATGCTGTTTACAATCGGTTCGAGAACAGAAAAATCGCAATCAATGCGATTAGTCATCGGACCGGGGGTGCATCACGTAAACCAATCACAGGAAGAGCATCTAGAATATTTCCACTTTTCGTCGGAGGGATTTTATTTTATTTTTTCATTTTTGTTTGCAGCACTTTTGGGACGTTGCCCTTCCTCTGTTACATCTTTGTTTGTTTATTGTTTGCTTACTCCTGTGTCGTATTCGTTGTCTATGGATTTAGACTGCAATCACACTGCCAAGGATTTGTTTTTAATTTTTTTTTTTGCCCCGAAAGGTATACATTGAAAAATTGAATTAAATTTCTATGGTGTTCCTTGGTTGGGAAGTGCTACAGAGGTAAAGGTTAGTTGTTGTAACAGTCTGCTTGCCAAGATACCTTTGATCTCAATACCGTTGGTATTTGTTATTCAATTAAACTAGTACGCAGGATGGGCGTGATTTTAATATGTTGTAAATTGTAATTGTTGAGGACTCATTGTGAGGTGCTTTTTGTCGAGGCTGGGGTTAGCTCGCCGGATCGCCAAGATTCTTCCCAAAGAAACACTAACTTTGGGTTTTGAAGTTTCCGTTTTATTACTTTTCTTATAGTCTACCTTATTAGGTTATCATATATACATAGGATTTCTTTATTTGGCTTACTATCTAGTTTACAATATTATGTTATAATATTCTCAATAATAATTTCGGCGGCGGTGATTTTTCCTCTCGGTATCCTCGGTGTTCGATCTTCTGGAGTCGGTGTCTCGACTTACTGAGGCGGCTTGACTTTCGGACGGGTATTTTATGATGCCCTGCGGCAGTTCGTATAGGTACACAGGTTCGTCTTGCGACCACCCTGGCGGGACACAGGTCCGTCTTGCGACCACCCTGGCGGGACACAGGTCCGTCTTGCGACAGTCCTGGTGGTACACAGGTCCGTCTTGCGACAGTCCTGGCGGGACACAGGTCCGTCTTGCGACAGTCCTGGCGGGACACAGGTCCGTCTTGCGACAGTCCTGGCGGTTCACAGGTCCGTCTTGCGACAGTCCTGGCGGTACACAGGTCCGTCTTGCGACAGTCCTGGCGGGACACAGGTCCGTCTTGCGACAGTCCTGGCGGTTCACAGGTCCGTCTTGCGACAGTCCTGGCGGTACACAGGTCCGTCTTGCGACAGTCCTGGCGGTTCACAGGTCCGTCTTGCGACAGTCCTGGCGGTTCACAGGTCCGTCTTGCGACAGTCCTGGCGGTACACAGGTCCGTCTTGCGACAGTCCTGGCGGTTCACAGGTCCGTCTTGCGACAGTCCTGGCGGGACACAGGTCCGTCTTGCGACAGTCCTGGCGGTTCACAGGTCCGTCTTGCGACAGTCCTGGCGGTACACAGGTCCGTCTTGCGACAGTCCTGGCGGTTCACAGGTCCGTCTTGCGACAGTCCTGGCGGGACACAGGTCCGTCTTGCGACAGTCCTGGCGGTTCACAGGTCCGTCTTGCGACAGTCCTGGCGGTACACAGGTCCGTCTTGCGACAGTCCTGGCGGTTCACAGGTCCGTCTTGCGACAGTCCTGGCGGTTCACAGGTCCGTCTTGCGACAGTCCTGGCGGGACACAGGTCCGTCTTGCGACAGTCCTGGCGGTTCACAGGTCCGTCTTGCGACAGTCCTGGCGGTTCACAGGTCCGTCTTGCGACAGTCCTGGCGGTTCACAGGTCCGTCTTGCGACAGTCCTGGCGGTACACAAGTCTACGGGGAAGTAGCCTTGGAATTTACACTAAGTACCCTCAGGTTCTTAGTACCAAAAATTACCAACAGCTAATATAGCTATTTCGGGAACACTTTCAGCTGTACACCTGATTGGTACTTTGCCACTGCTGAATGTTGCTCGATCGTTTCGGAATTTTCTTCTCCTCTCATGTAATTTTGTCCAGAAAGCGAGTGTGACTTATATGGCTGAGAAAAATTATTTATTTGTTTACATCACATGATTTGTGTTCGGTGTGTGGAGCGTAATTCTCTCTCTCTCTCGGTGCATTACGTTGGTTACTGGTGTCTGATCGCTGTTGGCGATATTGTACCAGTGCGGTAGGGGGGGGAGGTATGTTTGGTGGTTTATTTGTTTATTATTTTCTCTCTTCGTGACTAGTACTACGGCTGGTACTGGTATTAGCTTGTTAGGCCGGGTCACGGTGGCTGGTACTAGATCAGTGCGGGGGGTGTCTTCGACGTGTAACGAATGCTTCGTTACATTCCCCCTCTTCTTTCTTAGACGAGATCCTACTCTGGCTAGTCAACGAGGCCGCACTGACTCGTTGTTGCCCTTTTTCGGCGATTTGTTGTAGTGGAGCGGTCGTGATGGTGTGGACGGGGTTGGTGGTGTTGGCGGAGTTGGCGGTGTTCGAGGTGTTGGCGGTGTTGGAGGTGTCGGCGGTGTTGGAGGTGTTGGCGGTGATGGTGGCGTTGGCGGTGTTGCAGCTTGATGTCGCTGTTGGGGTTATTATGCGCCTGAACCCCTTCTCGTCGGCCTTCTGGCGCACGTTTCGGGTGGTGGCCAATTGTGGCATCTGGTCCGGTCGTGGTGGTATCGGCACAATCTGTTCTGCGGGCAGGGGTACAGCTCGTCTTACCTCTATCCGTCTGCGAACCCCGGAGTTGTCGGATTGGCGCGTGGTGGGCGGTTTTCTTGGTGCAGTCTGCTGCCGTTCACTCCAGCGCAAGTGGCCTTCCCTCAGTAGGGAACACGCGTGGTGGGAGGGGTTGGTTGGTAGTACATTGCGGTGTGTTAGAGTCTGGCCACCCAGCGTCATCTTAAGGTTGGCTTTGTCTAGAATGTTCATACCAAATATGGCATCTTCTGCCAACATCTTCATGTAGGTGAGCTCGCTTTTAAGGGTTTGGTTACCCAGTTGGAGCTCCACCGTATAGTGCTCCCTGGTTGTCACGGTGTCGCCGTTGGCCAACTGAATTTTTTGTACCCGATATCGTACCGGGGCACCTTTTCTTCGAAGTGCCTGTCGAACCTTTGCCCCGATAAAGGATTTCGAAGCTCCGGTGTCAATTAAGCAGTGAAACTCTTGGCCGTGAATGTTAGTCGGTATGAAATAGCGGGGGTCGGTCCATCTGCCATTAGACATGACAGCTGCTTGCTCTTGATGGCATGGGCAATCCCTTGTTTGTCTGCCATCCTCCCCACAATATGAGCAGAAAAGGCGGAATGGTCGTCGACAATCCTGTTGTCGATGCCCCCTTTGCTTGCAGCGCCAGCAGTGGGTGTCCCGATTATACGGGACGTTTGCTATCGAGGGCCTGGGCAGTGGGGCTGCATCTGGGTTATGTGGGCGGACATTCCTCTCTTCGTTTTTTATATATTCGAACTCCTCGGCTAATTCCATTAGTTCGTCCAACGTGGTAAAATCCCTTCGTTTAATATAGAGGCGGTATTCGGGTCTCAAACTATCGTATATCCGGTCTATATTATCCTGTATGCTCATCCGGGGATGTTGTCGGATGAGATATTGGATGGCTCGGATGAATTCCTTGGCTTTCTCTCTAGGTCCCTGTTTTTTCCTCATAATTTCCTCCGCTAGCTTGTGGGCATAGCGTGCAGGGAGGAAGTGACGCAAGAAAGCTTGTCGGAACTGATCCCAGTTCTGGAAGTCATCGCGGTTTATACGTAGCCATTCCAGTGCCGTACCTCGGAAGATTTCCGGTAATGGCCGAAACATATGGTCGGGTGGGATATCGTAACATCGGATCAGTTCTTCTATTCGCTCCATGAATTCCAGAGCATTCCCTGATGAATCGAATTTAAGCCCCCATTTTCGAACCATGTTCATCACCTCGGCTTCGTAGCTCAGCATCGGCATAGCCAGTGCTCGCGTCGGGGTTGCCTGAGGTGGTCGCTCGGTTTCTCGGCTGGAGGATGCTGCGGCGGGGGTCGGGCGGTCGGTTCTCGGATATGTGGTCGGCGTTGGTAGCTCTTGAATGGCGGTGTGTGGGCGGACATCAACAGGTGATTCCACGTACTGTGGAGTCTTTAGCTGCTGAACGGCGGGGACATCAACAGAAATTTCCACGAACTGTGGCGTCTTTACCATCTCTTCAGAGGTAACCGACTTGTCATCGTCCTCGGGAGATGCGTCTCTATACTCCCGGATTGAAGCTTTCGCTTCCCGTTCCGCGCAGAGGTTCTGGGTTGATGTCCTGGTCTGCGTGGTTTTTAGAAAGTTGCTCATTCGAGCTCTGAGTTGCTGAACCGTTCCACCAGTTTCAATTCCTCTTGTTTCCATGGCTTCGATTAATTCAGCTTTCTTTAGCAAGTAAATCCATCCGATATTCATATTTACGGACGGCTCCGGTACGGTTAGCTGGCCGTCTTCGTCCATGTCTCCTGTTCGGAGGTCCAGTTTGGATTGGTGTGGGTCAGGTCCTCTCAGTCGTAAAGTTGTTGGGACTCCTTCTTGCAGTCCCTGCTCGGGCGCCAATGTGAGGTGCTTTTTGTCGAGGCTGGGGTTAGCTCGCCGGATCGCCAAGATTCTTCCCAAAGAAACACTAACTTTGGGTTTTGAAGTTTCCGTTTTATTACTTTTCTTATAGTCTACCTTATTAGGTTATCATATATACATAGGATTTCTTTATTTGGCTTACTATCTAGTTTACAATATTATGTTATAATATTCTCAATAATAATTTCGGCGGCGGTGATTTTTCCTCTCGGTATCCTCGGTGTTCGATCTTCTGGAGTCGGTGTCTCGACTTACTGAGGCGGCTTGACTTTCGGACGGGTATTTTATGATGCCCTGCGGCAGTTCGTATAGGTACACAGGTTCGTCTTGCGACCACCCTGGCGGGACACAGGTCCGTCTTGCGACAGTCCTGGTGGTACACAGGTCCGTCTTGCGACAGTCCTGGCGGGACACAGGTCCGTCTTGCGACAGTCCTGGCGGGACACAGGTCCGTCTTGCGACAGTCCTGGCGGGACACAGGTCCGTCTTGCGACAGTCCTGGCGGTTCACAGGTCCGTCTTGCGACAGTCCTGGCGGTACACAGGTCCGTCTTGCGACAGTCCTGGCGGGACACAGGTCCGTCTTGCGACAGTCCTGGCGGTTCACAGGTCCGTCTTGCGACAGTCCTGGCGGTACACAGGTCCGTCTTGCGACAGTCCTGGCGGTTCACAGGTCCGTCTTGCGACAGTCCTGGCGGTTCACAGGTCCGTCTTGCGACAGTCCTGGCGGTACACAGGTCCGTCTTGCGACAGTCCTGGCGGTTCACAGGTCCGTCTTGCGACAGTCCTGGCGGGACACAGGTCCGTCTTGCGACAGTCCTGGCGGTTCACAGGTCCGTCTTGCGACAGTCCTGGCGGTACACAGGTCCGTCTTGCGACAGTCCTGGCGGTTCACAGGTCCGTCTTGCGACAGTCCTGGCGGGACACAGGTCCGTCTTGCGACAGTCCTGGCGGTTCACAGGTCCGTCTTGCGACAGTCCTGGCGGTACACAGGTCCGTCTTGCGACAGTCCTGGCGGTTCACAGGTCCGTCTTGCGACAGTCCTGGCGGTACACAGGTCCGTCTTGCGACAGTCCTGGCGGTTCACAGGTCCGTCTTGCGACAGTCCTGGCGGGACACAGGTCCGTCTTGCGACAGTCCTGGCGGTTCACAGGTCCGTCTTGCGACAGTCCTGGCGGTTCACAGGTCCGTCTTGCGACAGTCCTGGCGGTTCACAGGTCCGTCTTGCGACAGTCCTGGCGGTTCACAGGTCCGTCTTGCGACAGTCCTGGCGGTACACAAGTCTACGGGGAAGTAGCCTTGGAATTTACACTAAGTACCCTCAGGTTCTTAGTACCAAAAATTACCAACAGCTAATATAGCTATTTCGGGAACACTTTCAGCTGTACACCTGATTGGTACTTTGCCACTGCTGAATGTTGCTCGATCGTTTCGGAATTTTCTTCTCCTCTCATGTAATTTTGTCCAGAAAGCGAGTGTGACTTATATGGCTGAGAAAAATTATTTATTTGTTTACATCACATGATTTGTGTTCGGTGTGTGGAGCGTAATTCTCTCTCTCTCTCGGTGCATTACGTTGGTTACTGGTGTCTGATCGCTGTTGGCGATATTGTACCAGTGCGGTAGGGGGGGGAGGTATGTTTGGTGGTTTATTTGTTTATTATTTTCTCTCTTCGTGACTAGTACTACGGCTGGTACTGGTATTAGCTTGTTAGGCCGGGTCACGGTGGCTGGTACTAGATCAGTGCGGGGGGTGTCTTCGACGTGTAACGAATGCTTCGTTACATCATCATCACGGTGAGTGCTCACTATTCTGATGTACACATGGTGTATTCGTGGGCGCAGTTAGCTGGATTCAGGATTCCCATGTTCGATCCCCGCAAAAACACAAATTACATCTTAAGGGTTTTTCTACTGCGCCACCTCTCGCGAACGTCTGACAAACATCCGAGAGTATATCTGTCCCGAAAAAGCTTCTTAATTCCAGCTGTTCGGACTCGGCATAAAATTGTAGGTCCCTTAGGTTAGGTTAGGTTTTTGGGCTGGCGAGGATTTCTCCGTGCCACACTCAGGTCAATACTGAACCATAGTGATGTCCGTGGGGGAAAGAGGTTGTCCCTTACCCATTATAACCCTGTATTCAAATTACTTACCTACTGTACCATATTGTTGATTTGACGAAGTTCATTATCTTGTCTATTGATGTGCTGGAAAGTACGTCTAGGTCGTTGAAGAAGTGACTCCCTAGGAATTTATACCTGTTGTGTTGAAGACCTGGACAGTGACATAGGAAGTTGGTTGTATCCTCAAGATCTCCCTTATCACCGCAGCCTCTGCAAAGTTCTTCTTCCGTTAAGTCCATTTTTTTCATATGGTATCGCAGAGTGTTGTGCCCCGTTATGATACCTACGAGGGTGGACAGGGATTTCCTATCCTTCCGCATTATTTCTCTGCTTTGGTTTCGTTTAAGGACGGCCATATAGCATTCTTGTGGTATTACAAGTATTTAAGGTGGCCCATATCTAGCGTTCGCTTCTCTTGTGGCCTTTCTAACTGCTTCAAGCTTGAGTGTGCAAGGCGGGATGTTCACAGAGGGATCAGCTTGTTCTGAAACAGCTGTCGAGCCTTGTATTGCTTGTTCGTCTGCTTTCTCATTGCCTGGAATGCATTCATGTCCCGGAACCCAGCAGAGCGATACCTTGGGCTGTGTACCTAGAGCCTTGAGTTCTTCGCGACAGCACTTCACAAGCTTCGATTTTATATCTGGTGCAGTTATTGCTTTTATTGCTGCATGGCTGTCGATAGAGAAGGTAATGCCTCCAGGTGGTATTGCCCTTACCACAGACTCTCACGGGCTGCTGTTGTCACTGCCAGGACCTCTGCTTGGAAGACGCTGCTATGGTCGGAGAGGCGTATCGATTTTGATATACCCAGCGATTCAGAGAATGCACCTGACCCTACTTCAGAGTCCATTTTAGATCCGTCTGTAAATACGGCTGTGGTTTGTGAGCTAGGTACGAGTCAGTCTCTCCATTCTTCCCTGCTTGGATAGGCGCTAGAAAAAGGTCTTGTAAACTCTAGGTAAGGCGTGATGTAGTCCGTGACAGGTACATGGCCAAAATATTTCTGTAGGATCATCGAATGACCCGTTTCGTTCAACTTCCAGTTTACTGATTGGCAGATTCTCATTGCACTAATTGCGGCCGATAGTTGTAGGTATATGAATGTCTAGCGGAAGCAGGTTGAGGATAGCCCCAAGTCCTGCGGTTGGAGTTGTCATCATCGCACCAGTTTGAACTTTCGTTAACGCTTTTAGGTAAGTGGCTTTGTTGGTTTCCGGCCATCAGACGAGACTTCCATAGGTCAGTATAGGTCTTTCTATAGCCGTATACATCCAGAGCTTGATTTTGGGAGATGGTCCCCAGGTTTTCCCGAAGATTCTACTGCAGGGATAAAAGGGTATATGCGGCTTTTTTGATTCTTTCATTGGTGTTCAATTTCCAATTTAGTTTTTTGTCCTAGAGATTCTGTCGTTGCCAATAGTACGACATCATTCGTTATTTCTATACCCTTGTTCTTAAACTTCGTGAGCACTTCATTTAGAAGAATGACCCACAACAGTTGGGAGATTACCATGCCCTGAGGTGTTCCTCTGGAGGCGTAAGCTTCTAGCTTAGTACCCCCAAGTTTGGCTATAATGTGTCGTTCTTCAAGAATGCTGATTATCCCATCAGTTGACAATAATACTGTCAATGTTGAGCTTGCTTTGCTTTCTACGTGCGGCATCAGTGTTAACATTGTTAAATGCTCCTTTATAATGTCTTAGAATGCCGCTAGACTGTACTCTTTGTCTTTTAATGTTTTCTCTATTGTGCCGACAACGCAATGTAGAGCGGTTTCTATACTTTTTCCATTTATGTAAGCGTGTTGGGCCGGGGTGGGGATAGATCATCCGGGCGTAGCCTGCTACCAATGTGTATGCGTCAATCAGTCTTTCTAAAGTCTTCAGGATGAAGGAGGTGAGGCTTATTGGCCTGAAGTCATTTGCGTTGGTGTGACTTGGTTTGCTAGCCTTTGGTATAAAAATTACCTTCACTTCTCTCCATGTTCTTGGTATATGTACCCCAGTTTGAGGCTGCTAGTATACAGCTCTTTTAGTACCGGAATGAGGTGCTGGTATTTCTCTGCAACATGAGAGGAATGATTCCGTCGAGCCCTGGGGATTTAAAGGGGGACAATGATCGGATAGCCCATTCTATTCTGTCCTCTGTCACCAAATCTGCAGGGAGGCTCGTTTCCATTGTGGGGTTGGGATATATACCGGGGGTGGCTGAGCGGTGCGGCCTGAAAAGTGCGTAGTCAGTAACAGCTTTAAAGAATCTGAACATGATTCAGTCCAGTTCAGGTGTACATAGGTTCACTTCCCTCCATTCGTCCCAAAAATAAAACTCACACATGGTATATTGAACTTGTTGTATCGAAAGGAAATTTGAAGCGGGGGGGCCGTCCATCTAAATTTGGAGGTAGTTAAGTTTTAGTGATAACTACCATCGCCATTTCATCGGCTTGTCCAACTATGACATTGCAACTTAAATTAAATAGTTGGCGCAATTTATCGTACATTGCTTATTATAATATCAGAAAAGTCGGGAAATAGGATAACATTTAGACTTGGAGCTTAGAATCCTGATGTGGGGCACTGACCCACAGGAGTATCAAACATCTGGGCAAGTACCAGATAACAGATAAGGATATACAAACCATGGACCCACTACTCATTCTCAAATTCATAAAAGAAACTGGACTCGATGAAGTGCTCTAAACTTGATATTCTTGCCAAGGCTAAAGACAAGACAGAGCAAAAACCCTCAAACACGGTTCTTAATGCAACTGTTATGCGGTGGGGCTCTGGAAAAAGGCATGAAACTTTCCAAGGTATAAGCAATGGCACAATAGACCATAAGGTCGCAGTGCACTAAACCCTCTTCTTCATTATCATTATTATTATTATTAGACTTGGAGCTTGATCTGCATGAAGTTGTTTATTGACTATATCTTTGAGTAATTATTTACGCTCGTCATTTTTCAAAACCATCTGGGAAACTATTATTGTGCTTTCAAGTCTGGTATTATAGTAATACCAGCGCTACAGAGCGTGGTGTTCCTGGGAGCTCAATCCCTTGGTCACGGTCTTCCATCTCGTACTCGTACGCCAAGCTGACCCCTATAAGTCCGTCTCGGTTTACTAATGACTCTGGGGTTGCGTTGAAGACTTTGCGAACCGAAGCGTCGATGCTAATCCGCTGTACATGACGGATGTAATAGATGAATGAATTTGTTTTATTTGGACTATGTAGGTATCCGTTTCTCTTCTTCGCAAAGAGGACCATAAACAGCGCAACCACGCCCTATTCGGCCTCTCTTCCCTGGTCGCGTCATTTCCAGGTTTGGTGGTATTCACTGGCTCCCGCGGTTCCTTGATTTATTCACGTGCAGTTATTTCTTGTGGGGTCACCTCAAACCTCGTGCTGCCAAGCCAGCTGGCCCCAGATATAGGTCCACAAAAAACTGCTAACTATGCCAACGTATTTCCTTCGGTATATGGACTATAGAAGTGCACTAAAGAGAGCATGTAAATCCCTCCTGATGCATGTGGCAAGCAAATTGAGTTCATATCTCATTTTGGAGTTGGCCAGCTGACGAGCGTCTTTCCAAGTTCGCCTCAGTTTTGGGTCATTTCCCATTTAGTAAATAGTTTCACAGTAACGCGAAGGCACATATACTTAGCGCGACCTTGTATCTAGAGCGCCAATTTTTACTGACAGTTCGAAATAATAGTGCGAGCCAAGTTTTAATCGATCCCCTGCGCAGGAATGTTTCACAGCAATTCGGCAGGGGCCATAATCTAAGAAAAAAATTAGCGAAAACTAAATACATACTAGTTCCGAAATATAGAAATACCCACAACGGTATCAGGATAGCATATTCTCGCAATACAGAAAACTCAAGCACAATAATCTTCCATTCCTCAACCACTTTAGTGGGAATTTCATTGCTTCATGACAAACCCTGACCCCAATCGATTTTCAAACCAAACTAATTTGTTTACTTGCTGAGTTGCGAAACTACTTTTATTGCATAATCCTTGAGTATACAAACTTCAGCCGAAATCCCTACAGAGGATACATTATCTTCATCAGACAAAGAGTCCATATCGTGGCAAACAATCACTTTTCTTTGCATCTTCTCACATGTAACCTATTAAGAGCCAACAGGGCAAATCTCTATCTGATGAATCCTCAATTGAATATGCCAGCAATGCGATGGTATGGCGGCGCTCGTTTAACACAAGCGTCGCGGCGTCGTCACCACCGACCGCCAAGTTGCCTCAAGAAGCCCGCCACACCAGCCAACCAAACCAACCAAGCAACCAACTAGTATCTCAAATATCCGATGAAATCAAAATTGATCTAGCCGACCGACCGTCTCTCTATGTGTGAGTGGGCATTAAGCTATTTTTATAATGCGCCATCATCGATTCATGAGGAAGCCAAAGAGAAAAACCCCTTAGCCATGTGACTACTTATATAGCGCGACACAGCCACCAGACAAAGACCGAGCGAAAGAAAACTAAATGTGGTGCACATTTGTGGAACACGTCTGGCAAATATTTGCCAAGTGGAGCATCATCGGATTTTTATAGCTCTCTTCCTCTCGGTAATTTTTATTTTTTTTTTTTTATCCAGGAAGGCTGACAATTGTCAGCAATTACCTTCGGTGTATGCGCTGCCCTTCAACATACTCTTTTACCATTGTTCTTGTATAAAACGGTTTCCTCAAGATAGCTGTGGCAATCCATTGGAACATCACTCACCTCTAATTGCATTCGCGAGATACATTTTTATTTCATTTGCAATTCGGGGGTGGGGTGGGGGATGGGCGAAAGCGGCGGCGGAGGTTATAGATACTCGCATAGCACTATCAATGCACTCAAGTGCATCGAACAATAGAAAACAGAACAAAAAATATTAATCCCAGGGAAAGCAATAGCAATGACAAAACAAACGCACGCACAATAGAAACAATCTTTTGCAGTTGATGGTGATGCTGTTCTTCATCGTTGGTAAATCGAATGGGTGTGTGAGTGATGGTGGTTTAGAGGTGAGTCGCTCTACTCTTGTGCTGACTCAGATTCCATTTGTAGATTTATCTATGGGAAAAGATATTGTATGCACGTAACCATAGAGCACAAGTGTATCTGTGCAGCTGTAGATATAGTGAGATCCGAAACAGCTGGTTTCTGATGGGTTTTCCGGCGCGACAAGCTTTCGGTGAATTTTAGTATTTTATTGTTTATCCATTCGAGTGGGTAATATTCGCGAATGTTGAGCGGTTTTCGCAACCAAACGCGAGATTCACTTGAAAGTGTTTTGTATTGTTGAGTTTGTTTTTTTCTTTTTTACATATATATTTCACCGATCGGGCGCTAGTTAAAGTGAAATTAAATTTTTTTTAAGACCAAGACGCACTGATGATGAAAAACGATACCCGAAACGCAAAAATGTATGTACACTGGATTTTTTTTTTTTCAAACTCATGTGAGAATCACTTGTGAATATCTAATCTTAACCTTGTATCTGTTATCATTCAGAAGATACATTCACTTGAAGCAAGAGATTATCATGATTAGATTTGCCACATGTAAATACTCGTATCTGATATTGTGTATCTTTGACTGTTTATTTGAATAATTTCGAAGAAACCAATGAGTTGAACTCTGGAAATATCTAGGGCTATGAAGATTTCAATTTAAACTGTGCATTTGCTAATGTTTTAAATTAATTGTTCAACGGAATGTAACTGCACCTCATGTATGGTTTTATCCCCACATGAACAAGGCAGCGCAACTACATGTTGGAATAACATTTTTTTTTTTATTTAATTTATTTATGTTTTGCTGTATTTTAAAATGGAAAGTTGTCAGAGGAGTTACCTCCTTTTATGATAGCGCGCGTGTGCTATGCCTTTAAATGTGATTAAGGCGCACATATTTCGCGTTCGACACTTTTGTGAAGTGACTTCGTTTATTTATAGTTTAGATTGCTTCAACAACCAGCTTTTTAAGGCGCTAATATATGGCTGTACAAGTTTGAATTTTGAAATGACGGAACGTCAACAACAAACATGGCTCTGCAGCCAGTTTCATCCATGCCTAGGTGCATCCAGTTTGGCTAGTACAATCTTAGTTACTGTTTAATAACAGATATTATTTTGCTAAAATTGGATAAGAATTTAAAGACGTTATACTTTTGTCCTCGACACCATCAGTCAGTTTAGCTATTGGTTAGTGGGAAGAATTGGCTGGTTTAATATGGTTAAAAATAAATATAGGTCCGTATAGGCAACCTAGGCCTAGTTTCTCACAATCATTCGTTTGTGTGAGTTAATTTTATTTTTAAGACCAATTGAAGAGATCTACCTACTATGAGAAGCTTTTCAGGATAGTTATACTCTCGGATTTTTGTTCGACGTTTGCGACAGAGGACATTTTCATCCGCCTTTGCTAATGCCGATGATTTTGCGCCTTAGTGCGTTTTTTTAATAAGGCATTGCTACTCATAAGGTGATTCATTCTTAGAGTTTATAAATGAGTTAAGGTAGAAGTTCTGCCTGATTCGTCGACGTTGGGGGTCACTTCTTTATGGCAGCATGTATTTACTTGCGTTAGCCCTCATTCATGAGTAAATCCATTTTTGCCACCTCTGCAAATGTGCCAGTAACAGCTCGCTAAATTCCGCCAATGGTGACGTATTTTCATCCCAGAGTATGCAATTAATTGGACAGACTTGTGAAAAATTGTACCTCTATAGTGTTGGCTTGTAAGTTTCGCATAATTTTGTCAAGTATGATATTGAAGAACTTAAATCCTCTTCTGACATCAAGGGCCTCATTGAGGTTGTTTCCGAACTTTATAGAGCAGCGAGTGATCTCCATCGTCATTCAGCACAGCCTGGCAAGTTTGAAAATTATGTCAAAATTATAAAATTATAAAAATTATACTGGATTTTATGGGTCTTTCCACAATTTTTTGTAGTATTTACATCTTTTTGGTTGCATAGAATAACCTCACTGTTAGTGACCATCCACATCACTGACACATTTTAGGGAATTATAGTATAAGGCAGGTAGGATCTTTTGTATGCCAAGGAAATTGCGCGACTCTATGGTTGACGCGGTTAAGTGTATATACTCTCCACCAAGTTGTCTCCCGTAGTCTTAAATAGCTTGACTGGCGGACCGTCTGGTTCAGCAGATGGAAACCTTGGCTTAGGTTAGATTAGGTTAGGTGGCAATTATCCATTAATACGAAGTAATTCACTTAGACCAAATAAGGTCCATTGTGATACCACAAGCAAAGTCGGTTATATCCGCTACTCTTGGAACCATTTCGAATTTTCGAGAAATTTCCGTATTTTGCTGATATCCGTTTCGGCAATATCAGGAAGCTCCCTGAAAAAGTAAACCTTAGCTTTCGTTGTCGAAATCTATTGGCTCTGTTTGATAGCAGAATTTCGGTCATCTTCGTCGTTTAACAGACAGCAAAAGTGGGTTTTCCTTATCCTTAACACTGATTGTGATTCCACAACTAAATTTTCCTTGCTCATTGCTACAGGTTGGTATCTTACCGTTATTTTTTGTATCCCTCTCGTGAGACTTCCAATTTTTTTCAGTAGCATCTTGTGATGTGCTTTTTCTGAGGCCGAGGTTTTGCTCGTCGAATCCAGGATTTTCCCAAAGAAACATCAAACTTTGGTTAAGACGTCCTCTTTATTTCACTAACCAACTTATAAACTACTGTCTTATGATTAACTTCAATGATTAGATTCCTTAGCTGAGGTTAACGTTGATTATACGCTATACGCCCAACGACAAGCGTGGCTCCGTATGCGGCCTAGCGACAAGCGTGGCTCCGATCTGCGGCCCAACGACAAGCATGGCTCCGATCCTAAGCGGACAGCTAAAGATGCTGACACTGCTGGTTTAAGGCCACCTTCCCAAAAGAAACTTAGCCACCAAAAATTCAGAAGACTGACTGAAGTCAATTTCTATGAGGAATTCTTATCTGGTATACGGTATACTAGATTGGTACAAACAACAAGTAGATACGTCCACCCGAATGGCAATTTCCAATTTCATTCGGGTACTCATGCAATTTCTTCCAGTTAGTCAGTGTGACTTATAAGTGACGAATGAAAATCTCTTGTTTCACATAAAGTGTGACCAACGGGGACGTTTCGTTAAAATCGTTCTATTGTTTGCTTGTAGGTCGTATATGCGAGACTCATATAGACTTTCCTCCATTTGCGATGGCTTCTGAGATATATTATGCATTATGCATTCGTACCTGGGCCAAGTACTCAGGTAATTTTCTGAGTCTATGTTTGAAGTCGAAGGATGCTGAAAGAGTTACTTACGTCTCTTCGATCGAAACATTTTGAATTTCAACTTCCTTGATATGTAGCTACTATGATTTAGGTAGGGCATTGCTTGTTCTGTTGAGAAGCTCATAGAAGCATACATATCGTGTTTTTTCTCTACCAGGACATGAGCTCATATCAGGCTTTGACTGACAACTTTTGCAAAAGCTATACTGATCGGAGAATTCGAAATATTTACGGCAGCTACAAAGCAGCCATCATGAGTTCACTGAGCATCTTGTTAGCTATCATGCAGTTCATTGTACGACTAATTATACGAGTGCTGCAAGCGGATTATATACCCGAAAACTAGCTTCAACGCCACCGTCATTTCACACCCTCTAATTGCAGGATGAAGCACCGCATTATTCGGCAGTTTTCTAAAATTTCATCGCGATGTCACACAGTCTTACCCTTTCATTCCACCTGATGTAAACACTATACTATCACCCAAAGGTCGCTGTTAATAGTTGACACTCGTACCCTCTTTGCTGGCATAGTCATGTTCATGAAATAAAAATAAACTCACCTTTCATCCAGAAGTCTTAATCCATGACGCGTGACAAGCATTCCAATTCCCTTCACACGACACATACTGAAGGGATGTCCCACCACGCACGGTCTTCTGCAAGTGTGGACTGGGGGTGAATTGAAGGTAGGGAAAATTTAACAGCTCGGAAAATTCAAACATCGCACAATGAAGCTAAGAACGCTCGGCAGAAGGATAGTGAAAACGTTTTTAAAATTATCACAATCCTCTATACTCACAGAGCGCATCCTTTGATTCAACTAAATGCTCAACCCGAGACTGATTTATCCCTCGCAAAAGGGATTTCAATCCATTCCACTTAGCTCACACTCTCGAATGTGTCACACAGGTAGTAGGTACAACGCAATCCAAACAAACCAATGACTATTTACATCCGAAAGTGTGTGCGGTGCTGCTCTGCCCATATCCAACCCCCAAGGACTCTTCAACTTCATCCGTTTTGCGTTGAACAAAAGATCACGATGACATCTTGTTTAGTTAGCACAAAGCACCAGGTGAATCCTTTAGATCCCGAAAAAGGATTTTAGCAAAAGGCAGGTGATAAAAGGATACCACGTGACAGAATTAAATTTTCCTTTGCCAATCCTCACGATCCGAACTGCTGTCGACTTACAATCGCGCGAAAGCATGCAAACATGGTTTGCTCTGTTTCTGGGCGGATGTTGGACACATATACACCGTACCCGTACCGATACCATACATCCCCGCTAGGCCACCCTTAGTGCCGCCGCTGAGTAAGTGGCTCTCTGGTCTCTACTCTACGCTTGTGTTATATACAAACGCTGCATTGCAGTGCCGCTGGGACATGTAGGCTGTGCGGGAGCACTTAAATCGGAAGATACGGCCTTACGTGCTCGAGACTGAATTTCAACTGATTCGATTAAAAGTAAACAACTGATTTAAATGCGAGAGTGAAATACATTTGATGTTTTGATGGCCTCCAGCGATTGAATGTCAATGAAGTGCAGTTAAAGTGTTCGAACGTGACGGGCTTTTTGAGGAGAGTTTGAGTTTGATTTTGATTTTGAGCTCGTCGATGCTAGTCTTTGGAGATTATTCATTCGAATTCGTGGCGTTTGTTTGCATATTCCTAGCGAATGTGGATGCGTTGTCGTCGTAGATGTCGTTTGATTTGTGCTCCACGTTTAGTTTGCATTGTTATCCTTTTGGGGGGCATTAACGCGATGCCTGCTCACTGAATGGTAATGTACGATTCCGGTACGTGTACGCTAAAGTACAAATCAAATATTTTTTCGAAAAACAAATTTCTGTTATGCGATAAAGCACAAACGTGCCTGAGAGTTCGAAAAACGATTTTGTTCAACTGAGCCAGTATTCACAAGGAAAACAAAATAATGCCCGTTACAACGATTTGATCCTCGAAATAATATGCATACATATGCATTGGTGTTGAAAAAAAAGTGGCTCAAATGTACCAAGCTCATTGACTCATTGTCATCATAGTCTGCGATGAGATTCTCTTTGGTCCAACTACCGGTTGAGGGTCGAAAGAAAAAGGGAGATAGAAAAAAGTCACATCGCTTGTTCAATGTTTCACGAAGCTGCTCTGTAGTTTTTGTACGAAATTTGAAAAGGAAGAAAACCCACTTCCAGGTCGATACCCACCATCTGTTTATCAATCATATGACACCTATATGAAGACGATCTTTATAGAGCCATATTTAGTTTTGGAATCCCTGCCAAATTCTTCAGGTTATGCAGAAGTCACGATCCTCAAGAAAGGAGACCCTCTGAGTACCTAACTACATAGGTATCAGTCTTCTTAACAACGCCTACAAGATCTTATCTACCGTGTTGTGTAAACGCCTGAAGCCTTTCGTCGTCAAGCTTATTGGTCCCTATCAGTGCGAAAAGTCTACCATCAACAAAATATTCACACTGCGGCAGATCTTGGAGAAAACCCCAGAACTTCAAATCGATACCCACCGCCCCTTTTTATCAACTTTAAGGCCGCATACAGAGACGAGCTGTACATCGTGTCCCACCTTGTATAGAACAATATGTAGTTTTGGCATCGCTGCCAAACTCGTCAGGCTGTGCAGAATGTCTGTGGAGAACACTCGCTGCTCCATAAAGGTCGGACTTACCGAGATCTTTGGTGTCAAGAAAGGATTTAGACAGGTAATTTTTCTAACATCATACTGACATGCATTATGCATGCAAGGCACGATCTTTCAAAAGTCTGTCCAACTGTGGTCCAACTGCTTTCATATGTCAGTAGAAAACATCGATCTGTCACTGGTACTTTTTGCTTGTATGGAAACGGAGGTGGATAAAATGATAAATGAAGAATACATTTTGCCAACCGCTGTTTCTTTGGACTGAGAAGGCAATTGAGTATAGTAGAGCCCTATCTCGAAGAACTAAGGAGATTCTATATAAGAACTTGAATGTCCCAGTCATGTCTGGACTCCATCTAAAGTGAATGAAGATATCCTCGGTCGCTTGTAGAGAAATAGCTATTCTTCGTAAAATGTTCGAGGCAGATTGAACGACAAACTATATAGGAGTGATGTCCTTTCGGTTGTTAAGGTATGTAATGATAGGTGATGTGCGTTTGGTATCTGTCTTCTAGAGTGCTCTGCTCATACAATGGTGGCCAAAAGTATTTTGACAAAACTTAAGTTAATTCTACTCATAATTTGAACTTACTTCATGTAAATTTTGGCATTAATGGAAAGGTCATTTAAATTCCGTTTGAATGATACAAAACTTTCCTTAACCAATTAAGTACCCATTGAAAATTTCGAACTTTTGTAAAAGTCTACTTTTTTGACTTTTTTCCTCGGTAAAAAAAAAAATTTATTGACGCAAAGAGTTTCTCCAAATAATTCTAATAGTGACTGCAAAAAAAAATTTTCAAAAATCTCTTCGCTAATATTTTTTATGGCCACCATTGTATATCCCATTTCGAGGGATATCTTAGGAGGGATGGGTTCTTCGTCCATCCATTTTAATTTATTTTTTATTAAATATAAAAAGGGTATTCCAAAACCATAATCAATCGTGGTCCACTGCAATACCAAGGAAAAACTCTTTTTTGGTGTAGTGGTGGGGGAAACTCTGATAGATATTATTCGTTTCTCTTTAATGGTCGGTGGCAGAGTATTGCCTGTCCCCCCGACGGGACTCAAACCAACTTCACTGTGGTTACAAGCAATGACTCTAATAACCACTACATTATGGCCACCACCCTTTTTATCTAAGGTACAGTCGAAATATTGCTTAAGTGATGATCATTGATATTTTTACGGGTATGCTTGATCCGATCAAAAGCCTATGAAATGGAAACAAAACGCCAGTGAATTTGTCTTGTTGATCGATTGCCTACGTCCATAAGTGGGTTACAAAACACCAGGTCTCCAGTAGAACGACAGATTCGAATTCCAGATACCTACTGATGTCAGATTTTGTCCTGAAGTTGTGTTTACACAAAACATTTTTGACGTCAGTATTTCAAAAATTAATACAATTGTTGACACGGCGTGTCATGTGTGGAATAGTAGCTGAGGGACATGGTGCACACAATACACCTTGGCTATAAATTAAGGCGGATATCGACTGCAGAATTCTTTAATTTACTTAATACTTTACAGCCAGTTCATCATCTAGGTATAGCGTATAGGTATCTATGTATACAAAAATATTTCTGAACACTTGAAGCGGATTGAGTTCTGTTCGGTTTGATTTCCATAAAATTAATATTGCTCTCATAATTGCATCACCTTGTATAAAAAAAAATAAAAACAAAGCCAAACGAAGCTAGATAATAAATTCAATTCGCTGCCGGCATCTGAGGGGAATAAATGTCAATCGAATTAATCTTGCAGTTTCAATAATTGTAGATAGATATAGCCGTGACGCCGACGGGATAACATCCGACTAAAAATGAAATTAAACCGCTTTTCAGGTGAGTGGATGAGATTGAATTAACCTGCACAAAGCCCTCCATCAGTTGGCTTTTGATATTCCATCCGCTTTGTTGAATTATCTATATCTATAAAAGAAAGTTGAAAATATGTTTGTCCGTTTATAACTCGAGTCTGTCGACACCGAATTTGATGATTATTTTTTTTCTGGAAAGGTATTCTTTTGTAGCATGTTTGTGTGTCAAAAAAACAATACCTTTAGAACGAAAAAATCATCGAAATCGGAATTGCAAAATTGGAGATCAAAATCGATATTTTTCTCAGTCATTTTACAAAACACACGGCAAGCAGCTCTGTTGAGCCAACGAAGTGAGTGAACAGAGAACAGAGAAAAAACATCGTTTCTCCGTTTCTACCATTCACATTTGTAAGAAAGTGTGCAAACCAAACCTGTATGGAAGCATATACACATACATAGGTTAATGTGTCGTTATTAGGTATCGATCAAATACATAAATAAATAAAAACAAAAAGGAATTGCAATGCAATTCAGTGATTACTCACCCCATTAGCAAACGCTTGGACGGGTATAAGAAGTGTTGTGGTGAGAGAGAGAAAAACGAGGAGAAGTATTTTTTCGCAGAATGGCACAGGGTGCTCCGTTAAAAAAAGGATTTTTTTGTTTGTCATACATTTTTATTAAATATAAAATTATAATCACATTGTGTGTTACGCTAAGATACTTTTGATTGTTGTTGGCTTTTTGATTATTTTATTGAATTTTTTGAGAATGTCATAAGGCCTATTTTTTTGGGAATCCATAGCTAGCTCACTTTTACTTTTACATGCAAAACTGGTATACTCACTTTTGGTTTTGTTATACTCACTTCCCAAAAAAATACGCCTATAGATACACTCGAACACGTACATAAAATTTTATAAGAAATTCTTTGTTTAGATTTTTACAGCCAAAGTAGGTTTGAAAATTATTACAAAAGTACAAATTGGGAAAACGTGAAATAAATGTTTGCTATTAACTTTCTAATGAATCTAAAAATTCTTTAGGCGAACGTGTTAAATGAGCACCCTCATATTCCTTAAAATTTGTAAATATGTAGGAAACACTAGGTTCCTGAGTGCTGACTAAATTCCAACTCACACTTGCGTTTTTGACGTTTTTTTATATGTATTTAATGCAAAATAATAAAACGCATTTTTACTACCGAAATCAGCAGTTTTATAGTCAGATTCAGTTTCCTCCTTTTTTTCGGTGATTCAAACTGTATTTCCACGTCGGAAAGCTCTAAATTTGCAGTTGGCTCGAAATTATTTCCTCCGTGTACTTTGCTGAAAAAGATCTTTTAAATTCACAAATAAATTGAAATGGAGCAACTTATTATTTTCTCCTCGGTTGCGTAAAACAGCCTTATCGAAAAAAGCAATTCTTAAAAAAATCCATTTCATAAGAAATCTATTTGCTCTTCATTCCCAAAAATATGGTCTTCTGCATTTTTTGAGGTCTTTAAATTTAGATGAATTATAAAATGCCGTACAACTTAGGTCAAAGTTCGACCACAAGGAATACTATTAATTTTAAGAACAAAAGGACATAATTTTAAAAGTTTTCTAACAAAAGGAAAATAAACAGCGCGTAAAAAAATTGAAAAATTACAACTCCAAAAAAGGAGTCAAAAAGGAACAGTTTCAGGAGTTCTCACTGAAAAACCAATAACGTTAAAATTTTAATGCCCTTCATTATCGACAAAAAAAAATATTTTACACCTGAATTTTCATTTTGTTCCCGACCGCAGGCCAAACACTTCAAAGTATGTTTTCACATTTCCTGCACTGTAATTTGTTCGCACCGAAAACTATCACGTGTCACCCTGTATTTTGTTTACTTCACTTCTTTCGCACAACTGATAAGCATTCGAGTTTACGCGCCTTTAAAAATGCATTATGAAAACAACTACCTCATCGTCACTGCAGAACCAGTGTGACCAGTTATTATAAAAACTAGCAATTATGGAATCAAATCATTTTTATTCCTACTATCGTATTGCATTATTTTTAGCCAAGTCAGAACAAACAAAAAATATTTATTTTCATAATTTAGATAGAAATATTATTGGTAGGAGTTCAGAATTAAGCTACGAGTACACGACATGCCAAACACAACATACGCATGCCACTCTGACGTCACGATAATTACTCGACATATTGTAGAATATGTCAAGTTTTATATATATTGTGGCATGTACGAAAATTCTGCCGAGTACACGGCATGAACGTTTTGTCTCAAAGTTGACATATTCGTTTGTCGACGGTGACTGGCATGTGTTTATTTTTGATATTGAAGATTTCTTGGACGTTTTTTAATCCATTGACATCGTAGCCATCCTTTGATGGAATTTGTTACTTTATGGCTTGATGGAAAGAAGACGAACAATATTTTGGCCATAAAGTAACAAATTCCATCAAAGGATGGCTACGATGTTAATGGATTAAAAATCGACCAAGAAATCTTCAATTCAAACGATTTTTTTATTCTCCGAAATTTACATGCCATTATGAGTCGGACATATGGGTGACAGACGCATGCCAACATATGTCAGCGTCAATAATAAGCCGAGTACACGACATGCCCTTTAATGACATATTCTGACGTCGAATTGACGTCAGACTGGCATGCGTATGTCGTGTACTCGTAGCTTAAGGTGTAATTTCTGGAAAAAATAATCATAAAAACGAAGCATAAAACCATTTTCGAAAAAGCAAAGCAGGTCACACTGCACAAAGTGAAAAGGTACACACAACGAGATCGAGTTTACGCGCCTCTAAAAATGCTTTATGAAAAAACCCACAATCGTTCGTCGTACGCAGCAAGCCCCATGTAGTGGTGCTGGAAAAATGTGTTGTGTACCCTTTTTTTCTCAAGCAGTCGTTGTATTCAGGTAAAAAGTATTCTTTCGACCTGCTTCCACTTATTGAAGGATTTTTTTTGCATTTTGCTTCGGGGTAGTAGGAAATGCATATGTAGAGAGAGTGTCCCTATCGCTATCGCTATCGCAATCGCGGCGAAATCGAAAAGCTACAAAACGAAAATGAAGTGTGTTTGTGTGTTCACGGTTAGTGTTGTGCGTACATATACTTGAGCATTTCATATTTGTTTTGGAGTCTCCGCCGTTTCTGCATCTGCATATCCATCGATGGGGGAACATCGTAGTAGACAGCAAAACGAAAATGAAATGCCTATGTATGTATGTGCGAACAGTTGCAATCGCTGTCACAAACACATAAGCCATCTATACTGTTTTCGCATGGATAAACATTCGTGCCGCTTGCCAATTCACCGTTATTGGTTTTGAATGTCCCGTCATGATTTTCGATTGAATTCACTGATCGCATGGTGACCAGTGTATTTGGATATAAAGTGCCTTCTTAAATTGGTTTGAAATTTGTTGAATAGTTGAAAAATTAAGCCCTGTTTCTGTTTTGTGAATAAATTATTTGAATTAATTGAAGTGAATCAATTAGCAATTTACTTGCTCATTAACTTTTTATTTGGCGTTTTCACGGTTAGTAAAACTAAACCTCGAAAACCACCAATTCGATTGAGCTCAAACTTACAGATAATCTTAGGTATTGGATGTGGATAAATAAATAAATAAATAAATAGGTGGCGCAACAGGCGGGTGACACCCAAGGCCTAGCTTCTCGCAACCATTCGTTTTGTGTGAGTTTCTATTTTTGGGACGAATGGAAGGGACCTACAATTTTATGCCGAGTCCGAACGGCTGAATTGAGAAGCTTTTTCATGACAGTCATACTCTCGGATGTTTGTCAGACGTTCGCGAGAGGTGGCGCAGTAGAAAAAACTTTTAAGATGTAATTTGTGTTTTTCCGGGGATCGAACCTGGGATTCCTCGCACAGTAGTCCAGCACACTAACCACTGCGCTACTGCGCATTCCCATTGGACGTGGATGGCTCCTCTGAATATTGTCAAAATTGGACAAAGGGGCGTGGCACCGCCCATACAAAAAGACATTCAAAATCGTATATCTCGAAAACTACCAAATAGATTGAGCTCAAACTTACAGACATTCTTAGTTATTAGCCCTGGAGTGCTCCTATGAAGATAAGTCAAAATTGGACAAAGGGGCGTGGCACCTCCCATACAAAAAAAACATTCACGATGACGTTATACATATTTCGATAACCGCCGGGCCAATTTTCATCTTTCTTTTTATATTTTGTTCGTATTGCTGTATTTCAGGTATAGGCAGAAAGAAAATTCCATCAAATGGATTTATTCTCATTTCTCGCATTTTTACGAAAAAACATTATTATCTAAGACCAAAGCAATACAATTCCTGTGCACGGGCAAAGCCGGGCGGGTGCAGCTAGTTATTTATAAATTTCACAAATGCTTTTACCTGTAATCGCATCGATTGTGTGTAAAATTGATAGGACTTTATTTTTTTTTTGTATTTTTTATAAGTAGATAAGAAAAATATTTATTAATGACTTCAGGCTCGTTTGGCTTCTCTTTTTCTTTTTTTTAGTTCTTAATGCAGTCAATGTCATGCCAATTGCCGTTGTAAACATGATACAACTATAGGTACATGTCAAATGGGGGAAAAAATGTGATGTTATATTTTCAATTAAGGCCTATGGTACCTACCGTTATTTGTTACCAATTTAGGAATATACACTTATTGTTAAAGATTTTTTCGAACCCCTGCTCGCTATCTGCCTGCTATAGGTCACAAAGTTGTTTGGCAATAAAATATCTCTTTTGAGCTCTCTGTTGATCTAGGTATGGAGTGTCGAAGATGTCATTTTTGTGTCAAATCCACCTCCCGGGTATAACCTACGACCTATTTAATTAAATCTTGCAATTTCCATGTCCCATTTAATTCTGTTCACATGCAAATGTGTATAAGAAACTCCTTCCTTGACTTGAACTCCCAAAAACCACATTGCATACTAAAAACTATTACCAAAAGTTGATAGCGAAGGAAAAAAAACACACGAAAGGACGAACAAATAAAGTTCTGCACAATTTTTCCAAACTTTGAATCCTCAATAGTCTGGCAAAGTGAAAGGGTTCAATTGTACGAACAAATTAAAGTATCCTTTCAGCGTTCAGCTCAGTCCATCATTCTCTTGCCTATATACGCTGCCCTCCCACAAATATGCGGTGCGCATCGTTGCTATGAACTTTTGGTCAAAAGTTCTACAACTGAAACTACCCGATCGGACTGAATAAACAAAAAAGGAAAAAAAAATCCCACCTCCACCCACACACACTAACAAAATGTTGAAGATGCATCTGTGAAAGGAAAATTGAAAAAAAAAAATAAAAATTGAATTGAAATTTATTCCAAGCCAAACGTTAAAAAAAAGGACATTCTTCTTGGAACAAGTGAACAGTATAGGATGGAGCACAGAATCAATTTGTTTGCCCGAGGATATATGATGCTCATTGTTCGTAGTCGCATAATACACACCCACACCCACACAGTGTTGTGCATTCAAAGCGCCTACACTTGAAATTTTACTTTTATGTCCATTCATCGATTGATTCGCTTTTTTTCGAATTTAATCAGACTAGCATTCAGTAACGTGTGCAAAGCGTGTACTTTTGAGCGGTTTTCCATTTGCGTTTTTTTTTTCTGCGGCTGTACACGATGACAATAGCAGCGGACCACAGGACTTTTATGATGAAATGTGAGAACTTGTTCAATTGATTTGAATGATTTCCATTGTGAACTGTTTGATCATTGTTGGTGGTGAAATTGAGGTTGATTTGTATTAATGGTGACCACAAAATGGTTAATAATGCATTCCGTGCTGGCTTGTAACAGTCTGACTTTAATGTTCACACCTTTCGGTGGAATATTTTAAATGTTATAGGAATGTTCGGAATTTAATTTTTTTGAATAGTTAACAGAAATTGGTAATATCGTAATATTTATACACCCCAGAGGTATTCACAATGGAGAACAAATTTGACCTACCTACTAGTACTAGCTGTACTCGCCGGGCTTTAAACGTGCCGAAGTAATTGTATATAGGTCTATTATGTTCCTGTCTATCAGAACAATGTACATCAATGTTAAACATTTTACAATTTTAGCTCCCATGAGTATCGGGATATAATCTTTGAGGTGCCACGCCCATTGATAGAATCCTCCCCACATTTGCTTTTTACAGGCTGTATAGGTATACCATGATATTAGTAGGCAGTGTAATTTTCAGATTTGTGTTTTCATCTACAGGAAAACTTGAAAACTTTTGAGTTGCATTTTTCGCCTCATAGCAAATAATGTTATGTAAGTTTCAGCTCAATCGACCCAATACTTTTCAAAAGTGTCGGCCACCCTCCATTATCAAAATTTGTCCAAACTTAAAAGGAACCGTCCTGTTAACCTGAGTTCACAAAAATTTCTTATATCTAGTGATAAAATTTCATCTTTCTATCATTGTCTTTATTTCAAAAAAAATATTCTTCAAATTGAAAATACATTCTTTAATTCGACGAATTTTTTGGAACTTACATAATACATATTTATAAGTAAATATACCTTGAGGATAGTTCTTGTCATATTTGGAATTAATGTGTAAATTCAAAAAACGTCAAACATTTGCGCAGTGATGCGGCATCACACTCTGCCACTTTCAGAGTACATGATGGTTCCATTTAAGGACAATGGTCATCTTGCACCCGAACAAAAAAAGTTTAACACCTGTCTAAGCTCCACAAGAGTGTTTATAGAACAAAGTTTTGGAATTTAAAAAAAAAAGTTCCAAATTTTGAACTATATAGACGTCCGAAAAGCAGAGAAGATTTCCCAAATAGGTAGTGCATAATTTCATTATCAACAAAGAAAAAGATTCAATTTATCCAGATTTTAGAGCGACAAACAATGAATCTCGTGAAATTTGTTTATTATCACCTGAAGCCGAGGCAAGAAACACGCAGGAGGGTGTACAAAAACGCAGTTGTTTATCAATGCTTTTTTCTGCTTAATAGAACATAACTTTATTTAGTGTCTTGTAACAAAAAAAAAAAAAATAAATATATGTAGGTATTTCAATAAAACTTAATAAAGAACATAAATGTATTTGCACTATCGCAGGAACTTCATAAAAAACACTTAATAATAAATCCTTACACCAAACATCAGGTAGTTATGTAGTTACTATCTAAATGGATTTGCTATTCTCTAGCATTTTTCGAAGAATGTCTTTTAAACCTCGCAATTCTTGAATGCGGTCCACTTCTGCAGAAAGTTTCTGTCGCTCCAACTCCATCACTTCTTCGAATCGTTTTTCTTCTTTCTTTGCCCCCTCTTTCAAAAAATCAAGAGTTTCATTAGTTTTGCAGCGCCTGGTGGGAAGTCTTGGGATGGGACCTGGTTCTAAAGGTAAGTCAAACGATATATCATCTTCATCTTCCATAGCGCTCGATGTATCACGTACTTGAATGCTTGGGACGGACTCATTTGACACATCCAGAGTAGGATGCAGAACAGGAGATGGAAGTGTTGACCTTAATTTTTCAGGTGGAGGCTCGATCGAATGCTTTGTCCCGTAAACTTGGTCAAGTTGGTCGAAATATTCCCAATAAGTAGCGTCCCTTCCAGTTTTTTTTATTTCGATTCTTAATTCTTTTATATGTTATCATAATATTTAAGAATTTTCGATGGACTTGCGTTTTGTTGAATTTCAAGTTCTTCTTCTCGCATTTCTGAAAGAATCCTTCCCCACAGAAATGTTCTTGACTTTTTCCCAGAAGAAAATTATTTTTGATACCTTAGTCTTGTCGTTATTAAAAGCTTTACCTCCGCAGCGCTGAAATACTCCCTGTAAAAAAAAATTAAATGTTTTGTGAAAAAAAGGAACAATTTAACAAAAATTTATAAATTTGTCTGTCAAAAGTATATGTATCAATTAACAAAAAGTTTATTTACTTACTTTTCTTTCTCTTCCGAAATTTTTCTTCCTTTTTGGCCGTCGAATCAGGTATTTCTGTGATGCTTTTTTTTCATTGTGTTTGCGCATCAGTTTGATCAACTTTACAAAAATGAACACTTGACGTTGAAAGTGATGCCAATAGTTTGCATTAATGAACATTTTGCAAAGCATCATAAGCATCATGATACCAGTGATGCGTTACTGAATTTACACAATGAAAGCTGGTTTGGATAAAGGTCCTACTAGCTATACTTTGAAAAATTAAACAAATTGAAATTATTAAAGTTTGTTTATATGACGTATTTTATGACATTAAAAAAAATACAACATTAACGTTCTTTCGGTTAATTTATGGTGATCATTGTTTGAATTTTCGTTTTCTTGTTGTATCTCCTCCGCACATACCCCACTGGTTGATCCAATTAGGAGAAAGCTAGCCTAGAAAAGAATATTACTTTTTGTTAAACAAATTTTTTAGCTGCGAATAATTATGAAAAGTATTTTTATATTACTTACGTTTTTCTTTTAAAAGTGTGCTTGAGAAATACTTCCAAGCGTTTGCACTTATTTAATTGCTTTACTTTAATTTATTAATTCTTTATCCCGAATTCACTTTGGCAATTCACTTTCTAGAATAAAACTTATCACTTCGAGCGCAACAGTGACCAATAACCTTTTAAAGAAACTTCTTCAAATTGATGGAAAACCCTTCCCATTAGATTCTAAAAATATGTCATGAAAAATTGTAGATTTGAGTAACTGATTCTTCTAAAAATAAATAAAATATTTTCTTTAATATCACCCACGGTAAATTAGTTCATTTAACAATTTCAGTTTGTGAATATGACCAAATTTCATTAGTTTAAATAAAATACTAAATCGGAAAGCGGTTGAAGAAATTTATTGATTTTGAATATTAAATTTTCAATAAAACGAAATATTTATGAAAAACTGTCGATTCGAATAATAAATTTTTCAAAGATTAACAAAATATTTTCGTCAATATCACCTACGCGATTTAGTTAAGTGTAGCAATAGGTAATACAATATACATACATTATTTTTAAAAAATCAAATTTACATAGTAAATATTATGACATCAATTTAACTCTGTTTTTGTTTTTTATTATTATTATTTATTTGCAGGTAAGCTAACCTTAAGACGACAAATATATAACACGCTCCTGCAACAGGTATCTGTAGTTTATTGTAAAAATTATGCCGTAGATCATTTTCCATTTTTCAGAATACGTTAATACGATACGTCCAGATTTATCATCATTATGTATCTAAAACAAATTTATTAGAATTTGACTGCCGAAATCTTTAAAATATTTTTCTTTTCCGTAACCAAACTTTGTAGCTATGCTTTAGCATTAGTTTCAGTTATAATTTAGGTAATCAAATTGCCTTCAAGCACATTAGTATATTTATTCAACCGCAGACTCACGCAAGGTCTTTGTTTTTCCATAAAATAACCAGGATACCTACTTTATCCTAACACAAAAGAGTATAGTCCATAATAATTATGCGAAACTAAGAGAGTAGATACTTAAATGCAAAATCCAATAGTAGCTTCACTTCACGAAGGAGGCATAAGTATATCTGTTCTGTATATCCATTGCGTTTGATTTATAAAATGAAGGACGAATAATAATGATCTCAAAGGTCTATAATATCTGTCTATGAACTGAATCACTTTTATCTCCAGGTAATATACAAGAACAAAATCAGGATAATAAATAGGTATGCCCGCAAACGAAATCACATTTTGCCATTATCCTGAAAAATGAGTTTGAGGGCATTCAGACTTATCGGTTATTATTGTATTATTGCCATTTGAAGAGCTTTTCTGATTTACCTATTCAAAATGTCAATGCTGATTTATTTTCAATGGCGGATATTTCAGAATTAATTTTCATTCTCCACTTTTCAGCGGTGGTGAGTGGTGACCTGACCGCAGTGCAAACCAACCACTTGCCGAATGAATAAAAGAAAATTAAAACGAAATAATGAAGCTAATCAGATTGTCCTTATCTGCGTTGAATAGCAACAATAAATGCTAACATCACATTAACCCAAAGTGGTTGAATAGAATTTAAATGAGATACGTAAAGGTGGCACGAAGTTGATATTCATGGAAAACACCCCCACATTTGAGTGAGAGTGAGAGCGGCGGGTCTGAGGCCGTAAGGATAAACACCATCGAATTGGGTTTGTTTGTGAATGAGAAATTTTATTTAAAAAATGCTTCAACAAGCAAAATTGAAATAAGTTAGGTATTCTTTCAGCAAACAAGATTATGCTATCACAAAAGTAAAATTAAGAGACGAACTGATAGATCAAAGAAGTCACTACCATGTAGAGAAAATGCGGCGACAAAAGTATCTTTTATACAAAACATTTTTATAAATCCAATCAAGCAGGAAGCTCAAGTTCCACTGTTAGAATAATTACTAATTCTTAATACAACGTAGATATCCAAAGATGGCAAATTGTCAAATAATATTTGACGTCTATACTACTTTCTTTTGTTTTTTGTATCAAAATTTATGAATGTAATGAGAAATTGAAGGAAGTATAGTAAAAAAAAAAGTTTTCTAAAGTTAAAGTAACAAGTTGAAAACACCATCTTTTATGATAAATCATTTAGGTACTATATGCATGATTGCGAAGTTTCAGATCTTTAAGTACCTATAGTTGGGTAGGCAGTACAAAATTGTTTAATTAATTGGTCAACAACCACAGGCTATGGAGAAACACTTGTGTTTCTCTTCCTTCCAAGGCTCAGTGTTGCATGATCTATCGCATCAGATTTTTACTAAAAAAAGGAATATTACTTGCCCTCTGTTCCTTTTTAGACACTGCCTTCGATAATATGTCGTATAGGTAATGATACCAACTGAGGTACTAGATTTTCCAGTACCATACTGGATTCGATGTCGATGTACTGGATACATTTTCATACTGGATTTTATATTGGAATTTCATAAATTTTATCAGTGCATACTACGAACAAGCTCTTTCAAAAATCCAAACTCATGCGCATGTCGAACGCAATCTTTCACAACGAACTAATTCACGAATCACGACACTCCTTAACACGACAGAAAACGAGAACTGTCAAAAGTGGTTTTAAGCTGATCGATGAAGAATGTCGATCTCGAATTAAGCTACTACCTCTAACCAGGGCTGTCAGGTTTTAAAAACCGGAATCGCCAAACGTAAAATATAAAACGCCAAAAAATCGCCAAATTTCAAAATTTTTCACTCAAATTCGAAAACCATAAAAATCAAATGAATTCGCGCAACTCATAATTTTTGCGCAAAAAAAACTTAATGCAAATTCCCCAAGCTCCCGTAACTCTGGCTGTCCTAAGGCATTTGTCATTTTTTACACCTTGTTCCAAAACTTCAAAATAATTCTTCGGGTACATTTTCTAGATAAAATTCATTTGAGTCTAAGTCGTAAGATTTTGGGTGGAATCAAGCTTACAAGCAGACCTTCAAAACGGGGTCGCAATTGGCTTAAAAAAAAACGCCCAAAGAAACAAAAAGTCTGTTGCAGTTAGACACAATTTTTCGCATTTCTCTTAGTAAAGCAAAAATTAAATCGTTAACTTGCTTCTTAACTTAATTCACATGCTCTGCGCTAACACTATTTCTATCGACATTCTTTCAAAATCCGGCCCTAAATAAATATCCTTCCAAGCTTCAAAGTTGTCTGCATTCGTTACAGACGTAAGGCTTGGGTGAAAATTATAAAAAAAAAATAAAATATGAGGATTTTGGTTAAACAAATTTAAATCGCCAAAATCTAAAAATATCGCCTTTTTTGGGGTGAGTCGCCAAACCGATTATCGTGTCGCCAAATGAAATTTCAAATCGCCTGTTTGGCGATAAATCGCCACATCTGACAACCCTGCCTCTAACCACCAGTCGACAAAAATAATGATGGCCGAATTGGATGTGAGCTATGCACCTACCATTGTAATGCAGTCTAACACCCACACCAAAGATGTAGGGCATTGTTGAGGGAGTTAATGAAAGGGCCCATGGAATGTTATATCTATGAATTAGTAAGCAGAAATTGCTTTAACACAGCAAAAAATTTAACATTCTAATGTACCTATGTTGTCGAAAATTATATGCCTCTTTTATTTCCCATTCCCGCTTGCGCTCGCCCCAGTTGGAAACAGTGTTTGTCCATCGTTTTAAACTGAAGAGAGGAATTTTATTTATTATTATTATCGTTTATTAACAGGTAATTAAAATTACAAGGTAACATAAAAGATTATAGAGGCTAGCTGCAGAGACTATTGGCTCGAGAAGAATTTTATTGTTCATAGTTGCACAGAAATGATCGTTTGATATGATCACAAACTTTTCAACACTCTTCGATCAATTCGTCTATAGGTACGAAGAGAAACTGCTCGGCTGATAAACTAGATAACTGGCGTTCCAAAGATCTGCCAACAGACAAGCGATGGGTTGAGATTTTCAAACATATCTAATGGGGACAAAAAAAAGTTCCCTTCCTTCAATTCGCAACGATTATAGGACACATTTTGTATTTTTCTGGATCGTCGGTTTCGGTCGAGCGCATTTTCGCAAAAGCGAAGAAAATTTAGAAGGAGAAGTAATCGCAGATTCATATATTTCCACTCTTTCTTCTATATTGCAAATGAAATGCAGCTTGGAGTGGAATTACCTTGACATCTTTAATTTTTTGAAAACGGAACCAGATTTGCTGCGAAAAATTTCGTCTCAAGGCAAGTATGCTTTCAAACAATCGACGGAGCCGCAGTCAGCTGAAGCTACTCAGATGACTATTTAGTTTTCTGAAATGAGCACAGACTCATTAACAAAGATTCAGATTAATAAAAAACAAACGTTGTATACTTTTACAATAAAGTAATAAAAATAAATATACACTGGTCGGCATAAGTATTTTGACAAAACTAAAGTTAATTCTACTCATAATTTGAAACTTGCTTCATGTAAATTTTGGCATCAATAGAAAGGTAATTTAAATTCCATTTGAATGATACAAAACGTTCCTTACCCATTAAGTACCCATTGAAAATTTCGAACTTTTGCAAAAGTCTACTTTTTTACTTTTTTCCTCAAATGCAAAAAGGGCTAAGAAAAGTTTTGTATCATTCAAACGGAATTTAAATGACCATTGATACCAACATTTACATGAAGTAAGTTCAAATTATGAGTAGAATTAACTTTAGTTTTGTCAAAATACTTATGCCGATCAGTGTAGGTATTAAATTTAGGTATACTAGATTTTTAAAAAAAATGTACCTATATTTAATATATTGGATTTCATATAGCAAGAGTTGGTATCATTACGTATTATACGTATAAGATTATTAGTCAAACGAATGGGGTATTCGTATTCGTCCAAAAATTCAGCGCTTTAAAAGTGACCTCTACTCATAAGGTAAAACATCTGCATATCTTCATTCCGTTAAGCTGCGGTAAAATGTCTTAATTCACACTCAACTTCAACTTCAAACTCATCTAAAGACTGAATAAAATACAGCAGCTAGCTGCCAACAATAAATTCACTGCCTTCGGGTTTCTAGATCAAGAGGGATTCGAAGACAATTTAAGGGTTGCTATGCTAACTCGCAAAGACTCAACAAGTCAACAAGTGCCTTAACTTTTTCCCAGAATGTTTTTGAGTCCAAGACTCCAAGAGCTAGATTGCGGATAACTTTTAATTAGGGTATCGAAGTGATACTTCATTGAGGTACGTGGTATCAGTTCAAAAAGCTTCTCAGCGGTGCTATTATCTTAACTGATTTCATCATCGATCACTACTAAAGCTCTAGAAGAGCAACAAACTGCGAAAGTCGTCCTATATGAATGCCCAAAAATACATTAAAAGATGCTCATTGCAGCCTCAAGAGCCATAAGCTTAAAGTAGGCCTATAGTACTTGGGATAACCAAAAGGAAAAACAAAACCGACCTTTGATACATTAGGACTTCGACCTAATACTAACCACAGTTTGTTAAGGCTCTTAAAACTTAGACCAACATTGCTGCACCAGCCGAAGGCATGGAAAACTACCCATACGTTCATTGTTGTGTTATAGACGATTTGCCAATGGTAAGTCAATGAAAATGTATTTCGGTTATCAATACAGGATCTCTGAGTGCCCCATCACTATCATATCCCTCTCTTACATACGATTTGTTTATGCAGAAAAAAAGCTGCGGTATAAAAAGTCAATCCTGTAGTACCTCTTTCCAAACCTCTTCCCAATGCTGTTTGTGTTTTTACAATGACACTGCCTGACATATGTCATTCACGAAAAAAACAAATGAACTTTTGTATTTTGCTCTTAGCGATCTTTGTGAAAATGTCATCCATTTTAACCTCAAAGTAAATATATAGGTACATATTCAGACCGCAGTATAATCTCTTTCCTTCATCAGTTTTCAAAACTCATTCAGCTGGACGCATAAACTCTATCATATAGAAAAATTGTATCTAAATATTAAAATACCAATGTTTCCATACAATCATTCCCGCGACAGGATTCACCATCAAAGCTGGCGAGTAACATAATCCGCCTAAGGTTTCAAACGTGTTTCAAAAAATCAAATCAAAAAAAAAAAAACACTCAAAGCTGGATCAAAAACAGGGCGCGCAAAAATATTCTTCAAAATTGTGTAAAGGCAAACACACAACATGCACGGCACGTCTGACGTCATCCTCAGGCGATGTTGTTGTATCATCGACATACTATAATCGCATTTGAATCGTTATAAAACCCAACAAATTCGTAACAGTACCCATGACCGTGTGTTGTCAACTACATCGTCGAATAGGCGTCATCGTATTTGAAAGGAAATTGGAAACAAGAAAAAATAAATGCCATTTTGGGGAAATCCTTTCTTTTTTTGTTTTGTCTGTAACTACTCCCGCTGGTTGGAATCCTTGCGAAAATATTGATGATTGGAAAAACTCAGGAAGGATAACGAACGAGAAAAAACAAAAAAAAAACTGTAGAACGAAAATAATTTCAAGCGAAAGGCTTGTGTTTTTCCAAACAAGATTTTGACATCAGTAAAGCGGAAGCTATCCGTATCCTTGCCAGGGATTTCCTCAGCAGATACGGTATTTTTCTTTTTTTTTAGTTGTATCGTTCACCGAATGTTTTCTGATGTTGAACGTGTGCCTAAGCTGGAGTAAGGTGGATGACATTTTACAGAAACCAATTCACTTGATTTTTTTTTTGTTTTCAATACCAGGAACCGAGGACGAGTTTAAGCACCAGGGATGATGTCATATCCATCGACTGGTTTAAGCGAGAAATTCCCTCAACTGTCCAGTTCATATGGTAACGTCAGTCTTTTGGTTTTTGTTTTTCTATGATATGCATGCCATTCTAATCCCAGATATGACACAACCATGAGAATCAGGAAAAGAGTTCTCGCCTGCTTGTATCCTTGGTCAGTGGCAGAGACATTCAGGAGATTATGAAGTGTTCGTCTTTATAAGCAACACAATTGCAAAGTGGAAAGCATCTGGAGCAATTTTACGCTGTGACACTTTGAGCTGAATAGAAGGAGGCTTCTGTTTTGTTAAACATGATTTTGTTGGTAAGGTTCCCGTCGATGCATGGTTTAGAAAGATGGATTTAGAATCTCGCATAGAATTTGTTGGAATATCTACTTGTTGGATATCTATACTCCACAATCAACACGACATTTAATCTTATAGCTTTGTGTTTTCTTGTTCCCAAATAGCTATTTTAAATGGTATTCCAAATCCAATACTAACCGGGTAGATGTTAAAATTTAATAAAACAAACTGTGTGAGATATCAACAAATATTTTGTCTTATTCGCATGTCCTACTTCGCCGAGTGCCACACATCTAATTTTAGATCAATCTGAGTGCATAGATCAGGCTAAATTTAAGCCATGGGAGGGGTTATGTTATGTTATGTTGACTTTGAGGGCACCGGTCGCTTGCGGCTTAAGAAAGCCCCACAAGAAAAGGTTTAACGGAGTCAAATAGCACGATATCGATGGTCAGTTTACGTCGACTCTACGTGAGTGTGAGATATCCATATAAAGTGCTGGGCGCCAGTACCTGGAGGGCGCTGAAGCGTACGCGCGCCAGCCTAAATTAACTGAATTTGAATACCTAAACCTAACTCTAGCGATATAAAAACTAAATCCAGCGTATTAAATTTTGTGAACTTATCTTGAAGGAGTGAGTATGAGTACCTACTCACCATTTATCTATACCACGGACTGTTATTGTGTTGCTTGTATTGTCGTATTCATCCCTAACTTATGTAGGATGAAAGTTAGGTCGCATTAAGCGACCATAGAGTCCATTTAGTCTAATTTAAAAAGTTTTGTGATCAGAGAAGTCCCTGTAGAGTGAATGAGCTTAGAAAAACCTGCAACACTTCTGGAGCGCCTGAGATGTTTTATTTGGGGGAAGTCCCAATAATTATTTTTCTTAAGTGAAAATTTTTCAAACCAGTATAGATTAAGACGTATTAAACGTAGACCGGGTGATATTGAACCAATAACTTATCAAACAAAGTTTCGAAGTAAATTTTTTAATCCTTTTTGGACACTCTACCTCTACTTATATCTATGAAGGAAAGATTTCAACAGATGCATTTTTCTAACGCGTGAAAAAAATAAAAAAATAAAAAATCAAAATAAAGAAGAACTCATGCGACATTGTTCTGACTGACTTCAAATCTGATATTGACGGAAATTTGTTGTGCGATGAAATTTTAGGTCTATAACACTATCTCGAAGACATGCACGCTTATTCTGGGATTCGATAGAATCGAGTAGGTATTTCTCGAAATCGCAAGTGGCGAAGGCATTTTTTCTAAACCAAGTTGATAAAACGGACTTACAGTCCACAATGTCCCAAACAAGGTTAACTAGTGTGTTTGGCCTTATTGTCCATTGAAAATCAAATCGCAGAAAACCTAGACCTAGACAGTCTTATCAGAGAATTTGCTGACAAAAATGCTAGAAAAATAAGATTTGTAGTTGTTTTTAATCATTAAATGGCTCGTGACTAACACATCTTTCTATTAATTAAATAATAAATATGATATACAAAGTTGAAAACTAGTTTTTTAAACCTTCCATAGGAAGGCGATAAAATTTGTGAGAGTCCCTCTTTTACCGCCGTCAGATTGGTTTTGAAAATTGGCTATTTCGGTCAAGTAGTTCTGGTGCCTCCTATACAAAACCAATATTAGATCCATGCGAGTACATATACTAACTCACACGGAAAACATTTTGCATGGATTGTATGTAGTGGAGGGTAACAAATGATAAAACTTGTTTCAAATTTTATTGAAATATAAAAGGGCGCCAAGTGCATGACTCGCCCGGGGCGCTTAGATCGTTAAGGCCGGCACTGTCCATATGCAGTCAAATCACGGGTGCAAAATTATGGCATCAGCTATGAACCACATACCGTCCTCTTAAAATCACATGTCGGTGATATCCTTGATCGGGTGGCGCAATCCGTTGATTGCAATGAAATGGTCGTCTAAAAAAAAAAATGCAAAATGAACCCGCCCCTTTTGTAAAATTCATTATTTAGCGTTACAATTTATTAGCAATGGGGACTTCGTATGGGGCAGTGATTATTGTGATACATACTAAACAAGTACAAGGGGCCTCATGATCAGGTTCGATCCCCGGTAAGCACAAACTACATCTTAAGGTTATTTCCACTGCGTTAACTTTCGTGAACGTCTGACAAACATCCGAGAATATGACTGGTTCTGAATTCAGCCGTTCGGTTCGGACTAATCATAAAATTGTATTTCTCTCCATTCGTCAGAGGGCAACAATATGACATAACCAAATTGTAAAGTCCGCTAAGACGATCTGCATCGTTTATGGATATCACTGGACAACAAGAGACCAAGTACGCATATGTTTACCCACTAGACGTTCCATATTACCAAATTATTGTTATCAAAGGAGTGAAACGCTTGCTTTATAACACGTACCAGAAACGGTGTTGCGACGGATCTGGCAACGTCAGCAGTAAAAGCCCTGAATGCACCCTAAAGTGCAATGACAAGCTGTCAAACTGAAAACTAGGCCATGCGTTTTTTCGTTTGGTACTTAATTGGGGTTAGGAAACTGGCGGGCTTGGGATTAAATCTAAAAAAACGAGAATACTAAAGTAAATTATCATTAATTTATTATTATATAATACTTATTATAATTATTGTTACAGGAAATGTTTAACGGAATAAATTGATATAAAGTTGTTTCCTTCATATCTGTTTTCGTTGCTGAAATTTCAAGATCTTCTCTCAACAAACGGTATGAGAAAATCCAGAAATTATATTCTTAATGCCAATAGGTATATAGGAGGTACCGACTCGAGTTAACTGCATTTGTCGGACGACGAAAGGAGGTTACAGATTACTGGAATAGCTTCTTACTTTACTTTACTTTATATTATTCTTGGGTTGACCATATCTTTAACCACCAAGTCCCTCCAGCCAGCTCGGTCCATAACTGCTTCCAGTTAAAATAAAGAAATGAATAGTTTGCGCAACAGGCGTGTATACACCGCTAGGCCTATAGCTTCTCACCAGCATTCGTTTGTGAAAGTTTTATTTTAGGGACGAATGATAAGGGACCTACAATTTTATGTCGAGTCCGAACAGCTGAATTGAGAAGCTTTTTCATAACAGTTAAACTATCGGATGTTTGTTAGACGTTCGTGAGAGGTGGCGCAGTATAAAAAACTTAAAAATGTAATTTGTGTTTTTTTTCGGGGATCGAACCTGGGAGCAGAGACCCCTCGCACAGTAGTCCAGCACACTCAAGTCACTAACCACTGCGCTACTGTGCCCACGCTGCCTCCAGTTACGCAGACCAAATTATTTGAGGTCGCAAGTGTCTTTCTCGGCTTCGTTGTACATCAGGGATGGCCTCATAAACTCGTCGGTCTTGTGCATTGTTTTTCATATACGCTCCACGTGACCCAGCCGCCTCAGTCGTTGTATTTTAAGCTTTTTGACTAGGTGTAACGTTGCTTTATAGCTCCTAAAGTTCTTCGTCTGTATCGCAATTTTGGGCTCACAATGTCGGCTGCCAAATAATTGCAGTTGACCACCTTTTGCATTTCTTCGTCCGACTCATTGGCTTTAACCAAACTCCTACTTCTCACCTCCTGGGGCCAGTACCACGAAACAACAAGTATTGTTAAACAGTAGCAATTTATCGGAGCAATATGTTAAAATGCTCCTATTCCACAATACTTGTTGTTTCGTCGACCAGGGGGACTACGTTTAATGTGCCGTGAGCTGATATTAAGTATTGGACGAGACAAGTGATATATTCTCGTTCAAATTGGGTTAATTTTTCCGTAATGAGAGTTTAAAAAAGTTGCATTGTAAAGGCTTAAGGCTAAACTACATTCAGCACAAAGTAAAGTACTTGCACGAAAATGTTTTTTCCCTTTCCACACCATTTCAAATCTGTATTTTTCTCTCAACTTTTCACAAAGTGTGTTACTTGAAAGTTAGCTGTACCTCTAGCTATACCTCTAACTTTCAAGTGACACACTTTTTGAAAGCACGAAAAAAACTACTATATAGGTATACATGCACGAAAAAAGTTTGCGCTAATTACTGATATCGACAATAGAGAATAGAATGTCGCCTTTTTGTTTACGTTTTACCATTGAAACGAACCTTTTTCGACAAAATACCGTAGAAACGAACCTTTTTGCACAAAATGCCAGTGTTTTCTTCAGAGAAAGCTTTTTAAATAAAGGCGCAGTAGCGCAGTGGTTAGTGTGCTGGACTACTGTGCGAGGGATCCCAGGTTCGATCCCCGGAAAAACACAAATTACATCCTAAAGTTTTTTTCTACTGCGCCACCTCTCGCGAACGTCTGACAAACATCCGAGAGTATGCCTGTCATGAAAAAGCTTCTCAATTCAGCCGTTCGGATTCGGCATAAAATTGTAGGTCCCTTTCATTCGTCTCAAAAATAGAAACTCACACAAAAACGAATGGTTGCGAGAAGCTAGGCCTTGGGTGTCACCCGCCTGTTGCGCCACCTATTTATTTTTTTTTTTTAAGCTTTTTAAATAAATTTAATTTTAAATAGGAGTCGTAGATCGTGACCGGGAAAACGTTGTTAAGGCTACCAATCCACTTAGGTATCGCCCGGAATGATATTCAGTTAGAGGGTTTTCGCTCTTCCACTTTCTTTTGAATTCAACTTCCTGCAATATATAAAAGAGTGTTGAGCAGGTTGTGTATCTATAGTAAGGGGGGCAAGGTCGCCCAACGTTCGATAAGCTGAGCCGAGCGTACAGCGGCCCCTCTTTACCTACATCAAAGATTCCACCATGTCGTATCTTATAGCTTACCATAGTTTGCGGCTCCATCTATAAGTCATTGGTAGGTATAATAAGGAAAAAAAACTTCGGCCGCTATCGACTCTAAGAGCGATGGATCTACAATATTCTAAGTTGGTCAATGTACATAATGACACTCTGATGTCACTTAATATGTATATAGTCGGGGCTGCAAATAACCAAAGGACTCTATTCCTATATAGCTTTAATAACGTTTTCCCAAAGCGCTTGACTAATCAAATGTATTCTTCGGTCAAAGAAGGACCACTTGATCTACACACTGGTGCCAGAGATTGTCAGAACAGACAGCATAAATTTGCACTTAAAAACTATAAGTGAAAAATGATGGCGCTTGAACAAGTTACAGTGCTTAGCATAACTCTTTAACTATCACTAACAAGACCTTCCTCTTGGGCCTTGTTTTCCATTGTTGAAGTTTTTCTCGCGCAAAAATCAATATCCCACTTATTGATCCAATAACTTAACAACAGCACTAAACATTTCCATTACTCATGGACAGCTCCCCAACGGCCGACGACCAACGACCAACGGCCGACACATTTACATTTTATCCTAAATTAGTTTTATTGTATTGGCATAAAATGGACAGACACGCATGCCGAATAAAGTATCAGTTTCATTCGTATTGCCAATATATCAGAGGATTCCCGTTCGTGTTGCATGAATGTCAATGCGTGTCCATAATAAAATTTCGCTAAAATACAATAAAACTAATAACATTTCATCCAATAATAGGTATATAAGGTATCTGTATGGCATGCACATCGTCAGACATACCTCCCCCTATCATGCCTATCAACGATGTGCCATAATTTCCGGCCAAAAGTGTCCTTCTATAATACCAACGGCGGGGTTGGTTTCATGCATATTTCTGCCCAAATTAAATGGCAAAATAGTTTTGCTCTGTGCACGTGTGTATCTAGTTGCGTTACTGTATTATGATGAGCATTCATAGAATTCGTAATAAATTATTTCAACCCGGATTCGAGATGAACCAGCCATTCCCATTGCCTAGTCCTATAGGAGTTTTCGGTCGAAGGGAACAAAATGAAATTCCAATTCGAGGAGGATGCCTCCCTTCCCACATTGTAATGGTGCGTCTGGAATATCTATGGGCTAATGGATTAGTGTATCTGCTACTGAATGGATTTGATTTCGTTTGGTTTCCTTTTCTTTTTTTTGTGGAATAATTTTAATTTATTTATTTTCTGTGAATGCAAAATCTTTGAATGAACTATTATGCAAGATTTTTAGACATGAAAGGATCAAAATGACAGCAAAACCCTTTTCTGATGAAACAGTTTTCTCTATTTATACAGCATCGCCATGTCATTGCACTGATAATAGCGACAAATCCGCAGAGTTGTCTATGCTGGAGCTAATATGCGAGGACATAAATAACACAAAAGCAGACAAAAACTTAAATCTTCCAACGATAGCACATGATTTGCGAGTGTTGTACACATTCGCGTCTAGTGTTCCAGATTTCCTGGATAAATAAGCTCTATATGAATGGCAGCATCCTCATGGCACGCAGACTGGTTATATACAGTTTACACTCCCATTGCGGCTGTAGGATTAAGTGCTGTTGTCACTGGAGTATACGATTGCAATTTGGAGCGATATTGAGAATCAGGATATTAAACGAACTTTTTATTTTGTCTTAAAATCTGCCAACTCATTAAGAATCATCTATTGATCGAACATTTTATACGGCTTCCATTGGATAGACACGTCCCTTCAGCTCACTTGAGTTGACAAGGAGGCGAGCGAAGAAAATAATGAGAGAAATAAAGACGATGGATGATGGCTAGATAATAATCCTTGACGATGGATAGTACTTCATTCTTCACTTTGGTGAGCACTCAACCTCGCACATATGACCGATAACAGTGTGCCATCATCATCATCATCATCAGCAGTAGCAGCAGCAGCAGAAGCGTTGAAATCTATTGCATGATGAGCTGAGAGGATTTTCCATTTTGAAGATATCCAATCAGAGGATCAATAGAAAGTCCATAAGGAGTTGGCAAATACCAGAGGGATTTAATTTGCCATGAAAGTGTTCATAATCGTTGGTAGGGGTGTTATCAAGTGGTTAATTGTTAGATCGAGGATCTTGCTTACTATGAGATGCCAACGAAATGGAAATTGGTATGTTGGGATATGAATGCAAATTAGCTGAAAGCATTTGCGAACATTATGGACTTCGAATTAGCGTGTCCAAAAAGGGAACATATTGAAATTTGAAAACATTTTTATGTATTCACTGAGATTTCTGACAGCTTTGTTTATAGAACGGATGTACTACGGTGAGCTCTTAAGTTTCGACTGAAATATTAGGTGAAAGGAACATTTTTATCATTTTGAACTTTTGAAGTGAAACATCTAATAGCTTCTTATACAATGGTTTCAAACCCCGATGAGGCGAAAAATCGACAACTTGACAAAACTTCTCACGTCTCGTTCGGCAGTAATTCCAAAGCGAAACTTTGTATGGCTCGTACTTCGATGAAACGAAAATGAGACTGATTGAAGTCAAACTTTATATGACTCGTTGCGCAGTGACTTCAAACTTCTTTGAAACGAAAAGCAAAAGGTTGATGTAAAACCTCTTGCTGTCCTTTGGACTGTGATTCTGAACTTCAATGAAACGAAAAAGTGATACTTATTATGCCGCAGTAATTCCAAGTTTCGATAAACTGCGATTATGAAATCGGATGAAACGAAAAAGCAACAGGTTGAAACGTCTACATTACCTGCTGGGCTTTGTTCTTACAACAAGAATAACTAAAGTTTATTCTGCACCTAAATACCAATAAGGATATTAATGGTTGCACGCTGTCATCTTATGATCTCGATATTGCAGTTTAAACAATTTTTAAAACGTCAAACCTTAGGTTAGGTTAGGGTTAGGTTTGAGAGAAGTGCACAGCTTTAAAAGTGCTGTGTTACCACGGGGGCCTTTTGGTCCATTGTGATCCCTTGGTTTTTAGTCGTGGATAAAAATTTCAATTTTATTGGTCTACTAAGTAAACCATCCCGTACTTTTAACAAACCTGATTGTGTTCGTCAGTGGTACCTGCACTATGTCCTCTAGGTCTCCGAAAAGTCTGTCTCCCATGTATAGGAGTCGACTGGTTTGGAGGTTTGGGCATTCGCAAACCTGATTGTATTCGTCAGTGGTACCTGCACTATGTCATCTAGGTCTCCGAAAAGTCTGTCTCCCATGTATCGGAGTCGACTGGTTTGGAGGTTTGGGCATTCGCAGAGCAGGTGCTTGATGGTCTCCGTTTTTTCTATGTGTTGACAGCTCCTGCAGTAGTCTGGTGAGTTAATGCCCAGTCTTGTGGCCATGGTACCAATGGTACAGTGACCTGTCAGTACACCTGTTAATATTCGAATATCTCGTTTATTCATTTTCAGAATACATCTTGTTCTTTTTTCGTCGATTCTTGGCCAAAGGCTACGGAATATAACACAGTCGTGTCTGTAAGACCAGGTGGTGTTAATTTTTTCCCTTGATTTTTGGTCAATATTTCTTTTTGCTACACTAATTGGGATGTCTATTGATGCAATGATATTTACTGCATCAAGCTCCGACCCAGTACTTGCTAGCTCGTCTGCTTTTTCATTTCCATCAATGTCACTATGTCCGAGAACCCAGCAGAGCGTGACCATGTGTTTCTCGCCTATTTTGTTTAGGGCTCTTTGACAGCCCTTGACTGTCTTTGCTTTGATAGTTGCACTGTCTAGTGCTTTAATGGCCGCCTGACTGTCTACGAAGATTGTAATCTTGGAAGCGTCGAGATTCTTTGTAGATATGGTACTTGCTGCCTTGTCGATGGCGACTATTTCAGCTTGGAAGACACTGCATTCATCTGGGAGTTTATACGAATTACTTATACCTAAGGCTGTGCCTACTTCCATTTTTGACCCGTCAGTGTAGATTTGTATTTCTTGTACGCTTGCGTGCGTGTTAGTAATCCAATCCTGTCTTTGGGGTATGTAGGTAGAGTAGTTTTTGTTGAAGCTCTGGTACGGAATCATGTAGTCCGTTTTTCTAGCCAAATCAGTACTCAAGTATTTTTGAATTATGGAACCGTGCCCATAGGAGCTGTGCTTTCAGGTTGTTGCGTCCTTTAGGCGGAGGGCTCCCTTGGCTGCCATGCTGCAAATGTAATCACTTAGGAGTGGAAGATTTAGAATCATCTCCAGCCCGGCTTGAGGTGTGGATCTCATTGCTCCCGTTATTCCGATGCATGCCAATCTCTGTACCTTGGATAGGTTACCTTTTTTATTGCCTTCCACCATACAATGGACCCATAAGTAAGTATGGGTCTTAAGGTGCTAGTACACGATATGTAGCACGCTTCATATATATGTAGCACTGTCGTCATCTTGACTTCAGCGAATGGTCCCAATGGGTACATGCTGTGTACAAGCTCTTTTTGTTCACTCTCTGTTGACGTCAGAGCCACATATATATGAGGCGTGCTACATATCGTGTACTAGCACCTTTATAATTGCCGTATACATCCAACATCCAATGGACTATATAAGGGCGCATACTCCAGAGTTTACCAAAGGTTTTCGTAGAAGGCACATAGTGCTTTCTTTGCTCTTTCTTCTGTGTTGCATTTCCAGGTAAATTTAGAGTCCAAAATGATACCCAGATACTTAGCTTCTGAGGAAACATCAAGGGGATGTGGGGTAAAGGCCATTACAAAGAAAAATATCATAAGGCGCGTTGATCTAAGAAGCGGCAAAATATTGGCGGGTATTTAGGGTATCTATGTGGCTCTGGAGCACTCACATGCAACTGCTACAGGAAGCAAAATAATATTAATATCCATTTAACTGTAATGTCTCCGACTTTCGGACTTTAAGAGACAGCAGAAATGCTGATTATTTCTTCTTACATAGGTTTTGCAAGCATACGTTCCACACGCAATTGAATTCGTAAGAAACCCAATCCTTAAAGAAGGCCTAAGTCGAGGACCAGTCATGACTCATGACCTAACCCAGGTTCAGATGACAACAAATCGTTCTTCAAGCCTTTCTTAGGAATCTCATGGATGATATCATTTGCTGCAATTGCCGTGTGACTTGAGGCTACGACCCAGAAAAGAGGCAAAAATCTTTCGACAGATCTGAAGGGGCCCTAGCATTTCCCAACTATTTTGGAGCAGGTTATATTGTGTTAAGCGCAGCGTCGCTACGCTTACATATAGTCCGACCCTAAGCTCCGCCATTTCTTGACAACAACGTTTTCATCGAAAGATGTTTCCTCTCATGTTCAGCAGTTTCATTCAGACATTTGATATAAAAGGGGTTTTGAAAATACATTTCATAGATTAGCACAATGTGACGTGCTATTAAAGTTTTGACAGAAGATACGCCTACATTTAAGTTAGACCACGGTTTTGACCAAAGATAAACAGGAAAGCTATATCCTATCTGATGCCTGTAATCCCAAGAAACCGCAAATTCGTCTTATGAAAGTTTCAAAAACTAAGAGTATCGTGATATCTCGAATGCGACAGATCCGAAAAATGACAAGTCCGCCTTCCTGTACTCCCGAGAATAGACAAATTCCCCTTTCGGTTATCGGTAAGCCAGTGATAGGCAATCCCGATAAATATGCCGCAACCAGGTTTATCTTTTGACGATTTCAAGGAAAACCTGCGCTATCTTTCTGCAGTGCCAAAAAACTACGAACTTGCCAGCCGAAATAAGTTTTAAAATGTTTAAACAATTTAGCGGTTGCATAATGCATATGTGTGAATTTATACAAGAAGTTGTCCAGAGGCCTCCGCGAACGCAAGGTTCGTTGTTAGGCTACTGGCTCAATCTAAAATTTCGTCATTGATAAATCTTGTAAAATTCAATACACCCAGAACGACGATAAAATTATATTCAGACATCCTTTGAATCAGGGCGGAAGGTCTCTTTCTCCTTTTGTCTGTTATTTACACTTCCCAACCACCCTAAACTTCCCGATTTTTCCTAAAAAAAAAAAACATCGCTCCATATAAATCAAAACGCAATTGCCGAAAGCAAACCAATTCGTCCCTTTCAATGTACCTATGTCTGTATATGTAACCAGCCGTTAACTATAAAAATTCGAAATAAAATAAAAAGAAACAGATTTTCATTAAAAAAAAAAACAACAACATTCTTACATCCTCCATCACAGTACAAAGCAAAACGAAATCACCTGGCGTCCATTTCTGTACAAAAACGTACTTAACTTTTATAAATCATTCCATCAAAGGGAAGTACCTTCTACCTTCTGTGGATTCGCAACACACTTAAACACCCCAAAGGGAGCCATCATTTCACATTTCGCACACAAAACTACAGTGCACTTTTGTGGCTCGACATAAAAATTTTTCATGTGACACTTAAAACCTGACATTCCGCACACATTAGCTATATTGTGTGTCCTAGAAAAAAAAATGGAATCCACCAGCATCCTGTCGTCGCGTCGCTGTCGCATCGTCATCGAAGCAATACGTACCTATATAAAAATCCTAATTGCAGATTCGTGAAACTATCAGGGAACGCTTTGTAACGCTGCAAACACTCAAACCGACCATTATCGCAAAATAGCAAAAGGACATTCTATCTACCTATGCAGACATACACGGGCCAAATTATCAGACTTTGAAGAGTGAGAGCTTCCGGAGTTTTTCTAGAAAGCCCAGATCCAAATCCAACTCACAATATTAACACCGCTGTTCGCGAGCAAAAATGAGTCTATAATCCTTTCTATGTATCAGGTAGGTAAGGTACACCAACCAGCGTTGCCGCAAAAAAATTTTCTTAGGTGCCATTGACGGTAACCAAAGGTGCCAACTGGGTGCCACCGGCCCTTCAACGGAAGAGAGATATTTAAAAACACAAGAAACATATAATTTCGCATTAGTATGATTACGATTATTTGTGTATTGAATTGAATATGCTCTAACACTTTAAATATTATCAAAACGAACAAACCAAACCGAAAATGAAATGTCAAAACAGTCCAACGCCACTGAAAGTAGAAAGTTGCTCTACTTGGGCGTCGCGTTGGACTTTACGATATTTACGATCTAAACGCGACCCGAAGCCTGAAGCCTCATGCCCAATTCACAACGGCGCTTTGCCGCTTGCGTGCGTTGACAGGCGTTTTAGAAACTTTACCGTACTTTATGTCAACGCACGCAAGCCGCAGTTTTCCAAAACTAAATGCCGCTTCAGAGCTTTGGCGCGTTGAGAGACTAGAGTATGAGAGATTGAAAGTTCTGTTTGGTTTATGTTAATATACCCCAATTCAGAGCAGAATGCAAGTCTACTCCTTTTTGCTTATACCTGTTATTTTTAATGCACGATTTAAGAGGAAATTTGTTCAAAATACTTAGTAAAAAATTCATAAATAAAGAACAGTTATTGTATTTTCACTTTTCTTGTCGTGGAATATTTTTGTGGCAGAATTGGCTGGTGCATGAAATGTACATAGATACACAGGTACAAGCCTTCCCATGAAAGTCCTTTCAGGCGAGGCAGGTAGATGTTTAGTTTGGTTGAGAAAATGTGGATAAATTACACCGAAAATCCCTTCCCTTTAAATTGTGAATTGATTACTTTGTGGAATACTTGAAAAACGATTTAAGTGTGCAAGATTACCAAATGGCCAGCATATTTTATCTACGCTGTTGAAAGAAGTTCAGTCACTAAAATACAGAGGTGCAATTTTGTTAAAATCTTGCCTTGGCTATTTAAAAAAAAAAAAAAAAATCTATTAATAAATTATCAAATATGGATACCGACGATGTACTCGATTTTTCAATTCATATTTATATTTTATTTCAGTTATATTTATACATCTGGTGATATGCTGGACATTCGGACGAATGCGGTCGCAGGTACTGCTTCTCGTCGCTCGCTGGGATTTTACCGCATTGTCATCCCCAGTAATGACAATGCATATTGAAAGGATTTTATGACCCTCTAATTAGGGTCATTTGCCTGGTATTAATTAAATACACGAACATTTTTTTTGCTATATTTCCGCGAAGATCTTGCTGTCCTGTCCAGAAATTTTTTTATATTCCTATGGCTGGACTTCAAAACCTTCCCGCCTATTGAGTTCAAATTTACAGGGAATCTTCGATATAGGACGGAGAATTCCCGTGAATTTGGGTCAAAGTCGGGCAAATGCGTACGCATATTCATGTGCATTGTACCGATAGACAATAAAAAATATGTCTCCACACAGTAAAATAATTAATTTGTATTGCAAAAACCTTATAATCAACTAAAAACGAGTACCTACGTATATACCCTAAGTGAACCCACTCTACTCCAACATGAACGGCATATGCTCTACCACTTTAAATATTATCAAATCGAACAAACCAAACCGAAAATGAAATGTCAAAGCCGTCCAACGCCACTGAAAGTAGAAAGTTGCTCTACTTGGGCGTCGCGTTGGACTTTACGATATTTACGATCTAAACGCGACCCGAAGCCTGAAGCCGCATTTTGGCTTGCACCATATGAAAGCATTGGTTATACTTTATCTGTCAACGCACGCAAGCGGCAAAGCGCCGTTGTGATTTGGGCATCATTTTGGCTTGCACCATATGAAGGCATTGGTTCTACATTATCTGTCAACGCACGCACGCCGCAAAGCGTCGTTGTGAATTGGCCATAAGAGTTAGGTGGCCAGCCGCTGACTGAAGCGTGGACATCTTACCTCGTTTTCGACAATGCTATAGATTTCATTCACAAGGGCTGCGTACTATGTTGTTAAAAATGATTCAGTTCAGTGAATATGAAATAAGTGTTCGCAGATGAAAGAGAAAATGACTTGGAGTCTCTCAATCAATTTTAAACATTTTAAGAAATGTTTTTTCTTAATATTATGTAAATGTATCAAGCTCATAAGGTGCCAAATGAGAACTGAAGGTGCCAAGGTGCCAATTGGACTGTAGGGTGCCAAAATGGCACAATTGTGCCACTTCGGCAACGCTGCCAACTATTCTCTCTCTCTTCCATACACACACACACAAAGATATTGAGTGATACATTCAACTACATTATACACAGTATTCGTTGCTTAAGTACTCCCCTGTATAAAGTCGGATTGAATTGTATTATCCAGCGTTCTAGTTTGGTTCGTATAATTATTTTTTATTAGTTTTCAGGAGGGAAGGCGGACGGGCGGGCGGCCAGCGGCGGGGACATTTCTCGCCTGGGCAATCCTTGTCTGGTGCTTCAATGTAAGCCACGTGCACACACTTTCACATATATGGGAACGACGACGACCGACGTCTATGGGGGACGATGAGTGGTCTGTTTGGGTAGACATAAAACCTCACAAGGGATAGATTGGTCTAATAATAATAAATGACTATAGATATGGTGTTGGGATGGCCGTTTTTCGAAAACGGGATGAATGGAGTTGGAAACTAGTGGCTTAGTGCGGTTTTGTAGTATACTTGCTCTTGGTGATGATAATGGTGCACAACATTCGCATGCTCCATGTGCGGTGGGGTAATTTACATCGTTCATGTGTGGAGATAGGAGTTGGTCTTGTATGTGCGCTCTAAAGTTATGGCAGGAATTTGTGAAGGGGCGGACTATTATGCTATTAGCTTACCGCTCATTCGAATTGAACTAATGGATTTATGCAGATGGTGTAGAAGGTTTTTCTGATATCCAACGAATCGATTTTCAATTTCCTTTACGTTGTCAAATTTGGTCAACAGTCTGTGCGGAAGATAAGAGTTTTTTTTCGTAACTTTTGTAACTTTAAAAAACAAAAATTTCATACAAGTCGATGCAAGTGCAGTCGAGAAATAGATACCTAACCTACCTACCAGCTCGCCACATACCAGCTCTATAGACAGTCATAAAGCTAAAGAGCCCGATGGCTCCACTTAAATATTTTCCGGAATCATCAACTGCTGCGTGGTTCCCTAGGGTACATTATCCATTAAGCGTAGCGTTTTCTCCGTTTAGGTTTGTGAGTAGGTTATATTTTCTTTCCAAGGATTCATGTGAAGATAGCTTATTCAGAGACAGTCTTAAGCATCATTTACCTTACTTAAGTTAGGTTAGGTAAAGAGACAAGGACATATGATATTAGGCACCATAAAGGCGATCATGATACCTACAGGGAACCAATTTAATAACCTACCTAAATCTAAGGATTATATTTCATAAGTGGCAGAGCGTATACTCTACACAGGATGCCAGCTTTTCTTGCCAGCCAGCTCATCCGCTTCTTCATTTCCAGAAACACCTCTGTGGCTGTGCCCGGGAACCCAGCATATAGTCTTACGTTGTGCTGCGCGCCAGCCAAGAACCCGTAGCTCTTCGCGACAGCGACTTTCAAGCTTTGATTTTAACTCAACGTCAGAGATTGTTTTTATTGCCGCTTGACTGTCGATGAAAAAGGTAATATCTGCATTGCCACCTGTTTAGCAGCTGTTGTGACTGGCAGTACCTCAGCTTGGAATACGCTGCTATAGTCAGGGAGTCTGATTGAACTGGATAGTCCGAAACGTTCGGAGTAGAAACCTGCGCCAACGCCGACCTCCATCGTTAATCCATGCGTATAGATAGGTATGGTTGATCCGATGCATATCGGTTGATTTTCGTACCATTTGTCCCTTCTAGGAAAACACGTGGTAAATGGTCTTGTGAAATCTACCCGGGGAGTAGTGTAGTTGCTGCATACATTATTGCCCGTGTATTTATTCAGAATTTGTGCATGCCTTGTCAGGCTGTGTTTGCAGCTTTTGGTCCGGCTTAGCCTAAGAGTGCTGTTTGCAGCAGATTCCTGTACGAAAAGGTCTAGGGGTTTAAAATTGATTATAGCCTCTAGCCCCGCTGTGGGACTGGTTCTCATTGCCCCCGATGGTTTAGATGCCAGCTCTAATGCCTTCTGCGGTTTTTGAATGAACTGTTTCCGCAAGTTCCCTCCAATTTCCAACTAATAACTTATATGTATTAAAGACAAAGTTAATATCTAGACTTCCAGCCTATTTCTAATCTGTGAGGGACAACTGCCAGAAGATCTGAAGAACCCCTAAAGGTAGCGTCGTATCTCTCCTTCTCTGGAACTTAGTGATCAATGAACTGCTGACTTCACATGTCTGGAAGCAGAGGACTGATTACTTTTGCTATTGCTGGTAAGCATCCAACTATCTCACTGGTAAGCATCCAACAACAAACACAGTCTGACTAGGCACAAATTCTGAACAAGTACAAATATGTAGTTGTCAACCGAATAGTGCAATAGTTCCTACTGTTATTTAAACTGATGATACATGGACAGGACATCATACGTATTTGATTTAGAAAATATTGATCACACCAAAAACATAAATGTAAAAAAACAGCCAAGTTCTTTTATATAGAAATCAAAAATAAGTGTGTAACTAGTCAGCCACGAAATTTAATGAGATCTAAATGTACGCCAAGTTTTTAGTTTGAGAAGGTTCAATGTTAAAAAAAAATTGGTACTTAAATCATTTACCATCCGAAAATTTGAACTGTTATTTCCAAAAAAAACAAAAATAGTTTTTTCATAATTGCCAACTTCTCAATTATCTCAAAACCCCCACTTACGATTTTTGAAATATTTGAAATACGCAGAGGTCGCCTGCACACGACGTTAAATCAGCTTGAGCTCGACCGAATGTCGGGTAGGGTTCGTTCGATGTTGGCCATTGTGTTTTGCCGTGCCCAAGAAGTATAAGAATTTTGCAGACTTTAACTTGGCGAATTTTGCGTCGAGACTTGGGCATATACCCGTTCAAGATCCAACTGACCCAGGAGCTCAAAGTTCTAATGATAATGTAATGACCATAGAAAAATCATCTTTAGCGACGGGCCGCATTTTTGGATGAATGGCCAAATTGCCATATATGGGATGACGCCAACCAACACGAGGTGGCAATGCATCCAAAAAAAGCTGTTTGGTGCGCATTTTAGACTGGTGGTGGCGTCATTGCTCCGTACTTTTCCGTGACGTTGGTAAGGCCAATACCATCAACGGCGTGTACCTACTACAGAATGATGCTGCTAACATGTGGTTCCAGCAAGAGGTGGCTATGTGTCACTCAGCTGCAGGGTATGTTTATCTGATCTCTATCAGAGGTGACGTGAATTGGCCACGAAGATAGTGCGAGTTAAGCTCTCTAAATTTTTTTTGTGGCATTGCCTGAACTCAGCTTAATGCAAATAAACCACAATCGACCGATGTCCTTAAACCCAACATAACCAATGTCATCGCTCAAATTAAGCCGGATCTATGCGGCACATTGGACCACTCGGATCCGTGACAACGTTGACCAATCCACATTAAAACCCCTTTAGTGAATCTTCAGTAAGCTCAGCTTATATTCACATATCGTGCTTTGTTCCGTTGTGTGCTTTTAGAAGGGCGTATTATAACCTGTATAGGGAGTCGCAGTATGGAAAAGTTTGGGAACCCCTGCCCTAAACTGCGATTGGTTTCTCAAACTGTCAATTTTTGGAGTCAGGTTCAGGTATACTAAAGCTGATACTATAGTTGTAGGATAGTAAAAAGGCGTCTATAATTAAAAAAAAAAGTTAGGCAACAGTTTTGAAGCTAGAGAACTATAATTTTGCGCCTTTATTTTTTGTGAGCTCCTTTTTCGATTGAAAGTATGCCAGATTAGTCAGCCTATTTTGGCTCATTGTTGATCTAAGATAAGTCTTAATTAATTTTAATTTTGAAAAGCTTCGTTAATACGATGCCAATGAGACGCAAATTGTTAAATAAATTCTCGTCGCCTATGACAGACTCTGCAACGTGTCTGAAAAGTCCTACTTAATAATGAAGCTTTAAAATTCAAAGGATGTCCAAATTTCTGCATCTTTTAAATTTATTTTTGCAGCTACCATGTGACGCCATATTCGCCCGATTTCCAATATGATACTGTTGTCTGTTAGTTTTGTAAATGTCGAGGTAAGCATTGAAACAGCAGCTACAGCATTCAACTCTTCTTCCGTTCCATACAGCAATATTTTGGGTTGAAGGGCTGAGAAAACTGACGCAATGTCTTCTATGGCCTTAGACCGATGAATAAGTTCAGTCTAAAATGTATCCTGACATTCTAATGGATCTTAATGCTTCCTCTTCCAAGGTCAAACCCGCATTTTGAGCCTTTTCGCCTGGCATAATTTATTATTTTTTTTGTTCTTCCAGGCCTTTCAAAATTTCCAGCTCACTACATTGTTCTCTTGCGTATATTATGGCCTTTTTCACGGTTTCATCACGATGGGGGATTGCATGTGGACAGCATATAGGTACATATATATTATACTAGCTGACCCGTGCTCGCCTTTAGAAAACAAGCAAACTTATAAATATTTGGTCCATTTAAGATTACACTTAAGTGTTTCATTGAAATCTGTCCAGTAGTTTTCGAGTTTTTAACAGCCAAAGAAAATTCCTTCAGTTTTATTATATGTAGGTACAGATTTTGTTTTTGTTTGTCCTGTCGCACGATCGCAAAAGTACAAACATCCATTTGTAGCAAGGTATATGTGTATGTATATATTTTCACTTCAAAAAATACATTTTGGCTAAAAACTGTTCCTAAGGACGTGGCTATAAACGACATAGCCTATAGCAGTCTTAAGGAACATTTTAAAAAAAGTTTCATCGAAATCTGTCCACTAGTTTTCGAGTTTTTAACAGCCAAAGAAAATGCCTACAGTTTTATTATATGTATTATAGATATATAACATATGGAGGCATGCTGCCCACTGCAATCCCCTTGGGGTCACTGTAGGATTTTTACTGGGTGCGAGGTTTTTTGTATGTAGAGTTCGGAACTGCATCCTTTTTCTTTCAATTTTTCCTATACTTAGGTATATTTTTTGTTTGGATTTTATTTCCACTTCGATTTGGACTTTATTGGACTTTTGAATATGAAATAAAGTCCAAAACTCGTTGTGTTTTTATTTTGTGTAATGTGCAAAATAGTTGTTTTGTTGTTACTGACGGCTGATGGCACCCCCTCTTAATCTGCCACCCGGGCGGACCGAGTTCGCCACTGCCTTGATTTCTAGGTTCAAAGCCCCTATCATTAAATTGTACAATTGTATAAACCTACCCGTTAATTGTCACATAGGCTTGTAAACCTTTTTCCATCCACCACTGTACCTACCGTGATTTTCATTGAAAATTCGAGCATGTTTTCCCTACCTATAAAAAATAATTTTATTTTGCATAAATTATACGTGATCAGATGGATAACATGCTGTGCCACCATTTTCGTATATAAGGATACACCTAGACCTACCGTTGAAAGTCCTTAAAAGTTATTTATTAAATATACACCACCGGCCGTCGAGTGGTTTAATGCGATCACAAACTTATTGAAGATTCATTCATGGGAAATTGGAAATCTGCTCTTAACTTCATTATGCTGCGACGATACTGCCAATAAACCTCATCGATGAGGTCATTTAAAGACCATTCAACTTGGTGCTCTCTCTCCTATACGAGGATGCTGATTTCGAAGTCATTGGTGTACCTACCATCGGCAGTCGGGACGGCACCCAATCCCGCCGACAGGATGAAATGTAATTAAATATTTCTAAAGAACCATATCCGATTGAATCTCTGGTGAAATTGATTAATTTCAAGTGGTAACACACATCCTTATCCCGGGAATAACATCGCCGAGCACATCCACTCGACTCAGCGTAATCCCGTCAAATTGCATATCCTGCTGATTACTACCTGTTTGCTGCACCGACCACGCAACCGGCGTAAATACACAGGAACTGCATTATGATGAATTTCTATAAGCGGTATATAGGTGGGTGCGTGCATCAATATTCTGTCAAGGACTATGCTGGTAGAGTGGGCGGTGATTGGGAACGAACTTGATTCTCAATTGTGTGTGTGTGGCAAAAGGAAGTGTCAACCGGTAGAGGTATTCTGTGCACACGACATATGTCAACACATGTCGCGATTGGGAAACCATTGCGGTGGTCGATTAGTAAGTCAGTCAGAATCAGAATGTTCAATTTACATTGGCATAAGGATAATGACTTGTATTCATCCTTGTGCATAGAGAGATACTCTACTCGTATATGCGGGGTAACGCCCCTCAACTCTGCCATAAAACGCTGTCAGGTGGGGGTAATCACTACAATTTCACAATAAGCCGACACATTATCATTATTTTATGGGTTAATGAAACTGCACACAGCCCCACCGACCTCGTCTATACACCTTTTTGCAAGACTCTGCTCGATGATGATGATGATGATGGCGATGATGACTACATGCGGCTAATGGTAAGTATTGGTTATTGAAACACAAAATATTGAATTTAATAATTCAGATTGATTGTATATGGTGTATAAGTATATCAGGAATGCAGGTGGAGGGGGGTACGGGTAGGTGGATGCGTTGGCAGCGGCGGTGTCAGGATAACATAATTTAAATCGATGACGGTGTGGGTGCGGGGTCGGGTGAGTTCAAGAATATGATATTAACTGTTCATGTTTGTTGCGCATCAGAGGAGTACAGATTAGAAGTTTTAGCTGCATAATTAGTGAATGTCAATCAGTTCGACAGACGGGGGGATTTGGATAAATATTTATCACCATGTTTCTGCGAAAACCAACTGTCAAAATTGAATTAACTGCTATCATGATTTGGGAGTCCCTTTATGTGAAATTTGTAATTAACTGGTCGAATTGTGAATATTAACTAGAGTCAGGTGGGGCGATTATGATCTAAAATGTGTCTGTTACATAGCGCTGACATGTCCTGTCAGTTTGTGGTAGCACTTACGCACTTCCGACAGAAGGGAACGAAATGATTCCAATTATCGTAATTAGACAAGTAGTAGAGGATATTTGCGAAGTGTGACAGTAAGTGTGAGCAGATAAATGGACTATTTTGAAACGAAATTGTTATGGGGATGATCGCCTTCGGTATTAGCTTGTGAGTTTGTGCGATGTTAGTGAAGAAACTGGCAAGATGCACACCAAGATTGAATTCGGTAATATGTACTAGCCTGCTGTTCCCACCTATAGAGTAAGATAACGATGTCATCAAAGACATTTCAGGCGACTAGTAGTTATTTTTTGGCAAGGTCGAAGTCAGTGTATAGCTCGTATAGTTTGTCGTTGGCTCTCCTCCTCCAAAGACCGGCTACACAATCGGGAACAACAATTTAACGTAGAATCTTTTTCTCGAAACGAAAGAGGATATCTTGGTTGGTTCAGATCCCCTTCTATACTTGTGCGCACCATATAAGGCGAAGTTCTCCTTTACTGCGTTGTCCCTCCGGTTTGGAATCGAAGACTCTTCGGGTTGGAGCGTTGGTGTCCATTCGCTCTACATATCCTAGCCATCTTAGTCGAGTGATACGTACTTTTCTGACCAAGTCAATGTCGCTGTACAGTGTACCGTCATGGCCCGTCAACGCAAACGGCACCGGACCGAAAATCACTTGAAGAATTTTGCGATCGAAACGACCAAGAAGATCTTCATCCGCCTTTTTTAACGTCCATGCTTCTGCGTCATAGAGCAGGACTGGGATGATAAGGGTCTTATATGGAGTCTCCTTAGTGTTTTTTTGACAAGGCCCCACTAGTCAGGCCACTTAGTTTAAATGTAACTCTTCGTTTGATTTCTGCCGTGGTGTCATTTTCAGAGTTTATAACTGACTAAAGGTAGACAAAGTCCCTAACCTAATCAAAGTTATAGCTGCCTATCGCGACGTTCTGTCCGATTCGTCGATGTTTTATAGGTATTCTTTCTTTTTGACAGCATTTACTTGGATTAGCCCTTGTTCACCACTAAACCAATATTTGTGACAGAGTGACACCTCGCGGAGTTCTACCAATGATGTCATTATATTCTGAAGTGTAATGTTAAAGAATACATCACATTGTCTTAATGCTTTTTGACATCAAAGACCTCGGTAAGATTATTTTCGACCTTAAGAGGCCTCTACCCAGAAATCGAGGAAAAGTGCGAAAAATGGCATTTTGTTTCCCTCCTAGAGAAGTCAATACTGAAGCGATCGAAATGATATTGGATGCATTGGAAAGAACAAAATATGTCCTTTGAAAGCTTTGAAGCATTTTTTTACAGCGACATCTCGTTTTTCTTTTATTGAAAGAATTCCCAGCTGTGTTTGGGAAAATTGGCCTAAAACCGACTTTTTGTTTGCCAACGCATGATATGATAGAGTTCGAAACAGTCTAAGATAACTTGTCCATCTTAAAGGTCATATGCAAAACACAAATGAGTTTAAAATAAATCTTAAAATTTCATCCTGGTTTTAAAAAAACAGGTGTTTTAAAACAAACAATTTTTTGAATTAAAGAACAACGTTTTTCCTGTATATATTGATTTATACTTGATGCAATTTTTACTCAAAACAACAAAGTATCATACCAGCTATCGGATGCAAAAAAAAAATTATGTATTTACATGTATTTTGTTGCAAAATACTGAGTTTAAATTTTATATATTTTTCAAGAAAAATACACTCCATGTGTCATAGTTGTTGCACATTCTCAGAAAAAAGTTCCAAGTTTCTCATTTAGATGGCGGTAGTTCTGTCGTCTGATTTGATCAGCCAATCAGAATGACACCCAAGCCATAAGGGATAAATGTGTAGTTTGTCAACTGCATTGAGAGGTGTGTTATAAATGAAACAGGTTTGGCGTGAAGTGTGATCGAAATGGAATCAAGGATGCGTGTGTTGATATGTGTGTAAGCAGATGGGGATTCTTTATTCAAAGTGATTTTTGCTTCATTGGGATTCAAAGTAATTTTTGCTTCTTGAATAAAAATGAAAATGAGAGAGGGGTCGACAGAAGCACTTTTCAATATATGCTATATTTAATAAATTCTTATTGAAAATGCATTTATTTTTTTAAACAAAATTGCTTAAACTTCATAACAAAAATTATAAATTAATTTAAACGATGAATGTCTCAGATTTTTAGAAATTCTATATATTTTATGTATAGCAAATTTGTATCTTGAAAAGTGCTTGCCGGTCACACCGTGATCAGGTGTAAAGCAGATAATGGTTTGGTTTGTGTTGGTAGGAAAAGAGACGAAACGGAGAGGGTGAAATGGTGGGTTAGGCTGAAAGAGATATAATTGAAAGCAAATTGTAGTATGCACCAGCAGCATTGCGCTGTTGCCATTTACAATTGGGAAGGAATTGTGGGTTCTGCTAAAGAGAATATATGTACCTGTGCATATTCACTCGATTATATGCAGGATCCAATAAAAAGATTTATGTGTATTGGGAATTTGTTGACATGTGGAAGCGATTTTATTTTTTTACCAGCCATTACCTAACACAATAGTACATTTACTACCTCACCTGCTCCCCTTATACCATTAAAATCTTAAAACTACCCTTACAAAAAACTCAATGGATCACAGAAATACAAAATCCTATTGCAAAGTATCCGATCTGCATTTTTACATTCCTTCTCTCCACGTTGTTATCCTTTATCATCATCAACCTTGCCATGCTGAAAATACCCTACCACACACACCATCTATATATATGCGCAGAATACCTACCCCATCGTTGATTTAATTTTCCCTTGCACATTCAAAGTCATTATTATGTAATCAATGGAGAATGGATTCTTTGTCTTATGCTTATCTACATTTTCCTCTTACTCCAACATTCATTTGGATGCAATGCTCAGCAAGAAAAATAAAACATCCCCCACACCACACACGATCAATAAATGACACAAAACCAGTTTTCATATCCAAGTATGTATTATATGATATCCCACCTAAGTTCCGCCTCCTGAATTGATTTCAAAAGTGAAATGAATGACGAGAGTGGTTTCACACCATGATAAGAGCTGGTAGAGGCCTCTACCCATATTGTAGAACATAAAGTGGAACTCAAAGCGCCATCTATTTTTGATTGCTATTTAACAATATACCTACATTCTATTTTCACAACACAATTATATACCGTGCTCTTGTACGACCAAAAGGGGCAGTTAACAGCACGAACAACAACAAAAAGAAATCGCGACATGATTGACACAGTAAAAAATAGCGCAGTGTCACGCGTTGTCAAACTGTGACTTATTGTCGAAAAAGGTCGCTCACTCAGTTCCAAGAGCAATTGCGATGATACAGTCATTCAACACAGTCACCTGATGGTCGTGACATTCAATATAATGTGAATTGTGTCACGCTGAGTGATCCTGTTTTCTGTATAGCTATTTGGTAGGGCCGCTAAACGCTGACCCATCATTATCCAATGTTTTTGGTTGCTTCGTAGCAACACATTTTTTCCGTGGCTTTGTAGTAAACCCCACGCACAACTTTTCACCTAGTGACATGTCATTGCTTGACCTACTTTGGGGATGTAAGAGCTGACATCTAGACTTTCTAATTATTCCTGAGTTTGAAGTGACACCCTTAGCTCAGTAGTCGACCACATTAACCAATATGTACTTCCATAAAATCATCATCATCATCCATAAAATTCATATTCAAATAATACTGTATAGACTAAAATAAAATATTATTGTATATATTCATGACTTAAGAGGCCTCTACCCATATTGTAGAACATAAAGTGGAACTCAAAGCGCCATCTATTTTTGATTTGCGAAGCTCTTATCATGGTGTGAAACCACTCTCGTCATTCATTTCACTTTTGAAATCAATTCAGGAGGCGGAACTTAGGTGGGATATTATATAATACTTGGATATAAAAACTGGTTTTGTGTCATTTATTGATCGTGTGTGGGGGATGTTTTATTTTTCTTGCTGAGAATTGCATCCAAATGAATGTTGGAGTGAGAGGAAAATGTAGATAAGCATAAGACAAAGAATCCATTCTCCACTGATTACATTACATAGGTATAATGACTTTGAATGTGCAAGGGAAAATTAAAATCAACGATGGGGTAGGTATTCTTCGCATATATATATATAGATGGTGTGTGTGGTAGGGTATTTTCAGCATGGCAAGGTTGATGATGATAAAGGATAACAACGTGAAGAGAAAGAATGTAAAAATGCAGATCGGATATTTTGCATTAGGTAGGTATGTATTTTGTATTTCTGTGATCCATTGAGTTTTTTTAAAGAGTAGTTTTAAGATTTTAATGGTATAAGGGGAGCAGGTGAGGTAGTAAATGTACTATTGGGTTAAGTAATGGCGGGTAGAAAATAAAATCGTTCCCACAAGTCAACAAACCCCCAATACACATAAATCTTTTTATTGGATCCTGCATACTATCGAGTGAATGTGCACAGGTATATGTATAACTTTGCATTCAGTAATATTCTCTTTAGCAGAACCCATAATTCCTTCCCAACTAAGCCCCACTTGAATACCCCTTGCATCATCCCCTCTCACAATCCTGGTGTAGCTTTTGCTACTTACCTTGGTGATCTTCATAATGTTGCAAATTCTTTCCTCTGTCCCCCTCTTCATACGAAAAACCAAACACCTACCCTACCATAGCTCATAAAAGGTAAGATAATGGCAACAGCGCAAACAAAATTGCATAATATTTCCTTGTAAATGGCAACAGCGCAATGCTGCTGGTGCATACTACAATTTGCTTTCAATTATACCTCTTTCAGCCTAACCCACCATTTCACCCTCTTCGTTTCGTCTCTTTTCCTACCAACACAAACCAAACCATTATCTGCTTTACACCTGATCACGGTGTAACCGGCAAGCACTTTTCAAGATACAAATATGCTATACATAAAATATATAGAATTTGTAAAAATCTGAGTACATTCATCGTTTAAATTAATTTATAATTTTTGTTTTGAAGTTTAAGCAATTTTGTTTAAACAAATAAATGCATTTTCAATAAGAATTTATTAAATATAGCAACATATTGAAAAGTGCTTCTGTCGACCCCTTTCCCATTTTCATTTTTATTCAAGAAGCAAAAATTACTTTGAATCCCCAAGAAGCAAAAATCACTTTGAATAAAGAATCCCCACCTGCTTACACACATATCAACACACGCATCCTTGATTCCATTTCGATCACACTTCACGCCAAACCGGTTTCATTTATAACACACCTCTCAATGCAGTTGACTAACTACACATTTATCCCTTATAGCTTGGGTGTCATTCTGATTGGCTAATCAAATCAGACGACAGAACTACCGCCATCTAAATGAGAAACTTGAAACTTTTTTCTGAGAATGTGCAACAACTATGACACATGCAGTGTATTTTTCTTGAAAAATATATAAAATTTAAACTCAGTATTTTGCAACAAAATACATGTAAATATATAATTTTTTTTTTGCATCCGATAGCTGGTATGATACTTTGTTGTTTTGAGTAAACATTGCATCAAGTATAAATCAATATATACAGGAAAAACGTTGTTCATTATTTCAAAAAATTGTTTGTTTTAAAACACCTATCTTTTTAAAACCAGGATGAAATTTTAAAATTTATTTTAAACTCATTTGTGTTTTGCATATGACCTTTAAGATGGACAAGTTATCTTAGACTGTTTCGAACTCTATCATATGATGCGTCGGCAAACAAAAAGTCGGTTTTAGGCCAATTTTCCCAAACACAGCTGGGAATTCTTTCAATAAAAGAAAAACGAGATGTCGCTTTAAAAAAAAGGCTCAAAGCTTTCAAAGGACATATTCCATTCTTTCCAATGCATCCACTATCATTTCGATCGCTTCAGTATTAACTTCTCTAGGAGGGAAACAAAATGCCATTTTTCGCACTTTTCCTCGATTTCTGGGTAGAGGCCTCTTAATAATCACATTTACAAACATGAGTGGGACAAAGTGCAATCAAAAGGAGGCGGTTCGTTAATTAATTTAGTGAACTTCATTTCGATAGCAATAACAAGTGGTGAATTAAATTGTATTTGCCGATATTGCAATCGTGGCATTGGTTTGATAATTACCTCTGGGTGTATTGATACAATAATTATTATTTACCCATTTTGTTTTATTTTGTTTCTCTCATCATATTTATACAGAATTTTGTTTTCATTCGGGCAGAGAGAATTTCAAGTGCATTTTCTATAATAATAATAATATGGACCATGTGATCATTTGTTCTTTGTAATAGTCAATTAAATGATATAATTATTTATACGATTTGCAACTAAATGGAAAACTATATCCATGTCTAAAATACTGTCGGTAACATGAACATAAATGGGCACTTTTCCATTTCACTGATTCACAATTGAAAGAGAGAATTTATTACTGCACCACTTTTTTGTATTTAAGGACAACAATAATAGAGGGCGAATAAATCGGGGTTTAAAACTGACATAATTCGATTAACTTGAGTAAATTTTTTTTTAAATCGTATTATTCAGATCAACAGGCTATCATAGAATATGGATTTAAAAATCCTATAATACGATTACCACATTTATTTCTAATTTCCATGACAATAATTGTGCAATCGGTCTTGTGACCAACAGGATCTGGATAACACTGGGTTCACTGTGTCGGTAGTTGGTTCTTATGTTCTTTTTCATATGGAATAAGTGACCAGTTGCAACTTTAATTCACTTGTGTTGTGGAGTTTATTCGTTACTCTTTGAATTTTGTAGTGCAAATAGTGACACAGTTATTTTATAAACTCTTCGGCCGATAAGACAAGGGTAAGGTAGGTAATTAGGTAAATAGGTGTTCCATTGTGCCTATGCTTCTATGCATCAGTGAAATATCAATGAACTACCTAGTTCTATAGGCTGTACAAGAATATCATGAGTTCTTAAAACTCGGTCATATTCAGATCCTCTAGTTCGTCCCAGGAGTAAGTGAGGAGATAAAGTCCGTTTATCTATTGAAGCCACCCAGATTAAATCTCAGGGGTATTTAAGGTCCCTCCAGATCATCGAGTTTATCAACGAAGAAGCTGTTGGGAATTATCAATTTGAATTATTTAGGAGCTGAGCAGTGAGCATTCGTAAAGTAGATGGAGAACGGATCCAATTTGTTACTATACACCAATAGTCATCGGGCAATTTGCACAGTTGTTTCGCGGGTACGCCTTTTGTATATAGTATACGCAGTAATAAATCTCAGCATCAACAGATACAACTTCGAAGTAGTTCGAAGACTTTTTCTACTTGGGCTTCACTATCAACTCGCACAATGACATCAGCGCAGATATCAAACGAAGAATCAATCTTACCAGCCCTCTCATGGAACCAAGGAGATATTATATAAGGCTCTAATTATCCCGGTCCTGCTCCTGCTGTAGGTATGGTGCAGAAGCAGGACTTGAGAGAAAGATTCTTTGGACGATATTCGGTCCAGTTTGTACCGAAAGAATGTGGTCATGTGGAGGAGAAGATTTAACGACGAGCTTTATGGGCTATACAGCGACGTTGACCTAGTTAGAAAGTTGAAGATACAATGGCTGAGATGGCTGGGCCACGTGGAGCGTATGGACAGCAACGCACCAGCCCGACAAGTCTTTGAGTCCACCCCTGAGGTACAACGTAGCAGAGGAAGACCAAACTTTAGGTGGCGTGCACAATTGGAGGGCGACCTCAACCAACTTGGTGTACGCAACTGGAGTCAGCTAACTAGGGACCGAGGAGCTTGTTGGTTGAGGCCGTGGTCCACCCGGTTATAAACTTAGATATCTTTCCGTTTTCATCGGGACAAAGTTCCTTACAGGTTCTTGCACTCTTGAATTCAATATAGATCGACCTTGCAAGTCTACTTAGCAGAGTTATTACAGATCTTACCGCCAAATATGCGTGCATTTTTGGACAACTTCTTGTAAGGTCATCTGATGCCTCTTTCATTCATGTATCCTGAGATCCTGCATGGGATCACAGTCTTGGCATATTATTTTGCGTCTAAATATTTCTTATATTAATTTAACTTCGCCACGAGTGATTCCATGACTTTTATTGCGGCTGTTTTTTTATGGCTGTTAGAACATTTATTGAAGTTTTGTCGACATATCAGTTATGATAGCTATCTCTGTATGAAATATACTGCAATCATCGTTTCACTGAAGACACCCGCGCCTGTAAAGATATCCGTCTTACAACCTTCGGTAAAGAGTACTATCCATACTACTTTATAAAATGCAACGTCCGTCTTTTCGTCCCTCCATAACTCGAGAACCATTCGCCCGATTTTCATGATTTTTTTTAACTTTCTCGTATATCTACGTAGTAAGAGAAAGATAGGTAGGTACTGTTTTCGTACAAAATTTCGAACTCGCGATTTTGATCAATTCTGATATTACGATGATAGGGGAACTCAAAAAAGTGGGTCTCGCAATTCTGTCCGTCCGTATGTCTGTCTGTCCCACACTCCCACCCCTATGGTATGGGGAATCTAAACGCTTGGACGGATTTGCTTCAAACTTCGTATTTAGAGTTGATAGGCTTCCCGCTCGAGACTTTTTTTTTATGCTAGCCCTAATATTAACGGTACCTCCCATATAAAAATTTTACGAAATATGACGAAATATGTCTAAATTTAGACTTTTTCGAAAACGGGTCTAACGATTTGAACCAAAATTGATCGTTGAGTTAATGTAGGCATGCCCAACATGACTGCATACCCAGTTTTTCCCTAAAAAGTCCAGCAACGGCAGTTTTGAAAATGGGCTTTTTCTCGAAAACGGTAAAAACGATTTTTAGAAAAAAATATATTTAAGGTACTATTGTCATTCTTAACTTGATAGCAAACTCAGTTTTTTCCTAAAAAGACTTCGTCCTTTGATATCCACCCAAATAGTACTTTAAAAAACTGCTCATATCTCAAAAACGCCATTTTCGATTATGATAAAAATGTTACTTTCAGGTAATGCTTAAATCCATAGTAATACCATTTGCTCAGTTTTGAGCTAAACAGTTGAAAAACAGTGTTTTTTGAACCATGAATGCGTCCTTCGATTTCCACCCCAATCGCTAAAAACGGTACTTTAAAAACTAGTCATATCTCCAAAACGCCATTTTCGATTTGGATGAAAAAATATCTGCTATGTAATGTTTATATCCTGAAGAATATGTCGTACTCAGTTTTCAGCTAAACAGTTTAATAACAGTGCTTTTCGAATCCAAATTGTAACACTTGCAGCATAATTTTACAAAAAACCGCTCTAACGATTTTGATCAAAATACATATTTAAAACAACATAAGCATTCTAAACATGATCACGTACTTAGTTTTTCTCAGAAAACACGAATATTGCCGTTTTATGAATATTTCTCAAAAATGACTACCCAAATCCCGATCTTTATTCACACACGGTATATTTTTGCAAAGCCCAAGACTTCAGTGGCAATATAATTCGAAATTCATCGAAATTCAAGTGTCAGTTCGGGGTGAAATTAATACGTATGTTTATGTAGTATGTATTACGTTGTTAATTAACAAGTGCTCAGTTATCTGAGTACATCTTGAGTGCGTATGATTTTAAACGTAAAATTTGCTGAAATGACTCTGAGATTCGCAATAAACGAGAAAGTTACGTGCGACCCAGTCGTGCACATTTTTCTGATTTATGTGTTGCCAAATTAGGCTGTATGGTAGGTGAGAATTAAGGGGTCGCGGGGAGTAAGGGGGGTCTCACGAACCATTAGCCGTATGAACTCGAAAGTTTGTATGTTGATCGTATTTCAAAATTCGTACTATAAGGTTTGGAAAAAAGGGGGTGCACACTTTTCTATTTCGATCTTACTTCGCTTAACTTGAGATTATACTCATAAGTCTATGTAGGTCAACTCAAGATATGCTCTTTATTGTTAGCCAATACTTTGCCGAGTATTTTAAGTTAATAATCACCTTTCTGGTCCATCCAGAGGGTCGGATATAATAAATTGAAAATAGATATTATTTTCGTCAAGTGCGAACGAAATTCGTTTCTCAAATGCAGTTGTGCTTAAGAATAAGTATTACTCGCACGACGGGCATTCAAACCCTGAGAGAAAATCCCCTTTATTATTAATTTTTCCGCCGCTACTTAAGCCACTAACGATTTGTCCCAATAAAGCAAATTTTCAATACTTAGGGAACTACTATTCGAAAACTATTTGCTTACATTCCGATTTTTCGTTTTACGACCATCCATATCTGTACATAAGTCCTAGGGGTCTTTTAAGCTCTATGTTGGTCAGATCGTCTAACTCATCAAAGAAGTAGCTACCAAAGATTTGCAATATATTAATGTTAAGGGCTATGCAGTTGTATAAAGGTTGACAAATAGATAATTGTCTCTGTCTTTTGATATTGATTCATTTTGTCTTGGCTTTTATCAATGAGGTAGAATGGTTTGTTTTACCCACCAACCAGAAGCAACAACACCAGTTAATCAGTCTACAATAGTGGAGTTTTTAAACACATATCTACCTACTTAACACCGATAATGGCTCAACAACAAGTTTATTTTCTGGTGTTGTTAATTTGACACGTTCTTTTTCGTTTTAATGGAAAAATGTTCGAAAATGTGGATCTTGGATTAGTACTTCCCTCATAAAATCGTTGTTTCGACTCAATATCTGTCTGAACGTAGATGTTCTATACCCACGTGCGTCACGTTAATTCCTAATTCAACAACCCATCGCGTCGTCACAATATTACCTGCATTGAATCCTCCGATTACAACCACTTTCGCTCCCTCAATGTCTCGCTTGATCTTTCAGACTCTGTTTAAGCCAGAACCCTATTTACTCTGGTTTATAATTGAAAATCCCACCAAAACGTGCGAGTTATTTCTATCAGCTTAACTTTGAAAATGCGTCGCTCAAAGATCCACTATACATCAGATAAAACGGGCATAAAACGCAACCCCATTCGCATGTTCAAATTTATACCGACAAACCCTCTACCCAATTCTGACCATCGATCGATCGGGTTAAATCTTTTCAACTCCAGTATCATTAAAACAAACACCCAAAACTTGCCCATCCAACTGACGGATGGCCCAAACGCGCCGCATTTAAATAATTGCAGGACGCGCGTGCAGAAAAATACATATTTTCGGCGCAAAAATATAGTCAGACACACAAATTGATTCCAATTTATTTCGATTACTTAATTTGCCAAAGTAATCGAAATTAAATAAATTCGATTTGCCGACTCTCGCACTGCAAATCGCATAGACAGGATTTCACAGGATATAACTGACAATATGCACTCGCAAAAAGCATAAAACTTGTTACGGGACAAAAAACGGCTTACTGCATACCGATATCGGCGCATGATAAATTCACATTAGTGTGTAACAGACACCAGGCCGCCACCCCTTCGCGAATATACCTACATACTCGTATGTGCGCGTATATGAATGATAAACAGGGATCCTACAAAAGGACGCAAATACAAAATAAAGTTGCTTTATGTAAATGCAATCAATTTAAATGAAATTGCTTTTACTCATTGTTATCGATTGCGAATTGGAATCGCATTGAACTTTTAAATAAATCATCGTCGGAAGAGGAGGAGCAGGACAAATGGATGACGACGATGACGACAACGATGACAAAACTGTGTCGCGGGTGGGCGACCGCCTGCATCAGCAGCCATCATAGTCCCACCAACTGTCTTTAAAGGACATGCATTTTATCGTTATACAGTTTGAGTCGGGCTCGTGGCGCTAGTTCTCTGCTATAATCATAGTGGCCCCCATTTGCATTGTAGTCCTAGTCGTCTTCGCTGGATGGAGGACGACAACGAACCAGGAATGAAGAGTCCTCTTCGAGGGCATGCCAATATTAAGCTATAATCGAATCAATCGCAATTGCCAACGGCAACGAAGAATAAGAAAGACGGCGGGGCGTCGTATCGCGAACAGCGCGTGAGAATAGCAACTGCTGGAACAGTGCTCCAGTATCGGGATTAAGGAATTTTAACAGTAAATGAGTTAAGTGCAAGGGATTAAGAAAAACAGGGAAGGCGCCATGCAAAAAAAAAATAAATGTGACAGCATTACCATTACTTCATGAATTATGTGTTTGTACTGTAATTTTATAGGGAACTTCGCTTCCCATCTTGCAAAATTGATACATTATTGAGTTTGCATAAGGCGAGGACACAAGCATGGTTTTATTAACTGGCACAGTTACATGAGATAATATTATTATAGGAAGGAAAGCGAATTATTGTTGTAGGAAGTCCTATTTAATGACCTAGAAAAAAGTAACAGAAGTCTAAAGGCTTTTGATTGCTTATTGTTTTTACATCCAGAACCCAAATCTTGGAGCATTCACATCTTGGTCTGATGACGCACTAGCACTTGTTTTGACTAAGGAAAAGGTGAATTTACTAAGCATGAGCTTGGGTGTTTTTGTCATTTTATGTAAATACTTTGAAGAGTTTCCTAAATCGCTTTAAGAACTTAAGACACGCTAATGCCTAGGCACGTTCAACAAACAGAAAGGCGTCGGATCTCGGATCCCCAGTACAAGTTGTCGGTCTAATTGTTTTTTATACGGACAAGCCCAACGTCTATGAAGAAATGAAGTCATAAAGTCCGTTTTTCTGGAGGCCTCTAATTTTCGGAATGTAATATCTGAACTCCATGAACAGACAAAGATCTTTAGCCCAAGTTAAATAACAACATATATATGAAATACAGGCGATGGACAAGAATAGACCAACAAGAATAGACCGTCTATCCGATAAGTCAAAATATACAGAGATATGGCAGTCAATGGTAAACGGTCCAAAGAGCAGACATCTAAAATTTCTGCCCCAAGAAAGACTGTAATAAGTTCGCCGAATTTAACCAGTTTCAGAGATCAGAGGAGATGAAATAAATCTAGATCCATAAACCGCAAGTGGAGGGCTTTTACTGTCAGTAAAAAAAGGTGCACATTATAGAACGAAAGTCTATAAAGGCAAAATTGTGGAGACGCGTCGGTAGAACATAGCTATGAACTTTTGTCCCTCGCACAAGAGGTCCTCACATCATATAGACGAAGAAACGTCTAGGTAAGCGTAAGATATCTCTGTAGACTTAACCCTTTAATGCATGATTTTTTTATTTTTATAAAAATTAAATGTTTTGTTATGTAAATAAGCTATATAAACTCGAAAAAAATATAAAAAAATGTCGGTTAACCGCTTCTCTTGAAAACCGAGTTTTTCAGTATGATGCATATTTGCAACGCCATGCATTGACAGTATATAATTTATGATATTATAAATATGGTAGGTGCCACACCCCTTTGTCCAATTTGGACCAAACTTCGCAGAGCCACTTGCAGACTAATACGGAAGGTCTGAAAATTTTAAATTAGTCGGTTCTGAGGTTTTCGAGATATGCAATTTTGAATGTTTTCTATTGTATAGGAAATGCCACGCCCCTTTGTAAAATTTTGACCAAACTTCACAAAAACACTCGCAGGTCAATACGAAAGATTGGCTGAAAATTTGAACTCAGTGACTTTGCAAGTTGTTGAGAATAAGATGGACAATGGTTTTTTTTTTTGTATGAGAAGTGCTAAATCCAACGAGTGACCAAATCCAAGAGATATCTGCACTCACTCTCCTAAGAGGGGTTTTTTAAGAGTATGATGCAGTATGCATTAAAGGGTTAAGAGTCGAGACAATCAAGAGCTTAAAAAAATAGAAAGATGGGATGTCGAAGTATTCACGAGATCGGCCATATACCGATTAGAAAGAAAGATACGCGATAGAAAAGGTCCAGTATTATAGATGGTATTTCTAAGAATCACAATTAACGAAATTTCTATTTTTTGGCTTCCCTCGATATCACCTTGAAGTCTATTTTTTGAATTAAATATTTTAAAAATTAAATAAATAAATGTTGAGGACAGCAGCTTAACTTCTCTCACTTGAATTTGGAAGTCGCTCCGAATATTTCCAAGCCTGTATATTAGACTAGGGCGACTCTTAGGCAGGCCTAAGCGTCAGCTGTTTGCGAATAGTTGCCAGTTAGGTTAAAACCGAAACGGTTTCGAGCAATGGGTCTTTAAACCATGTATAGAGTAACAGAGTGAATGCACTCTATGCATTAAAAACGTCATGGTCTATAGTCTACATTAGGGATGATTATTACAATTTTAGTTTAGTTTTAGGAGACCTTAAAATCATTTGCTCTTAGCTAATGACTTGGCCATCCTTTCTTTCTCCCAAACTGAACTTCAGTGAACTCCAGTGGAGGAGTTTAGATTTAAAGTGTCGAGAAGTTTAGGTATTTTGGGGACTGATCTGGATTTTTCCTTTGGTAATGGTCAAGATGGTTCCATTTTCAGACAACTAAGTCAATCAGTTTTAAGGGATATCGAGCTTGATGTCAAAGCTAAGCCTGAGCTACACACGAGACCCTTGTAATTACTAGACGGGACATTTAAAGCAAGATGATGATGATGGAGATAGCCTCAAAATCATTCTCCTTTATGTGATTTACTTCGACAAAACTTAAAAGTTTTCTTCGCGATACTTACCCAAAAGGTAAGATATCTTTCAAGAATTTCTTTGACATGATGCTCCTTTCGGAGTAAATCTAAAAACTGATTGGTCCTCATAGGGGACCATCTAGCAAGTTCAGAGAATTTCCATTTTCAAAAATAGCTATGCCAACCAAATGTTCCCAAATCGGTTCTATAATTATCACTATACGATTAGAAAAGAGGCAACGCCTGCCAGTAATTTAATTTCTTCGGAGCCACAAGTGTTGCCAGACTAATTAGCTAACCAGGTGCACTCAGCATATATCCTAAACATTTTCATTTTTGTCTAAGAAGACCTATATACCATTCACATTTAAATTTCATTCCCTTAGCTATGGACAGAAACCCCTTTTTTTTAAATCCCCCAACGCATATAAAGTGACCGCAGGGAAAATTAAAAACACACAGACGTACTCCACAGTAGTTAGGAGACTGAAGTAACCTTTCCTGGTCTGTTGCACTCAACTTCACTGATTTGTTTTGTCCATAGAATGACCGGAAAGTCCACAGCAAAATTCATTTGGCTAAAAGTTTGATGAGATTTACAATCGTCCTTCCACACATTGATGGGAGAAGCCAGCCATAAAATGCTTTATAAAATGGTTTGGCCAAGACTTTAATCGTCGGAACACACTATTTCTCTCAAAGTGTACGTATGGTAAGCTAGGGGGTAGCTTATACGACCACAGACCTGGGAAGCCCACATCACAGCCAGCAACTGCAATGCAGAGCAGAGCATCTCTCACATATGGGTGGGTGAGAATCCGGAGAAATCTTAACCTTTTTAGAAAATGAAAATGAAATTCATTTGGTTAATCGGGTGGAAATTATGCTCCGACTTGTATTCACACAAAGTGATACAAGAGGGTATGGGATTGGGGATTCCAATTCTGGCCGAAACGAATGAGCATGTGGCAATGGATCGCATTTAATCCGTGCCAGCAATGTATCCGCACGTGTAGAATCTGTATTGCTGCAGAAATCACTTAGAGAACATTGCCAAAGCAATTTTGTGATGGGCACACTAAATGGACCAAGTGATGGGTACAGAGGGTTAACCTTACCCCATACGTTTCGTCAGCATCATCTTTTGCTTGAGGATTTTCAAAGCACAGCGCATGCATCAGTGTGTCTCTGTGAAAGTTCCTTCTAAATTGATAATTATTCCATCATAGGAATTGAATTCAAGTTTCTTCAAACACACACTAGCACACCCGATTAAGATCAAACGGCCATAAGTGGATAAGGATAAGGAATTTGCTTGAGGATAACAATTCGTTTATTTGTCGTCATCGTCACACCGGACTGGACACGCAACGACAAACGTCTGGATTTACTGGGAGAAGAAAACAACAAACCTGATTATCACATAAATATCCCTCGGCCGTTTAATTCCGCCCCAAAGGATCATCGGCACCAGCAACGACAATGCCGCCTCGTTGGGTTGGGTTAAGATGGGACTCTAATTAATTTTGCCCCTTGACCAAATAATTTATGTGTAAATAATTTCCATGGAATCTTTTTGAAGACATGTTGCTTCTTAATTAAATTGAATGGGATCCTGTTATCCTGTTGGGGGGATATAGCATTGTTAGGCGATTTTGCGGTCGACTTTGTTTCATTCGTCCACTGGGACCGGGGCCATCGTTTTTCGGACGGGGGGGACTAATGAGTCAGAATTACAAGGTAATTTATTTGTTGCCTTATGCGAATAAAAATAAAATACACCCTGGAAAGATACTCGCATACCACTGATTCAGATTTGGGTGTATTTTGTGGTTGAGTTGATGTATTGTCGAAGAAAAGTCATACTTTGGTCGTGCATATTTGCTGTGTGAGAAGTAGCCTCAGATGGTCAGTTTAAAGAGCAATTCTAAAAAGTCAAATCGGTATTTCTTTTGGGTGATTAACTTCAATAAATATTAGGGTAATTCTAATTCAGCCATTTGGACCTTTCATTTTAAAGTCAATTTGTCTTTCAAAGATCTGCCTATGTCAGCATTTATATAAATGATTTGTTATGGGACTTTATTTGGGACTTTATTTCTGTGTTGCGAAGAATTGGAAAGTTCTCAAGTTGAACAGATGTCTACTTGGGTCAGTTCAGTTTGGGTAATTACAGTTTGCGTGCTCAATTTAGAACGATTTTTTATCTTTCTGTTTACTCTCTACTACTTTTAGTCTGCCAAGGAACGTTCGGGGTCCGGGATTTTTCATTAGTCATCAATTAAAGTAGGTACTCGACTAGTATTCGTCTTGGACTGCACCAGTCTTAAAAACAGAAGCAATAGCTGAGAGAAGAAATTTCGAAACGAACAGAACTTTTCAATTGTCAACTTTCAAAAGAATCATTTAAATTCGATTTTTGGTCCTTTGATAAAGATTTAAAGTTTTTAAGACTACATTATAAACTAACTTTAATCGAACTAAGCGAGGCCTCGGATGTTTTCCGTCAAATAAGAGTGCCCTTTGGAGCCAGATCTGAAGGGTGAAAGTTTGCAAGCGTCTGGTGGTCGGCTTGCCAGGCTCGGCAGCAAAAGGTGGATGCAAAAGAAGGAACAAGTGGCGTCGACTTAGGATAGGCACGTTCTCGAATTCTGGATGGGTGGAAATTCCTGAGGAGGAGCACCTTCAGTGTATGCTCAGGCGGGAGTTGGGATACTCACAAGTCCGAGGCCGGCAGAAAAAGTATTGAAGTGGATGCACTAATAATTAGGAGGGACACTTGCGATATTAAACTTTAACGCAGAAAGATCAACTCTATAGCTTTAGTGCAGGGGTAGGCATTGAATCTGGAATTGGGTTACGCAGCGTTCTTATACGAAGTTGATGCAGCATGCAACCCTATAAAACTTTGGTTGTAGATCAGGGTTGTCAGAGGTGGCGATTTATCGCCAATCAAGCGATTTGAAATTTTATTTGGCGACACGAAAATCGGTTTGGAGACGCACTCCAAAAAAGGCGATATTTTTAGCCTTTGGCGGTTTAAGCTTTTTTAACCAAAATCCTCATATTTTTTCTTTTTTTTATAATTTTCACTCAAACCTTACATTTGTGATGACTGTGACGAAATATTAAAATTATAATGAAAGAATGAAGACAACTTTAAAACTTGGAAATATGTTGATTTAGGGTCGGATTTTGAAGGAATCGCGAAAACAGTGGTAGCACAGGGCTTGTGAATGAAGTTAAGGAGCAAGTAAACGATTTGATTCTTGTTTTACTAAGAGAAATGCGAAAAAGATTGTCTGACTGCAACACAGCGTTTGTTTCTTTGGGATATTTTTAGCCAGGCGTTTGCTTAAGCCAACTGCGACCCTGTTTTAAGTCGGTTTGTAAGCTTGTTTTCACCCAAAAGCTTATAACTTACTGAGGAAAAAATTAATTTCTGCCAATTGGTTAAATGAATTTTATCTTCATATCCTAGAAAGTGTACCCGAAGAAGACGTTTTGAAGTTTTGGAACAAGGTGTACAAAATTACAATAACAGCTAGAGTTTCAGGAGCTTGGGGAATTTGCATTAAGTTTTTTTTTTACGTAAAAATTACCAGTTGCATGAATTCATTTGATTTTTATGGTTTTTGAATTTGGAGAGTGGAAAATTTGAAATTTGGGGATTTTTTTGCGTTTTATATTTAACGTTTGGCGATTCTGGTTTTTAAAACCTGACAACCCTGTTGGAGATATGTAACTTCAGTTCTAAGTCGAGTGAATATAACGACATGGCGTGATTGGATGATACTGTGGCCCCGAGCAGAACGCAAACGGTGAGAAGATGTTGGACTGTGGAAATCGCATGTCCATTTATAACCCTTTTCAGGCTTTAGGCAATAACGCCCAAATCGATTTGAAAAAAAAAAGCCCAAAAAAATGCATAGCGCCCAAAAATAAATAAAATAAAAATAAAGATGGAAATAAGGACTAAAAATAATTTGCAGTTTAAAACGTATGGGGGCATGCTGCCCCCTGCAACCACCTGGGGTTACTTTGGGTTACTCCAAAACTCAACTTAACTGTCCCCTCCAACCCCCCGCTTGGGGTCACTATTGAAGTTAAAGTAGTTGCAAGGTTGGGTATGCGTATGTGCAAGGTTTCGCATTTACTTTAGGAAACTTTGTAGACTTGGAAGCCCCAAGTCAAGCAGGCTTCTATAAACTTCAGACCTGCACCTTAGGTAAGGCATGATGGAATAAGTATAAGGTGGTCTCATCGGCAAAAAGTAGTCCCTTAACTATACTAGTAATAAGTGCGTGTGAAAGGGTTCAGCGTAGTAAGTGTAAGTGAAACGACAATAGAGTGTGCAGAGAGAGTATGTTCATGAGTATGTTGATTAACCTTTAAGTGGAGTGGAATTGGTTTGAAGTTGCCTATTATAATAAAAAAACATTTTTTTTTTTTGCGCAAGGGTTGACGTTTTGCAAACAAATTCGTCCTCACACAACCTTTCGCTTCAACAAGCAAACGCTCACTGAACGTTAAGGGACCAAAAAACGAACGATTCGGCAGCCGACGAGACCACCTTATACTTATTCCATCATGAGGTAAGGACGTAAGGTACATAGGAAAGAAACTTTTCGAGTATGAAAGTAGAGGTCTTCGTCTACTACGTTGTTTCTCTGGGTCAGAATCAAAGACTCTTCGTGGCGGAGCAATCGTTCATTTCTGGCAACGTCGATATCGCTGTGCAGCTCGTAGAGTTCGCGGTTAAATGTTCTCTTCCTCCAAAGCCGGTCAATACAAACGAGACAGAAAATCACTCGAAGAAGAATCTTGCGCTCCAAATGACCAAAAAGATCTTCATCCTTTTTTGCTGACGTCTAAGCTTCTGCGCCTAAAGCAGGACTCGACTAGGATTATGAGGGATTTGAGTCTCCTTAATGTTTATACGTATGATAGTGTTGTTTTGTTTTTGTTTGTCCTGTCGCACGATCGCAAAAGTATAAACATCCATTTGTAGCAAAGTATATGTCTGTGTATATATTTTCACTTTAAGTTTGTTCACCTTTTCCTCCTAAGTAAATGGAAAAATGGCTTTCTGGCCTACCTTCGGTCACTTATCAATGACGTTACTCTATTTCGCACGGTTAAGTGCGAAAGGCGGTCCCCCCTTTTATCAAATTCTATGGACATTTGGTGTTTTATAAAACTCTGAAGTACTTTTGAATATGAGCCACCAATACCTCCACCAACCGAGTACCTACCTACTCTTCACTAGAGCCAACTATAGACTATAGCAGAAGGCGCTCCTACTAATAAAAATGTATAGTGCACGAAACTTGTTCATTCATAGCAAGTTCTGTATCGTAAGTTGAAAACGATTACGGATAAACTTGCGTCAATATCATAAAAATGAATAAATTTTCACAGAAAGACGTTTTTTAAAGTCCCATTGAAGCTAACATGCAAATTCAAAGCAAACCTCTTGTATAAGGTTTGAAGCAAAATATATCTTGAGCTGCCTGGTCTGCAAACGCCAAAAACAGACTCACCTACAAAATCAATTAACCTTTTCCATATTGACCTTCAACTAATTTGGTCTTTCTTTTTTTCTCATTACAGGATCGAAGTAGACGAATCACTCCTCAAGCCATCCAACCTGGCTAACTCGGCCGTTCTAAAAGCGCTCGAGGAAGAGGAAAATGAACAATATGGTGGTAAGTGCACACAATCACATTCTAGGTACACCGTTCAACACGTTACAATTTCCAAAAACACCATGATGTGAACTCCCTTCCAATAAACCAGCTTAAGACTGTGTCCACATCCTTTGTGTCATCAATTTAGGGAGGGGAATTTACCAAAAGCGTTGGTTTCAATAGAGCACTTACCATGTTTTCATACACCAAGTTAAGTTTAAAGCGAAAGTTCTCATTAGTGCCCACAAACTGTAGAGAATCATCCATCAGTGCTCGTATCGCCAGTATTAGGGAACACAAAAACTCTTCTAATGAACTATTGCGGACCAGAATAGCACCCCTTTTGCTGGAACTCATAAGCCCATGGCTTCTGTTTACATTGCAGCATACTGCCATATATGAGGGCCTATACAACAGATGTATATTACACTTAAGTCCTCGGACTTAGAGTGTAGTATAAACCGCAACTATATGATTAAGGATTAACTTGGCTAATGTACACGTTCCAAAATGGTGCCCATTCGGTTTGCCCTACTCTTTCTCTCCGTTCGATGGTATTACTCGTCGCAACTGTGTATATTGGGGCTTTTAAGTCTTAGCATATCCTTACACATATCCTAAAATGGGTAATCAATAAAACGAGAATCCATGTGCTGCTGCTGTGAGGATGGACATTATCAGATTTCCTTCAGAAACCATGTGCGGTGCGTGTATGTGCGAATATCGTCCTACCAGCTCCCAGTATTCATATGTACTCTCGTATACGCATCAGTGAGTTCGGAGGACTTTTGGCCTTGCTAAATGGTTCGGTTCGGCTGCTGTGGCTTCGTATATACCCATCGCTATGATGGTCGGGTCAATCTTTAAAGCTCAACACTTAAATGGAAGGATATCCCTAATGGTTAACTCTATCTTTCTAAGTTTTGGTCGTATCTCTGGCTGTACGTTGAGCGGAGTTGGGGTATTATTGATTTGCACTGTTACCCAAGGATATGGGTAGGGATTTTACGATCCCCAAAAAACGTATTATTACATACGGCAATGACAAGAAGAAAGGCTTCCTCCTCTGCGCTGTTTGCTGTGGTGAGAGGTCATTTAGTGCGGTTCGATGGACGTCCCGCAATGTCCTTTAAAGTTTTCTTAAAGCCAAAGAAAAGCCATTGTCATCGTAGAGTTGTTCAACTCCGTGTTTCACCAGAGGGATAACTCAATTTTTATATACGAGCCCACAGAATCAACTCGAAACATGCCGATAGTTATGGGTTCAACGATGATGATGCTATACGGGTAGAACGGCTTTTTCATCTACCATCCATTTCCGTTCGGTGGATCTTTCAATTAATGACACTTCATGTATAAGGCCGTGGTACTTTTTTTTTTTTGTTGCTGCTGCCTGCCTGATGTTCATTTTTTTTATTATGCTCTCTGTGCCTATTTGTACAACACGAGTGTATGCTTTATGGCCTCAAATATTTATTTGGGTTTATAGCCCAAGCGGACCGTGAAGTCATTGATCATATTTTGCGTTGTATCCAATTTAGGGAGGCACTTGTTTTGGGACGGCGCGCACGGATCATAATCTTCTGTGCGAGGCGACCTCGGAAAATTACTTTTTTATAACTGGTTAGTTGAGGAAGCTTAAGGGTTGGGCGGGTCTACAATTCAACTTCAATTTTCGTAAAAACTTATCGATTTCAATGGGGAGAGGTAATAAATTGTTTTTTTTTTTTTTCATAGTCCTATTTGGACTTTTATGTGCACGCCCCACACCCCTTTTTGTTGCAGAATACACACGTGTAGAAGAATGGCAGACAGGTGAGTGGGGAGTTGAGGGTCGAAGAGGAAGGATGGTGGCTGAAAAGTTATTAAATGTTTGATTCATGGCAACACAAACTGCAAATGAATAAAGCATGAGTTCTGCCAGTGATGGGGTGAACCGGTGCTGGGAAGCGGGCAGCAAATGTTATTAGTTTGTTATATTGTGTTTGTGGAGAAGGAAAAATCAGGTGGAATGTATTCGTTCTTAAGTGATGTGTCGTAAAGTTTACGAACAAGGAAATAAATGAGATTTCCACTTCAAAAATCGAGGTTAGATGGGTTAATAGTTATGTTATTATACATAGTATAATGTGTGTTATAGCTGTGCAAGTTTAAAGTCGATTTAGTGGACTTATGCTAAAGGGGCAGTTTATTGGGAGTTAGATATTGACTTTTAGCAATTGGTTACCGTGGGTACTGGGCAGGTGGTGCGTTCTAGGTTTCATCGGAAAGTATTCCACTGATGATGATTGAACATTCTGTGAATGGAAAATATATGCCATCGTATATGGGATCAACGCAAACCTCCGGGGAGGACCTGGACTTTAACCAGCACAGTCTTTCACAAACTGCTTCACAAGTAGTCCACTCCAAGTGTTGAGGTTGATTTCCATTCAAAATGCGAGGTATTCCTCTACTTCGTTCTCCCTCTGGGTTGGAGTCGACGACTCTTTGAGCCGGAGCACTGCTGGTGTAAATTCGCTCTATATGCGTCCTAGCCATGTCTTAGTCGACTGATTTGCGATAACGGCGCTGTACAGTTCGTAGAGCTCTTTGTTCATTCTCCTTTTTTAAATCCTACCAAGGTAAATAGGACCGAAAGTCAGTCAAAGAATTTCGCGTTCAAAACGACCAAGGATGCCTTCATCCGCCTTCGCTAATGTCTATGATTCTGCGCCACAAAGCAGGACTGGGATGATGATCATAAACAGACTCTCCTTAAGCTACGATTACACGGCCATTTTTTCGAGTCATTTAAATGGCGCTCTGACGTAAAAATCGCGTCACAAAGCAGTCATTTAAATGTCGTTATGTGTGATCGCCATTTTTGGGATAACATTTCGGCGTCATTTAAGTGACTAGGAAAATGTCGGACAGTATGACATGTATTTAGTGCCATTTAAATGGCGGAAAAAAATGGGCATGTAAGCGCTCTTCAATGACGCCTAGGACAAATGACTAAACTTTGTGGCTGTTGCGCCATTTAAATGGCAGCCTCCAAAAAATAGCAAGGCTCGAAATTCTTGCCATGCCATTTTTCTACGCAAATGACGAAGCATTTAATACGATATCTGTGCTTTCCTTTTGATTTTTGTCGCAAACTCTGGCACCGCGGTGCCAATAACGTCAATGTCAATGTAGGTACTGTAGACTTGTGAAAAATTGTGCTTCTGGTTTTGGCTTGTGAGTTTCGCACAATCTTCTTAAGCATTTTGTTAAAGAAGTCACATCATATCACCTTGTCTAAATCCTAGGATGGCATTAAAGGTGAAATTTGTTTATGGTCATTCTGCACAGCCTAACGAGAATTTATCAGGTATGCGTATGCCAAAACTAGTCAGCTCTATATAACTCGTCTCTATAAAAAAATGCTGTCATATACGACCCTAAAGTCAATAAGCAGATCATGGATATCTATCTGGACCTCAAGGGGTTTCTCCAGAATTTATCGAAGCCTACCGGGCCTAAGACCGTGCTGGTAAGGGGCAAACAGTTCGTTGACAAGAGATCTCACACGTTTATATAATACGCTAGAGGCTATACACTGTTTATATGGTTATGTGGTTTAAATGGTCGTCTTTGAGTCTAAGGTTTCAGTCATTATCATCAGGTATACTTTTTTTCGATCAGATCTTCGAAATAGAGGGTTCTCTCGACTATACACTTTGGTGCTATCTGCTTCGTCTCCCACTGCCTTAAATATTTCGGCTGGCAAGCCGTCTGATCCAGCAGTTTTGTTGGACTTGAGTTTAGATATTCCTATTCTCACTTGATTTTGGTCACGAAGTTTGAATAGTTACAGCAGAGTTTTTTTGGTCATCTACGCCATTCAACAGTCTACAGAAGTGGTCTGTCCATATTCCCAACACCGACTGTGACTCTATTACAAGGTATCCTTACTCATAAATGGGTCTTGTTGCCTCTTGCGCACGGTTGTTGTGGCATCTGAGGTATTTGCACTAGTTTCCTTGGCTTTAACAAGACAGTGGTCTGTATTTTTGAGGCGTTTTTCATCCACTTCCTGAGAGGCAATTTTACTTACGTTGTCTATTGTTCTGTGCAGATACGGATCTGAATATTTCAAGTGCAGATCCGTATATAGTTATCCTTTTTCATTTTGCTGTGTCGTTAGCACCCTGAATAGTCCAACAAAATCCTAACTGACCCGAGCTCCAAATTTGTCGGAGTAGCTCTCGTAAGGCATCTATTAACGACACCGGTAAATTATACACTATCTCATTGAGAGGCTTATGTTAGACTTCTGAGACTTATTAGCCAGACCATTCCGTCAGAGCATTATAGTGTAGATCGGCTTAGCATGTCGCGTTCGGATAGACAAGATCAGTACGGAGTGGATACCACGATGAGCTAAAATAATCACAATGATACTTCCTACCCCATCTACTGCAACAAAAACTTTTCAACCGTCAAAAGTTATTACAAAGAAGTTGTGCTCTCTATAAATGAGTTGATCTCTAAGTATGACTATAGCTGACTATAAAATTTCCCAGTTTAAGACTTTATTATGAGAAAAGCTAAGAACAAACGTCCATTGAATGCGTTTGTTACAGTAAAAAAAAATGGAAAATATGCAAAAATGTTATAGTCGTATGCTTCCATCAGAAACAATTCGTACAAAACTGTAGTTTCATGCGATTTAGCAAATTTTGCCTCTAAGGAATTAATTAAACCGTCATGTCCATCATCATCATCCTCTTTGGGGCCATTTCGAACTAATTAACGCAAAAATTCTATCGGACGTCCACTCGTTTGTCAAATGACACTAAATTTGAACATAGCTTCGTAGGTGTGCAACCAAAAAAGTCTCGCCACGCCAATAGAACGACAGGTATGCGTCCTTCTCTGTACATTGCTCACCCACCCAGGTTGGCAGCATTCGTCATGCACAAGTGATGAATCACTTATCACCAAAACAGAACTTGTCTTTCATCTGTCTCATCAAAACCACCTCAGCTTAGGTATGTGTATTGTGCCCACTGTGAGATCCCAAAATAGCTTTCAAAAACTATTGTGAGTCATCGTCCTACCTACATACCCATACCCACTATACTCTTGCCATTGCCACTCATCAACAGAAACATTATTTGCAACAAATATTCCTATAAATCGTCTAAATTTATAATTTTACCTCAAGGAAATGGTTTTATTAAAAAAATTTGATTTTTTTTTTCTCACACCAAGTCCACAACAAGCACCAGCATCATCATCATCATCATCATCATGAGCAACAGGGGCAAGAAACAAATAAAAATACCCGTGAAAGTCGTCCACGTCAGCGTATCACAGTTGACCGTGATACGGTTTTAAAAATAAATCGACGTGGATCACGTCATCGCAGTCGTGACCACAGCTGGCCACCACCGCCACCAGATCGATCACGAAGCGCCTCCGATGAGATACATTTCGATGAGAAAGTCTGTAAGCAGCACCGGATCGATGACATTGCATGCAAATTCGATCACGGCCAGGATACGAAGGGGAAGCTGGCGCCGTACAAGTCATGTGACAGGACAAAGGATCGCTCCCGAACGCCTGATTGGCCACCAGCGGAGCAAAGCGATTCAAAGACAGAGGCCATTGTGGGCAAGACCTTCGCCCTGCCTGACTATGTGGAGCACCTTCATGTGGGCATTATCGAACCAAAGCGGCAGTACTTTGAGGAAATCGCTGCCACCAATGAACCGCCCTTTAAGGACGAACAGCAATCTGCCCGAACAGAATCATTTTACCAACCCAGCAAGCCGGCATCTCACTTCATAAGTCGACCGCAAACAGCATCGTTGGATCGATACAGTTCCAAACGGCAGCTACCCCCCATGAAACCACGCAGCAGGACATTACCCAGAATACGCAACAAATCACCGATGAGGAGGGAAATAAAATCAAAATCACCCACCGACATTGCCACAACTATTTGGCCAGCAACACAGCCTGGTGGTGGTGGTGCAAGCCAGAACGGCAATCAAATTAATTACGTTTCTATTGCGATGAATAATAATCGGGATCACAACAAAACTGCCAAACGGCCAGCCAAACCAGCAGCACCACGTATAATTGACTGCAGTTGGAAAAAATCGACAACTAAGCCGGTCGACAGCCGTACGGCATCATCATCATTGTCCTCGTCGAAAAGTGCCACCACAGAGAGAAATTTAAATAACAACAAACGACAGCAGGAGCCGTCCAACCATTCGTGTCCATCAACGAAAAATTATGATGGCAATTTAACGCGCGGCACTCGTCCAACTGGCAATAGCGACAGCGACACCGGTCATAAAGCCAAATTAAACCGTCGCAATCACACATCTACTCGACCGCAATTAAATGTGAAACTAAATTCTAAATCTGCCACCAGGGATGCAAAGGATACAGACACGAGTTCGACATGCATCAGGTCAATTGATTTGATTGATGACACCAACCGCACACAGGCACATCCTGCAGACGGCGATGATGAGAAATTACGTTGCAAACAAGAAAATATCGCCGCACTACCACAAGAAGATAACAAGACAGTAACAAGAAATGAAAACAAATTCCAAACAAGGACTCGCCTCACTAATGGTGACAAATACCGGCGGGATGATGGTAGAGATACTGCTCCAGCAGTGGATACCAGCTGCAGCAACAAATCTCCATCAGTATCTGAGACAAAGAACGAACGTCGAAAGGGTATTTACTACACCGACGGGGAGTATCTATTCGGACCATTTCCTGCAGATACAAACGACACATCGGCGGCGGCGGAGGGTGCGAAAGTCACCGTGATACCAATCGAAGTTGAACAAAGACATGTGGGCGCTGTTGGGGAGCCAAAGAAACCCAAAGTCACCGTGATACCCATCAAAGTTGAGCAGAGACACGTGGACAACGTTGGGGAGCCGATACAGATACAACCCAAAGTCACCGTGATACCAATCGAAGTTGAGAAATCGTCATCGAATGGTTGCGAAATCTCCAGCCTGGAGCAAAAGTGCGGAAAGATACAAAAGTCAATCACCGAGGACCTGCGGCAAATCGACAGATACATGATGCAAGCCAAGATGGCATTAAATCGATTGCAACAGGAGCACACGATGGCGGCGGTTGCGACCGCTGTGACGCCCCCCAAACTTGTGATTGCTGAGACACCGCTACAGGCGATGATAAGAAGTGTCTTTCGCCAAATGCGCTCACCCTCACCACGGCCAGCAATTGTCAGTGTAGACAGCCTCATAAGCCCTTCGATCAGTCAAGTGGAAAATGTTCCGGTTGTGGAGCAGGCTCTTCGCGATTTATCGAATCTGGCAGCGGTGTTAGGCAGCAGCGACGATGACACCCTTCAGGCAACGATTATATCCACATCATTGCGGGAGCCACCACCACAAGTGGTCGATATAACCGAAATCGATGGACGTAGTCACAGCAGTCTATCGGAGGCGACAACAGCGACAGCGAACAGCCCCTACACCGTCACTGACAGTGGACCAGAGGATGGTGGCAGCCATTCGATGCCTAATCAACCCCATCACGACGATGAGATAATTCTCAGTAAGAACATCCTATCCGGATATATAATAACGAAAAAGGATCAAGAGGAGCTGCTCAACAAGGCCGCCTCTACGACACGACCGCAAACCAAAATTACAGACTCGCCGACTGAATCGAAGCCATCGTTGGACAATAATCGGGAACAGATGGTATATGGTGTGGAAAATGTCGCAGCATACTCGAAAATCGATGCCGGTCGATTGCAATTAGCTCACGTCAGAACAAAGCCACCAGCAGCAACGCCAGTCGAACAAGAGGGCGAGGACAATTCAATAAATAACACGGAGTGCATGCAATCGAAGCTAATAACAAGCAAGAGGACAGCTACTGGTGAAGCGCCACCTCCACCTCCACCACCGCCACCGCCGCCGCCGGGAAATTTGAAATATCATCTGAACACTCTGGATAGTCAGGACGTGGGCCTTGTGACAATTGTCACATCGCCGGATAGTGTCGATATTGTTGACTCCTCGGGCAATACACCATCTGATCGGCCAGGTCGTGCTAGAAATCGCAAATCAGATGAAGGTGCCAACAAAGTTCGCAGTCTTTCGCAGCCACCACCGTATGAGTATTTGATGGAGACAGTGCCCGCGTTGCAGTCGATGACAACGAGCACAATTGACTTGGTCGGCGCCCTGGCCAACGATAGCCACAATAATAATGATGATGTTGATGGTGGCTGTAGCGATGTCGTCAATCGCAGGTATAACAATGTGTCGCCGTGCTTATATTTTCCGGGACCTTTTCACGCCACTTCAGGTATTATATTGTTGTGAGCCGTGAGTCGTCCTCATAGTCGTCGTCGTTGGTATCGTTGTCGTCCTCTATTGTCGTTGTCGTTTACTTCACACGTTTCTTTGTTCGTCTCAGTTGAGTGGCTTGGCCAGTTGTGTGGTTGGGTTTTCTGCCTTTTTTTTTTGGTTGCACACATTACTTTACCCCAATTGTCCTTGTGAATGGGGGTTTACTATATATATTGTTGTCGTTCCGCTCTTGATATCGCATTTCTGTGATGAAGTGTTTTCTTTTGTATCCTTTTTTGTTGTGTGTTGATTTCTTGAATGGTTTGTGTGACATGTTGTGTTGGTGGATGTGGAAGATCGTTGTAAGTCGATTGTCATGGACTTAGCTTGTAAGCCTCTGTTTGGCAGTCGTTTAGCTTTCCTTCGGACACTTTATTTGTATGGTGAAGACCATTCTTTTAGGAACGGAATGACTTTACTTATTTTGTGGTGACCCAGTCTTCAGGATTTAACACAAATGTTTTACGATAATGTCGCCCGCCAGGGGGAATTGATGGCCTTCGATTCTCCATTTCTGAAGTCGGCCTCAGTTGACTCTGCATACTAAACGCATAGAGGATGGGGGTATTCAGTCACTGGAAATGGAGAATTGACGATTGGGGAGAATGGAATTTTCGAATTTGTATTGTCAAACGATGCTCTTTCTTGCTTGGTTACGTTGCACGAATAAGACAACTCGAAAGTTATGTTTTGGGGGGTCCAGTTACGCGTCAAAGACCCGCATATCACACATAATGAATGGACTAAGCTAGGACTATTTCAAATAAAGCTAGACCCAGTTCAGTACTACCCTTGTTACGTGTTTATGACACACTGCTCCTGAGTAAGCCGATTGTAGTCCAACAAGTTGTTATTTGACTTGCATGCTCGGTGGTAACCGGACGCCTTTTAAACCAGACTGCCACTTTAAGTGGTGAGGCTAGCTCGCCGTTTATACCTGGTGATAAAATATGGTTTTAACGAGGATCAAGTTGGAAACCACACTCGCTTTAATTTGGGAAAACCTTTAGTAGTGACGCGCGCGAGTGGCATTCGAGGAAGCTTTTTTTCAGGTGGAATTATTTTGCATTAGGGAACCTATGAGACTTGCTTGTACCGTAGTTGATTTTGATTATTATATTTTTATTTGCAAAAATTCCTTATTTTGGAAGATTTTGCTCTTTTATCAGTAATATCGAAACAACACGGCAGGACGCAGATTGAACTGCAAATTTCGCCGTTGGATTTGATACTGGACCCACGTTCGTTGCTGTGTTCAATACGGAAAAACGTTCTTCTTAGGGCCTGACTTCTGCTCAATGTTGTTGGTATCGATCTTTGTCCCGCATAGCGATTAAACAATTCTTAAGGTAGTCCTATAGGTAAATTTTAGTTATAGGTGTGTATGGAGTAAAACACTTACCAAGGTTAGTGCTTCTTTGAAAATATCTTGAATCCGGCGATATACCTCAGCCTTCGACAAAAATTAGCTACATTACACGTTTCCTTGGCATTGACTGTTCGAAAAGAAGGATCCGCCTCCACTGTGTAAATCTTTTGGTCAAATGGAGGTTTTTTTCGTTGTTTTTCTCCAAAATAAATAAAAATATAATTAAGAAATATATATTAAACTAGCAACGCCCGCGGCTCCGCTCGCTGGTTTCAGCTATCAATGCACGTTTATTATACCCTTCACAGGAAGGTATATTCACTTTGTCATTACGTTTGTAACGCCAAGAAGGATTCACCGTAGACCCTACAAAATATATATATTCTGAATCAGGATCACATTCTAAATCGATTTAGCCATGTCCGTCTGTCTGTCTGTCCGTCTGTCTGTCTGTTGAAAGCACGATAGCATCCAAATGAATCGACTTAGGTGAATGAAATTTTATGAGAGGACTTGTTTTTACCGTTGCCAAGTTGGTATTAAAAAATTGTCTATGTCGGTGAAGTAGTTCTGGTATCTCCCATACAAAACCAATATTAGACACATGCGTGTACCTGTACCAGTACATACAGTGAAGGGTATCAAAGCATCGGCCAGGCCGATGGTAACACTTTTACTTGTTTATATTTTGTCTTCTTTTTAAGCTCACAAAATATTTGATCGCTATGCCTTTTCATAAACTATACCTACATGTTATTTATTTAATGGGCGCAAGTAGCTATACACAAATTACGCCTACAGCTCACACGTGAATATTCAATACATATATAGCTGTCCATGTGAAAGACGTGGCTGTCGCAGGTCAACTCTGGCAATGGCCGAATAGTTCCGAAGATAGCCCCTATACCCCCCGTTTCCCCTTCCCCCATCCACACCCTAACTAACCCATACTATAATCGGCCAAATAGTTCCGGAGTTAGTCCCTACCACCCCTTCACCCTTCCTCCGTCCCCAACTTAGTCCTTACGTAACCTGTACTGATCCGAAAGTCCTAAGTCAACAGACATAAGATTTCACATAAATAAAAACTCGTCACAGGTATGATGTAATTATTTATACTACGCGATCATATCGCTACACTTTCCATAGCAGATCTCAAATTCATATATGTAGATATGTATCTATCACTTACGCACCACATATCCATTGCCTACATCAAATTGAACTACGCCATACATGAGTATGTACGTACAATGTGCATTCTGAAAGCCAGTCGTGCGAGTAATCATATTCTATTTTGGGAACGCAATATAAAACTACCCCTAAGCACAACACTGCAATCGAGAAATCATTTTTTTCGCACTTGAACAAATAAGATCTATTTTCAATTTATTATATCTCACCCTCTGGATGGACCAGAGAGATGAACTTTAGCTCAAAACACTCGATGAAGTATTGGCTAACAAATAAAAGCATTTCTTGAAATGACATACGTAGATTTATGAGTATAATGGCAAGTTGAGCGTAGTAAGGTCGAAATATAAAAGTAGGGTGCAAACGTTTTTTAACCCTTATAGGACGAATTTTGAAAAACTATGAATGAGGCATGTAATTATTTTGACTTATCAATCAACATACAAACTTTCAAGTTCATACGGCTAAAGGTTCGTGAGACACCTCTTATTCCCCGCGACCCCTTTACTCCTGAGCAATTCTCACCCACCCTACGGACTAAGTTGGGCACACATCTATAGATCAGAAAAAGAATCATGAAAATCGGACGAATGGTTCTTGAGTTATGGAGAAACGAACAGACGGACGTTGCATTTTATAAGTAGTATGGATAGATGTAAAATATTTCAGCTGAGAGATATAAACGTAGTATCATATCTCTGTACTGTAAATTGTGCGGTGGCAAGCCTTTGTATATTTTTTAACGAAATAAATTCTATTCTATTCTATTCTATCTCAACTTTCTTAAATCTACGCTTAATAAAGAAATTCCTTTGGAATAGATTCAGACGTCAATAAGGGAATTAAGTAGCAGCCCATTTATTTAAATTCGCCTATACTTTAGACTTGGACCGGCTTTTGTTCCATTTTTTGACAGTAAAGTACCTCGCTCGATGTAGCCGAGCCAGTCGACCGACGTTCTCATATAGAATTCGAGGTTGAATCTTCTCATCCAGGACCAAAAATCCGCCGAAGTATTTCTCTTTCGAATGAGCCTAGTATCAGCTCTCCCTTCTTGCTTATCGTCCAACACTCGGCTCCATAAATCAGAAGTGACAGGAAGCCACACTGGTACGTGCCGATTAGTGTATTGCAGAACGGTTTAAGACGTTCACACAGTACGTTGAATAGGATCAAGCAGGGATATGCCTCGATAGTTCTCGACGCCTGTTACCTATACATAATCTATACCTCTAGTACATTCAAAGTATCGGCTCGTTTGACTCACTCAACCATCTAATTTGTTTTTTCCAAAATCTAGGGCATATTCACAAACTCATCACATTTCAGTACATTTTTTATGATTATCCATAAAAAAAACATCTTCTCATACATTGTGGTAATTCTCAACTTTCCAAGTACATCCCATCATTTTTGTAAACAAACAAAACCCTCTTTGTGTAATATATCAACTACGTATCTCAAACTCTGGTTGGACCTACATAAAAAATAATACATTCTATGAAAATACTTGATTCATAAAAAATGAAAGAGATTATCATCCCACTGACTGTGCGACGATGATTGATGACCAAAAAGTCTTTCGATTAAATTTTGATGCCCACACTATATATGCGGGTAGTTAAAAATAGTTTCCTTCAACTTCAAGCAAGAGTTCTTAATCTCATATCCAAAACAAAGGGGATTGCCAATTCGCATACTTTATTAAAACTAAAAGTAAACATTTCCTCAAAGGAAATGAACAAGAACATATTGTAAAAATCATTTTTTTTTTTCGTTTTTGATTAGTATTTCATTTAATTGTAAACATTTGTTGTTAACATGATTTTAAGTTTGTTTAGATAGAGAATATTGTACATAACCGACTCATGACTATGCTAATTGTTGCCGTAATGATTGTAAATTTTATTTGATTTTATAACCATCTGGATGTGAAACTTAAGATAGATAGATACGCAGAAGGTGTTTTATAAATTTGAATTTTTTTCCCGGAGCTGGAAATTAATTAGCATTCCACAAAATTCACTGTAGAAGAGAATTTAGTTTATAACGAGTGTGGTTGTGTCGAGTAGTGTTGTGTCCTATGCCCTTGGCCTTGGCTGACAATGATCGAGCAAAAAAAATAGGTATAAGGTGTTGCTCTTAGAGGTAGAGATGACTTTTAAAATAAAACAAAATACATACAAATTATGAAAGTGGATTTGGCTTTTTAGAAATATTTTATGTAATTACTGCAAAGCCAATTTTTAATCATCCAAACTTGTAGGACCCACCACTTTTTTAATATTTTTTTAAAAATAGTCCGGAAGCATCAAACGCTGCATGATGAAATTTTAAAACTTTAGACTAGTTGCATACACCTGGAAGTAGAAGAAATAACTGTCTATAACCGGTAGTTAGATACATGTTCTCATTATATAGAGCAGTTTGTCCTGACTGATTGGTGATTAACGCACAGCCCAAACGGTAGGAGCTAAGAAGCTGATATTTTGGCACAAATTGCCTTTTATTTTCAAAGTGAATACTTAGAAGCGATTTCTTTAATTTGGGACTTTAAATGGGTGAAAAGGGCGGTCAAAGTTTGTATGGGAAAATAATTATTTTTCAAACGATCTTTCTGTTCTTAAAATGAAAAAAAAAAACACAAACATTTCGAATTCTGTTCATGTTCCGATTATAAATTAACAAGCCAATGTTCTCCAGGACACGTCACTGCAACCTGCTTGGTTTCACTGTTGGATTTAAAGTAGGTGCGACGTTAGGTTTCTTTAAATCCATGCGAAACATAGACATTAGCAATCTTTTGCTATTATGGATATAGGGATTGTATGGCAAGACTATATCTAGGATGTAGGCAGACTTAACGCATGCTCCTGAAAGTCAGTAAGAACTCTGCGGCATTCCTGCTATCTTTTAGCTGTATACAACTCATTGGCCATCTTAAGGGGCGCTTTGCTTTTGCTAGTCATCTCAGTGAGCCAGACTAAAATGATACCACGGCATGTGACCGACGCTTGTGGAAAGGCTGAAAATTCCTTGAATCATTTTCTTTGTTATTGCCCTGTCTTACTCGGATCAGGTGGCAGATCTTTGGTGCTGATGTAGTGAGTGATGATGCTGTAAGTCCCTTATCGCTAAAATGCAGTCTCGGCTTTCTCTGGAAGTCGAAGAAATTCCAGTAAAATGGGTAATACTGGATTCCTGGTAGTACAATAGACTAAGTACGTCTGAGTGTCTCAGTGGAATGTTTCCTAGCTCGACAAAAAAATATGGGTATCCCGTATGGAAGGTGTTATAATGATGGGTGAGCTAAGGGCGTTTATAAAAGTCAGCCCAAAAGTATTACCCTATTGGAAGACGATATTACTTTTGAAAATTTGTCTTTTAGTGCTCGTTGCGACGAGTTTATCCAAAGCGTTGCCATAAGTGCAGATTTGTCTGCAGATTTTTACCCCAGCCACAGATTTTGTTTGCATATATAATTTTTTTTTTTTTTTTAGCGTTCCATGAGTAAAAATGTTGTATAAAACTTATCCACTGCTGTCATAAAACCAGGATGTACTGAATACCTCTCAAAAATTAAATTTTTTGATATCGCAATATTAATGAAACCAGATTTCTTATGCTTGTCGCGAACTTTTGAAGCCTGAATAAAACGTTTACGATCCTTTCTTTGTAGTTGTTTCCATATATATTTCTGGGGATATATTTCCAGAAGACTACAATATGCAGCAATTTAAGTGCAGAACTAATATACATCTGAAAGCAGCGTTATAGGTTCGCCTTTCCCGAGAGAAGTATTTTTAAAAAAAAAATAATAAGATACCATATTTCTTACAAAGTTTCATATCAAGTGTTCACTTCGTGAAATTTTATGAGCCATTTCACGATTTGAACAGCTTTTTGAGAGGTAAGCTTTAACTTTTGCTTTTTCTGTAAATTCAACACTTTTTTCTGCCTATTTCAACTCAACTTTCCACTGCTCTTTGTCCGAGCATTTGTTGTTAACTAACCAATTTAACCGGTGCGTTTATTCAAGTGAACCAAAAAAATACATACGTTTTTGTATAACGTTTTGTATACGTTTTTTTTTTCTCTTTGTTCCACGTACCTAATACGAAAAAAAAACAAGAAATAAAACGTAACTCTTGTGCGTCTAAACAAGTGGACCGCACTGTACCAAACAATTACCTTTTCATACCAAAGGTCCAACTGGCAAGAGTTATTCTTCGTTTAACTTCAACTGAGATGCTATCTTCAGAGTTTATGGCAGTTAGCCAAAGTCCCTTACTCAAAGTTATCTCATCTCATTGATCCTTATCCATCAGAGTAGAATCCGCTTTAAGTGTTAATTCCACCGAGGTTGGCGGGGGTTGAATTCTTGTTTATGGTATCTTAAGATTCGTCTAAAAAAAACGGGGCTTTGCAAGTGCACTTAAAACAGTAGTCAGAGTTTCCCCCCAGTCGCGTGTGGTTCTGCTAACAGATTTGATTAGCAAATTCGATGCTTCTTAAATACATGGCACTGCAGGAAAATTTTTAAGGCTTTGGCAAAAGTCTCGCCAGGAAGCTCATTTAGATCTTGACAACTCTTGGTTGTATTGCGCTAGAAGAGGTCGTTGCTGATCCCAGTCACTATTTCCGAATATTTTTTATGTTTGCGCTCCACCATGGTATGCACTTTTTTTCCGCAGTGGCAGTGTTCGCTTTACTTTGCAGCTGTTTTTTTAAAAGAAAAACATCGTTTGCAGAGCATGTCTGATTTGACCGCTAGTTTTTCGCGACACATTCTTCAATTTGTACCTTTATTATAATTATCGTACTGTTAGAGGTGAGAACGTAAGGTCTAAATCTTTCTCTCTTATTATGAAATACAATAAAGAAAATCTAGGTAGCGAAAAGCTGAAAAAAGTCGTATGATTCATATACACAGCCTTGGATTTACCCTTAGGCCAAACCTTTCCGACTTTTGAACCGAGTTTTCTCAAAGAAACAATGGCCACAGGTTCTTGAAATTCCATTATAGAGTCAACACAAATGCTCTGTGGTTTGGTAATCCGTAGTTCATGTCGTTGGTAACACTACAGATAGAAGAGCGTGGTTATAAAAATCAAGGGTTTTAAAAAGGAAATAAATTCTTTTAAATTTTCTGCAAAATTATTTTTATGCAAAATGTGTGCAGGTCTGGTCAGACCTTATGGTTGATGGGAAGGTATAAAAAGCTATAATTGACAGATGGATTAAAACAAAACTTCACCAAATTCTTCTTAATATTCAAATACTGATTAATGTCTTAGGCATTCATAATAATACCTATACATTTTTAAATAGTTTGCTGTTCCTTGTTTGCAGTTTTCATTTGGTTTGCTTTTTTTATAAATATACATAAACTATGCGAATATGCGCCTATGTGTGTAACTTCTGCCGCAATGTGCTGGATCTACCACAATTTCTGAATATATTTTTTAAAATCTATCTATATCTATAAAAATGCTACAGTTCGCATTTCGTTCGCTTCGAATTCCCCGGAAGAAGGTTGTGTTCGCCGGTGAGTTCATCTGAGAATCCCAAGAGACACCTCACATATACCGTGTGAAATGCTTGGCTTAGGTGCGAATGTCAATCTAGGAATCGTCAGGGAATAAAAAAAAGAAGAAAATGCGAACATCTATAGCGAGTAAAGAAGAATATGTGAGATATTCATTACTATTTTGTACACTGCTGAACTCTTTGTGTTATCTTGGGTCAAGGTACCTACACCAAAGTAAGCCTTTTCTTAAATTCTTATGCAAATTATATTCACATTGGAGATAGGCGCTAACTGTAGAACTATAGGTATTTTTCTTATCTTATACCCATGAATGATTTCGCAAAGTATTGAGATTGAACTTCGAAACACCCTGTATATTCAAAATGGGCAATGCAGACAATCTACCAACAAATGTTTAAATCAACCGCTGACCCACACATTTTTTAAATCCTAAATAATATCACTTGCACAACAAACTCGTCCAGCGTTACATTTGGCGTGTCCCAGCCACTGGATTTTGGTTTAAAGTCGACGGCCAGATTTAGTGGAACGTATCGAAGCCTTTGAGCAAGGTATGAGTGTATTTTGAACTTAGATACATAATGCAAATGAATATTTATACAATTTATAGGAAAATGTGAAAAGCAATATTTGGGTAGGACATCATTTCGCGCGCCTTTACCCTTACGCGATACTAATAAAATAATTTTTAGTATCCAGGCATTCACAATGGTGAATATTTTCATTTAAAATTATATATTGTGGTCAAAATATTTAAGTTGATGATTAAAACTGATTATTCGTAAGGTCCATTGTCAATAGATAATATTTACCAAATAATAAATAAAAGAAAATATAAAATAGGGCACCATTTGTAAAGGCCTAGGGCCCAAAAAATTTAAATCCGGCGCTGCATACAGATCTGGGTGGTTCTAAAAAGGTAAATAGGAATGTTAGATCTAATTTGTCGAATATTAGTACTCTAGGTTTTAAAAATGAGCTCAATCGACCCAAGTTGTTCGTCTAAGTGAGCCGAGGCAAACTGCCACTAGGTCAGATTATGATGAATGATTGTCAAAAATTTATCCTAAATGAATTATGCTCCTGATGGAGCAACATGCCCTGTCCGCATCTTCAGTCCTGCAAATCTCTACCAGTATAATGTCAGGGAATTAATTATATTTTTATTAATCTCATATATCCGAATGGTTTTGCTGAATATCTCATCCAGTCATGAGTCAAATAATTAATTTAATCATTACCATAACCATAACCCAGAATTCATGTCAAATTCTGACGACAGCCATTTTACTGTCTGCTATAAACCAATCTCCAATGCCTTATTGGAATATTTCCACATGATTGTCATTGCATTTAATATCAGCTAATTACCTTCAGCTAAACGTCTCATTAACTATTGTCAAACATTCCAACTTTAATTGCCATCTACTCGTAGAACGTAGACTTTAATGCGACAGTAGTTTCAGTTATATCCTTCCACTTTCGAAAATTTCGCAATAATTAGTCTACACTAGCAGTGGGTATGTTTTATATGTTGTCACAACGACACTACCTGTACTGTAGTTCGTCTCTGATGGGAAACACCTCCTCGAGCGTCAAATTAATAATAATCCTCAAGGTAATTAGAAATCTACAAACTATTCCCAGTTAAAGTTCCTAATGCTTCAAAGGAAATGTTTTCTTTGCTTTTTTGCACAATCCTTTTTCGCTGAAAGAGGGCAGCATTAACTGAAGAATGAGGGTGCATGGAATGGGATTATCCCTATTCAACATTTTGGAATTTATTTTTTTGTTAACCAAAAAATTAATTCCGTTTTTTTTTTTTTGTGCCATAAGAGAATAGAATGTCGGTTAAGTGGAAAATAGCGGAGAAGGGATATAATTTAATAAAGTAGACTAGTTTTTTGCAAGTCCTTTTTACCGTCTGCATCAGAGTCTTGTTTACCGTTCATTACTTTAAACTTAACGTTGGCGAATGTTTCTAGCTTCTGTTGCTTTTTTTTTTCTCTGCTTGCAGCTTTCTTAATCTTTTTCAATAATATCTAATGAATGAGTTGCCGGTATTCAGGTACAAGTAGTTTAAAGCAACGTTTGTCAAGTTTTGGGATTACTCTATTGGGGTAATGCTATGTATAGCGATTAACCAGACAGATATGATTTGGCTTACAGGTTTATTTTGAACTTATTTCAAAGGGAAGCAGTCTTGTTAAAGAAACTCTTGTAGATGTGGATTTGGGTTAAGACATGCTTAACAATAAGTTGCGTTGATGAAACGAATAAAGAAAGTATCTTCGTTTATTACGACGACGGTGAATAAGGATTCCCGGTTTTATGAAAAGAATGCAATGAAGAACGATAAGTATTAGTGCGGTATGTATAGGTATGAAGTTTTTACTGTAGACTGATAGATCATGCTGTCATTTGCCACAGTTTCTTGAAATTTATTTAGTATTGTTTGACAAATCATAATAAGAACTACAGCAAAAGAATTAGGTTTAGATTTAGATGTATTCATTTCATTTAGTATGCGGCAAGTCTACCTCGAACTCAAGATTTTAATCAATGGGTCTCGCAATTCCGCATGTTTGTCCGTTTAGTTGTCTGCTCCTTAGACCTACTGCCTAAGTGGCTAAACGACTGTCTCCGAAACCACTCGGCAGATTTTAAAAATGCTTTCAGCATTGTATTGGTAAGACTACATTTATAAAGGTTACTTAAGTTGGGCCGGGGAAGGCTGAAGGTGAAAAAACGTGACACCTCCCACACAATAAAAAAAAAACATTCAAAATCGTATATATAAAGTATTCAGGCGCTGTGGGTGCTTTATTTTGGCCAAAACTTCTTTTCAAAAAACGTTTACTGTTTATGGGCTACACCAGTACTCGCTTTGAAAATAAGTTTTCAATATTTCCCAACGTTGCGTGAGGCGACTTATTTCGTTCCGCGGAGGTATGATACTGACTTTATGTCAAGATTTCGAGCGGAAAACAGCTGTCAGCGTCAAAATAACCTATGATTTAAAAAGAAACCACTAGATGGCATACCCTATGTATGAAAAGTTATACCCAATATGGTGGTCTGTGAGAAAAGTGATGTTGCCACCCAACACCACTGAAACTTCTCTACACACCTACATTCGTTCGATAGAAAATCTTACTTTGGCCGACTTTTCCCGGATATTTTTTTTTTTTGCCCAACTTTGGGCCCTATTCAAACAAATGGAACCTCTGAAAAAGCAGTAAATTTTCTTTAAAAACCTGTTCAACAAATATATGCTAACATGATACTATAATTGGCGCCAATTCCATGACACTTAAATTACAATAATTCAACATTCAATGTCGTTCCTGTCACTGTTCGCATCTCGTTACTATTAATATGCACCATTACTCATACGCATCCAGCCTCCTCGTAGTCTTTAGCAACCTTGAACTTTTGTTTCGTGCAAAAACCCACAAAACAAAGAACTCCATCGTAGACAAGAAGTTCGTCGTCATTCTGCCTAATTTATCGCTTGTTCCTCACTTAAGAATAAAGAACACACAGACACTTTCGCATGCATTAACATAATTTTATGTAGCGAAAGTGATAAACCGAAACATCACTAAGCTGCCATTTCGTCCTCCGTCATCATAAATGGGAGCCACAAAAAATTACAAAACAAAAAAAAAGAGAATAAAAATAAAAGCCCGAAAGCATCCCTCAAATAATAGGATTTTTCCAATGTCACAGTATATATTGTGTCGTTAAAAAGGAGTTCGCCTCATAATTAAAATGCAAAGACATTAAATTTTCATTAGCATGTAATGTTAATTAATTTTATTCCCACCCACACGCACCACCATAACCAACCCACCAACATTGGGAAATGTTCCCTCTCCGCACGGACTTTAAAGCGTCACAAGGCACAGCAGTTCCCATTCTTCTTTCACCCAAGCTCCATCCAATAGCGTCGTCGTTAATGTTTATGAAAAGCAGAGTACTCAGCTTCAGCTCCTCAGCTTCCGGTTTAAATTTCGTTCTTAAATCTTTCTCGGTTTTTTTTTTTTTTTTTTTGTTAAATTATTATACAGAGAGTGGATATTTTTATGACTGAACTTCCATAGAGTTTTATAGTGATGGCTAAGAAGGATACCCTACCCATCCTTTTAATAAAAAAAAAAAATATATATTCCTTATATACGAGTTTGGTCTTCTCATGTTGAGGTTGAATTTTTGCGGTTATTTGCTTGAGTGATAATTTCGGATGAAACATGATTCACGAAATTACTCAAAACGATGAGATGTGAAAGTTGATGTTGCCAAAGTGTATACTTAAGATCTATGCATGCGTCTGTGTGTAGCTTAAGGGAGGACCAATTTAGTCAATTTAAGAATGTATTTAATAATGGGCATGGTTGGGACGTCTAATTTGAGGACAGATATAAAAAATGAAAATCATCAGGACGATCAAATTCCATTTCGTATCAGTCTTTGCATTTAATAAACTCACAATGGTAAATTTTTGTACATAAACTTCTCTATTGTGACCTACAAAATATTTTAGTTAAAGGTTTAAAATAATTGCTCTTTTCTGTCATCTTAAGAGAAACAACTTGAGAGTATGATGGCTTTGGCTGTACACAACTTTTGCCCGCCTCCATTGATTTGGTATATGTATTTGCAATACATTTCTTTGTTTTTCTAATCAGGTGTGGTAGGAGTACATTCCCTTATACCATCCACCCCTAGTGGCTTCAAAGGCTTGAATGAATGTTGTATTGCAGCCTTCATGACTTATCCATGCATTTTTCAGAATTTTTTTCCAGGGCTCCGCTGAAATTTCATACGTTCGAAATTAGGCGAGCTTTCGGGAAAATGAGCTTGTAGGAGCAATATAGTATATATGATCCCAACTATCTATATAGCAACCATCTGGTTTTTTGCAGGTATACTGGTACTCATCCATGCCACCGTGCGGGAGTAGGTATTTGGGATTGTCTCGCAGAAGACCCTGAAATGTTTTCTTTTCTTATTTCCTTATTGTAGGTTGCAAAAGTCATTTGCTAGCTTTGACAATCCATTTTTCTAAAGAACAGATTTTTCGAGCGCTTTTGTAATAAAAAAATAAATATGCGGCGTAACAGGCGCGTGTCTACCCAAGGCCTAGCTTCTCGCAACCATTCGTTTGTGTGAGTTTCTATTTTTGGGACGAATGGAAGGGACCTCTCAGTCCTCTCAGACTGAACTTCAGCGCGCACTCGATCGGTTTGTAGCCGTTTGTGTTGAAGCTGAGATGAAGGTAAATGTGAACAAATCTGAAGTGATGGTCGTCTCCAGAACGCCTGTTCAATGCACTCTTCATGTTAGTGGAGTTCCATTGAAACAGGTGGAGAAGTTTAAGTATCTCGGGCGCAGTAGAAAAAACTTTCAGATGTAATTTGTGTTTTTCCGGGGATCGAACCTGGGATCCCTCGCACAGTAGTCAAGCACACTTACCACTGCGCTACTGCGCTTTCTAATGACATCCGTTATAAAGGGGAGGTATAGAAGTGGCGGTTCAGCATGAACCTAATTAGCAGTAAGATGTGCCTTTTTGTTATGCAGTTGGTACCTATAGCCAACCTGTCACCCTATGGAGCTGAGAAAACGGATAATGAATGATTAGTTTAGTGCGCGCAGTCTGTCTCTTGCTAGTGGCGGACTTTTGCAGAGGAAATGGGAGGTCTCTGTTGTATCCTCAATAACGTTCTCCAATCCTAGAAAGGGTGCTGCAACTTTTCTCATTTCTAGCCACTACTTTTGTCAAAAATCGTGTCAGTTTTTTACATGCACACGTCAATATGACGACAGATTTTGTCCTAAAGGTTGTGTGTAAACAAAATCTGACGGCATATTGACGTCAGCATATTAAAAATTGACACCATTTTTGACATAGTATAATATGTAGTAGATTTATAGCTTAAGTCAAAATGTCATTGTTGGTTCTTCCAATTGGTTTTTCTTGTATTTTCTTACCAGATATCTCGTGAGGCTTGTATTCCCTAACTCGAGTTCTATGATTCTGTGGTCGGAAAGCGATAGTTTTACTCACTATTTTCCTGCTGCCGGGCGTAAGCTGAAGTAACCGAAATGTCTTCTGAGCTCAAGTAGTTGTAGATACGATGGCAGTACAGAAATCTCCATATAGTCGAACGATACGCCGCTGAATGCTGATAAATAAGTTGACTAAGTGTTCAATGGCGAGCTTCATATACACGTAGGTGAACAATATTCAACGCTGGATCCAGTCTGTGTTTTGTATAGAAATTTACAAATTTAGGTCACATGCGTGTTGAGTAATAGCTTTTGCAGTATTTTTTTGTATGAGAGGTGCCAAGCCTCCTCTATCCAATCCCACAATTTTCCTGTCAAATGTACGCCACTTAACCAAAATTCAAGCCTAAAGCTGGGATTAATGTCAAGATATAGTGTTTTAAAAAAAACTTTGTTATGTAAAGGTGCCACGCCCGTTTTCGAATGCCGCCCACATTTCACGTGCTTTGTTCGGACAATGCAAATCCATGCTCCACATTTAACAACTTTAGCTACCATGAGTGTCGAGAAATATAGTTTTGCAATGTCTTCTTTGTATGAGAGATGCCACGCCCCTTCGTTCAATACCGACCACAATGCGTAAAATACTTAAAACAGGCAATACAGTAAAACCACATTAATTCGGAATGGTTGGGGGGAATGTCAGTCCGAATAAACGAATTTTCCGAATTAATGAGAGATTTTTTTTATGCACTCAAACGCGTTCTTATTGATGAAAAAATGAAAGAACATTAAACCAAAAATTATTTTAATAAAACAAAAGATTGGAAATAATACATAAAATTTAAAATTTTAATGCTACTGGTGTTTTCCCAAGCAACATCTAAATGTGAATTACCGCGATTCCCCCAATATCATTTTTTTGTATGGTTTTTCCCGACATCTAAATAAATGGGGACTCCCCCAATAGACATTTGGATGAATTATTCCGACTTCTATATAAATTTGAGATCTATTTGTTACCTATGTTCAATCATTAGCGTTATTTAATTTTTTCTGGTTTAATTTAATTTTTACATAAAAAAATTGAAAACCAACTCTCATTTATTCGGAAAAATCTCTTTAATTCGGAAAATAATTTTTTTCCGAATAAACGAGTTTTCCGAATTAAAGAATTCCGAATTTCAAGGCTAAAGCCTTCATAAAGGTCAAGATATAGTCTTTTAAATAGCTGTGTTGTGTTGTGTTGGATGTCCTTCTTTAGTTCCCAGACCACCTCCCTGCCAAATTACACTACTATTTAGAGGCTAGTCATGAAAAGGTAGCAAACAGACCGAAAGACAGAGTAACATTGGTAAATTCTGCAAAATTAGCTGCCTCCGATTTAACTATGCGTGATTCGAAGAAGATACCTGCAGCGATGCCAAATAAGTCATTTTCATGCCTTTTAGGCATTAAGTCATTAGCTAAGGCTTCTCTTTTTCCAAAAAGGCGTCTTTTTTTTCTTTTCAAATATTTAGTATTTTTTTGATTCAACATAGGTACTGACTTTTTATTTTTACAAACATTCTTAAGGAACCTTAAGTGGAATCCTGCACAAAAAATTGCTTTTTAAAGATAAAAACTACTATGATCTGCAATTCAAACAAACACACATAACTAATCCTTGTTTCAAAAATCAATGTATGACTTCAAGGACCATTTAAGGCATTTTTTCTTTCATGTTAAGCATTTTTCCGTCAAAAGTGGTTGGCAACGCTGGATACATGTATTCCTTTGAAAGGATGGGTTGGTCGTCTATTTTTCTTAGTGATATACATCTCTCTTCGAAAGAGTTATTGCCTGCAGTGCATTACTGAGTTTTTTCTTTAATAAAATTGTTGAACTTGTATCGAAATGTCTTGCCACTCAAACTCCATATTTGGCATAATTCATACATAATTTAAAACAATTGCCATTTCAGTGTTGTTGTTTGTATAACCTTTACCTCTTCGCAGTGACATTTAAAACGTGCCATTGCACACAACAAACAATATATATTATGTCGTTGACCTGCTCCAAAAATAACACACAAAAAAAGGCAAACATGGCTACTGTCGAACAAAATGACAGAATTTCTAAACTAAAAAAAAAAAAATTGTAAAACCTTCCAAATCGTTTTTAATATTAAATTCTATTTGTATAGCTAATATCAATAAAATAACTCATGCAATGTAACCAACGCACACAAGTTTATCCAAAAACGTGTCCATATCAAAGTGTTGTCTCACCCCAAATGCACTCCCTGAATCATCGTAGCATAGACGCCATGACTATGTTCCACTGTCGACTGTATAGTGTCATATTCTAAAATAAAAACATTTTTTCTTCGCTATTTTTAATCGAATAATCACAAAGCTCATAAACGTGCAGATACATGCATGCATGGGAGGACGTTACGTCCCTCTGTGGGGGGTGACGTGTTTGCTTCAATATTGCACCTGCTTACTGTCAGAGAAATGTTTTTTTTTTTCTTTAGTTTAATAGATGTTCTCACAAATAGTTTCGCATTTGAAATTAGGTTATTTTTGTTTCACTTAAAATTCCATCGGAATCTGCTCAGGTAAAATGAAAATGTGAATCAAGGTTATACATATTCGGGGATGAAGGAACAACACATACAGCGAGCGCATAGCTTTTCGATTTAAAAATAGAAACAGATGAATTTAATTTTTTTTTTGTGTGTATTTATTTATCATTCCCAGTATTTACGAAATGTTCAAGTGTGTGAATTGCATTTGGAAACATTTATAATTCGATTGATATGTGCGAATTGAGTTATGGGCCAATATGGGCGAAGGATAGACGATAACGCAGTCAATTAAAATGAGAACACAAACGAAAAACCAATGAAAAGGAAAAAAAATTCCGTGAATTTGAAAAGTGGAATGAATACATTTCTTTTTCATTTAATTAATGCGAAAAGAAATGGCAATTGACAACCTGACATTACATTGATCGCACATCATTGCAATGGAATGATGAATGTATCTACTTATAGTGTCTGGCCGAGAATGGGATGATTTAATATATATTTTGGGACACTTGCTTATAAGTTCTTACGCGTGCATAGATTTATAGAGTTATTGGTTGAAATAACTTAGTGAATGATGAGATGAGCCCAGTCAAAGCTCACTATCAACTTTTTGATTGATAGGAGCTCCGATAAGTAGCTACCATCAAGCATTTGCAATCTGCTGTACCTACTTAAGGGCTATATAGCATAGTAGGTGCCTAAAAGATATTCTGTTTCTTCAGTGTCCCTTAAACTTCTACCCGTGTCATTTAGCAGTATGACTAGTCGATCCGCATGTGTCCTACAGCGCAGTTTAGTCCGATCGTGAAATTTGAATTATTTTTGCTCATCGAGGGTGGGCTGCTTCAACCCCCGAAAAAGACACAAATTATATTTTAAGGGCCTTTTCCACTGCTCCACCCATCGCGAACGTCTGACAAACATTCGACTTTATAACTATAAGATTCGGAAAGTCCCTTGCATTAATATCAAAACTTTCACAAACTATGGGTTGTGAGAAGCTATAGAAGCAGATATAAATACCAGGGGGCTAACTCCCAAATGCGCGGCGGATCGTATTGAAAGTGATACTTCGATTTCGACCATCTTCGCTTTTGCTTATTCTCAAATGCGAACTGTGCTTTCCAGTTTTTTCCAATTAGGCTTCCAATTTTTCATTTATTCATTTATTTTCCCAAAAGTTTGACAGCTTTTTCCCGTCACAAGAATTCAGTTTATTTTGTATCCGTAATAAATCCGCCAGCAATCCGTCATCTAAATAGCTATCGCTTTTGAATGGATCGAATTGCTTTAATACAAAAATACCAATCCGCCATGAAAAGCGATCCGCCGCGCATTTTGGAATAAGCCCCCAGAGATGGGAGCTTCTTGCAAATTCATCCACTCTCATGTTCAATATGGTTAGCTGGTTAACCAGCTAAGAGTCGCTGCATCCAAGTATTCTACGAACCTTACATTATTTTACAATCCTCGATTTTATTAGCCGTTTGGCTTTCTGGGTGTACGATGATGTTTTCATTGACAAAGTTGCGTCTCTTCATCTCCGTAGCTATTTGGGGGTTGATTCGGTATTATTTCAAAAAATCTATCTAAAAAATCCGTGTAACTGGCTCCAGTTTCTTTTAAAGTTTTAATGCCTCATTTATCTTCAGGGGTTATACCCGGTTCCCCCTGTGTTCCGGACTAAAAATAAATGAATAGTTAGCGTAACTGGTTTGTATATATGCACCTTTAGCTTTAGCTTCTCACAACCTCCTCTGGATCTGGGCTAAATACAGTTCATCTTCTGGTGAAAAATCTTCGGAACTATATCTTGAATTAAATCAGGGTGGTATCTGTTGTCACTTTTTCGCATCTCATCTTCTATGTCATTATATCTTTTCTTCTCGCCACGGCTGGTTCGAATAAAGCGCAATCGTGAAGTCCAATTTTCGACAACTTTATCGAGCAACTGGGGCCATATATCAGCAATAACACGGCAAATCGTCCAACGTCTCTGGTCTTTCGGCATAGACTAGTAACCTCACATACCCCCAAGAAAGTAACCTAAAGGTATGAGATCACAGAATTGTGTAGGCCAGTTCACAGGTCCATAACGCGAAATTATGAGCTCAGCAAATAAGGCTCATGTTTTCGGCCCATACTAAACCTACGACGCGTATAATGGAAATGTGGTTTCAACTTTTACATAGGCTGGATCTTATAACCTTTAAAGCCAAGATCTTGCCGTAAAGTCACACAGTGGATGGGCTGGGCATAGCTCCAATTGCTGTGCACGATTCGGATTCCTCAACACTGTGCAATAACGACAATAACTTCTTCTGTTCGCACTGTTTGTCGTCTTTGGCGATGCGTATTATCCACTAGAGTGCACGTGATGCGAAAACGATTCATCGTGTTCCGAATAACTTGCTCAGATGGACAAAATAAGTTTGCACAATTTGCACGCGTTGTTTGGCGTTAATCCATCAACTTTCAACTTAACAATCTGTATAAACAGTATTGCAAGTTTAAAAACCAAACCTCTAAAAAACACACTATATCTTCAATCTCTGTTTTTAGTATCTGTCTATCTGCATATTATCTCCTGCATTCGAAGAATATGCGTTCAGTTTTGTCTTGAGAGGAGTAACCATACTGAATTGCTAGGCTCATTATTTTTCCCGTTTTGTGCAAATAATTGTAGAAGTACGCATGAGGTACGGAATTGAGTGAAGTAAAAATTCGCCTCCCAATACCCATGGACCGCGATGTTTCCAATCAACTTTGCAGTCCATCTTCCCCTTGTTGCCAGTTTGTCCTTTTCAAGCTCTTCTTTTCACTCTGAAATCTAGATAAGGTAGATGTTAAAAAGGGGAAATTATCCCTTAGGACTGCATAACTTAGCCAGTCTTTTGAGAGCTAATGTGTGTTTTTGTGACTAAGATGACCACTTTGTCTGCAAAAGCGCTCACTATGAAGCCTTCTTATTCCATCAACAGGTCATCAACTATGCTACGAATTATAGGGAGATAAGATAAAACTTGTCGTCTGAAGCTTCAGTCTTCTATGTATGACTTCTTATAGCATCTGCATAGTATAAGTCTAATCCAGTGATATAGAATGCTACTTAAATTAGCTCCTTAGAAGCTTTTTAATATTTCATTAGCATCGATGTTCTTCAAAGCACTTAAAATGGTGTGTCCACTGTCCAGGGGCCTCAAGTTATTTTAGTAATTGCAAAATATCTCCCCAGGATAGTATGTACTTCAATGATGGACAGGATAAACAAGTGGCAAGATAGTTAAAATCCCTTTCCTGTTCTGCAATAGGAGTAGTTATTGTCACTTTTGAGGCTTAAAAAACAGTTCATATAACGTTAGCCTAAGATCATTGCACTCGTATGGTGACGTGGTGTACACACTACACACTACAGTGCCATGTTTGGTAGGGTTATAAAGGGGTGTACCGTGTACGACGCACGGAAGAATCACATCCACTTCGAGTGAATCTCCTGTTGTGAGTCTGGAAACAGATCCAAAGATGCATCAATTTGCAAGTCGACTTGGAAATCAGCTGGTGCTTCTAATGAAGTATAGGAGATCCGATATCTGAAATACTGCTGTACTTGCAAAGACTGGATCCTAGTATACGTATTCAAGGGAACATAGGTACGTTCTTGTAGAGTGACATGGCAAATATTAAATTGACTTCACTTCCTTCTCATCTACATAGCTTCGCACAGTGTCCCGTGATTAAACCATTTATGATGCAGATTAAAATTATTTTAAATGACAGAAGACTCTTGTCCTTGTCTTGTCTTGTCCAGTTTCTGCCATAATGTACGCGTGGTGGCACAGTCCTCCCTGAATAACCAGGATTAGTTGTCCTCTTACTCTATAATGTCGTCAATAATTAAAATCTACAATTTTGAGTTTGGCAGCGGTAAGGATGTATCCGGTTTAGCATTATTGCTAAAGCATCGGCCTTTTCACTACCCTAAAGTGAATTGCTATAACTGAGACCAATTTGTTCCTAATTGTGATCAATTTCTTAACCGCCTTTGATTAGGTATCATTGCATTTAGATGATTTTAGGTCGGATTAACTGTCGACTAAGATAGTTATGTCCAACAGAGGAAGGTAACTGCCTCCTTTGCGTCTTGTAGCCATCTTTCCCATTGTCAGGATTTCAGCTTTGGAATACACCACATGCCTCTGATGGTAACCTGTTTTTGCAGTGCTTCCATGGAAAAACCTGCTAATCTACCTATCACAATTTTTAAGCCATCTATGTAGATTTTGATCCCTATCGACACACTGGCATGCTAACAAGGGTACAAGCTGTGGCCCATGTCCTGTCTACCGATAAATCGGTGCACAGAAACGGCTAACGTTGTGTTGATGATGATGACTTTTTGGCAGTTATCTGATTGGGATATTAATAAATTGTTGTTAGATTTGCTTCCAAAATTTACTTTCTATTTATAACCCCTAATGATTGTATGTATACATCGACTTTTGGTTATTCTTCTTCATCGACATGCTTTTGTTATTACATATGTTGGCTGTCACAAAATATTTTGATCTTGGGATACCGGTCTGATACGGAATTTTCGAATATGTAAAGAGTGTTTTTTTAGTGGTATGGAACTTTAAAATGGAATAAAATAAAGATGCATTTTTTAAATTGACATGAAATTTACTTTATTTCAAAGATAATCTTCTGGCATTATAATTTAAATATAATTTCTGGCATATGACCGCCACGGTTGGCTTGGACGTAGTCTAATCTGGAGGTCCAATTTTCGATGACTTTTTCCAAAATTTGTGGCCGTATATCGGCAATAATGCGGCGAAAATTTGTCCTACAAGTGGTCAATCGTTTCGGGCTTATCGGCGTAGACTAGCGACTTCACATATCCCCACAGAAAATAGTCATGCGGCGTTAAATCGCACGATCTTGGAGGCCAATTCACGGGTCCGCAACGTGAAACTATGCGGTTACCAAACGTTTCCTATAATAAATCAATTATGGCACAAGCTGTATGACATGTTGAGCCGTCTTGTTGAAGCCACAGCTCCTGCATATCATGGTTGTTCAATTGTTGAACGAAAAAGTCAGTAATCATGACCATTGACTGTAACGTTCTAGCCAGCAGCAGCATCCCTTTATATACAAATGTAAGTACGAAAGACAATTTTGTAGTCCATGTCCAGGTCGACAATGATCCCTTTTTGGATCTGCCGTTCTATTCGACAGCAAAAATGTCATCATCTCCTTAAATACATATGTTTACAGTCAGTTTCTGCCCAATTTCGTTTGATTAATAACAATTTCCAGTTGAATGACATTCAAAAGAAACCGCTGTCCAAGGCCATAAAAATACAGTCGACAGCAGAAAAGCAAAATCACACTTAATTTAATTTGTCAATACAATGTTTTTCTTCCATACCCGTGTATCAAATATCTATAGGTTCCCAATGAAAATTTCTTTTTGTTTTTATTTTTTTTTTATTTTGTTTGGCAAAACACCAACAAGGCCATGAGACAAATTGCGTTCTAAACTCTCCCTCAAATTAAATTGAAAAGATTTGCTCCCAAAATTCAAATCATCAGCAACGGACAACTGCGAACACAGCTGCGATTTTAATTTCACAGAATGAATATTCAAAAAATACAAGAAATCCCATAATTGCTGTAGTGTCTTACAAAAACCAAATTTCCTTGTAATTTCACGGAAGAGATTCATCTCTTCTATCGCCCACAATGCGGGCAATAAAAATGTTGTTCACGAAAATAGCATACCCACAAGAAGATTGCACACTGTCTCTCATAGTTTCACAGTTGGGTATACACTATACACCTTTTTGTGTACCAAATTAGTTTGAAAATGCCATTTTTATTTTATGACCTGAGATATATAGGAAAACGTGTGTCTGGCCACGGGTGTACCAGTGTACCTACCACACATCCCATCAATAAAATAGCACACATACGCCCGAGTGTGTGTACAATGATCTTAGGACGATGAAATTATTTCCACCACCCTTCTCCTACTCCGTTCATTTCGAAATGAACTAATCATTGTGAGCACTTTCCATGATTTTCCTCAAAAGACAACGAGAAAACAAAACTCATCAACAGAGTAGGGAAGAAAGACCAACAAAAAAAAAATAAAAAAATAAGAAATTCACCAAACATATGCTGGGGCACTGTCGAACGAAGTGCGAAGAAGATCTTGCGTTATAGATACATCTTTCGTTCTTGTCGTTGTTCTTTTCCAATGCTCTAAAGATGAGCGTATGAGTAATCAAGCAATGACTATGTATATATCTTTTTGTTCCTCCTTCGTTTATTCGAGAAGAAAATCGAAAAGGAAAAGCGATTTTCTTCAAAATGAGAGCAACACCTGAAAGCGAAAAATTGCCCCATTTTGCCGGCAAGGTATACGCTCTATGGGATTACTCGTCATCGGGTAACAGCAGCAGCAGTAGCAGGCAGCTAATAGGAGCAGGAGTTTAAACATTAAAAAAATATATATAGTAATACAAAAACGAAGATCTTAAGGAAAACAAAAACTAACTTTTTGTGTGTGCATCTAAGTGTCAGTTTATCCTGTATCCCGGTATCCTGTGCTCAAGGTGTGTGTTATTTTGTAAATTTATTTTTAACGATATACCAAGTGTGTTCATCAAGTTATCCACACCATTTGACCATTTTCTTAAGGATATTGCGCATGCAGCTAAGTTGATTTTTATTATCTACTCTGAGGATATTTTTGTTGTGTGGTTTTTTTAATAGTCCTTGAGTGAATATAGTTTTTTTCTACAGCTTCGTTCTTAAAAGTGAAAGTGCAAAACTGTACGGATAGATTCAATTTTAAAATTTTTTTTTTCTTTTGCATAAATGTTTTCCCTTTTTTTCAATGACCGAGTAAATGCTATGGCTCAGTGAATACGAATTGTTTTTTTTTTCACGTTAAGAGATACTGCGTGCACAAAACAAAAAAAAATGATCTTAAAGTTAAATATAGAAGAGAACAAAAAAAAGGAAAAAAAACACATCCAAAGGAATGGTGCGAGGAATGGTGTTATGTACCCGCGCATGTTATTTAGAAAGTTTTGTTTTGAGAAAAATTAATTTCCTGGTGCTGCCACGTGGCTGGTTTTTTGTGAAAAGAACTCCATTGGACTGCCATTTTATGATATTTGATTGGACAATGTACCGGAATAGACTGTCAGTAGACAAACGCGGAAAAAGTGTGGTAAAGTCAACGTTTTTTTGCTATTCATTCAATACAATGATGACGGTCGGATTGTGGATTTATTCCACTTTTTTGTCTTTTCAATAGAACGTCTTAGCCAAAAGCAGAAAAAGTGCCTTGTAACACGACGCACGAGTAAATCATTACATGATTTTCATTTCTGCATAATAATGTACTTGATGTGGGCTCACGTACGACTGAGCTAAAGGTACTACCTGGTCCGTGTCTAGTAATATCCGGTCTAGCAACTGGTCATATTTTTGTTGGAATTATCCCCAGGCACAGTAAGATGAAAAGTTTGGCTCTCCAGTATTCGATTTCTTTAAGAAGGATAAAGAGAAAACTCTGAGTCCCCAGTCATTGTGGGAGGTTGGTATATGCCACCGCGACGCAACGGATCAAGCACTGACGACGCGACGTGGTAGGTGGAGTATCTTCTTCAGCCTTCCAACTCGTAATCACAGTAGTGTGTTCTAAATATAATGACGATAAATGGAATTCTATTTTGGCTCAAAAAAAATGTGTTATCCACTAAAATATCAAAACCTTTTCAGCTATCAAGTCCTTGAAATCCTTCTCCACTAACTCGAAGCTAGCTCTAGACTGGCGTTTTTTCTCTTAGAGATAGCAGTGCAGTTTAAAATTCACCTGTTCTGGATGCCGGTGCATAGGGAACTGTAGGACCGATGAAATCCCAGACGTGGAACAACTGCAGCTATGCTACTAGACAAAGCTAACAGTAACTACATGGAAACTTAAGTTAAGGCTAGATGCTTTCAAGGGAACAAATCTAAGGTCGACAAATGGCATTTAGCGACAAAACAGTTCAATCTCTCGAAATAGACTGCACACTGTCCGAACGAAACTAGGCTTGGTATACCCTCTAAAGATTTAGAAACTGGGAGATATGAGGAATTTACTGTCATTCATTGGAAGATCGAAATGGTTTTGAGGAATTTTCGTAGGTATATAGAAATATACATATATTCGTGGTATCACAACGGACCTTTTACAGGTCTAAGTGTGTTGGGTTTAGCTGACAGCCACTTCAACCTAATCTAACAGGCGTAGCTCTCAACATTTTCTAGCCATTTTAGATGAACGAACAGATCATAGAGTTCCCTGTTGAATCTTAGATGAGATAAATCGTAGGTATACGAAGCAGGAGTATACTTTTTGGCAATTTGCTCGAGAGGCAACCTTTTTAAACCTATAACGCTTCAACAGCACCCAAGATGGTTGGTGGCAGCAGGTCTCCAGTAAGAGAGTTCCAAATAGGTAATGTACATTTTTGAACATATTCGAGGCCTGATCTGACCTGTGTTTTAATGAGAAGAAAGAATTATTTCAGGCTGAAGTATCTCTATGTTATTAAGTGATAACTTTCAGTGTGACTTTTAATTTGTAGTAGAGTTGAGTTGGCGAGCGGTTTCAAACAAAAGATCCTAAGGCTTCATGAGGCAAACTCTCCTCTGATAAAATCTTGAAAATATAATCTTCCGCTGTCTTAAATAGCTCGGTATACGGGTCATTCGATCTAGCAGTCTTGTTGCACTTGAATAATTTACATTTCGCTATCATTACTTCATTTTGGACAGGTGGAAGGAAGGAAATCCTAAACTTCTGTCTGAGATTAAAATTGTTTCCATCCCCGGTACGTTACGCAACAGTTTGGAGAAGTGTTTTTTTATTAGGTATTTATATCCAACACCGACTGTGACTCTGTTTTTTTTTACTCATCTCTCTCTTACTTACTTACTTACTTACTTACTTACTTAAGGTGGCGCTACAGTCCGGGGTGGACCTGGGCCTCAACCAACAAGCGTCTCCAGCCAGCACGATCTTTGGCCAGCTGTCTCCAGTTTCGCACGCTAAGTTGGTTAAGGTCCCCTTCCACTTGCGTGCGCCACCTAAGTCGCGGTCTTCCTCTACTGCGCCTTCCCTCGGGTGTGGATTCGCAGATCTTCCGGGCCGGAGCATTCACTTCCATTCGCTCTACATGACCCAGCCACCGCAGTCGTTGGACCTTCACTCTTCTGGCTAGGTCAATGTCGCTGTACAGCCCGTAAAGTTCGTCCATTCACCGTCTATGCAGACGGGACCGAAAATTACACGAAGAATTTTCCTCTCGAAACAACCAAGAGTAAGCTCATCCGCTTTTGATAGATTCCATGCCCCTGCACCATAAAGTAGGACTGGGATGATTAAGGTCTTATAAAGGGTCACTTTAGTCGTTCGAGAGAGGGCTTTGCTACTCAATTGCTTTCTTAGCCCAAAGAAACAGCGATTGGCGAGAGTTATTCTTCGTTTAATCTCAGCGCTGGTGTCATTGTCTAAGTTCACAGCGGAGCCTAGGTAGACAAAGTCCTTTACCACCTCAACTCATCTCTCTCTACATGTCTCTATTCGTTTTCCTTCGGATAAAAAAAAAAATGGTTATATATGGTTATATGTATGTATTTAATAGAGACATTAGCACAGGCATCGGCCCTCATTGAAGCTAAGCTCTGGGCCTTCAGGTATCGTAGAATAGCGCCAATGCAAATAGACAAACTAAACCCGTAAATAATTGAATAAATACAGAGACCTAAATATTCAAGGTTCTTACACATTACCGCTTGAACTGAGTTTAGGAACTTTCTCCTGAGATATCTTATCAAAGTAGCGCTGGACCTTTGACGATATCATTATACCTGGTGGCACCCAGGTGTAACCCAATTGCCGTGGATCTGATTCCCAGTCTGTTGGCGAAATACTCTTGAAGCCGAGGCGTTCGCGAACCGATGTGACCTGTTCCTATTAAATGAAATGCGCTTCGCGAGCACTTGCATGTTTGACATGTTTTTTCATTCGCACTCGAACACTCGCGATCATAGCATGACTTTGGCCAACACATGCACCGCAGTATATTTGTTGACTTCTTCCTTCGAATCGCCATGTGACGTTCCTGTGTGGGAAACTTTGGTCATTTGGTGTCTTTCGAATGGCAATCTGTTGAACTTCGAACTCGTCCATGGCTTTCTTCAGATTTAATCCATTATTCGACCGATAACGTTACAATTGTTACACCGTCACTTATTATTAGACAATCAAATGCATTTTTCGCTTTAAATTCGGTTATATGTGGTTATATGGTTATTTAATGGTTGTAAATCTACGTTCAGCTAAATCCGCACATAAATATCAGCTCCTTCTGTTTTACATGATTCACAGCGATTCAATTGCGGCCCTACGAACTAAGTCCCAACTGGATCTAACTCCCACTAGCCAAAAACGAACTAAGTCTCAAAAGATTTGAATATATATGGAGGGGCATGCTGCCCCTCTGCAACCCCCCTGCTTGTGGTCACTGTTGGATTGGGATGAGGTAAGTGCAAGGTTGGGTGTATGTAAGGTTTATTTTTTCATCAAAACAAGATAAATGAACTAACTCCCACTTCTCTCAAATTGGAACTTAATTCATTGGGAATTTGTTCATAATGAACTACGAACTATCTCCTAAACATATGAACTAAATCCCACTGCATATTTGGTGGACCTTAGTTAATTTGGCTAGTTAATTGCGCATCACATCCAACTACACATTTTGGATGTGGCATATGGCCATGGACTTTGTTTGTTGCCATCTTCCTGTTCAACACTCGCACTTATAAATTTACCCATATGAGTCCGAACCAGGCAGACCGCCTACAAAGGTCGACTACCAGAGGGAGGACAAAATTAGCATATTTGGTATGCGGTTACTGGGAGTCACAAACACATCCCATTATAACATCCGTCTTTGAAAATCCATACGCGGTTTGAATTCGATTTTCAAAAAATCAACTGCTAGTATAGGTAAATAAAAAAGGCTAAAAGAAACACCGTTAGTATTCGTACTACTGGTCAATGACCATTTACCCATTTAGTGCTTTACTTTAACTCGTATAAAAAGTTAGTTGGTTCCTCACTCCAACAAATATCTCCATAAAAATAGGTTTCCCCTGCATAACTACCCCTACCTTGTTACCAGTGACGTTTTTTTTAACTGATTGTTCTACCAGCTGTTAAATTCAAACGAAATTTTAATTATTATCAAACCAAGCAAGCAAAATATTATCCATGGACTTGCTCCTTTTACCTGGTGTATCTATTTATTATATGTGCATGTGCATGTCAAATTAATTGGGAAAAATGCTTATTAATTCGATTTTATTTTCATTTCGCCTGTTCTTAGGCTATAAACGTGTTGCCTGGCCACCCGTGTCAGAAGGGAGAACAATCAGGGAATTTACTCCTCAACCAACCCCACAGCCGCCATACCAGCAGCAGCAGCAGCAGCAACAACAGCAGCCAAATAATCAACGACCAGGAGCATCGCCAGTACCAGTGCAGGCAGCTAACCAGGTAAATACGACTATTTTATTTTTTATTTGTTGTTGTTGCATCATATTTCCAACTTTAGCTTGAATGTTTTCAGTGTAAAAACAACAAAAAAAGAAAGTTAAAAAAACAAAACAAAATTTAACAACGAATATGTAGTTGAGTTGCATGTGCAGAGTTGCATATATGGATGCAGATGAAGAAATATGCTAAGTACTCTCAAGGGAGCTTTTCATTAGTCCTGGTCTGTTTTTGTATATGCGCTTTTGCGTGGCAATAAAGGGAACATTGTATCATATTGTTAAAAGCCTAGGAATGTACAGTACATATGTGAGGTCCTTTTTTTATTTTTACCTAGAATAAAATATATTTATATTCCGTATGCTATTTGGCATGGTCCGTGTGAATCCGGCTTGAAAATTGGGGCTATGTTGTTGGTACAGTATATGATACAAGAAAGTGAAAAATTATTTTATTTAATTGTCTCTTGCAGATATGTTCTTTCTTTAAAGCTGTTACAATATTCGTAGATGTTTACGTGGTAATCACTGTTACCTGCGCATGTCAGGTACGCGCACTAATATTAAACGCGCGAAATACAGAAGTATGGAAATTGGTTAAATTTTGTGTTACCATAATCCGCCAAATATAAAGCTCGCTCATTATAACCGAATTATGGAAAATCCATGCAAATATCCGGGCTACCTAGCTGTGGCTCAAGGTAGAATTTAAATAATTGACGACGGGGTATTCTGATTTAACTGTTTGTCATTCTGTGGCAACCACAAGCCCTTACGCATTTTTATTAAAAGCATGGGCTTGTCCAAATATCGAGTAGCGTTTGGTATTAGTTACATGTGGTATTACAAATAGCCACCCAACATACCCAACTACCTTTTTTCTTTTTAGGCTATTTAAAAGGATGGATACCACCACCATTTTTCAGATAACCCCATAAGAGAAAGTTTAAAGAACTACCCGCAAGCAAATGTCTCTCTTTTTTCTGAAATATTCGTTATGGGGACATTTTTATCATATCTCTAGATGTATAGGCTATAGCACCATCTTGTTTGTTGAGAGCACATGTGGTCAACGCATAGTTGCAAAAAGGCTTACTATTGTACTGAATTCAGTACAATTTGTCTTTTCCGAGTACGCAAGTACCACTTCTCAATTTTCAGTACTATTTTTAATTTTTGAAAGTTTATTTTTATATCTTCAAATCAGACATTATATAAGGATTAAACAAAAATAAGCTGAACACACTCCTTTGTTTTAAAATTCTGAATGCATTCATTACTCACCGTACTTCGTTAAAAATAATTTTTTTAAATTTGCTGCATTTCTCGAAGATGTGGAAAAACGATTTGATTTTGGAGACATTTTTTTGAACTCATTGCAAAATTTTTCACAAAGTTCCATTTGGACGATCAAGTAAATTCAATCGTTCAATTTGTCTTAAGGTTTTTTTCAATCATGATTATCTGACTACGATAGAAATAGGTACATACTTCTCTTTCTGAGTTTTGGGCTGAAATAGGCCTTATGCAAAATGAATGCAACGAGTTCATATTTTCATATTTTATTTCTTCTTATTCTCCCGCAAACGTTTAAAGAATGTTTTCTTATCAAAATAGCTATTATCAAAAAAAAAAAAAAGCTAACCAATCGAATGCAGGCGTAATGTCTGCACTATTAGAACCTAAACATCTTATTAAAATTTAAGGCTGCCACAGTTCTTTGAATAAAACAGATCTTTACAAAATAAACTTGAAAATTAAGAACTTGTATAGTACCTTGTACCTAGATTGTTATCTGAATGTGGTACAGTCGTGTTCAAATCACTTGGACAATGGTAGATTTTCTGTACAAAGTCTACAGTTTACTCAATCGACCTTTGGACAAGTGATTTTGAACACGACTATACAAAGATTAGTCTTAATTTGTTTATATGTATGTACATGGACTAAAGTTCCTATCCGGCGTCTATAAGACCTATATTACCTTGAGCTTGGTACGCTGCTCGTGCTAAATTCTAGCTCACATACAAAATTGTCTCCAAAATTATTTAGCTGAGCTAAATTCAAGCGAATCCATTTTGCCGAGCGGTGTGCTGCTTCAGCTAAAAAATTAAATTTTCATTTCAGACTGTACTGCATGTATAATGTATATGTCATTTACCGCGCCTATTTCGGCACATTTTTTTTAGCTAAATTTTTACAGATAATTTTTCTTTTTCTTCTGTTATTTTCTGTTGCGGAAAAGTAAATAAGGATAAGGTTTTTCAATGAATACCTTACTTCTACCTACCTACCTTCTGTCAAAGTGATAAATTTGATATCAAGGAATAGCAAAAAAGAAAGTGCAACGAAAATAATAAGTCATTTTCGCGTTGATGAAATTTTGAAGAAAGTTATTTTCAACGGACAGCTGTTTTCTGTGACACTTATATTCACAGCGCACTCTATGTCAAAATTTAGCTAGGATTTTATTTAATGTTCGGAGAGAAAACTGCGTACTAAGCTTTAGATTCAATTAAATGGGCCTTTATAACACCCTTCACTGGAAGGTATAAGTATTTACTTACATTTCTAACACCAAGAAGAAGTCACCCTATACCCTATAAGTCATAAATATTCTGAATCAGGATGCAATTCTGAAACGATTTAGTCATGTACGTCTATCCGCCCGTCGGTCTATCTGTCTTTTAAAAACACAACAGGGTCCAACCAAACGAATCGACCTAGGCGAATGAAATTTTGTGAAAGGACTTCTTTGTTCCGGTACCTCCCTGCACGCACAAAATCATTATAATAATTCCTTAACATTTTGCAAGACTTGAATGCTGAGGAGGTTATAAAAACTGGCCGATGATAACTCGTTTTTTTTTTTTAATAAAATATTAATTTTTTATGTTTTCCTTTGGTTTTATAAATTTAAGAAATTTGAGTACTATTCAGTACAATTTTGTTTCAGTTTTCAGTACAATTGAGAAAAGTCGATTTTCATCACTGGGTCAACGTTTTCTCACGACCAAAAGTTGCAACAAAAAGCACAACATTGTCACAAAATTATTATCATTAAGAAACTTCAACTGCAACGTCGGTCGCGTAGTCAATCCCAAAACTCGTTTGCAATATTTAGATAAAGCCAATCTGTTTCCTGGGGCCAGTACCATGAAACAACAAGTATTGTTAAACAGTAGATAGCAATTTATCGGAGCAATATGTTAAAATGCTCCCTTTGCCCAATACTTGTTGTTTCGTTGTACAGCCCCCTTCTAGCTTAAATATTCTGAAAGACTACAAAAGTCACAAATTCTTTTTCGCGAGATGGTATATCTCCCATGCTGGCAAACCCACTGCGTAACCAGCTCTATTTCTTCTGACGACTTATGGCTTCTTAATGACCGGCAATTCCAGCCTCTATACTCTGTTGAACCGACGATTATTGCCCTTGGTATTTCGAAAGCATTTGGAGCCAAGCTCTTGCTTACCTACGGGATCGACGCGTCCTTCTTCAATGGATTAGAAACTACTTTTCTGATTGTTAAATTAAATTTGTGGTGTACTTTCATGGACAAAAGCGACTTTCCATAGTCCGTTTGTGCGTGTCAATGACAATCTCCATTGGAATGACCATAATTACCTGAATGCGCGCGATGAAATTTATAGGTGATAAAAGAGTAAATTGACGCGTTTGAACACCTCAGAAATGTTTCTTGCCTTTTCTTTTTTTTACCACTATTTTCACCATCATTGCTTTGACGAAATAGCTTATTATATTCTGCCATTTCAAACAATTCTCTTGCAACACTCGTCAGTCGTCACACATGGTCATATAGCTTCCCAGTGAGTGTACTAGCCAATAATATTTTTTTTTATAACTTCCCTCCCCATTTGGGTGACACTGCGACCTAAAACATCTATTGTATCGGAAGGGATAAGGTTATTCTAAGAGACGTGTGACTTCCCTAGTGAAGGCCACTATATCCTTAGTAGCGGAGTTCCTGAGCTCTGCTGGTAAAAGTATCTCTTTGTTGAAGACACGTTTTCTTGACCAATGAAGTGCCGGGCAATCACAGAGAATGTGTTCGGAGGATTCTACATCCTCAAGACACAACCTACATTCTATCTCAGGGCACAAATTTTGTTAAGATGATATCTCAAGCCCCAATGGTCTGTGAGAAAGCCCACCAGCCTTCTGATATTATCCTGATTTAGGTTGAAGATTTCCTTGTAGGAGTAAGGTTTAGTTAAACTTTTGGATTGTCTTAAGCCCGGAACATTTTCCCAGTGATTTAGACGAAGTTGATGTTAATTGTTAATTAGACCTAAATAGTCCAATTGACTCTGCAATAAGGTTCTGGTCCACAGAACATGGATTCAGAACCAGCCCTAGCTAGTTGGTCCGCCGATTCGTTGCCCTCAATGCCTTGATGACCAGGTACCCAACCAAGTTTAACCTTGTTGTGTTTGGATAGGACTTGCAAGGCATCGTAGCGTGTTGGACGAAAGAGCTTGTAAAGCCGCTTGATTATCTGAAATGATTTGTATTGTGGCGCCTTTAATTCCATTATTGGAATCTAAAACGGTGCAGACCTCAATGGCATGGACTTCAGCCTGAAAAACAGTGGAACACATTCCCATAGGTATTGAGACTTTGGTATTGGGTCCAGAGACACCAGCACCAACTCCAGCCAATAATAACTTGTGTAGTCTATGGACTAAGTTAAATTATATTAGCTGGAACAACAGTCTGGTTGAAATTAAAATGACGCCGCCGAAATATCCGCTGTATCCTTTTAATTGAAAGCTGTGTCGAATGCAAGATTCAATAGCAAAAACTCTCGCAATTATTTGAAATAAAATGTCCGTCCAATACTCTACCATAATGAACACGCTTTAATGGATATTTTCCACTGTCAAGAAATTTTATTATTATTTATTTATTTAAACTACGATAATCGGCAATGAGATGGGCAGCAGAATCCCTTCTTATTACCAGTAGGGTCTGAAACACAGCAGACAAACTGAGTTAGTATCTAACATCAAGGAAAGGCTTCTTCTCAAGGTCTCCTTTATTTAGTGAGTTTTATAATTTGCCCGCAAATACTTTTTTGCCGTTGAAATCATTGCTGTAGAAGTGTCTTCATAGATATTATTCACTTGTAATGATTTGTGAAAATATTGCTTTCTTGTTGAACATACTGTACCGCACCCTTCTAGATTAAACATTGTATATATCACCGATCACGTTTCCATACCCATCTTACATTTATTTCACCACATAGCAATCCACCCCCCAGAACAACATTCCTATCCCCTTTTATGGACAACAACAAATCACACATAAAAACACATTTGGCGAAAAAACAACGAGTAAAAATGAATGCCCATAAAATGACCACCATCCTTTTTGCACGTTTCCTTAATAGCTACACATATTTCCCCGTATAATATAATCTGCTTCGTATCCTCTCCAGTACTAGTAGTTTGTATCCAAAATAAATTTGTAAATATTCACATCCGCGTTCGGATTCCTGATCCTGATCTAACTGCAAGCGCTGTCCGAAATTATTAGTACAATCAAAATCCTCCTTTCTTCCCGGGGTTGTTTTGTTCACATAAATGAATTAATATTTTAAATGTATCACATTCTTTATTACATTTTCAAGCGAAAATAAATACAAGGATGATAAGGATATTCAAATAGTTGTTATTACATACCGACATGCAATATTTAGTTCTTTCCATGCATTCGTATTTAGTACAGAAGGAATTTTGTTTGTTAACAAGAATGCAAATGGATGCATCATCCCTCCCATGGGTGGGGTGCTGCAATGATTTATCTCAAAATTCATACTAACGTGGATGTTCTACAAAATGGATTTATAAATAGGAAAATATTTATGCGTTGCCTTTTCACAAATTTAATAAAAATATTCACCTCTCTGAAGTCCGACAAAAATCAAAAAGGAAGATGAAAAGTGAAAATAGAATCAAAAGTGAATACGTCGTCAGATTTATTGCAATCATTTGTTATGCAATTTTATTGCCGACGTGGATACATTGGCCATCATCTCTTTGTGGCGTTCTATTTGGCTCGTTTTTTTTTTCTCTCACATAAAAATATATTAGCCATGTTTTCTTGAGTGTGAAAAAATACACAAAATTTGCTGTGTGAAGTTGGTTTTAAAATATTTTTTGTTTTAATTTAAAATTGGCGCCATTAAGAAAATTCACTCGTAAGTGGATGTTTATTTGTTTGTTTATCAAGTCAATTGGTTGTTAAAAAAGGACTTAAATTAAATGGTTTATTTTTTTAATTTAATTTTAACAATGAGAAGATAAGTAATAATACTAGCAATTAAATTGGAATTAAAATTATTACCAAAAAGGTTTAGTTTGGAAGACCATCTTCAACCAATTCACGTTTAACGTAATGCACTCACAGTTTTTGAGCGGTATGGTGTCAAGAATAAGGGTTTACTATTAATGTGGAGAAAACAGATCTAATAAACTTCATTCGGAGGAGGAAAAATCTAGAATAAACCTTTTTTGATCAGAAATAACAAGGTAGATGATATACTAACTTTGAACTACCACGTTAAAGAAGAGGCCTGGTTGGAAAAGAGTGCAACAGAAGCCCTTTTATCACATAGGCCTACTTGATGGTTGTATGATGCACCCATCAAAGCCTTCGAGAAAACTGTCACCTCCAACTGTAATAATGTCCAACATTTTTCAACATGCATTGAAATTGGAGGTGCAAACGCGCAACACCATTGAAAGTGATCTGATAATCTTATCGCTAGACTTATTTATTAAGAAAACCACTGGGCTAACGACATTTGTTCTGCCTGCCAACTTAGGTGGCGCTACAGTCTGGAGTGAACCTGGGCCTTAACCAAACATTTTGTCTGCACCAAGATTTAAAATGACACAGCATGAATGTGTAGAATGGCACGTAGTACCATCTATGGATATAGGAAGATCCTTGAACTTGTCACAAACGAGATTGGGGAACTGATCGAACTTGCTCATAGGTCGTTAAATAGTATCCGCGACTATGAAATAAGCTGAAGAATTATCAGGGTTTACATAACCATAGAAATAATATATGTTTCTTTGGAGAAGAAGATTCGGCTTTTTAAGGGGCGGGCAAGTGTATTAGGACACATGGCTTTGCTAGCGTGGGAGAATACCGAATAGCGGAGCAGATATGAAATGGACCAGCGGATTGCCCTTGCCCCTATATTCGACGCTCTCAAGTACAAAGCACAATCTGGGAGCCTTGACCTATCTACCATTTTATGTAGGGATCGATGATGAGGGCGAGTTCTTAATATTATTTTTTTTTTTTTTTTGCGATTGACCGAAATTTTTAGCCATGTCCTTGTGACATTGTAGTATTTAGCTATAGCCTCATCTTTTTGTCATATACAAATTTGATACGATTATGCATTTCTGATTCTTATAAACTTTTTTTCGGTTTTTCTTATATGGTTGCCAGTTGGTTGTTGTAGTCGTTCGTCGAGTTGCTCGAAAAACTGAGGTTCCCGGAAATAATACGATAAGCAAACGATCTTATTAGATCTTGTTACCCGAGAGGTACAGGTTTAAAGCAATACGCTACTATCGACCATAATAAAGAGAAGCGAATTTAATCTGAGTCTCCACTATACAAAGCAGGGGTTTCTGCTTGGTAGTATAATGGACCGGAATTTGTCTGCGTGCTCTTGGATTTGAGTAACAAAAACCAAGTTTAAGTTATGTGTAGTGAACCCTGCTATAGCACACTTAAATCCTTGTGAACCCATTGTGATGCTCTTTTATAACCATTGGTCTTAGGTTGATTTGGCTTCGTGTTTTTTCTTCTTGTGCGGTTATCCGCCGCTGTCCAGCCATTTTGATATCTTCAAAAACCTGCGTAAATATTAATTAGTGAAATATCAGGAATTTCTTGTAAGTCATGGAAGAAGTGGCTTCCAAGTGCTCTGTTTTTTAAGTGACAGAGACTATTGCATTGACAGAAGAGTTATGTCCTCGTGGATCTTCTTGACCCGTTACAGCCCCTACCCACATAAATAGTGATGATCTGTCAAGCTGGCAAAGTTTATTGGTCCGACTTTTGTTTAACTCTGGCCGAAGCTGATACTTCACAGGTTGATAATTCCTTCCATTGTTTCATATGAATTTTGTTCTATTCTTCTTTTTTTGGCAATACCTACAGAGTGAAGGCTTGATCAGCTGAAGTGCTCGATCATGATCCATTAAAGACCTATTTCTATGCATTTCCAGAGATTCGTGCGGTGTACTGCGAAAAAAGAACATCGAGCTCTTCTATGCCGTAGGGAACTAAATCGGATTTGCTTACAGTAGCGGAAACTGAATTTATAAATAATAGCCGCCTGACTGTCAATAAAAATGGTAATATCCTTCGGCTGAATAGCCAACATTGAAGTCATATTTGCCGCGTCTGCGATTGTCAGAATCTTCGGTTGGAAACCTGCTCCTTTATCAGTGAACCTGATTGAGCAGTGTGTATATTAAATTCTGGTGAAAATAATCCGACACCGGTTCCACAGTCCATCGTTGATCCGTCTGTATAATTGTATACCGATTTCCTTTGGATTTCCTTTTTGTGGCTTCATTTTCCATTTATCCCTAATTAAAAAAAAGAGCAAGAGAGTGCCGTCTATCAAAGTCCAGATGTAACAATGTTCCATACGTTCGAGTATTTCCCTAAATGTTAAGAATCGCCAAAGCTACATAGGTTTTTGGCTGATCCTTAAAACACTTTTGGCAGCAAATGTATATAGGTCCAGAAGTAGTAAATTCAGAATTACTTCCAGTACAACTATAGATGTAGTTTGGACTGGTTGTCTCTGTTCATGCAATAAAAAATAAGCATTGCATTGTTCATTCTCAATTATTAATTTTTCCTGCTAGTTTTCTGAAAAGTTCCAAAAGTTAGCTTGTAACTTTTATGCAGGGCAATAAAACTTTAACACGTCACACACAAAATGTTGCATTAAAATTGCATTTGCGAAAAATAAAGCCCTCTATAACCGGAATTCAAATAGGCCTTATTAAACATTTAAATATCCTGCAACATGCTCCTTTTTTTGTCTTTGTTTAAAACCACATCCATTGTCGAGCAGAGCTGTAGGAAAAAAACCTATTTCACAGTCAATTACCGGCGAAACCCACCACAATGATTCCCTGAAACAAGCGCCGAAAAAAAAAATCGGTTCCCTCAGCAATCCAACTTAACATGACAGTTGTACTTCAGCTTTTCACAGCACGCCATTCCATCAGAGCGTATTTCCTCAAACCGGGATAGGCCCTTTGTTGTACTTTTAAATTAACTTAACGAGATTGCTTATTCCAGAAAAATTCTCACCTTTTGATATATGTTTATATATTCCGCCAAAAAGCACATCCACACGCATACATAAAATTGTGGAATCACTAGTATTTCAACTCTCACTCTGTTTTCGAACTGAATAAACCGCCATCACTACCGGTATCGGCTTCGACACGTTGTGCACCAGAGAAATGAAAATATCAAACATTTAACAATAAAAATTTTCATTTTTGCAATAAAATTGCAATTTTTCATGCATAAATCCGTTCTGTCCACGTTTGGAGTCATCAACTCTGCTCTACTTAAATAAATTAACCAAGACAGCCGCAACACACGTATGGAAAGGAGGGTACTTTTTTTTTATTCCATTGTTCTGCCATTACCGGCGCGGTGGTATACAAAAAAAAACTGTATAACCACACATCTAGATAAAGGACGATACTGTATCTACTTGTACATTTAATTTCAATTATTCGTGCCAAGGACAAAGAAAGTGATCTGTCATGGCGTTCATTAAAAATAATTCGAATGAACTTCAACATGTATCTACAATCTACATATGTATCAGCAGCACACTGGAGTTGTTTCCATTATGAGGTAGTTTCTGCATACAAATGAAGAGTTAAATAACGTAGTAATTGTATTAAAGTTAAATAAAAAATAAAAACATAAAAATACTAAATAGTCTGTCAGAAGGAATGTTGGATTGCCCTATGCGGATAGTTGTAGGGTGAATTTGAAAATATTTTCGTAACTCAAATGAAATGGATTTAAGCGGTAAGCCATATCGGTCTAGACTAGGTCTGGATCTTCTGAGTTTTGTTCAGGATCTCTCGCAAGTTTGAGTGCGTGCAAGGCGAGATATTCACAGAGGGATCAGCTTTCTCTGAAACAGCTGTCGAATTTTGTTTTGTTTCTTGTCCCTCAACCTGCCAGAGTGGTATCTTGTGTTGGGTTTCAAAAACTTTGACTTCTTCACTACAGTATTTTGCAAGCTTCGATTTAAAGCTGATGTTGTTTTGGCTTGTATGGCTGCAAGATGTTATTGCCCTTACCACAGACTCATGGGCTGATTTTGTCACTGCCAGAATCTCTGCTTTTAGACACTGGTATGGTCGGGGAGGCGTACTGAGTTTGATATTCCTAATGACAATATTATATTGTCCATTTTTTATCCGTCTGTAAATACGGCTATGAATTGCGTGTTGGGTATCAGTCCGTCTGTCCCTTTATCTCTGCTGGAATAGGGGCTCGAGGAATGTCTTGTGAACTCTAAGTATGGCGTGATGTAGTCCGTGATAGGTACATGGCCAAAGTATTTCTGTAGGATCGCCGAATGACCAGTTTGGTTCGCTTTCCAGTTTACTGATTGGCTAATTCTTATGGCACAAATCGCAGCTGTTTAACTGAACTTGCTATAATATTATCAAAAAAATAACATCTAGCACATCTAGTCCAATTCTAGCACTAGATCAGTCAATTTTTGCTGCAAGCGAATTTTCAAACGATCCCTATCATATTTTTGCGGTTGCACTGCAACAGATATCTGTGCTCTGTGCCATCTGCCATGCCTATTCGATTGTCAGCCAGCCAACCAGAAAGATCTCTCTAAGCATAATTGTGAATAAAATTCTTGTTAAAATTACCAAGTGGGTTTTCATTTTTTCTGTCTGTGGATCGGTGCCACTATTGCTACAAAACAAGTAATCAGCTGCTGATGATTGTATACAGATGCCTAGCTGAAGCTGATTGAGGATAGCCTCAAGTCCAGCTGTTGGAGCTGTCTTCATCGCATTGGTTGCGCCGATGCATGCTAGAGTTTGAATCGTAATGGCCTTTAGGTAAGTGGTAGGTACCCTAATTGGTTGCCGGCCACCATACGAGACTGCCATAAGTCAGTCGTTAGTTCGTTCTATATCTGACAGCGGAATTTTGGTCGTCATCGACATTTCGAGTCCTTCTGCTGCTTTTAACATTCGGTTAAACTTTTAGACATTGTTTCAGTATTAGAGGTTTCTTTGTTTGGATGGTTTCTAGTGAAGTCCTTATTATAAAATATGTATTTTTCTTCTGTTCCTACTTTGTCATTGTAGTTTCTGGGTTCGCCAAATATTGGTCGCCTTAGGTCAATTCAGAAGGAGGCGACTCAGTTGTGCGTTTTGTTTCATACCTATAGCTTGTCATATTGAAGGTTTGGGATTGTCAGAGTCTTTTATAACGTCTCCATAGTTGCTTCTGAGAGGGCCTGGCTACTAATTAATTAATTAATAATTTTGAAACCAATATTTTTATTCCGAGTCCAAACAGTCAAATTGATGAGCTTTTTCAGGGCAATTACACATTTTTGAATATTTGACATTTTTGTTCCCAAGAGGGCGCACAGTTGAAATAAAATTTAAGATGTAATTTTTTTGTGTTTTTCCTGGGACCGATCAATAGGCATGTTTTTTTTGAAAACTCGCCAGCCAACCGTTCATTTGGACAATTGCCAGCACAATTGGCAGCAAGGCCAGCCGAATGAATTTAGGCAATAAGCCTAAAAGCATACCAGCATTTCGTGCAATATTATGCATTTGGTAGAAATATTAGATAAATTCTGACATTTTCCTCTGGAATGTTGTGTGCATGAGATAAGAACACCATTTATTACACGCAGTTCATGAGATTTTTTTGACGGAAATTTGTTATTTAAATTTGAAAAACACTGATTTTTGTTGTACTAATTCACAAATCAATTATATATAGGCTATATTTGGTAATGGAAAAATAACATAATAATTATTGTATGCCATGATTTGAGTCAATGAACAATTTAATTCCACCAACTGCTTTCTAGCCACTTGTTGCTTTCAGCGCCACCTGTTTTTTCATTGTGAATTGAATTTAGCCAGCTGCCAGCCAGCAGCTCTCCGACTGGGGAATAAATCAAGAGTTGTTGCCAGCAGTTGCCAGCAGGTTGTTGTTTTCATTAGCATGTGGAATGTACCTCAACTGGCAACTACTCGCAACCTCTGGCTGGGGAGGTTTCATAAAAACACAACTAATATGTAGATAAGGACTTTCACTACTTAAAAATTATATCTGTCCAAGTTTCCACTCTGTTACGTTCTGTCCGCAATGCATCGATGTTGAATGTATTTTCTTGTGGACAACATAATTATATTTGGTCAGCTTGTCAGGTTGCTATATGCGAGTTATTGCACAGATTTGTAAAAGACTGTATCTACCTTCGAAGTTGTCTTGTGAGTTTCGTGTAATTGCTTTAATTATGATGTCATAGAAATCATGTCAACTTGTCTAAAAGTGCTAGTACACAACATGTATCAAGGCACATACGTATTTAGTACTGACGTCATTTTTATGTCAGCGTATGGTCCCAATGACTACATGCTGTATACAAGCACTTTTTGTGGACTCTCTGTTGACGGCAAAGCTACATACAACATACGAACTGTGGCTTGCTACATCCTACATGCCGTGTACTAGCACCTTAAGAATTTTTTTTGACATCGAACGATGGTGTTCTTTCCGACATGCACAAATGGACGAGTTTAGCGAGGATTCCAGAACTTTGGTATCTAATCTGTCAACTAAAGCTAAAATCGATGAAGAGATATGTTAAGTTCGCTACTAAATACAATATGTAAGTGTCAACACTGATGTTAATGATGTTATCGATTGTATTTGAATGTGACAGTTAGCAATACCCCATTCTTATAATGGATGATCTGGTCACTTTTTCCGGTCATCCTCGTTCTATATCTAACGCTGCAACCGACCAGTCACTCTTGTAACTATCACTATATTCTTTAATGAAATAAATTGTAACTGAAGTTTGAATACGTTGCTTTTCATTACCATCCATACACAACAAGGTGGTGGGTATCGATTTTAAATTCATATTAAAGATCAAGATCTACTGTCGTTTGAAAATTTTATCACACTTTGCCGGCATAAAAAAGTTCTGATAAGACCCTATCAGGTGGATGACCCTCGTCCTTAGGCGGTTACAGATTATTGCAGGCAGTATCTACCTATATCTTTGGGCAGTATGGTTGGGGAGACTTATGTGTCTCGGTAGTTGGAGCTTATTAAAGGTTCTCCCTTCTTCAGAATTGGACAAAAGATGCTACCATTCATCGGTCATACTTTCATCCGAATAATTTTTACAGATGAGTTTGGGTATGTACCTTGCCAAATCGTCTCCAGTTCAGATTTAAGTTTAAATATGGCTACCCATGGCATTTAAATCGTATCATCAATATTTTTGTACCTTACACTATAATATTTTTGTTGGGTTCCTTTTTACTTCAATCCCAAAATTCCATTAAAATAATTACTCGCTTAATAACAATTAAGTTATTCTGTTATCATTGTTCACTGATGCACCCTATATTTGACTGTTAGTAAATAAATAAAATGCAAAATATAACATAACATTTAAATGAAATGAATTTACATACGTAAATGAAATGAGTAGCCGGTGTGTGTTTACATTAAATTTTAAATAAAAAAACACACGCACACAATTCCACAGTAGAAAAACAACAGCTCCATGCATGTCTGTCTGTTTTCATTCCGAAGAGGATGTTAAATTTGTAATTTTACAACATTACATTTAGCTTAACGCTATTATGCAAGCGCGTGCGTCAGTATGTGTGTGAGCTATTCGGAAGGACTTTCCGTCCGCTATGGATATTTCCCGGTTACCGCACAGAGAAATATTGCCAGCGAATGAATCGGAAATGCAAAAAGGCATAGTAGAGTGCGTAAAAATGCAATTAATCTTTTATTATTATTATTATTGTACCACATTGTGCGTGGAACAATATTGTGTTGGGTGATTTCCTCTGAGAATAACGACCGCCTTAAAAAAAGGTGTGTACAATGTACATGCAGGACTCTTGTGTTTATTGTTGCACATTAATTCTAGTTGAGTGATTTACTGCATTTATTTATCATTAATCACCGAATGCACCTCATAATGGTGTAGAGCAAATCAGGTGTATAATTAATAATATATTTCTACTGGCATAATACGCGTCGAAGTTATGGCGTCAATTATAGCTGCGCGCCATTATATTCGGCACCTTTTGACTGCCTGCAACTCAATTTTACTCATTTCGAGTTAAAGCTGTACATTGCATTACGTGGCAAAGGAATACTGCACCTGAGCTGCCTTTAAGCCGTATCAATTTACAGCGCAATCCACTTTAGGTAATAGACACTGGGTGTCGCCCAGGCCCTCTGACTTCTTAAACTTAGAACGGTTTTTATATCCAGGAAATTTGAGATTGAGATTCCAAACTCAAATACCTTGGACTCATGGCAGTTAATTGCTTAATCCTAAGGTAGCCGTACGGATGGATCCAACAGTTTATTGGGCAATTGGGGCTGACTAGTCCCTGGACCTAAAAGTCAGGAAATGACGGTGTTATCCAAACTAAACTGCATGCCATCAAAAGTTACAAGGTACTAAGGGACATCGCATACATACAATTCTGACAGTCACTGAAGCATTTGATATTAAATTCATTAAGTAGCAACGGTTTAGTAGCCTTATGTGGAGGACTGACTGATTTCCACAAAGAGCTGTACTGAAAAATACTTATGACAATATGGTCTGCGACTGCTGTAAAGAAGGACAGAAATGTTTATGCCGAATGCGAACGACAGAATTGAGAAGCTTTTTCGGGAGAGTTACACCCTCGGGTGTTTGTCAGTTTAGTTACCTACTGCTGTAGTATTTGCTTTAGCGAAGTTTAAAACCGAAACCCTCTCTATAACCACTGAACGGCTCCGTCACCAAAAAGAAACAACAATTGGTAAGAAGAAATGTTCGCTAGGTTACTCTATGTGTATCTCACTAGGTCATCTCTAGCTGCCATAGAGAGCTCGGCATATGGCTACCTGGGGCCAAATCACGTAAAATAAAAACGATTGAGCGATATCGTTTTTACGCGTGCTGTCCTTATCATATCTGTGGCAATAAACAGAGACTGCTATTGTCGAAACGATGTCGTTCGATCGTTTTCATTTTACGTGATCTGCCCCCTGGTCTTAGGTTTCAAAAAAATAAATAAATAGGTGGCGCAACAGGCGGGTAGACACCCAAGGCCTAGCTTCTCGCAACCATTCGTTTATGTGAGTTTCTATTTTTGGGACGAATGGAAGGGACTTAGGTTTAGTCTTAGATTTACATATATAGGTATATCCTTACCTAATTTAAGTCCGGTGAACAAGACAGAGATGAATAGTTCCAATCAGTTTCAAATAAAGTTGCAAAATCTGCCGATGTATAAACTTTTTCGTTAAAACATAAAAAAAACAAATTTTCAGAAAAACTAAAATAGTAAAACTAAAGAAATTGCAATTAAAATAGTAAATTAACCAAATTTGCTATTTAAATTGTAAATAGATGGTCTTACAATTCGGATAGTAAAGTGTAAGTGCACAGACTAACTTTTAGAGGGAATATGCGGGGGTAGACTGTTTCGATGCCCATCGTCTTTTCCGACAACTAATTTCACCTTAAAACGTCGAACATAAAGTCTGCATCAGAAGTGATAGGTTGGGGGTAAGACTGTTTCGGTCACCCTTCGTCTTTTTTGTCCAAAGATAAACTGCGATCTCTTTTTCTGTACTAAGCAGTAGAGTGGATTGCTTCAATCAAGTTCTTCTGTTCAGCACTAGCCTCTGTCTTGTGGACAGGTTGTCAAATGAAATAAATGGCTGGCAGACTGCCACCGGTTACCTTCCATACTTTCCGCAGTAGACAATCCGGCCATTGACATTTGGTCGAACAGCACTGTGGATTAATTCAATCACCCACCTCCGTCACGCACCAATCTCCCTCTTTAGTAATGAACTGTCAGAGGCATTAGGTAATGGACAGACTGTTACGGTCACCCTCCTTCCTTACCCGAAGACAAACCGTCAATTTTTAACAAATTGATTTGACTTCTTCAGAACGTCTTAACGAGGTAAGGCACACAGAGATATCTCTTTCAAAAAAATACACAGCTAGCAAAATAGAGTTTTCACGTGCAACGCTCGGCTAATAGTTGCTCAATGGACCCAAAAATGTGGTCTAAATGTGTCCTTTAAGGACAGCCACCTAGCCTACAGCTAGTTTATAATAAACTTGTCACCATTATGTGACTGTAACGGCTATTCATTGTATAAAAATGTATTTTGTTGCAGAGTAACTTGCAGATCCCTATTTCTTGTATACCTATGCGTCGCCTATTACTCGAAGGACGTGTGCTATATATAAATCATCTGGAAACCAACCACCAGCAAATTATTATTTACCCAAAAACGTTTTTTTTTCTAGCTGAACAATCTTTTAATTTAAATATTTTAAACAACATATTTAACGAAAACTACCTCCCCATTGTCCGGTCCGAACTCCATACATATTAATTAATAAATCTCCCGTTAAATAATATCCAGCAATTTAAAAGAAAAAAAGACTAAGCACAATTTTCCATTCCATTAAGCAAATATTTTAATTTTTTCATCTCTTGTTGCGTTTTAATTCCTACACGCTACACGTGATGAACTTGTTGGAATTTCGATTATTATTTCAAAAAAAAAAAAACATTTTTAAAAATAAATTAAACCTTGTTTTCATATTTTAAATCTCCACACACATCACGGAAGCATGCAATTCCATCTGAAAGGTATTAATAATGTCATTTTAAAATCCTGACACGTTCCAAAGGGTTTCGCACTAAAAACAAAACCAAAAAAAAAAATAAAATAAAAATAAATGTAGGTAACCGTGTGTCGCGTCGCGTCGGTCAGACGAGCGCAATTTATATCCCATTTTACTTCTCTAATTGTATGTCCATGTTCTGTTAATGGATTTTAATTTTTAAATGACTTTCACTCTCAAATTGTTGATATACTATGTAAGTGCCCAATGATGACGTGTCTGCCTCGAAATCGTGTAACATTTTTAATGAAATAGTAATTCAAACAATGGGCCATTTCATTGACAGCCTGTGGGGTTAGGGTTAGGGGTATACACATATGCTACATAATATTAACTTTCATCGCCATCTATGGGAAACGTCACAGTCGCAACCATCTAAAGAGCCATCTAGCTGGCTTTTAATGAAGTATAAAAACCCCAACCGCCAGTGCAATGATGGCAATGATTATGTTGCGATGATGATGATGATGATGATGATGGGCATGTCGATTATAAAGTTGATGGAAAAAATCATAAAATGAAATTATTGCTTGAGAACATAAAAACAAACGCAAGCACGGACGAGGCAGCGCCGCAGCACACAAAAAAAACGCACCAAATTAAAATCGCGTGCTACATGTCGAAAAGTAAATATACCAGCCAACGTATAACACGTCCCATTGTGTGTGCCTGATGTGCACTCTTCTACATACTTGTAGACTTTAGACTCGTAAACCTTCATGATAACAATGGAAATTTGGTTCTTTATAATTTCCACATAAAAGTTTACTAAAAAAAAAAAAAGTAGAAAGAAAAAAACATCGACAGAAAAAAAAAACCAAAAGCCTGTCTAGAACTTTATTAAAATGCATTAAGGAACATTCTCTCTCGCAATGCATGCGCTCGGGCGCTCGGCTCAGTGGCTTAGGTTTAGTCCTTTCCATATGGCTGGTAGCTGCTAGCTGGTAGGCAGCAGGCAACAAGCGATAAAAATCGCAGACAATGATAGCCGTAATCATAATGAACATAATAACTATAATAATTTTCAAAGGCATGCCATAAACTGTTTTATCCTGTGGCAACTGTGTACAGTGTACACACAAGCAAAGGCACACCCACTTTTTCGCCACCATCGCTATAGGAAGGTAAAGGATACATTGGCATAGGCAATTCGATATGGGTGCCGTTTTATGAAAAAGTATGTCTGCACGGGGAATGTGTTGATTGCTTTTGTTCATGATAGGTATAATAATTTCTTTTCTTTTTTTTTTTAATTTTGTTTCACATAAAAGATTGCAATAAACATTTGAGTGGAGAGTTTTACGAGGGAAATAATTAAAATTGAAGTCAAATGCGGCCCGCTGAAGGGGTCTGTCGTGTTTATAGGTTTATATTGAGGAAACTTGGTGTTTGAAGATGAATGGAGAGAATAGATAGGAATTATAACGAGCGAGAAATAAACCAACTTAAAGGGGAATTTGGCTTCTAAAGCTTGTCTGTATCATATGTAGTTTGTCATAATAATTTCCGGCTTTTGTCGTTTTAATAAACAAAGGCTCTACCCAATCAATATTGTCAAGGATGCGATGGACTTAATTATTTCGCTTTCCAACGTATTGTGTTCGAATCCAAATCCTGCACTATATGTATTTATTTTTATTTGGATTACTGGCTATTTTCGCCTGCAAGGCTCGTCTGCTTGATGAGAAATTAAATTAAAATTTGATCCACCCGGATTATAGCTCCACCTAAATATAACTAGGTATGGTCCGCTTTAAATGATTACTTTCTGGTTTATTTTGTAGCCAGATAACTTTGCATGGGAGCTGGGACTTGTGTGTGACGCAGACAAACAGTGGACTTAATTTAATTTTTTTGTAATACAATTAAGTAAGTCCCACACAATTGAAAATCTGTAGAGTATAGATCCCATTTGTTTGTCTTATGTGAAATATTTATAACGCCCGATATTATTTTTTAACCAGCTGTACCGGCTTGGGTTCGTCCGTGCCAGGAAATCAGGAATTGTATTACCTACAGGTCGGTGTCCATCAATCTTCCAAATTTTACAACTTTAATTTAGGAATTTTTTAGTTTTGTTTAGTTCAGTTTACTTCATTAAACAAAGTTACAATACTCCAGTGATTACTTGATACAATAAATATTAAATATTAAACATTACCATCATTAAAGTTATATAAAATTAATAATAGATTTGTTTTAAATAAATATCTAAAATAAATAAATAAATAAATAGGTGGCGCAACAGGTGGTAGACACCCTAGGCCTAGCTTCTCCCAACCATTCGTTTGTGTGAGTTTCTATTTTTGGAAGGGACCTACAATTTTATGCCGAGTCCGTACGGCTGAATTGAGAAGCTTTTTCAGGACAGTCATACTCTCGGATGTTTGTCAGACGTTCGCGAGAGGTGGCGCTGTAGAAAAAACCTTAGGATGTAATTTGTGTTTTTCCGGAGATCCATCCTGGGATCCCTCGCACATTGAAAAAAGTTGATTTCTAAACATTCTCGCAGGAACATTGAACCCAATCAAAGATAAAATAGAACGACAATCAATACTATCCGCCAAAATGTCCCGAATGAACATAACCGCGGAATATTTCCTTCGTATGCGTAAAGGCAAACCTCGGAATAATTTACGTCTCGTTTCATAAGAAGGCATGTCTATATTCCAACAAAGTCTTTTCACTGCAACTCTAGTAAATCGTTTTTGGATTTTTTCAATTCTATAAGAGTTTAGCTACTATACGAGTATCTATGAGTGTCGACAAATAGTCCTGGCCATATATTTTATTAAATCCTTTCAACAGGCAATAAACTTCTATTTACCAAAATTTAAAGCTAAGGTTGCCATATTAAATTTAGAAATGTTAGGGAGTTCAGCGTCATCTATCGGCAAACTTGGAAACTTTTCCCTTCAAAATAAATATTTTGTAAGTTTGCGCTCAATCGGATGGTACCTAATTTGAAGAAGATTTATAGGAAATCACAAGTCTTTCTGTCACTATAACTGGGAACGCATGAAATTGTGGCCATATGGTTATCCAAAACTCACAACATCTAAGTCTGACCGCGCCAAGTGTTACGATATTTTCAACATAGCGATCATAAGGTAGATTTACGCTTAGAGTATTAATCGGATTTGACTTCCAGCCGTTTCCTAAACCATATCGATGGCCACTAAACAATTAACTCGTCTGTGAAAATGTGACGAAACCATTTTAAATACAAATTTCACCTTTTTGATGCTAGTTTTTCTATAGAAAAGGTAAGCTATCCTATCCATGCTTCCCTAAACAGCTTTCAGTTAGATTGTTGGATCTGAAACTGCTTTTAAAAATTAGATCTTAGAGCTTAGGAGTATCGTTAGGTAGGCCATTAAAAAATGTTAAAGAGATACAGCGTACATCGGTACTAAATAACGTGCAATGAGGATAACTTCCTCGCATTTTTAGTATCGCGGCGACAGAAATCCCTGCGGATTTTCTCTTAGGGTCTTTTGGAGTAAGGGATTTCAGCGCAGTGGATTTTGGAATGGTCATTTTAGAAAAAGGATTTTGGAAAAGGAGATTTCATCACCAACCCGTTCTGAAATCAAGCTTTCAACAAAGGAACACTTAAAGATCTTTTAACAACAATTGTCTACGAAATCGATATTCGATTTAGTTCCCCCTCATGTTTAGAATTTTTGGAACTTTCGGACAAAGCATTGTATAAACATTTTAAAACCAATTTTCCGGTTAACTTGCTGAATTATTTAAGGAGCTAATACCCGGGATATTTTGACATTCCAGCGTTGAAAACAGAAATAAAGTTGATTTTCGATGACGAGAATTTTACGTCAAAAAATGATCCTAAAGCAATATTAAGATTTTTAATTAGTAGATACTGATTTGGATAAAAGTTTCACTGAATACTTTAAGCTTTGTAAACTATTGTTTTCTTTCCCTGTGACAAAGCATCTGTAGAGAGATCATTTTCGTGTCTTAAAAGAAAATTAAAATTACTTACGAAATAAATGTGGACAAGAAAGGTTGTCAAATTTAGGCCTTATTTCGTTTGAAAACCATTGCTAAAAAAAATACAAGCCAAAGAACTCTCTTTAAGTTCCTGTTGGGTTAATTGGTCTTATATCGTAATCAGTGATGCCATTCTGACCGGATTCCGGTCATATCTGACCGAAATCGATTTACTTTGACCGGAGAAAATTTTGAAATCCGGTCTAACCGTTTTTTGACCGGAACGAAAAATGTTTTTAACCGGAAAACGCTTTTTTGACTGGAAAAATAAAATTGCTCTTCTAACTATAAATAAAGATATATTTATATAATTTGAATAAAACTTAGCCTTACATTACGAACACACTCTCATGTTTAAACAGAATCCAATTTACTGGTAATAATGAGATATTTACAACATGAGGCATGGAATTCTGCTCCGGGAGCATTATCTTATAGGCTAATTTTTGGACGTTTTCTTTTGCTAGAATGTTGAAACTAAACAATGAATTTTAATAATTTAATGTGTGAAATTCGATAAATCTTAGATTAGAGTTTGGTGAACTACTCTTTTCAAGTGTCAGAAAATTATCCCAGAGTACTTATTTAGCCAAATTGACGCACTGCCTTAGTGTATGCATATGGCCATACACGTCTTCCCATGACTTTCGTTTCCATTGATGACTTGGCTACAAACAAAAACGAGGCGTCATTGCAATGAAATAAAATTTGACAGGTAAAAGAATATTGAAATCGGAAACACGAACAAATTTTATAGTAAAACCGAGGCCGACGCTCGTTTTTGACGCGCTCACTCTATGAATGCAAATATCAAATGCAGATTTATAGTGAAAGCACAATGGTATCTACGAAAAAGAACCTTTATGCCCTGCCCAGGCCATGCCAGAATTATTTCTGAAAAAGGATTTTCTGCGCATTTTCTATGCTATCTATTTTTCTCCTTTCTACTCACGCAAAATCTACCTGCCTCGCTGGACATTGGAAGACGTTGTATGCTCATGCACTAAAAGTGTATTTCAGGACTTAAAACACTTCATATTAAATGAAAAATTAGTTTCGTTTTTAAACAAACGAAATAAAAAACAAGTTTACAAACTAAAAATTCGCATATTATAAAAACGTTTTCTCAACATGGATAATGTTTATAATGTAAAAAAATGGCTAATGATAGTTAACTTTTGTTTTATATTTTTAGTAATACATATTATATTACCATAATCTATTTTTGACCGGGTTTCAGGTCAAAAACTCTGATTTTGACTTTTGACCGGATTTTTTAACCGGATTTAGAAAATAAAAATCCGATCATACGGTCAGATTTGACCGGATTCAATTTTTTTTAGTGGCAACACTGATCGTAATCGGATTTTTTTTACATTTGGATTAAATACTACTCGAACTTTTCGTCAAAGTTTGGGAAATTCAGTTAAATAGACAATTGCTTCGAAAAATTACTATCAGCCGAGAAATTACTGTATTCATTTGTTTCTGAAACGTTGCGTATCACGGAACAATAAAAAAAATGCATCTGTCATTATTATCTCCGAGGCTTGACGAAAGAGGGATTGAAGTTTTATTTTGATGGCAGATTTTTGTGAGTTTATTAATAGGCATGTTTTTCTGAAACCTCGCCAGCCAGCCGTTCATTTGGATAGTTGTTGCAGGCAAGATGAAGCCAGCCGAATGAATTTAGGCAATACGCCTAAAAGCACACCAGCATTTCGTATAAAATTATGCATTTGGTAGAGATATTTGATAAATTGTGACAATTTTTTCTGGAATGAGATGCATGAGATGAGTGCATGAGATAAGAACGCCATTATGATTTAAGGAAATTGTACGAAAATTCTAAGCCACCTGTTGCTTTCAGCGCCACCTCTTTGTTCATTGTGAATTGAATTTAGCCAGCTGCCAGCCAGCAGGTCTCCGGCTGGGGAGAAAATCAAGAGTTGTTGTCAGCAGGTTGTTGTTTTAATTAGCACGTGAAATGTGCCTCAACTGGCAACTACTGGCAACTACTGGCTGGCGAGGTTTCATAAAAACACAACTAATGTATTAGATTGCAATGCTTATAGATTTTTGCAATTTATCTTTGTTGCAGATATTCAATACGTCCTTATTCATATAACTTAGAAAAGAGAGATATTCATACAAACAATGACCTTTCACAGTATTTCTCGTCTTAAGAAAATATCTAGGCTATTACCAGCTTAGTTAAGATGCGATGTCGGTATGTATGATGGAGATTGATTTTGTATAAAAAGCGTAGTCTCCTCAAGATCGTCTTGAGCTTGGTAAACCATTTACCAAAGTTCCACTTAAAAAATATTGCCTCATTTAAAAACACCGAAGAACTGCTGTTTTTTTTTTATTTGTGCATATCGATAACCGTCGAATCCTTCATAAGATCGGAGAAACTTTGATTCTCATAAATTCCCTCTGGCTAATTTATTGTAGACTCTAGGTCTCCTTCGAATTTTATGAAAGATAGCCTTCAGCTTAGTTCGTTGAGTTGCTTTTTGACTTGTATATGCGACTTTAGGCGAGATCTTGTTGTACTGCCTTGAACCTCTAGGAAAGATTCGAAGACTATAATAAGTGATGGATATTAAAATTAAATAAAAAATAATTGATGCAGTAGCTCCACTTAATACATACACCTGAGGTCGAGCTTTTCACAATCATTTGCTTAGAGCGAGTTTTTATTTTTTCGAACGGGGATAGACTGACCACATTTTTGTTTACGCCAAACTTTTGTAGGTATATTATCTACGGTTGCAGACTTTAAACAAAACTGTAATGTACTGGAATGGTACTGAAATTGAGGTGGGAAGGCTCTTTATTGCGGAAACATTTTGAATATGTGATCGAATTCCGGAGGTGGATAATAAATCAGAATTTACCATCTACCATCCGCCCTCGGTATTTAGATGATTAGTAAAAACAGAAATGTTTTCTTAAATGAAATTTGTTACATTTATTATTTAATTTCTATAACTTTTAATTTTCTACTGATTATGAACAATATTCCATCCGTAAATATGTACATTATGTAACATAGTAAGTATTCGCTTTCGCACTTAACGCTACACGTACTTTCGTACCAACGACTAGCATCACTTTCGGACTTGTACAAATTCAAATTATTTATCCTTTTTTATGTTGTAATGTAAACATCATAGATACACACAATGCTTGAGTTTTTTTTTACACCAGCCCCTACGATAAAAAAGACACCCAATAAAAATATCTAGATACTAAACACCTTAAAATAACTTTCACAACATATTTCCAAACAAAATATACTGTTTTCTCCCGACTACCTGAGACTCAAAGGAACAAAGTCCAAAATATCAAAGAAATATTGTATTCTCCCCCCACGCTTAATTATGGTGCCCATCATTACCACCTGTGTCAAACTGTCAATATGTCGCAGAAATAAACAAAACAATAAAAAAAAAAGACGAAAAAATCATTTTCCCCATATTTCACAGGGCGGTCATTACATTCAATCCCAGCCGAACTATCAATCTTCATATATAAATCAGCAACAACAACAGCGAGAACCATCACCACAACACCATTATCCACAGGAACCATACTATCTACAGCAGAGATCCTCCCAACCAACAGCGGCGGCTGGTAAACCCCGTTCCACTGTATCCTTTTCGGGTGGAATCGCTCAGCCAGTTAACAATACACCAAAATCCAATCCCCAGCCCCAATACCAATATCCCCCACAATCCCAACAGCAACAGCTGTACCAACCATCCCTGTCCCCAGAACCACAACACCAGCACCATCAGCAGCAGCAACAATATCAGCAACCCCAAGCTAACTATTCACAGCAGGGCGACCATAAGCAACTTGATGAACCATACGGTGGCCGTTGGGGTCACGTAGCGACACCAGTACCTCAGCGTACTGGTTACGTTCAGAACTATCAACAGCCACAAGCTAGAGCGGCCACCCAGCCACCATTTAGTTCCGAACCACAGTATGGAGCCCAACAGCAGCAGGTACAGCCGCCAAAGTGCAAGTTGTTTTGCACGAAAGTGTTTCTGGAGATTTTCTAGCGAGCGCAAAATAGACAATGACAAAGAGAAAATAGAATAGCTTTGGCCAGACGACGGGAAGGTGCGGCCTTTCCCATAGTTGCTTCTAATCGTAGACGCCTGTTACCACCGACTAATTTATTCGAAATCCTCTTACTTCACTTCGAAGTAGATGTGTGTGTATATAAACTACCAAAAACTGCTCTACTAACGGCTAAGAAACGCTGCGCAATGCTCGTTTTATATACTCGCTAACAACCAACACTAATCCCTTGTATATATGAAATTCGATACAATATGTTATACTTAACCAAAAATTGTTTATATCTTTGTTTTGTTTCGTCTCTATATCCACGCACCAACCACCACCGATATCCATCATCGCCACCATCCTTGTGCACATATCCATCTAAATCCATTTCCATCCACAAAATCACATGCACACGTACACACGAAAACATATCTATATAGAACCATTATGGGGCACCATCTGTACAACATGTGAATCAGATTTACGATCGCCAACCGTCCTACGGACCTCCACAACAGCAACAACCAGTTGCTCCTGCTCCTATTGCTCCTGCTACTGCTACTGTCCCACAGCAGTACTATCAGGCGCATCAACAATCCCAACCGCAGCAATATTATCAGCCATCTCAACCAATTGACAACCAATATAATTACTATTCACAGCCCGAGCAGCCGCACCAATACCAGCAGTTGCAACAACAACAGCAGTACCGCGGTGAGAGTCCTGGCATCATAACTTTGCGCAAGGAAACCCCGATCACCCAGCAACCAGCTCCGGTCTATACATCACAACCAGCCACAGCCAGTTACAGAGGTGAGTCCGAAGAAGGTAAGAATCGATTAATCCAAATTATATATTGCAATCCAAGAAGCTACTGCAACAAAAAAAAAATGTTACGTATACGACACAGTGAACATGGAAATTATTATTTGTTTAAGATGCTTTACCACATTGCCAAGTGGAAATTTATGCTTTTTACTGCCTTTTAGAGAAAGGATGAGTGTTCTTGATATAAGTAGGTATGAAGCTGTGAATCTCTTGTTCAATTGACGGAATGATTGAGTTCAGGTCGGTACGATTTTCATATGTGCTAGAGAAGATTCGTATATGGTAAGTGCAGTCTCGCAGATGTGAAATTTTACGTGAACCAAATTACGTAGGCCAATATTTTCTCTTTGACAGCAATAATGAATTTATTGAAGGTCTTGTTCCGAAATTACTTGTCTCTAGACAGTATTTATATGCAATGCTTTCAAGAAAGGTATTTCATTCAAAAGCTGGTCATTCTTTGAAGCCTCAACTTGAAGCATGGTTTCTATTTAAATTTTTTCCTGTGACTGTTGAGCTTCAATGACCCAACTCCATGAGACAATTTGGCACTTCCACCTGGCGTATTATTGACTCTCATTACATATAGTCCTGCTGAGGAATATAGATAACACTGAACGCAGAAAAGACACTAACGCAGAAAATATTTTTGTTTTTAACTCAACCTGAATAAATCTGTGCGAGCCCAGACTTATTTCCCAACAGTCTAAAAAAGTGTTTGAATAAATTCCGTTTCTAGTTCTAAAAGCAAATCGTTTTCTTCGAAAAATTCCTATTGCTTATGATTTTGCTCACCGATAGAAAGAAGAGGATGATTTCTCGGGACCTAAACCAGCGTTGAGACTTCATGCGTCCTCGGTCAGTGCCTCTATTAAAGAATCAGTTTCTTACGAATATAATTGTGTATGGCACGAGTCCCTAGGATGTGGACCAACTAAACGCATGCTTTTTGTAATAAATCTGCGACATTTCTGCTCTCTCTCCAGAAAAGACTGAAGACAACTTATTGCCATTCTTACGGGATACTTTGCTTTATTAACCTAGTTTGTTATGAGAGGACGACTATACTTCAGATAATTTCCTCTGTTGTTGTCCTACCTTTCCTCGGCTGAAATGTCAGATCTTCGATGATGACATGGTGAGTGCTTATATGGTCCTCATCGCCGAAGTGCATCCTCGGATTTCTGCGAAAGTCAAATAGATTTCAAAAAAATGGATGATAAGGTATTCGCTTTGTGGAATTACAATGGGCCGCCGCGCCGCCAGAATTAATGACCATTCGGGCCTGATTTATGGCATTTTCCATCAGACTTGCCAGAACTTCCGGCCAACGATCTTCGCATTATTGACAGACATTCTCCTTGAGGGCTTCAAGAGTCTGAGGCATGCCGACATAGACTCGTGACTTCAAAAAACTGCACAAAAACAAGTATGAAACGAGTTAATCAGGCGATTTTGCTGGCCTGTGCAAATTCCAATTCATTCAATTAGGGAAGGAGAAAGATGTTGGCCATGGATCTGTAGCGCTCGCTGTCCTTAGTAATGTTTTGGTTCGTGGCATTTTCATCTTTTTTTACGTCGTAATATTTGCCCAGTTGGTGGTCGGACCACCAGAAATTTACTGCTCCAACACCACCGACGAATTATTCTGCAAAAACATCGAAGCAATTATTCCGCGTTCTTTAGGAGTACAGCAAATTCATGTATTTTACGTCTGTATATTTCACAAATGTCAAATTAGAATTGACATTTGCCACCATTTGCAAAAGTGATAGCATCTTCCGAAAGGGTGACTTTTACAACACCTTGTATAACTCGAACCTTTAACTGTTGCACTGGTGACTAATTATCCCGGCTTTCCATAGATACCAGAAAGCTTTCTATTTCTAATGCTAATGTGGTTATCCAATACAGTAAAGCTCCTTTTATCTTCTTCAGATCAACGGCTCTGTGTAAAATTTGTTCACTTATACTGCAAATTGTTGACATTATGTGCTCGGCGATCACTGAGTCGGACTTCTCGCTGCGCGTTCCTAGCATGTTTGGCAATTTTGCACTTTTTTACATCAGCATCAGTTCCGATGGCTGTATGCATGCACAATGTTTTAATAGCAGTTGCTGTTCGGTAGTATTGGCAACATCCCATTTTTATTCTTTGCGGGTTCAGTTGGATACTAAAAAATCATCAGGATTGCCACTGTAAAGTATTATACAAAATGATACCAAGAGATGCAAAGCTTGCTTTCAAAATCAAACTTATGGTTGTCTAGTTTCTAGATAAATGAGTTCCCAGTAGGGACTGAAAGGTTTCCTCTCTCAATCACATTTTTGAGTGAATTGCCTATTTTTCAAGGCACCTACTGGTTGCATTAATTGAAGCACTTTTCGACCTTTGACTTAGCATTTTAAATTCTTCCAGAATTCGTCTAAATGTAGGTATTTAAAAGCTTTCAGCTACATTTGCGCGGTTTCTCCATAGATCAGGGTTTTACGGAGTTGAACCTACCCCGTTTAAAAATATTCCATCCTATTGAACAAGAGACTCTCGTTGGGCGCCACTAATTATTATTAATTCCATCGCAATTATAAAAAATAAACTCTAACCCAACCCTACTTTTGTTCACTATTTCAAGGCGGCTCAGCAATGCGTGGAGATCTTAAGTGGCCACCACCAGAGTACAAGGAGGCGGCAGCTGTTGAAAATGAAGAAAGGCGCAAAATAGCCGCTGGACCAGTGTGCCGGCCAAGACGCATCAATAAGGTAGTCAAACTCTACAAAAATACATTCAAATTGCCTAAAACTCTTTACTTTTAGGACTACACACAGTTCTTTGCTAAAAATGCTCTCAGCCATCACTATCCCAGCTACAAAACTCCACCGGGCACTCAACACATTTATGGCACCTACTAAACGGACAACGATTTATGGACGATATGACCTATCTATCAAGCTAACAACATAAAAACGAAATACTAACCTAAAATGCAAAATGAAAAAAAAGCCAATAAAAAAAACACAAAAAAAAAACACTAACCTACTTACACTTTCGATAGTTAGCTACTCTTTTTTCTGATAAATATTAATGTACTTTTGGACATATAGCAAGCAATGACTGCGTACAGTGTTGAGCTACAAATTGCCATCGGCAAATGAGTAAGTCAAATATTTCTTCAGAAGGATCTCGATAACTCCGCTTCTCATCACGGTAATTCTAAGAACATCTATAAATAAAAAAGCAAGCGCAGCTATCGACGTCCTTTGAACAAATATAACCGAAAATATATCCGATGAAACAAACATAGCACAACTCTGTTTCACAGTCATTCAACAACAGTCTATACATAATAATTTATATCTTGATGAACAAAAAGTATAAACAAAAAAAAATACCTTTTCATAAGAACCAAAAATTTATATTTATATTTATATACGTATTCATATTTATTTATTATATTTTAACCAATTTTTCGAGTGTACTCTACTAATTTGTTTGTTATATTATTTTGTTGTTGCATGAACAAAAAACACAAAAAAAATCTATAAAAAAAATGTATACAATCACACTATATATAACTAACTTATCTAAAGAAAGAAAAAAAAACGAATAACTAATCAAATTTAACGAGCTTTAAAAAGTATAAATCGAATTAACCAAATGTAGTAAAGCTTAAAAAAAATATACAAAAATCTATTTTTAAAACAAATTGATAGCCCTTTTCGATAACACCTTAATTAGCACCAATATACAACGAATTAGATCATAGTTGAATTACTGTAGTTAAAGAAAAGGATGCATCAATGCAAAAATAAATTAAAAAAAAAAAACAATGTATTGCCATTAAACAATGCTTAACATCGATTTCGAATGAATTTATGATTTTTTGTTTTTAATTATTTTTTTGAGAAAAACTTTTCAACTCGAAACGAAAGAAATAATTTAATTTTTTTTGAGTTTTTATTTTTTACATACGATTTAGCGAACATCCATCTAAAGTCTACATTTTTGTGGAGTTGCGTTTTTCTATATAACTAACTACTATATCGATTATTGTTGTGAAAAATGATTTTGGCTATAGGGATGCTAACAGCCAATAAAATTGCCTCCTTATAAACCAAGCCTTCTAAAACTGATGGATATGTGAATTATACACCTTTTATAGATAGGAATGCATAATTATTGAGAGAGAGTTAATTATTTAAGACGATAACAGCTTTGTGCCATTTTGAGTTTAATTCAAAATAAAAGCAAAACATCACGAAATCATAATATACAAATAAAGTAAAAAAATAATAATGAATGGGATCCAAAATATAGATATACCTACGTACATTTTAAGGATAGAGACATCCAAATCCTGTATATTGTAATAACACCTTTGTAATAAATATTTCTGTTGTTCTTTATTGTAATAAATGTGAAGTTGTAAGCTGGATTATGAAGGCTTTTTTTATTTCAATATTAGTGGCGTAAGTATGAGTATAGGTAAATTTTTGTGCCGACATTTTTTTACAGGAACAGACAACAATTATTTTTGGCTAATAGATTTTGCAGCTCGTAATACGATGTAAGTAACATTACGTTTGGGTGACTATGAATCCACATTCAGGCATGCCCGTCTGCAGATATTCAAACCGCTGCGTTAGCCAAATCGCGCATGCGTTAAAAAGGATGCCATTTCTGCAGTGTCAGTGTGCACACAATCCAAGAGATTGAGTATGTTCTCTTTGTATCTAGATTCAGAGTTCTGTTATCTAACAAGTGTAAGTGTTCCCATCGAACCGCTCAAAAGAAATAAAATGGTCAGCCTAAAAACTAAATAATTCTAATGAAGATCGCTTACCTAAGATACGCTCAGTGCTAGTTATTGTTTATTCTTCTCACTTTGATAAGTACATTCTCAAGTCATTGACGGACGAAAGTAAATGTGGTTTTTGAACTCAAAGCTCACATTTTGACCAATATTCGAAAACCCTAGTGAAGAAGCGAGTGGACTGCAAATCTTGGCTATCAAGCTTACTGCTTTCGTTTTTAGTTTTTGGATTATGAAAATACGTCTTCATCCTAATAGAATTTTTAAAAATATTTTCGAATACATTCACCCTTATGGTTAGGTTAGGTTAGGTTGAATAGGGTGTGAGTTCATCACATTGGACCCATCGCCATCTCTGGGGAACCTTAACGGTCAAATAACCTAAACCACTTCGCCCAAGCAATTAATTTCCCTACAGAACCTGAAAATTGTTTCAGTTTTGTTTGCGAGGCCAACCTCCTCCAAATTGTAGAAGAAGTACCTACCGAGGAATTTCCTCCTATACCGAGCAATAGCTTGACATTCACAGAGGAGATGATTTATGTCCTCTGTGACATGCAAGTCTTCGCAATACCTGCATATGTCCGTATCTGTTAGACCTAATCTCATAGCGTGTCTCCTTAGAAGACAGTGCCCGGAGAGTATCCCTATTACCATTCGTAGCCTTGATCTACTGAGCCTTAGTAATTCTACAGATTTTTTCCGATCTAGCTTAGGCCACAGAGCCTTAGAGACCCTGTGCCCTACTATATTCAACCATCTCTGATCTGCCCTGTTTTTAATATTCTCGAGAATAATTCTCTTGGCCACGGCTATTGGTGGTCTAATGCCCCCAATTGTTTCATTAGGTGGAAGCTCTGCTCCGGTTTTGGCCAGAACATCAGCCCTTTCGTTACCCTCAATATCACAGTGTCCGGGTACCCAACACAATCTGACTTGGTTCTGCGCGCATAATGCTCTGAGCATTGTGCGGCAGCTCCTGACTAGGTCAGATTTGATGATAAAGAACTCTAGCGCTTTTAGCGCAACCTGACTATCAATGTAGATAGCGATATTCTTGTTGGATATTGATCCCATATCAAGTAGATCCGCGGCTTTAAGCACGGCCAGAACCTCTGCCTGGAACACACTGCATGTATCCGGAAGTCTTAATGACACTTGTAGGTCTATATCCCTGGAGTATATACCTGACCCTGTACCCTCCTTAGTTTTGGAACCATCCGTATAAATCGAAATTTCATTTTCATTCGAAACCTCATTCTTTTGCCAGTCCTCCCTATCTGGATATTGTACTTCGTACGGTGTGTCGAAGTCAATTTCCCCCAAACTTTCATCCGTTTTATCGGGGATGTTGGAGAAGGATTCCATTAGTATGGAGCTATGTCATACCTGTCTGGTTTTGAAGAACCCTGCGTTAGTTAGCCGAAGCGCACTATTACCTGCTTGCAATTTTATTTGTAGGTCCAGGGGTAAAAGATACATAAACGCCTCAAGTGCAGCTGTGGGTGTGGTGCGTAAAGCACCAGTGATGGCAGTGCAGGCTGTTCTTTGTACCCTGGTCAACATATCCCGTATATATAACTTATTTGTGGCTTTCCACCAAACAAGAGCTCCATAGGTAAGGATGGGTCTAACCACCATGATGTATAACCAATGCATCATTGTTGGACTCAATCCCCATTTTTTTCCTGCTGTTCTCTTACAGAGGAAGAGAGCATTATGAGCCTTTCGGACTCTTTCCTGAACGTTAAGTTTCCAATGAAGCGGAGGCATAGAAGGCGGTAGCAGTGGTAGCAGTGGTAGCAGCGGTGGTAGAGGCAGAAATGGAGAAACTAATGTTTACATCAATGATGCTCTTACTAAATATACGCGTGCATTGTTTATGAAGGCCAAAGAGGCGAAGAAGCAGAAGGGGTTTAAGTATTTATGGTACAAAGAAAATAAAATACTAATGAGAAAGGTTGAAGGTGGAAGAATCATCACAATAAGATCTTTTAATGATCTTGCACTAATATAGTGCTTTTTCATTTTGTTTTACATTTTGTTTTTTTAATAAATGTTTTCCAATGATCTAAATGATGATTTTTCTACCTATGATCTTCTGAACTCTAATTGTGAAGATGTATTTACTAATGAATCGTATTGCTTAAACAAAATCTTTTTCGTTCACCAAAATATCCGAAGCTTAAGGGAGAATTTCACGTCTTTAACGTCGCATCTAAATTCATTTGCTTGCATGCCTGATTTTGTTGTAGTCTCTGAAATTTGGATTTATAATATTTGTATGAAAAACAGGATTGTGAGTTTTTTGGATAAAATAAACTTCTTCAGTTCAGTTCAGTTCGGATTCCAGAAATGTAGATCTACAGAAGACGCTCTTCTTCGCTTTTGTTCGCAGATATTTGAGAACCTGGATAAAAAGAAATGTACAGCCGGATTGTTTGTTGACATAACTAAAGCATTTGACATGGTTAACCATGACATTCTGCTCCGCAAGATTGAAAATGCTGGATTTCGTGGTTTTATTTATGAGTGGTTTAAGTCATACCTTAGAAATAGGTCGCAAAGAGTTAAGATTGATGATATTAGGAGCGATGTAAAGTTTCTTAATATTGGGGTTCCTCAGGGTTCTGTTTTGGGACCATTACTGTTCTTAATTTATATTAATTCGTTGTTTTATTTGCCGTTTAAGGGACTACTGACAGCATTTGCGGATGATGTGGGTTTTGCTTATGGTTCAGATAGTGCTTTAAATCTTATCTCGGACATTAACTTTGATCTTCATCTCTTAAGAATCTGGTTTGCGGAGCATAAACTGATTATCAGCTCAAAAACTAAAATTATGTTTTTCAGTTTGGTGGCGCAAAATAATATTGAAGCTGATTTATACTTTCATGCAACTGATTGCCTAAGATTTCAACTATCTTATTGCACTTGTAATCCAAGTCTGTCTGCTTGTAATTTTCATAGTAGTCTCAGCTGCAGCAATAAATGTTTTAAGATTGAAAGTGTTTCTGAATTTAAATACTTAGGCCTAACAATTGACTCAAGGATGAGCTTTAATAACCACACGCAAAATTTAAGAAATTATTTTCGTGGTGCTCTCAGGCATTTTTACTCTTTGCAAAGGATTTGCTGTACTCAACTTTTGCTAAAAATCTATTATGGAATCTTTCATTCTAGATTGCAGTATGGTATTACCTGCTGGGGAGGAGCTTATGTAAATAAAATTCAGCCTCTTTTATCAATTCAAAAGCATACTTTAAAAAAAATCTGTCGAAAACCCCGCTTACACCCTAGTTTTCCATTGTTCAGAGATTTGAGAGTTCTTCCGGTCCGTCACTTGTACTGCTATAAAGTGCTTAAGATGTTCTTTATGAGATCAGGGAATCTTAATTTCAGACTCATCAACAATTATAGTTTACGTGTTAACTCCTTAAATCAAGTTTATGTACCTGCTTTTCGTACAACCGCGTTTCGTAATTTTTATAGTGTTGTTTCATACCGTTTATTTAACCAACTTCCACCTTTTGTAAGAGGACTTATACATCATCATGCATTTGTTAAACAAGTAAAAAATTGGCTTTTTGGCCTTGACCTTAAAAATATAGAATCTTTGTTCCATGTTCTTCGTTGATATTTTGGTGAAAAATTTTAGCTGAATTTCGTAATGTTATTTTCATCGTAATAGTACTTACTTGAATTAAAAATATGTTGAGAAATTTTTTATTGGGTCACCCCACCCATCATTTCAATTTAAGTTTCATTTTTTATGGCCTAAGTGGCATTATCTCTATTTTTTTAAAAAATATGTATGTCACTATTATTTCTTTTTGAAGCTATAGCATGCAAACATTGTAATTAAAATATTGTAATACATTTTAAGAAATAATAAATAATAAATAATAATAATAATAATAATAATAATAATAATTCAATTTTTTATCTAGGACCATACCAAGATCAGGGCTGACTTTATGCGACTAAAGTTGCATTTTTCCCCTTTTTTTCTTTCTATCCCCAATGAGACCACTTTTCCAAAATTGTCCATATTTGCCCCTTTTCTGTATTTCGTTGATAGTTCTTCCCATTTTGAAAAAAAAAATCACTTTTTGTATGAAATACGAAATGTGACATAATAAATACCTACTTGATGAAACTACTTCACAATTAATTGGGATCTGAATGCGTCCTTTTTCTATCGGCCAGAGGTATCAGCTATCAGCTATTTATGTCCTATTGTCATAAGTTTAGGCATTAACAGTTTAGCTATAACCATGTTCAATGCAACAATAAGGTAGAACGAGATGAAAATATGTGTAAGCCACTTAACCTTAGTGAACTCCCTCGTTGTAGTTTTTTTTTGTTGTGCCATTTGTGGGCAGATTAGTATTGCCCCTTTTTTGTACGCAAATCCCCTTTTTTTTGCCCCTTTTTCAAAATCTTCGAAGTCAGCCCTGACCAAGATATCTTGCGCTATCCGAAAGGGAAAGCTTCACTCCACCAATCCTGGGTAGTTTGAAGGGTGGTATCTTGTATTTTGTACTAAAAAGTACTAGTTCTGTCTTTTCCGGGTTGACACGAAGTCCACACCCTTCCGCCCATTTTCTGAGCTTGTTGAGGGCTGATTCCATGGTTTCACTCAAAGTGTTCAAGAATTTACCCCGAACTAGAATTGCCACATCATCCGCATAAGCGGTTACGCTAAACCCTGCGTTATTGAGTTCTTTAAGTATATAGTTTATGACAAGAACCCAGAGAAGAGGAGATATAACCCCTCCCTGGGGAGTGCCTCTAGTAACCGATTTTCTTATTGAACTGTGTCCGAGAGTGGAATTGATATTCCTGGTGACAAGCATCGTGCAAAGCCAATTGGTGATGCTATGATCTACCTTTATCTTTTCCAGAGCGCGATTAATTGCCTCTGCCCTAACGTTATTGAAAGCCCCTTCGATGTCTAAGAAGGCAGCTAAAGCAAATTCCTTGTGGTGTAAGCTTTGTTCTATTTTACCTACCACTTCATGTAGAGCTGTTTCTACCGATTTACCTTCTAAGTATGCGTGCTGAGCATTGCATAGATTTCCATTGCAACACTTGCTTCTTATATGGATATCAAGAAGCCTTTCGAGTGTCTTGAGGAGAAATGACGAAAGACTGATGGGTCTATAGTCCTTCGCAGAGGTATGGCTTGATTTACCTGCTTTGGGTATAAAAACCACTCGTACCTCTCTCCATGCCGTGGGTATGTAGGCAAATTTAAGTCAATGTATAAAAATTTCCCTGATTCTACCTGTAACCATAGCCGGGGCCTTTTGCAGCATAGCTGGCAGAATGCCATCAGGGCCCGGTGCTTTATATATTCAGAGAAGGACATTATAGCCCAACGTACTTTTTTCCAAGTGAAAAGGTGTTCTATTTCGGCTTCGGTTGACACGTCAGCGTACTCATAATGCCCATTCGGGTTCGAAGCCGTTGGAGTGCTACTTCCTGGAAAGTGAGCTTCAACTAAAGCTTCTAGAACTTCCTCACTGCTTTCAGCCTATGCACCATTAGATTTCCTAATAAAGCTGGGTACTACCGCATCTTTAGCAATAATCTTGCGAAGTCTGGAGGCTTCGCTGGTATCTGCAATCGATTCACAGAAAAGCTTCCAGGATTTCCTTTTAGATCGTCTAATCAAGTATTTAAACTCTCTCTCATTCATCCATATTCTACGTGGCGTTTATATTAAACGAGAGATGGCGTTTTTTGATTCGAGTCAATTTAGTGTCGTTTTGATATCGGTATTCTATTCCTTGAACGCCTCATCTCTCATTTATTTTACATTCCACATGAGTTCCACACCAACAACTGATAATTGACAAGAAGGTATTTATGGCAGCAAAAGGGGAAGATTTTTCTTTTGGTAAATTGTTTAACACACGGAATTTAAATCCAAACAAAACCAAACGAAAAAAGTGTCGAACAGTCCTAATGGTCGCGATATTACATCAGTTTAAATCAAGAAGATGAGGTGAATAAGGTGTTCGTCTTCTAAACGGGTCGGGTGAATTGCGACCGGGTGAGTTGCGATGACCCCCTTCTAAACTGTTGTATAGGTATTTATGTTTTATATTTTAAAGTGCCAGTTATTTTAAAACTGGCTTCGACATTGCGTTTTCTTGCGGTGGTGGAGGGAATGATTTTAATTTGGGTATTGCCCTTAGTAAAATCCTAACAGACATGCTTACCGTCATCGAAGAAAATATACATATACCACACTGGATAAACATGCATTACACGGAAGAAGAAAGGAATTGTGCAAAAATGATGTTTTACCAAAAGGCTGGAATTTGATTTGATCGGGGTTTGTTATTTTCACCCTAAGAGAATTATGAAATCACTGCATAAATATAAACAATTACCAAAACTCACATGTATTTTCTTAAATTTTCATCCTAGTCGTTTAAGAATTTGTAATCGAAAATAATCGGCGTTTTATGAGTCGTTTTGTGCAACTAAAACGACAGTCAGAATGCGAAAAACTGTGTAGAACTGGTGTTCCACACTACTTAAACGCCACATGTCGTTCAACGACATAAAACGCCTAGAATTACGCCACATGTAATACCGATTTCAGAAAACGCCATTTTTGTCGTTTAATATGAACGCCACGTAGAATAAGGGTGATTATAAGGAAAATTAATCAGGGCATTTTTCTCAATGATCAAAACAAATACCAGTGCAGTGTCAGCGTAGTAGGGGCGGGGGCATTTCGTTTTGTGAACATTCAGTTTTAATTTGTTGCTTTTTAACTAAAGGCAACTGAAGATCTTCCATCATTAGCCGTTGACATTCTTCAGCGGAGTCACCTTCGATGTATAAAAGTGCAACTAGCAAATGAGGCTAGTTTAGCATGGCTTATAATATTCTCCAGGTCATTGATGTAAATAATGAAAAGCAATGGTCCGAGAATTGAGACTTGAGGTATTCCTAACATTGCGGGTAAAACTGCAGAGTAGCTGCTATTTACCTTTGTGACTTGGAGACGACGTACCAAACAGCTTCTAAACCATTTCAATGCAGCGCCATTAGTCCCATACTTAGACAGCTTCTCCAATAGGATGTTCCGGTCTATAGTCTAAACTGAGGAGAATTTCTTTCGACAAAGTTAAACAAAAACAAACTAATACAACCATTTATCTATATACATACTTAACGCCGCGCCGTACCCTGTCGGGGAAGTTGGGAAATAGTCTTCTCAAATGAAACGTCTCAAATAGTCAAATATCGACAAAACGTCGTGAAAGTAAGGGATAAGGGTAATTGTTTATGTTTAAACATTCCCGCTTGATGAATCGATGGATTTTTCAATTTGCTTCAAAGATAGCAAAACCATTTTTTGCACCGGTCAATAATTTTGGCATACTGTACAATCACTTAAAGGAGTCTGATGATGAATTAGTGGTGTACTTCGAAATAGCTATCATTCCTACCAAAGTGACTGTATTTTGCGTTTGAAACCATCAACAAGGTCTTCATCCGCATTTGCTTCTGCGCCATAGAACAGGACTCTAGGCTAATGAGGGTCTTATATAGAGTCTCATTAAGATGCTATGTGCGTATATTTTGTTTTGCCCTCATTCACCACTAAACCCATTTTTTCTGCTTCTGTGCTAATACTTGCAAACGCACCAGTGACAGCTCACTGCGTTCTGTCAATTATGTCAATGTCGTCAGCGTATGCTATTTTGGTGTTAAAATTCTCCTGGTACGATCTTGACGCTATATACCTTGATCTTGACGTCATACTTAGCACATTGCTCATGTTGAGGAGGTCGTAGAAACACTCTTTGATAGCATCGCCTTTATCATCCGTGGGGACGTGAACGCACATCAGGTTAATATTGGCGAATTAAGCCTTGATGCGGATAGTCAAAGCGTTCACTAACGTGCCGAAAGTTCAAGACATCTTGCCTTAGTCTGCCGCTTACAAGAATTCCCGTCCAAATAGTCGCTACTTTTAATCCATCGCAATCACCGCTTTTCTTGGATGGAGGTAGCGTAATCACCCACCCCTATTCCCGTTGGCGTTTGTTGTAAACGACTAATATTTCATTTCATTTTTAAGGCGATGTTTGCAAATTTTTTGTGACAAACGATTTGAAATAACAGTGAAAGCATAGAAAAAGAAATAAAATCGTTAACAAAAGTTCGGGAAAAATCAGAATACCATTTATATCTGAATATCTGCTTTATAGCAGCTTAGGGCCTCCGTCAATTGTACGGCTGCACACGGTCTGTTCAGTTCAGGGTTCGAACGTAAAATGTGCAGATGCGAACGTCATTGTCGTTTGTTCATTTTGTCGGGTTGTCAACAGTGAGTCCTTATCGGAGGCTTTTAGTTGCTTCGTAATCGCTGCTGTTTTCCGTGGTTGGGTAGTTAACCCGATGCAAAGCCCCCAACCTGGAGGCCAAGCCCTTTTTGTGAGCCCTTAAACGAAAGTGCCGGATATTCCGGAGTCAGTAACCCTCTTCGGGGATTTGTGAGTTCCGTTGATTAATGTCCTCAGCTCCAAATACGTATAGAAGTAACATTAAGGTATCTGTCATGCCGACTGTTGATGTCACCGTTGATTCAATCGGGTGAATTCATCAGCCGCATGTCCTCTTTCTGAGGGGCTCATGTAATGTCGATTTCCATTGGGCAAGAAAAAGCACTTTTTTCAGATTCAGATCACTTTTACGAATCTAGATTCGCTGGTTACCTCCCAGCGCAAGCACAATTTATGTGTATGAATTAATTACAACAAACTGTGCACACCCAAACACCCACCTGTCGGTTAGTGCTATTTATTAATGATCGCCAAACTAGTCATACAGTTCGAACCATTGACATACTATACATGGACTGCTAACGCCAGCGGCCAATTGTTCGTTGAAGCAAACATAAGCACTAGCTCTTTTGGTTCACGGACAAAACACTCATGTCATCGAGCAATTCGTGCGATTTTGTTTGAACGTTCGAAATAATTTGAATAAGTCGATATTTTGCCCGGTTGCAATGTTTCTACAATGGATGGCACTGTGTTCTATGTACAAAAATAGCAAAGGCCGCAAAGGCGCGCAGATGTTTCATACTTTCGCCGCACTAAACCAAAAGGGCTGGTGCTTATGTTTGCTTCATTTTTCCTCGCAGGTTTGTACGAAACTGAGGATTCAGTACGTATATGGAAACGAAGTTATTTGGAGCCAGTCAGCCAGGTAATGGATTTATTTTTCGGCTATAGCGAGGTATCCGTCGGAACGGAGAATTTTCCGCAACGCATACTCCGTCGGAGACTCAGATTACATTCGAGGTATCCGTCTTCGAAAAGAATAATTAAAATGCGACGATTTGACATGATATCGTTTCGTTGTACATCTGGGTTTTCCTTATTCAGTGCTTGTTTTTCGTTTGTTTTTGCCCTGGTAACACGAATTTAAGCAACAAATATTGCTAAATTTTTTTGCTTTATTGCTTTCATTTATCATCACTTTACTGCAAACCGTAAACAAATTCCACAACCAATTCCAATTCCAATTCCTGTCGGATCGGAAGAAAATTCGTATGAAGCTGTCACAAATATCAGTAAAAACGCACTTGATCGCACTGAAACGCAAAACGCCAGTGTGCGTTACATATTTGTCGGAACAAAGTTCCGAAAAGCTGTTCCGAAGTATACCTCGACGCCAAAATCCTCCGATTCGTATAAAATCGGAGAATTTTCCGTTCCGACGGATACCTCGCTAGGGCAGTTTTGTCTCGGTTAAGACGAGGTACGTATACTAAAATGTCAGTTTTTTGTTTTTTTTTCTTGCTGATGTCTTTAATCACCCCTATTCCCGTTGGCGTTTGTCGTATACGACTCATGTTTCGTGTCGTTGTAAAACGATGTTCAAATTTTTTTTTAAACTTTTGTTTACCAATTTTATTTCCATATCTATGTGTTTACCATCATTTCAATTCATTTGTTTAAAAAAAAGTTAATAACACCGACTTAAAAACGAAGTGAAATACGAGTCGTTTACGACAAACGCCAACGGGAAGAGGGATGAATATTATGCTAGTATTTTGTTATTTTGTTGTATCTTTCATTAGAAAGAATGAGGAATATAAATAAAATTTATCAAACAAGTTGCTTTATTGTTCTATATCGAATTGTAATTGAGCTCAAACATTTTAGTACACATAGTCGCCGGCCGAACAAAATTGTAACGAGTCAGATCAAATTAAAGCGACTACATACCTATTGTAACTGATTCTTAACCCTAATTGGGTTCACGGTCCTCCTAACTTACCACTTACAAAGTCTAACTTCCGTATCAAAATTGCTCATGTAAATTCGAAAAATAAAAGGCAAGCCTTTCACCAAAAGCTCATTCATGGCGGATTCATTTTTTTAACTCAAATAACAACATTACACGAGACATCTACTACTACTTATTTCATAGCTTTTATCTTGTACAATCTTATTAATTAATTTGTTATAAAAAAAAGATATAAGCTAAAAAGAAACATTAAGAATATTCGCCTCTATCTTTAAGCTCGAATTTGACACTGGCAACCATTTCACGTCTTCATAGTTCATACTCATACAAATTATTTTTACAACCATAAATGGTTCAATTAATTAGTTTATCCTGTCTACACTCTACTAGTGTACAACTCACTTGTTTACTAGTTTAAAAATACAAATCATGGTTATTTGAAAAGGAAAGCTACATAATCTAGTCGTACAATTCTTTAACATCGTTTACGCCTGGTCCTTATGCTCTCTAAGAGATGTCAATTACAAAAATGTGTTAAAATTAAGATTATATTTAAAAATATATATAGTATATGTAATATGTTGTTTATATGCATTTTTTTTACGTTCAGTTATTGAATGAGATATAAATAATAAGAACAAATAAAAAACAAAAAAAAAAAAAGTCCATTGTTTGCAAGAATTAGGCTCTAAACTATTGCTCGGAAGATGGTGATGTGTTTTGGGCATCCTCTTGTATGTCCACATCCATTTCTTTGCAGCTCGTGGAAGGTGCTCTTACGGAACTGTGCAAATTATTTGGTTGTATGTCTGAGTCATAATCGTCATCGTCATCGCCTTCTTCTTCTATGAGCTTACGAGCCATACGAACCGCTTCGAACTCGTTGTAATGAGCTTTTCGACGTTTTTCAAATTCTAGTCGACGACCTGCAATAAATAATAGATATAGAATAGAAGCTGTACTTGATTTCGGTGGGTGTGTTATCATGTTGTTAAGAGAAAACGTAAATGGATGAATATATAGGCCAGGGATTCCCTAACTGTGCGTCGCGACGGGTTGATGTTGGCAGATTGTGGCGGTCATTGTGTTTTGGTGGCGTCTGTTTAATCTGTGGGTTTACTGTTCTGTCACCGATGACAAACCACTGGCAAGGTAGACGATTTAAAATGAGTGTTGGTCAGTGCCAAAGTTGCGCCCTTTTTACGGCAGACTCTCCAACGTTTGGTGGCCAAATTCGAGACAACCGGTTCGGTAAGCAATCAACCCATACTACAATAGCAAACCAGATCGGCCAAGAACATTGCCGCAGTCCGTGAAAGTGTACAGGAGAACCCAAAGCAGTCAATTCCTTGCCGTGTACAAGAAGTCGGCTTTTTGCTTACATCAACTTGGCGCATTTTGCCAGCCAAGATCGAACTGGCTCCGTTTATTTGCTGACTGGGTTTCGAACCGTTTGCCGCATTTTTGGATTAATGCCTATGTTAACAAGCTAAATTGCTGAATATGCGACAACGCCAACTAACACGAGGTGGCAATTCATTCATAAAAAGCTGTTTGGTGAGGATTTTAGACCGGCACGCGACGTCATTGCTCAGTACTTTTTCTTTAAAATGGCGTTGGTGGGGTGATCATCAACGGCGAGCGCTACAGAACAATGCAAACCGATTTTTTTGGCCGAAATTAAACGATATGGAGGTAGACGGTATGGATGTGGCTCTAAAAAAAAAACGTCGCTATGCAACATACAGCGACGCCACAATGGACATTCTGCATGATCAAGAACGATTTGAGAGTGTATGGTTATTTCCAAGATCATGATATTAAACACGGCTAGACCATTTCTGGTGAGGTTGCCTGAAATCGCAGCTCAATGCGAATAAAACGCAATCGACCGTTGCCCTTTAACCCAACATAACCAATGCCATCATAACCAATGCCATAGCTTAAATTCAGCGGGATCTATGCGGCAGATTGGACCACTCGGATTCGTGTCACCATGAGAAGCTGCAGCGGACATTTGAACATGGTGTTACAATCTATACAATAATGGCACACATGGGCCTTTTAGATTTTGGTAATACCTCGCACACAGCTTGTGTTATTCCATTGCAAAGTAGACCCATTCTTATTGAAAAACCCTATAACCCTATTCACATGTCTGTGCTTTGGTCCGTTGTGTAAAAATCTTATAACGCTGTATAGAAAAGCTTGGGAACCCCTGTTATAGCCTAAAACGCATTCTTTGGAAAAAAGTAATAATAATAATAATAATGAAGAGGGTTTAGTGCACTGCGACCTTGTGGTCTATTGTGCCCCCTGCTTATACCTTGGAAAGGTTCATGCCCTTTTCCAGAGCCCCATCGTTTGAGGGTTTTTGCTCTGTCTCTAGACTTGGAAAGAATATCAACTGTAGAGCACTTCATCCAGTCCAGTTTCTTTTATGAATCTGAGAATGAGTAGTGGGTCCATGGTTTGTATATCCTTATCTGTTATCTGGTACTTGCCCAGATGTTTGATCCTCCTGTGGGTCAGTGCCCCACAACGAGGCTAGTTGCACAATGACTTTACTTCGTCTTCTTCATCTTGAGAAAGATGGAAAAGGCAAAGCTGATAGCTCCTGAACCCTCGCTCTGTAGTGCAACACACTAACCATTGACCGACTCCGCTCACTGTAGTACGGTTGTCGTTAAGTGGTTGACTTTTTAATGGAGATGTACCTATGACAAAAAATACAAACAAATGGCAGTCGCGTATTAAGTAAAGTACGACACGCCTACCTTAAACGTAAATCAATGGAAAGCGCCCTTTATATTGTGGTAGGCAAATTAATATAAAGGCGTCATTCTATACTCCATGTTATCCTGGAGAAGAAATGTCCAACTAAGGACAAAAAAAGAATTCATATTCATTGCAGAGTTAATAGGTTTTTAGGTATCGGATGTTCTACACATCATGAGGAGCCACTGGTTCCCAAGCCAGACGATAAATTGATGGTCAATAATTAACAAATCGAAATGCAAGTTCATTTCCTGACAGGATAGAAATAAATGTTTTTCTAAAGTTGATTATATATGCGGAGAATTGACTGTCAGAATTCAAACCTATTCAGTCTGATGACGGATTAGTGGTGTACTTCGAACTGGCTACATTTCCTACCAAAAGTGGCAGCAATAATTCGTAGACTAAAATTCATCAGGGCAAAACCCAATTAGCGAGAAACATTCTCACTGCTGACGGATTTTTTTTTTGTTATATTTATTCTTAAGTATCACCTTTAAAAGGGGATTCACAATGGACCTTTGAATAATGAATTCTCTTCCATTCCAACACACACGACCCGGTATGACACGGCAATTACATACTTCTTCAAGTGTACTTTTAAATTATTCTTATAATCATTTTTCCCATTACTTCAATGATAACCTTAAAATCTGCTACAGACTCAAATAAATAAGAAAAACAGGTTACATAATTTATGATAATCGTTGTACAACAGACTGTTCTCTACCGCAAAAAAAAGAAACGAAAAGATGTCGCCATGGCTAAATTTAGATAATGTCTCAACCCACGCAATCGGCTGAAAAAATCGCAAGCTTCCATGAACTGTTTGTGATTTCCGGTTTCGGAATTTATGAGAACACCTGGACAACAACAAATAAACTTGTACTTGCCCCGCCAACAAATTCCATATGCCCACCATTTGTAAACAAACTTTCTTGTAATCTAGATTTCTTAGCTCTGCTTTCTCAGCACATTTGTCACAGTTATCCAACACACAGTGGACTTATTGGCCGCCACCTGTGGACTAATACACCCCCATTGCAATGCTACAAAAACATTACGCCAAAATCGATTGAAAATTATCGCCGCCGAAGTCATGTGTGTGCAAATTCGTGTAAGCCAAATTTAGAATTAGCCGGCGCAGTAGGGGCGAGGTGGGAAGCGCTTACAGAAGGTGGGACAAGTCAACCTGTAGCAACGCTCTCTCCGCCTACCAAATAACAACGAGGTGGTTAGTCAAACGGGTAAGGTATTTTTGGTTGAAATGTCATGACACCCAAGCAAGTTGAATATCCAAGGACAAACAAGGCGACGACGTTATAAATTAGTACAAAAGGGTCAGCATACAAAGAACGAAAGAACATTTCAATCGATTACATACCCTTCTGTTCCTCAGTCTCAATTCCGTCGTCAGATGAATCTTCTTCGTCGTCATCATCAAAGGAAGACGTTCGGGCGTTTGCGGCCATCCGTAATCTAAAAAAAGAAACAAACAATTACAACACAATACACAAAGGATATCGGCTCTCTTCACTCCAACTCACTTTTCGGCCAGCAACTCAGCATCCAGCTGGTCACAGTGCTCAAAATCTGTGTCTGCGTAGTTGTACGGAGTCTTTGGCTCTTCGATTTTCATGTGACCATAATCCTTGTCGGGTGGATGATATGTTTGCAACACGTTCAACTCATCGAATTTAGCACTTTTTCTATAGCTAAAACCGGTGCTGTGTTACAACAAAGAAACAAAGGTAATCGTATGCGATGGTAAATACCTTGCTCCCGACCCTGAATGACGATCAAAGCTACTGGACGTTTTAAGAATGCCCTTGCAGGGCTTCTTGGCGTCTGGAGAACCTTGCATGTTGCCGCTCAAGAAAATATTGGATAGTTTTTTTTTAACTTCACTGCACTGTTGTTGCTGTAATGAAAACAAATTTATTTACAGACTTTGGAATAACAATGATTTCATACAAATTCTTCACAGGCACTTTTGATGAGCCAATAATTACACTTTGTTATCTTGTGATAAATAGGAGTTGTGTGTAAATTTAAAAACATAGCTAGCACAGTATAAATAGTAAATACACAATTTAATTAAATCAAAATGTGCTGTTGCGACATTTTTTTTTTTTTGCTTTGAGTTAGGTAAATCTGATGGCTTACATGCGTGGGGGTGGCGATTTTTAGATATCTTCGATGTAATTGTGGAAACTTTTGGAGCGTACTATATCTACAAAGCGCAAACTAGTGAATATGATTAAGAAAAACTTTAGCAATCCCTTTTTTGTAAGGAAAAAAATAAAAAATTCTGCACACAACCAAAAAACTGACAATCGCCCTTTCTTGACTTCTTTATTTTATTTTTTTTTCTGCGCTTTTTGACACATCCCGTGGTTTGAAAAGTGACAGCTTGAAATCCAATCCAATGAGCGTGTTCAAATGGTGTATTGACACTTGCTCATATCGCACCTAGCGGATTTCGGCGGAAACTATCAAATCGTATGAAAATTTGTTGTTCGAAAAATAGAAAAATTAAACTTAATAAGTACCTACGCATGCTGTCTCTATCATATCTGTGGCAATAAACAGAGACTGCTATTGTCGAAACGATGTCGTTCGATCGTTTTCATTTTACGTGATCTGCCCCCTGATGTTTACCAAATTTAATTAGTTAATTCAAGTGATGGAATATTAGAAACTAATTCATAACCAAAAGCGGTTATAAAAACAAGCTAATAGTACGTTTACACCGCACCTAAATTCATCATTTCGGCTAAATTCAGCATTTCAGGCCAAATGTTCAACATTTCGCATTATATTTTCAAACATTTCGAAATGTTGGATTTCAGCGAAATGTTGAATTTCAGTGCTGCATTTGTAAGTTTGTCAAATCGAACAAACCTAATTCTGGTTACTTTTGGGCTCACTGACAAAAAAAAAACCGCTGTAAAACTAGATTGTAAAAGCTAAAAAAGTAGGAAGTAGGAAAAATATGTCTGGATAGTGAATTATCAGTTGTATTCATGTTTAGATTAATATAACTAACAAATTAATTCTTTAGGTACAAACTTCTTTTGATTTCGAAACACAAAAACATCTGTAGGTAATCAATTCTGATACTAGCTGTCATTTGAAATGCTGAAGTTACAGTGGGAACGCAAAATTGGATTTCGAAATTTTGTCTGCTGAAATGTTGAATTTAGGTGCGGTGTAAATGTACCTACTATAATAAACTCATTAAATTTATTTTTAATTAGTTAATTCAAGTGATGCAATATTAGAAACTAATTCATAACCAAAAGCGGTTATAAAAACAAGCTAATAAACTCATTTTTATTCTTTTAAATAGTCTGAGGTTTTAAAAACTGAATTGAACCTGTTTCTCCGGCAAGTCAAGGTATTTGAGGTAAGATGGGGAAACTTTGGACTTAAAATTCCTCAGATATCTTACCATTGTGCAAAACGTATGCACCTGCCATACCAGTATATAGTTTTGATAATAGCTATTATTATTAGCTGGCATGTCACTAGATAAATAGATTTCCATGCCACCTAACATAACGATATTTACGTCCCCGAATCTCTGAATTTGTATTAGTATTTGTGTCAGCGTAAGTATATTAAGGATATTCACTTAAACGCGTCTCATAAACTGCGTAAACTGCAGAAATTTACCTCTCGTAAATGAACAACTGTCAGATTTTGTAAGGAGAATAGTTTACACAGACCACATAATTTTCGACGATTTAGGCTCGGATATCAACCGCGGAAAGTTACGCTTATTCCTTAGCCCCGATAATTATTCGGGCTAACGAAATCCACAGGCGTTTTTCGTTGTTAATTCTGAGCGAGCTTTGAACTGTCAGGGTTTCTTTTTTAGCTCAGAGACATTAGAGATCAGATCTTCTGTTTCTTTTTTCGCTATGTTCAGGGTTGAGAACGCTCTCTATGAGCTCAGAATAATTTGACTGAGCAGGCTAAGTAAAAAGCTGCTTACGCACATACAGTCATATTGGACAGAAAAAAAGGATAAACAAAATATGTAGTTGAAATGGCCGAAAAGCCCTGTTGTTCTGGGACAGAAGGTAAACCAAGTTAATTAATAACAATTAACAAATAACCATAACGACAGCTATGTGTTCAAGTGTGTTTTATAAACAAATGAGAACGCTTTGAGCACGCTTGGTTCAGAGCGCGCTCATAATGCTCGAGTTCTGTTTCAGCTGAACGAAGCTGCGACTGTCCCCTTCAACTCAGAATCAGTATACCGCTTTATGGGTGCAGTCATTGACATACTATATATACATGGACTGCTAGCAGCCAATTTTTCGTTGAAGCAAAAATAAGCACTAGCACTTTTGGTTCACGGCGGAGAGAAACGAAAACACTCAAATGTCATCGAGCAATTCGTGCGATTTGGTTTGTGTGCTGAGTGTGCCATACTGCCATCTGTTATAGATCGTTTGAAATAATTTGAATAAGTCGTTATTTTTGCGCAGTTGCAATGGATGGCACTGTGTTCTATGTAAAAAAAAATAGCAAAGGCGTGCAGAGGTTGAAATCTCTTTCCTACTTTCGCCGCACTGAACCAAAAGGGCTGCTTATTTTTGCTTCATTTTTCCTCGCAGTTTTGTATGAAACTGACATTTCACTAGCAGTCCATGTATAGTATGGCAATGAGTGCAGTACTTGCAATCTGGACACCATTACCACACGCAAGTTGCAAGCCTTCGTACATAGAGATGCTTAAGAATCATCTAGAGAATTTTTTGGTACAGCAAGCTGCAAATGACAGTTTGCCTTAGCCTCTGACATTAATAATTGTCAAAATTTTTCATCAGAAAATTAGTCTAAAAAAATAGAACAAAGCATGTGTTAAAAATACCTACAATAATTTATAAATTTGTATGATTTAAATGTTTGAATTTATGTATTTTATACAAGCCAGCTGGCAGCCAGCCATACAATAATTTCTGGCGTTGTTCCATTGGATTTCAGAATGAGTAAATCCTCAAGTAAAACTAATGCTGGATTTACATTACCACGCCACGCAATTTTGCATGACTTCAGAAAAAGAGATCCGTTTGCTAAAGTCGAAGCTAATGATCTGTAAGAGTGAGACCACAAATCTCCATAAAAAAGTTATGGCAGCTTAAATTCAAGTGTTTGGCTCGTTGGCTCACTCTTACATATCATTAGCTTTGACTGTTGAAAAACGGATCTCTCTTTCTTAAGTCATGCAAAATTGGGTGGCGTGGTAATGTAAAGGCCCCGACCCATAGAATCCGTCGCCCCGTTGCGTCGACGGATTGGCGTATTCGACGGAACGAACAGTCCCATAGAATTCGTCGCATACGTTGACAGCTGACGACATATGAGAGACAGTGGGGACGTTCAAGTATCTAGTTTAGTAAGTCTGACAGCTGACTGACTTGATGTTTCTGAGTTCTTATTGGCTGTGATTCGTCACGTGAGCAGCTTTCTCTGTTGACGTTTATGGAGGGGTAGCCGACGAATCTAGTCACGAATTTCGTGACTGAGTACTAAGTTGACATTTCTAAATGTCATCGGCGGAGAATTTGACATTTCAAATTTGCCTTGAGAGAGCACAAAGCTAGTGGATATACCTAACCAAAACAAACAAAACCAAAAAAATCTAGAAATGATAATAAAAGTGAAGATTTGTGGAGTGGAATACTCTTTAGATGCTCCCCCCGTTAAGATCTGACGTTCACGACCAATTTAGTTAGTTTTTGCGTTCAGGTTACACTCAGTCCAGACAAATCTAGTCGACTTAAGTCAACTAGATACTTGAATGTGCCCAGTTTCTCTCATTATCTTATATTTCCACCAATGAAAATGCTTACTCTCACGCTCTGCCAACTGTCAACGGTTCGACGGACAGAAAAGTAGAAAGTAAACCTACTTTATACGTCGCATCCGGCACGTTCGTTGCTCATGGTCATGGGTCACGTTCCATAAGCTACTGTGTATTCTATCAACCTGTCAGTCAAATACATTGCCGCAACGGATGTGACGGATTCTATGGGTCGGGCCTTTAATCCACCATAATGGAAAACGACATAAATTTATATGGTCAATGCTTCCAAGCTATCAGCAGTACATATGGGATGGCAAAAAAAAATAAACATCTAGAATCACTGGCATAATTTGTACAAACTTGGCATCACTGAGGAAGAAACAGCTGAGATGACAAATGTGAACGCTCAAAGTCAAACTCAAAAGGCGGCATTCTGCGAAATTATTCCCCATAGAATGTTTCAATTTTCTCAATTTTCTAGCAGTAAAATTTAGCAAACAAAATGAATTGTTTACAAAAGCAGTGGTAAGTGCCAAAACTTCTCTTCTACAAAGATACAAGTTCGAAACTTATCTCCTTTAAGCTCCCCCTTAAAGCGCAATGCGTTCGTTGAACAGAGTCTTGATCTTCATCTTCGAGCAAAACGTGCCAAGGAATGTCTTATTTGGGGTTCCATCAATATAGTCTTGCTTGCCATTCTCCTCTTCGATATTGCCAACAAGTGCCCTTTTGCCGTTTCCAATTGGTATTACGTCGAATACGCCGCTGCTGGCATTTTGGGAATAAGCGTCGTGTTCTACTTCTTGAAATACCTATTTTACATGATCAGCAAGGAACCAGTTCATGGTACTAAAGAACAAAAGAATCTCCTAGGATTTGATGATAATGGTGAGTGCGAAATTATAGTTTATATTTGCATACGTTAATATTGAATTTTGTAGACAATTCGTTTATGACTGCGGCCAAAGTAAAACCAAAGAAGGTCGAAACTAGTTCTACTCCATTGAATTCGACAATACTCAGTTGGCATTCATCTTTTAATGATTGTAAGTTTAGAAAAATTATATCGCAGTAAAACAGTTGTAATATTCCGAATTTTGTCAGCCGCCCGCTCACCAAACTGGAGTTATAGCCGCACAACCCCACCACGAACAAGTATAAGTCCGGGTCACAATGTCTCGTGGAATTCTCCTATGCAGAATAATGCATCCTTAAATACAAGCACGCTTAGCAGTAATGTGTCCTTTATGTCGCCGTATATGAAGTATGCCCGTGATGAAGTTATAACTGATGAAAAGGGACTGCAACATTATCTAAAGTGGGTTTTCAAAGCCAATATAGAATTTTGTTTAGTTTTTATTGTTTTATTTTTAGGGAAGTGTCTAAGCAAAAAGAATTTAGTGTAACTGAACCTCATGAAGTGAGCAGCTCCTTTAACCCGGGATCAATGAACTCATTTTGGAACTACTGCAATACTGCGGCAAATTTGCTGAAAACGTCTCTCTATCAGCTTGCCCCATCAACCAGTGAGTTACGGTGCACAAATGTCCCATGGTTGTTATAATAGTTTTGTCTTCCAGCTCCATCATCGCAGAATAAACAAAGCAATAAAGAAGAAGGCGTCAGTGACATGGACGGCAATTCCGATCTCATAAAGAAGATCTCTTCCGAGAAGCTCTCGCAGTATGTTGCCAATTTGCGAAGGGTAAGCTCGAATTTGTTTCAAAACGAATCTTCTGATATCTAAACCATCCCTTTCAGTGGATGTCAATTACCATACTCCAACGACTTGAATGCGAGATCAAAAGCATAGACAACGCCTTCAAAATGCGCGGCTTTTCCGACATGCAGATCGGCAACGTTGGTCTGGAGCGACTTAAGAAAACAGTCGAAAATCAACAGTTCGTAACGCAGTATGTTCCAATGCTGCCACTAATTGTACCCTTTTTGGACATATCCACCAATCAGGAGTATGTTGTCCAAAGAATAAAAGGTACTGCTCACAAACAATTCTCAAATCTCAATTCTCCACACAATCCACTATTCCCATTTCAGATCTCGCCAAAGGAACGTGCGTAGCAGATTACCGCTGGAATTGCGGTTCATCTCACCAAGGACAGCGATGGGACGAACACTTACCTACCGATTCAGCTGTAAGTTGCAGTGTGGTCTCCCATATGTCTTCACATTATCACTCTCTCTCTCTCAATCTTTATAGATTCTCTTCCACTTATTCTGCACATATCTGGATAGCCAACTTATGCCACTGCCACAACCGGGAGGCCGTCCATTTTTCAACCGCTACGTTATCATCGGCGATAAGAAGTCCGTAAAGGAGACAGTCGCTGATGTGACAAACAAGTCTCGGTGCGCCATGCTCTGTACAAATCTGCTGAATCCGAAATTTAACTTCATCAGCGACAAGGAGATTCACAACTGTGTTTACGATCGTAATAATTTATTTTATGTGATTATTCAGTTCTTAATTTACATGAAGCAAAACCATGAAGCTCTGCTAGAGGGCGTAAACTTGGGCAAAAGCGGCATCAACATCATGTGTGTCATCGAAGACTGATTTGCTGCATTCAAAACTGTAGTGCTAAAGTATTTTTGTAAATTATTTATGTGACTCATTGCGATTATTGATTTGTTAATTAATAAACAATTTAAAGTACCTTTTATTGATTCATTCATTTTCAATGGCTCGCTTATGTTGGTCGCGGCTGTAGGTTGCTAAAGTGGACCATCTATAACTCGATTCTCTGTTATCGACTCTTAGGCCTTTACTGTGGTTGTGGATCAGCTATCGTCACAACAGTAGTTGTCGATTGATTTTAGCTATTCGTACGCACAAAATTTTTTCACTTCCAAGAGAAAGCATCGACCTGACATTTGTAATCGACTCCAAGCGACAATCACAGTTGTCGATGAACGATCAACTATCGACACTCACAATAGGGGCCTAAATCATCAAAATCAATCCCCATACGGGTAGAGGAGACGTTTAAAATCATTTTGGTAAGCTACGTTTCTTACTTATACGCCTCTTGGACGTTTTGCTAACTCCAAGTTGGTTGAGGTCCTTTCGATTTGTGCGCAGCCCCTTCTGCGTTTGTCGTGTGGTATACTATTCGGGCTAGTTTTGCTAATTGGAACTTTAGGTATATGGGAAGTAGAACCAGCTTATTTTAAGACAAGTGGAACGCGTTTCACAAAAATATTGTTCGTTAAGAACCATAAAACATTGCAAATCATTCACCAACTGAACTTCAAGTTTCGGAAAATGACCAGTTACTTCAGTTGCTTTGCTGGACTCCTAAGTGTTAAAGGCAATCTTCTGGCTAAGCTCTGGACCTGGTGTACAATAGTGGCACGTAACGGTAACGTAAACCAAATTCTTCTGTATGGTACAAAAGCACCTTGCCGAAAGCGGATGAAATTTTCTTGAGGAAATATTTTTCGGGTGATTTTCGGACAACAACGCACCAAACTGTCTTTGAATCAGGGCTGTTGCTATTCGCACGTTGTTCGGGACACGACTACGTAACGAAATGTCAAAGTTTATATTGCGTCAAGTTGGGGTATGTGGCTCGCTACGCTCGCGGCAAGGATTCTAAACTCCAGTATAATCATTTTCGGACATTATGCCGTACGTTTTGGATCCAACTTTTCTATTTACAAAGAGTTTTTAATGAAAATAGGATTACGTTACGTTGATTACGTAGTCGTGTCCCGAAAATCGGTAAACGTCAGTTCAGTACAAAATCTGTCAAAATGAACGTGCGAATAGCCACTTCGTTGAATCAGCTTAGGCTCTGTGGCCTAAGCTAGATAGGAAAAAATCTTTAGAATTACTAAAGCTCAGCAGATCAAGGCTAAGAATGGCAATAGGGATACTCTCCGGGCACTGTCTTCTAAAGAAGCACGCTATGAGATTAGGTCTAACAGATACAGACATGTGCAGGTGCAGGTATTGCGAAGACTTACAGGCCACAGAGGATATTACCCATCTCGTCTGTGAATGTCAAGCTATTGCTCGGTACAGGAGGAAATACCTTGGTAGGTACTTCTTCGACAATTTGGAAGAGGTTGGCCTCGCGAACAAAATTGAGGCAATTTTCAGGTTCTGTAGGGAAATTAATTGTTTGGGCGAAGTGGTTTAGGTTATTTGACCGTTATGGTTCCCCAGGGATGGCGATGGGTCCAATATGGTGCCTAGTCCTATGTGATGAACTCACACCCTATTCAACCTAACCTAACCTAACCTAACCTAACCTAACATGGTAATAAGAATGACCATAAATTACCGTTCATCAACCTACTGATGGAGCGAAGAAGAGTAAGAAGGTTGTATGCCTTCTATAGTCTAGATTAGAACGAGGACTGTTTCGAATAAATTAAAAGGCCGGTAAGAGCTAAAACAGCCAGAAGTTCTTCGCCGAAATCTATGATGAAGTGGACCAAAACTCTTGGGGTAGAGAGGGCTGCAAGTCGTTATGAAAAAACGCAGCTATACTGTGGAATAACAGCGAGACCAGGCATATTCCTTGGGCACAAACTACCTATAACTAGACGTACGACTCCAGGATACCACCGCAAATTTGAAAAAAGATCCTCTCTTGAGCGCTCTCTTATTTTACTGTATGTGATATGTGAATACCGTTAGGTGGGTTTGTGTGTGTGTTACTGAATAAGCACAGATTATTCATATTATTTGAACTCGGTTCCACCACTTGCCTTGCTTTCAATTTTAAAAGATACTCAAAAAATACTAAATTTGCTGGAAAAATAAATAAAAAACTACATTCATGCGGGCGTTTTTTCATCATCACATAAAATAAAAATTAATCTCATACTATTCAAAAGATTTAGTTGGGTTAGACATTTACCCCTATTCCCGTTGGCGTTTGTCGTAAACGCCTTATATATTTTGTAACTTTTTTAAGAAATACTTTTTGACAGTGAACACAAAGAAAATGAAGTAAAATCGTTAACAAAAGTTCAAACAAAGTCTGAATATAGTTTTTACAACGAAACGACACATGAGTCGTATACGACAAACGCCAACGGGAATAAGGGTGATTGCAAAATTTAGGCAAAATCCTCTACACGTTAAATCTGTTTCGTATCATTTTTGTTCTCTTAAATCCTCTCTCTGTGCAACCGGCCTTAACTGCCTTAACACTTTCACTGCATATGTTTGATTTCACCGCATTGTTCTTGCTCACTCTTCGATCCACTCTGTTTGTGCACTAAGTACGACGCTGGGGACACGATCCAAACTCTCGATGACTTTTTTTAATTCATCTCTGTTGGTTTAAAAAATATATTTATTTATAAAAACAGCAAATATTTTTTAAAATCAAATTTTATTAAATAAATACAGATTTCATATTCTACGAAGGCATCATTTCCGCTTTTGCACACCTAACGACATAATTGGGATGAGATTTAAATTCTTTAATGGGATTTCATAGAAAAATAAGTTATACTTAAGGAAATTAAATAGATTGAGCCGTTAATCGCAGTAGCAGTTTTCGTTGACATCAGCTGAGAATATCGAAACAAATGGAAGCCATACTACGTACAGTAAAAATCGGAATGTCGTTTCAGCTAATACAGTTTAGTTCGTGAATTTAAATATGGACCATTTGGAAATCTGTTATATCATCGAATAACACATATACATATATCACACGTTTACGATACATAGAAACATAAATTATATCATCAGTTTATAAGTTAGTAAATAAGATTGACCATATCGGTTATATTCTCTAAGGTTTTCGTTCATATAAGTTTGGGAAGGGCTACAGAAAAAGTTGTGAACCAATTTCGTTAATGATTGCCTACCTACCGATGATATTGTCATGTATTGGTCAGGGTGGAGGGGGATTAAAGCCTGTTTTCTTTTTTTTTCCAAACAAAGCAAATATAGATTGTGAATGGTGAATTGATGCGGCCAAAGGGGAAGTTTTAGATCGAGCTGGCCCTTAGAGAATCCCCAGTCCGATAAATCAGAGCAGTTGTTGGCGATCTAAATCTTTCGGATGTGCTATTTCACCAAATTGACCATTTCTATCACTTTATTGCGATTCTGATGGACGTACGCCTTTGCATGCCATAGCATGTTGATCAATTTTTGATCGCTTTTTTCGTCCATCGCAATGTCTTCGGAGAGTTGTGGATTAAATCTGAATAAGAAAAGAAATTTGTGAGTTGAGGTCGATGAGAGCAATGGTTGAGGTGATTACCTATAGTAGGGAACTCCAATGGTGCTACACCAGGCGCGTGCTCGGTCGACTACACGACCATCAGAAGCAGTTGCTTGATCCACAAGTAGGTTGCCTAGAGGGGATTCAAATTCGTAATGAAGTTAGTTTAGATGTTGAGTGTACGCCTTACCAATCGTAGATATGCCATAGGCCAGCTTAGCAGTATCCCAAATGCTCTCTGGGCGAAACACGTCGATGTCCTTTAGCTCAGTGACGGGTATCAATCCAGTTCCCAATGAAACCACAATGGACACCTTGCACAAACATGTTAGCAATTTAGGGAAACATTTTTGGTCTTCTGTGTACTTACAGGCACAGCCTCGGATTCCCTGCCAGCACTCTTCAGAGCCATGTTGTACTCGTGGATCTCTGTCATCGCGTCCAGCGTGGGGTTGTTTGCAATCAGTCCTCCATCTAAGAATCTTCCAAAGGCTCTGCAATATAGCGTTATAAGTAAGGGAACACCAGCGTGTAACCACTGCATCTTACCTAAAGTATGAAGGTGCGGCACCAGTGGCGCGAGCGGCTCTCCAAACCAACTGAGAATCGGGTAGAGGAGGTGGAACACGACGATTACCTAAGAAAATCACAAGAAATCCCTTAACATAAACCACTTTTCAATTACTATGCCTCTAACTTACTGATAGGAGTAACAATTCCCAAAATATCACTCGCACTCGTATAGTTTCTAAACAGGTGCAGATCAACTGGCTTGCGATCTGCCATCACACCAGTAACCATGATCTTTGGATGTTTTATGTCAGTCATTAGGGTGAATTCACCCAGGTTCTCCTTTAAAATGGCCTCAAACAGCTCACTGGGATATGGACGCGATCCAACAAAACACTGCTCCTTCATACGCAAATACAGGCCCATGCATTGGCGCATTGTTTTGCCGCATCCCAGACCAAGAGCTAGTATACCACCCGTACTGGTGCCGGCTATCCAGTCAAACATGTGTATAATCGGTGTCTGTGAGAGCTTTTCAATTTCTAACAACATCTGAACGAGTACCAGTCCACGAATACCGCCACCGTCAAGCGAGAGGAGACGACCACGACCGTAGGGTTTCTCACCTTTGTAAGACGCTCCGCCGCCCGACGTTGGAGATGCTGGCGTGGACCGTGGACTTGCCATTGCTACATCGTCGCCAACTTCAACATTTTCGATACTGTCCTGAGGAGAACCTACAACGAGAAACCGAGTTAGGATCCATTGTCGGTAGAGAAGGCTACGTTTTTTTTAATACCTTTAGGCGGTGTTTCAGCTTTCACCTTAGAACTAAACATTCCCAGAAGCGTATCCATCACACTCTGTCCTTTCTTTTCTTTCTCTGTGTCAACAACAACTGGTGGTCTGTGAAATGAGTTGACATAAAGTAATCCGTTCAGCTTTAAAATAATACTCACTCTATAGGTTTTCCGCCAAAAGGACTGGACCCATTGCCTGTGGTTCCGAAGAGACCAATCGCTTGACGACTGGTCGATGCAAGCATTGTTTCAATATGCTCGCGTTGTTCAACCGATTCTGGTGCCTCGGGTGGAATACCGTTGTATGTGCCTTTTGCACTGCAACCAGCTAAGCAGTTTTTACTTGATTCGGGACATCTATTTGAAAAAGGCGATGTAACAATGTGATGTACTTAATGTATAAAGAACCTACCTCTTTGCACCGACAGAGTGTAAAATGTAGAGAATCTCGTCGTCTTTACTGCCGTTCGCTTCTTTGCCGACCATGTGACGGGGTGTGACACCTGCAATATACAAATACAGATACGCCATGAAGTGGGTATGCTACGGTGAAAGTAATTACAGTCAAAAGCCAAGGTTATAAGTCGTACAATAGACTCCATTGCCATCGTAGTCATGGGAGGATATTTGTATAGAGAGGCTATCTCCGAGGTATGGAAAATCCAACTTAGATCTTGGCGTTCTTTCTGTAAGAACTTTGATAATCTGATAGGTTACGAAGTCATTTTAAAAACTACAACCTTCCAAGCGTGCTAATGAAACCAGACAGAGCACGGCCAGAACCGAAAGAAGACCACTGGCCAAATGTGGAACATTTCTGAAAGTACATATAGGAACTAAGCCCAACATCTCTTCCGAAAGAAATTAGTTACTTATAGCCAAACTAGGTAAAGCAACACACTCAAGCCACAAAGATCAAAAAACTGTGAGTGACTTTTTTTAAGCTCAAAACTGTTGAGGGAATCTTAGATGTAACTATTTATTACAACTAAGTGGCCATTTCACTTGGAGGCAGGTCTATCAAAAGACAAGTACAACGGGGAAAATTCTCGCAAAGTTGTTGGCCGCGTTTTGCCGTTACAGAAAATACAAAAACTTACCGTCTTTGTTCTTCAAGTTGATATCGCATCCAAATACAACCAGACACTGTACAATGGGCACCAGTTTTTTGTCGATGGCAATATGCAAGGGTGTATTTCCATCCTTGTCCAAAACATCAATTTCAGCATCATGAGCCAATAAAGTAACCACACACTCGAAACGATTCCTCGCCACCTAAAATACCGATCAAATCATTAACGCATTTTGAAGAAACATCCTTAAATCAAATATACCATAACATGAAGTGCTGTTCGGCCATCAAAGTTCGCTGCATTGACATCGCATCCTACATTAATCAGAGCCTGAAGGGTTTCACGCGAGGAACACCAATGCAGCGGAGTACCACCATATTTCATGTCCTGCGTGTACAACTTGTTTGCATTGTTCTTCAAGAAATCAGCCACCGAACTTGGCGTTGTGGTTTTGTAGATTTTGCTGATATTTTTCGCTGGTAGATTGACGTCGGCCTTAGCCAAAAGGAGTGCTTTAACACACTCTGGCTTATCGGAAAGGCATGCAAGATGCAGGGGTGTATAACCATCGGTATTGCAATGATTGAGATTGGCTGTACTTTTTTCCGCAAGAATCTGTAAAATTTGATGCACTTAGTGAGAAATTCGTTTCTTTGCCTCATCTGATTAACTAACATTTATAATTTCCTTTGTTGTACTTGCTGCATAATGAAACACGGAGTTGCTATTATTATCCAGGTGGTCGATGTTGCAGAACGGGGTTAAGGCTTTGACCATTTCCATATTGCCCATTTTAACAGCCAGCTGGAAAAAGAAAAAAACAGTTTTAATTTGTTGTCTCGAGTCGAGTCGATCGCTTCGTTGTAGCGAAAGCGGCCACAGCTTACAATTTCATTGCCTCCCTATTCAATATTAATCTGCCTAACGTAAGCGTTTTATTTTAAGCCTGCTCGAGACGAGACCTCGCTGCTGTGTATAACTTTACACTTTTGTTGATAAAAATGCGGAAAGAATATCCTGACATAATTATAAAAAAATACCCAGCCATGGAAATAAGAAGGAAAATAGGCCATAGTTTGCTTAATTTTCGGCATAGTACTGTAATATGTTGTGCCGGCGAATATGTATACACTAGATCAAGGCAATCTAGTCTCAGGCCGCTATTTGGTATCATCCGCAAAGGAGTTTTCGATGACATTGCGAGAAACTTATCCTACGACCCTGGTTCCATCAACATGTCGTCTGATGCGATGTCACTGGACTTTCCTTTCGTTTTCTAGAGACCTATTTCAACCAGGGGGCTTATTCCCAAATGCGCGGCAGATCGCTTTACATGGCGGATTGGATTGGATTGGTACACAAGAGAATACAAATTTGATTTTGTATAAAAATACCAATCCGCCATGTAAAGCGATCCGCCGCACATTTGGGAATAAGCACCCAGAGTTTGAGCCTGGATTGGGATGTATTAGAATCTTCACGGATGGCTCCAAAACTAGTCAAGGGTGCGGTGCTCTCTGTGAAGACTGACCACTATACTTCCTTATTCGTTAGTCAAGGATGTCTCTGTTTTTTAAACGAGTATCTATACTATCCTAATGGCTTTCGGCTATATTATAAATAATAGGTAGCAGGGTCGGCGTCCATGCATCTGTAGCGACAGTAAAGTTGCGCTTAAGGCCTTGCTGAACCCTGTAACCACTTCTAAAATAGTTCACGTATACAAGAACTCTTTGATCTTGGTCGCAGTTCTAAACATTTATTTTGTACATATTTAAATGAGAAACATGATGTAATGTATTTCAAACTTGAAAAGTTTGCATATACTCAAACTTGCACCCATCTCAAAATCCAACCGTGATCCCAAGCAGGGGGGTTGCATGCTGCCCCCCATACGCATTTCAATGCACAAGGGTAGCAATTTGCGCGCGGTCGGTTCTGTTTTCTAAGAACTTTGTACTCTAAGCGGAGCAACATTATAAAAGTAATTTTCAATTTTCTCATAAACTAGAAGACATAAAACCATCTAGTTTTCGATTAAGAATTTATAGGGTCATCAAATAATTAAAACCAATTTAGTTTTTGATTTCACAATTTTGAATAAAAAAAATAGTAACTTTTTTTTTATGTTTTTTTTTCATAAATTTTGAGTTTGAAAGTATTTTTTTCAAAAACTATTAACACAAATAACTAGGTTGAAACAAAAGATAAAAGTACAAGTTTTTGGCTTTCAGAAAATCTATAATTTTTTGTATTGTAAGTGTTGCCGTTGTTATTAAATCTTTTTTTTTTTAATTTTAAGTCATTTTTTACAAAATTGCCCCTCCCGCCTAAACAAAGCCAGATAGACACCCCCTCCCATAGTAAAAAATGCTTGTATTTAACCCCTCTACAAAAAACCGTTATCAATTCTTGGCGCCGTAGTTATCGTACTCGTGCCAAATCATGTTTATAGGGCAACATGTTGTTGTAAGAATGTTTGTTCTCGGGGAAGTCCCGAAAAATTAAAGAACGCTGAATGACAATGTAAAGTGCGACATTTATGGTGCGACATAAGAGCACTTTTCTTTACTGAGGACGAAAAAATGGGTTCGTTATATGCGAAAGTTCGCTTTAAGGGGTCGCTACTATAAATTGTTATGAGCGGTATAAGCAAACGACCCTAAGAAAGTGTCTATCTTGTTTTATGAACTCAAACTCTATTCAATTACATGTGTCATTCAGATTACCTCTAACCAGCTGACAACGCACTGATGAAAAAACATGATCTTCTGTTCTCTTGTGTTAATGGCAACCTCATTTGAAATTGCTGACCCCACTTTGGTTAATACCATAAAATATTCTTGGCTTCCGAAAGCGGTTGAGCGATGAGCTCAAGACCACCAATTACTATGTGAAATCGTTGGCTGGATCATATCTCTTCGGCATTCGATTGACAGCGCCTTCTTTACGCAAACGAATGATTATCTATTTTTAAGCGCAATGAGCTGATTTTTGACTCTTCATTATCCCACAGTCGTTATAATGACGCACATAAGTCTATTTACTGCCAAATGAACACTCATCTAATTCATTAAAGTTATATGTTACTGTTCGTTCAAAAACAATTGGAAAATTATTAACAATATTATTGTTGTCCGCATGACTGTTCAAAACGATTCTTCTTATCAGCCGACATTGTCTTAACAAATATGTACATAAAAAAACATAATATCTTTGCTTACCTGAAACGGTGACATATAGGTAACGTGATCGGCATACTCAATGAACTCCAACACTTTAGGATTGCTGACATATTCGGGAAAATTGAAATATGCCACCAAATGAGCTATCGACCACGATGGATTCTCAGTCAGTATATCGCAGACCTTTTGCAGTCCATTCACATTGTAGTGCTAAAACGGAAGGCAATAAAAAAAAATCATCTTTAGAATACATCTATGACTTGCTAGTGTGTTGTGCACTACCTCTTTGACTATGCTCACATAGATCGGCAGCCTATGTAAGAACGCATTAAACTTATCCTCTGCCTCTTGTTGTGTTAATCCTCTGAATAAACTAAAAGACGTTGTATTTGGATCAGTGCAAGGCCGTTGTAATACAATCTCCCAAAAGGTCTTCTTATCTGGCTGATTGAGTGGTGGTGCAAACAATACCATTGCTTCATCTCGATGAACAACTTGTAATGTTCCCAGAGATTCGCTTTTAATTTCTAGAACTTTATTTGGTGGATTATCACCACCGAGAAGCCGTTGAAGAACTGCGCGTAGTAAAGAGAGGAACATAATTAGTCACCATAATAATTCAGTAGGGCTATGTTAATGTATCTAACAAAATTAGTAAATGAAAATGAATTTGCAACGAAAAGTAGTTAGGTACCATAGCCGGAAGCGATTGCTCCTAAGCCCAACCAAGCCATTTTATTTTAATTGCGCGTTTTTCTAGCAATTGCGATTAGTAATTATAGCTTTATTATTGATGTGTTGGATATTGTGATTCATCTGTGGAGTGTGGATTTATATGTATCACGCTTTGTCGCTTGACATTCTTGAATAATTGGCTAGATGGTGCGTATTCCTATAAGATGATGATGATGATAAGACAAACGTTTTCATTTTATTATTTTTTACATGCGACTAATAGAATATTTACAGAATTCTACAAAAGGCTGAGGCAAATGAAAAAACAAAGGTATTACGATGGGACCGGCTGATAGTGAAGAGAAAATTACGGTTGGATATATAGAAAGTATAGGTAGCGCAACTAGTTTCTAGAATTACTATGAAATTATTCGCGTTTTTCTGATTTGCGGTATTATGCAATGATAGAGCTAGTAATGCCATGCCAATACGAATAGATGAAACATGAAAGTCAATTTGATTTAATAGAGAAGTTATGAGACTAGAGAAAAATTTAGAAACATCTTCAATGAGGGTAGTAAGAAAAATGCTACACTTGGAAACCTATTCATGCGCAAATTGTGGGAATTCCAATAGACAAAAGAACTCGACTTTTTCTAACCATTCAGCATTGTTCTGATTAACTGTCTATTTCTATGAACACTTTTATTTTATTAGTCGCTATTCAATTAATTGATATATCTTTCATCAATATTGTAAATCACTTTGCCACACTTGTTAATGTTATAAAATACTAAACACATCAATGCTCTTTTATCGGCCGCACTTGCACTGCTTGCACTTTTTTTCCCAAATATTTTTCCCGACAACAATTTGACAACTCTTCACTGTTGTTCCATTCGGGTTCGTTTCGGTTTGTTTTGTTTGGCAAAAAATACCAACGAATTTTTGCGAATGTCATAATTGTTACGTTGGCTATATTGTGGACAGAGGAACGGAAACGGATACCAGTTATTCGAATGTTTGAAAGTAAATAGAATAAAACGGTTAAGAAAGGCAAGGTGGGTAACTGAACACATTATATTTATATGGTTTTCTGTTGGTATTTTTAACTTTCCCGTATAGTTACGTATTTAAGAGAAAGTTATTGTTTTCGTACAAAATGTCGAACTCGAGATTTTGATCAATTCTGATATTACGATGATAGGGAAACTCAAAAAAGTGGGTCTCACAACAAACAAAGACGATGGAAAGAAACTGCCGTAAAGTCTTAACTACGCCCAGACTTCTTTATAACAAAATTCGAAAATCGAGTCCGAAATGGCCGATAAAAGAAGGTATCTACGAAAGTGACTTATGTGGTGTGCAATTGGAGGAAGTGAGACAAAACTGGATCTCCAAATTAAATGACTTATTACTTATGAGAATACTTATTAAACAAATTTAGTGGTAATAAATACCGATGTGGTCAGCTCCTATAATTTGCCGGGTCCTTTACTGTGTACCTAATCCTCCTTCTTGTGTTATCCGATTTAGAATGTGTTCATTCCATTTGACAGTCTAACATATTACAATGATCTACTATTTTTAAAACACTTTCCATTGGGTAGACGGTGCACTTTTAATATTTGATAATTAAATGTTAAATGCCAATTTCGATTATGCAATATTCAGAAAATCACAGGACGAATGCATTCATTTAGATAGATGTATGCAAGAAGATTATAGTCTATAAACTTTATTTGAAAATTGAATAAGAAACAGAGTTACCCCATTTTCTTAATGTGTGTGACGCTATCTATATATACTAGTTGGTTGTACCCGCTTCGCTGGGTATGCAAAGTAATATTTGATAAACAAATTGATTTTATTTAAAGAACTTCTTTGAAAACTACATTGCGTGTAAATTGTCTCTGGTTAATTAATAATCTTCCTTGCTGTGGATTAGATTCAATATACACCTTCTTTTGTCTTGCAACTCTTGATTTTGATAAAGCCACATACAGTTGGCCGTGTGAAAATACTCCGGTCTTCAAGCATGCCAACGTGATCAAATGACTGGTCTTGAGCCTTGTTTATTATTATAGCGTATGCTAGAATTTATCGGAAATGGACTCATTGTGATAATTCATGCTCTTATCAAATTTCGTCCAGGCTCTTCCACAATCAATCGAGTTCCATTGCAGTCCTTTTTTAGGGTTCAAGTTTTTCAGCAACATGATGATGACATCTTGCTTAAGTACAGCACATGAGGTGGCTTGCTGGATGGAGTTTGCTGATTGAGGAATTCAACAGGGAAATTTGGTGCATCATTTGGATCTTCAGTCTTCACTGATAACAGAATCGCTCCTATTCATTTCTAATGTCTGCACATTTGTCAGCGCGGCAATGACTCGTTCTGAAAGTTCCTGCATTGACTTTTGCAGCAGATCGCCAAAAATTGTCTTAATTAAGTCTCCTGTTAATATAATTTCCGTGGGAATTTCAACAACGTCGTCTTCATACATTTCTGCTACCCGCGGCAATTTTGCAATAATGAGAAGACTTATATAGAGTACACAAACCGAGTTTGAAGTCGATCGGATGAAAAATAAAAATGTTCCCGTACAAACTTTGACCCCCTAAGAAGGGTTGGTTTTATTTGGCAATTTCCATTTGAAAACACTTGCCGAGCATTACTATAGTAGAGTTTGAACCTTCAAGAAAATTAAAATATATGAAAAATAGGCGGTGCGTATTTGCATAATGAGAAGACACAAACATTGAAAATTTATTCAAATACCCACCGCCTACTTTTATTTGAAATAAGAAAAATAAGAAAAGTAAGGAGCGTTACAGAATCAGTAAGGGTAAATATATATATGATAAAAATAAGTTGTATTGTGTTTGTCGCCAATGTTCTCTGTAATGCGTAACCCGTTTTTGATTATGGAAATTTCCCGTAAAAGGTGACGTTAATACCATGGTTTGTAAGTATATACGGTCTTTGTAGGTGTATTGATTCATGAGTTAGAGGGGCGTGGCACATCCCATACAAAAAATGCATTCAAAATATTATATTTCGAAAACCACCCAATCGATTGGATTCAAATTTACACACAAACCTAGGTATTGGCACAGAAGTATACCTGGAAGATTAGTCAAAATTGGACAAAGGGGCGTGGCACAGCCCATGCAAAAAAAAAACATTCAAAAACGTATATTTCGAAAACCACCGAAACGATTGAGTTCAAATTTACATACAATCTTAGGTATTGGCTCAGGAGTATTTCTGTGAAGATTGATCGAAATCGCACAAAGGGGCGTGGCACCTCCCATACAAAAAGTACATTCAAAATCTTAAGTCTCGAACACCATGGAATCGATTGAGTTCCAATGTATACACATTCTTCTTCCTGCGAAGATTGGTTAAAATTGGACAAAGGGGCGGGGCACCTCCTATACAAAAACTACATTTAAAATCGTATACATATTTCCAAAACTACTCAATCGATTGAACTTATAGATAATCTTAATTATTGGCCATGGAGTGCTCTTCTGAAGATTGGTCAAAATTGGACAAAGGGGCGTGGCACTGCCCATGCAAAAAAAACATTCAAAATCGTATATTTCGAAAACCACCGAAACGATTGAGCTCAAATTGACAAATAATCTTAGGTAGGTATATAAAGGGGCGTGGCGCTGTTTTTCGACAGTCATGGGAGCCAAAGTTTGCAAAATTTGTAACATTGATAGCTATGCATTGTCCTGATAGACAAAATTCCTTGAAAAACCAAAAATATGTACCACGGAGCATTACAATAAAAACTGTTTATCACTGATTTAAATGAATTTGAAACTGATTTTTTTATTTTTCTATTTTGCACTTCGAAGTGTGCTGGGGTTCGCTAGTAAACTGTATAAAGTATAACCCATCTCATTGCAACTTATGTACCTAAAGGGTTTTTCATTAAGAAAAACATTTTAAATAAAATGCAAACTACTGGAAATATTTCAAAAAAAAAAAAAATTTATTGGTTTGAATTACTATCAAAACATTTATGAATGGAATTCGACTTCATTCATATGTCCACCACGGGAACGTATGTAGCTCTCGATACATTGAACCCAATTTTCGATGACTCGGCCGCACATTTCGAGCTATACCCCCGCTATTTCTTGTTCAATATTGGCTCTGAGCTTCTCTAACGTCGCCGGCTTGTTGGCATATAGACCAATGATTTAATGTAGCCCCATAAAAAAAGTTTAGATGTGTTAAATCACACGATCTCGGCGGTCAATAGACGGGTCTGTTTGTCGAGATAACACGTTCATCGAACTGAGACTTCAATAACTCGATTGTTGCACCCGCTGATGTCCAATTCATGTAATTGCTCAAAGAAACAACGCTCCAACATGTCTCTGTACTGTAGCAAATACAATTTACCGTAAAGTGACGGTCATTTTCATCGACGCAGAAAAAAAACGGCCCAATGACGCCCCGACGTGAAAGCCGCACCACTTTTTGTGGAAAAGGTACTTGCTGTTTCATGAAGCACATGAGGCTTCTCACCTGTCTAGTAACGCATATTTTGCTTATTGACGAAGCCATTTAACTTGTCGACTGGGACGGGAATTACGGATGAAAATTGGCGTTAACGCTCTTAAAGTTGCGACCACCAACTCGGAATTTCAGTAGTAAATTTTAAGTATTTGTTAACGATGTTCCTTCGTGTACCTCAATATGATGAAAATGTTGATTTTATTGAATATTTTGACATTGATAGTTCGGTAATCGGTTTAACGGTGCGTTCACACTGAAACTTTGAAGTTGTCAAGTTTCATTTATTACACAATTATTTAGTTTGTAATAATTAAAATCATACTCTTCTCAGCCTGCATGTTAATATGTTTTTTGCACAAATTTGATCAGGTGCCTATGCCTACCGACTATGTACAAAAAAAAACTCAGCTGTTGATTTTGACAACTTCGTAACAGATATTCAATATTCGAAGTTCCATAACAGACTTCCATAAAAGTTCGAAGCCCAGAATACGATTTATAAAAGAAATTTTATGGTCGGGGTCTTTTGTGATTCATAACAGAATAAAAGATTTTGCCGAGTAGGTACCTAGGTCAAATAATTATTAACAGCAATTGACAGTTAACACACAATCTAAGTATATTCGAAAATTCGAAGTTGTTTTGGTTCAGTTCCATCTCTCGTAGGACAGAGTAAAAATGAAACGGAAATTGTATAGATAAATATGAAAAAGAAAAAGGCAAGAGATTGTTTTTGTTACCAATTTATTTTGTAGCTATTAATTTATTTTGCTTTAAAATAAGCATGATACATAAAAGTAAAGGGTACACTACATTAATCCAACCAATGCTGATTATTATTATCATAAATCCTTTTTTCATCCATTATTGTAACGTCAGTGTTCATACGTTGCATCCATTGTTGTGTAGCTGTAATTATGACGTCTAAACTTAATCCCACTTGAAATGATATTTCTAGCTTCACTTATAATTTGCAAAAAATGATCCGTTAAGCATATACCTATAAGCTATAACTTGTTTGACACCTAAATTGCAGCTATTCCAATTGGGATTGGGAAGTCAATTTAATTGTACCTAATTGTATTTCGTCAAAATGAAAATAATAGCCGCGTATAGATAAAAAACTGTCACACCTGAAAAGTCATATGATTTTTAGTATCGCATAGATTTTGGTCTTAAGCTATTATTACACATTTCAAAAATCGTGTCAATTTTTGTCATGCTGAGTTCAGATTCTGTCCTAGAGTTTTGTGTAGCCAAAATCAAACGTCATAAAGACGTCAATACATATGTCAAAAATTTACACGATTATTGACATGTGTAATATAGTAGCTTTAGAATCAGACCTACTACGTCCAAGCTAGCCCATTCTGCAGTATATGTAGGTACATACTTCACAACCGATTGTGTCTTAAGTTTGTTTTATAAATCTTTATTCGATTTAATAATTATTTATCAAGTCTTATTGGCGACATAAATAGATAAACATATACATGCACTATTATAATATCCTTAAATACGTACAAATAAATTTTGCAAAAAAAAGCTTTTTCTTTTGTTTGAAAAAAAACTAGAAAAAAAAGAAAATATTAAATAATTTACAATTTGAATATTAAAAAAATAAAAAAAAATATAAGAAAAGAAATATTATTATTAAAATTAAAAACAAAGACAGATTATAGTCCGTCTGTCTTCCTCTATCACGACTCTTGAGTATTTTATAAAATAATAAAAAAAAAAATTAAATATAAGAGCAGCGCCCTCTACTCTTGAATTTCTTTATACTCAGTATATTTACAATTTCTTCAATATTTTGTTCTTTTCCTAAAAATTATTGCAAAATCTTATACGTGGTCTTCAAGACAGGCTTAACAAGCGGTGGCTAGTACTCGAAATCCTCGTAAAAGTGCTGCGCTATCCTTGAAGTTCCTCGAAATTCTTGTCTATTGTTACGCGGTGCTGGTAAGGTACGCCTTCGAACGTCTGTGGACGAAAAGTACGAGTCGTCGTCGTTATTATAGTTACCGCTAGGCGCTGAGTAACCACCCCGCTCGTACTTGTTGAACGGATTTAGATAGTTGCGGTTGCTAGAAGATAGGGGCTTTATAGTGGGATTAAGTGCATCATTTAGAGTGACGTCATAGTCGTTTTCATACAATTCGTCGAGTGTGACCTTCGGATACTCGACCTGCGGTGGCAAGGTAGTTCTAGGGCCCTTGCGCGGAACCGCCGCTGGTGCGCTGCTATCGGAATTCTCTCGAAGGATTGGTGCTCCGTGCTCGAGAAGGCGAACTCCGGATATTGTTGAGCCCATGTCGATGGGTGTGCTCTCGGTAGTGGCCTGCCTTAGGGCGGCTCCCACGGGTTGTAGACCTCTGGCTAGGTAGGGACTACCACCACGAGAAGGCAAGAAAGGGCGTTTCACCACCCTTACCACAGGACGACCGTCACGTTGAGCCGGTCTTTCGTTTTCGGGTGCAGACGGTGGTACTGCATCGACACTGTCTTCGAGTTTGTCGTCATAGAGCTCGTCCGTTTCCTCCAACGGTTCTGCTAGTGGAGGTGGCGGTGGTGGTGAAGTAGTTCTGTCCGAATCCGCTGGCCTTCGGCGATTATCTCGTCGATGGTCACGCACTTCTTCTTCGACTGGGTCTTCCTTCTTCAAAGGCCTGCGCTGAGACTCTCGTTGACGTGGTCTGTTGACTCGGGAATCATCCTCAACTGGATCAATATCATCGGTATATTTTTCACGACCTGTATATGGACGTTTTCGGGATGTAGGTACCTTCTCATCCGGCACATCTTTTTCAGGAATTGAATCATCATAATCTTCAACTGGCTTTTCAATGGGTTCTACCGGTTTCCTTTGAAACGGTCTACCCGGCCTCCTTGGAAAATCATCACTTCCTCGCCTTGTCTGACTATGAGAACGGCGTGGAGGAATATCGTCAGTGCGGCGCGAGTTCAGATCGTCTTGTAACCTTCGTCGAGGAATATCTTTAACCCGTTTCGGGGGAATATCCTCATATTCTTCATCATCGTAGTACTCATCACTGAATGGGTTAGCTGTAGTAGTCGACTTAGTCGTAGCTTTATGAGCGGGATATTCGTATTTTCTCTTCTCAGTTATTGGTACTGGTCTTGGAATTCTTGGTGGAGCACGGGGACGATCAAAGATAGAAGGCACCGGGTTGCCAGACGACGAAACTGGTCGAACAAGTTCTTTCTCTGGTTTTGGCTCAATTGGTTTTTCTTCTACTTCTTCTTCTTCTGCCACTGCTGCTTCTTCTGTGCGACGATTAGGCCTCTCGTAGTCATCATCAATTTGTGCAGGTCTTCTTTCACCAATTTTACGACGCCTGCCTCCAGCTAGTGGACGGCGCTCCACAACATCTGCGGCATCATCGAGTTTATTTCTGGGCTTGTCATCGCTTAAGCTTCGTCTCTCATCAAGGATAGCTTGTCGATCGGCTGCTGTCTTACGCCCCATCGGTAACTTGCGACGTTCCGGCACATCACTTTGCCTTCCAGGTGTGGTGGGTCTTGGTCGCGCTCTTGGTTTCGCACGGCGATCTTCATAGTCATCATCTTCGTCATCTCTAACACGGTCTCTATTCTTGGAACGCTTGTTGTCAAATCTATATGGATGTAAATTTTCATTAGAATGTTTCTTTTTCATTTTGAAGAAAAGGTGAACCTACCTAGCGTCGTCATCGCCATAAGATCTGCTCTCCTCATAATCATCATCATATTCTGCTGGTCGACGACCACGTGGTCGCTGCTTTCGACGTCTATTCATCCGGCGATCATCCTCATAGTAGTCATCATCGTAGTCTTCATCGTAGTAATAGTCAGAAGGACGACGACGCCTTAGTGGTCTTCGTCGCCTATACTCTGACTCGGGGGGAGGTGCTGTTGATGTGGTGGTAGTTGATGTTGTTGTGGTAGCCATGTATAGGGCATCGTTTCTGTATAGACAAAAATATATAGAGGGATAGCAAAATAGAGGAAAAATGCTATTGATTACCTGCTCCAGAATTTTTCAGAATTCTTGCAATCCACTTCGGAGACAAAGTGACAGATGAATGTCCTCTGATCGAAAGCTGTAAAATTTGCGCACAAGAAGTCATGACGAACACCATAAATGCAGTGGTGATAGACCTAAAAATATAAAAAAAAATCTTGTTATAGGTTCGATAAGCTTGATAAGTTTGAAGAATCTTTTTAGGCAAAAAGTTACAATAGTAGTTGGTCTCTCATATCATTTCATTTATAATAATCTTAAAAACTAATAGGTATATCGACTTCTAAACATTTTCTACTGCATTATCCTTAATTCGACACTGGCTCTAGATTCCATAGGAGTAATCCAGCTTAAGCCGATGTGCGATATTGTATTGGAATTAAAAGCCATGATCATAGCAGATTTTGTAGACCATTTCAAGCGTTTGAGTTAAAGTGGATTTTCGTTAATTTTTGACACTACCTTAGGTGCATTATAATCCGTAACTTCCTAATCACCATGAACAGTATTCCAAGGTTTTGCCAAAGAGACATTGACGCATGTACAATGGCCTTGTCGCCTTCCTATATGATTATTTGATCTGGGGTTAATCCTAAACCTGTTGTGCTAAGTCGATAACCGGATTTTATTTGCTCTTTCTTGAGACTTGTATCATGACAATTTTTAATAGGTTAATAGTCAAGCCTTTGCGCTGACAACTTCTTAGCTTATCAAACGGGTTCTATTGGATACCACTCTCTCATTTGTACCCGCCGTGGTCGTCACTATGTCATTGATCGCAAGTATGAAAAAAGTCGGGGACAGTACATCTCCTTATCACACTTCAAATGCATCAGAAAGCTGTCCACTATGCATAACGAAACACCTTATGTTGTTATACGGCTCTTTAATAATACGACAATTTCTTCAGGAATGAATCTCATAGCATCTCCAGATGCAATCACGATTAACTCGATCGAGAAAAAGTGGTGATTGGTACTCGGACAATAATTCAAGGACGATGCGCAAGGTGTTACTAAGATCGACGCATGATCGACCAAAGCGAGATCCTGCTTGGTGCCTCTTTAGCGTTGACGCAATCCTGGACTTTATCCCCTCGAGAATGATTGTTGCCATTTCACTCTGTCCTTCCATTCCCTGGGAAAGGTTTCCTTCTCCGAATCCGCTTATGGTGACTCGGCTGCTATGCCATCAAGTCCAGCTGCTTTATTATTTATTTGAAGCCGGATCGCGATTCTTATTTCTGTATTTATTGCGGTGTTGATGTCAATTCCCCTGAGAAGACCTGCTTATGCCCAGCAGTTGATTATTTCCATTTTTGTACTCTAGTCATCATTGAGCAGTTCACAAGTTCGCAGTTGGTCTGATGGGACTAAAAGGTTGCCATTCGGATTTAGCACAGGGTGGTTGGTTATAATTTTTTGACCAATAATACCCTTAGAGGTTTTGTACAGCTCCCTGACGTTCATATCAGTTAGATACATGTTTTTTTTAATCGAGGAATATTTTGACGCTACCTGACTTCACACATATTTCAGATCTTGACCGCAGTAAACCACCGACGACGGCGACGGACGTAACCATAACCAGTTAGTGACTTTGTTATATGTAATATATTAATGGCTATCTTTTTCTCCACACATTTCGGCCAAGGTTGTATCTATTTGATTTTTATGTTAACAGAATTAACTTTAATTGTATGCGAAAAACCAGCAAAGATGAGTATCTTTTCGCTGTGATATATTTTACCATTTTGACTATATGAATTAGCTACTTGAGAAAACATATCCATTGTGCATTGTTTTGCCAATAAACCTACTATTATGTGTATGTTTTTAAATCGGTGATTCCTTGAGTGCTTGAGTAGTTCATTATATAGTTTTTTATTTGGTTTAACATTTGCATACCTGACATTTGTATTCGATGGATGCATAAAATCCATCATGGAGTCCTTGGCATTTAAATGCGATTTCTTCATGGGGTGGGACTGTGCTGAAGAAGGGGTAGCTGGAGAGGTTGTACCTGTGGATGGAATACAAGAATAAATAGGCAATTGCTATTATTATTATTTTCAGGCACTTACCCATTTAGTTCACGTGGCAGATTGGGATCCCAGACATAATCTATTTGTGGTATTCCAGTCAATTTTTTCGACGCCTTTGTTGTCGCATTCGTCGTTGGAGGCGCCTGAGTAGGTAAATGAAAAGTTATGAGAATGGCTTACAATGTTGTGTATACAATACATGTTATTGTGATATCTTAATTCGACGGTGTAAACAGAAAAGCCTAACCAAATAAACACTAGTACGGAAACATCTTGGCTTCATAGATGTCTTACAAATTGGTACCTACTTGTATTTTGCGTTGCGGGTTTTGGACACTGATTGGGCCAAATGTTATCAAGTGAAGTTTTAAGAGAATTTGTAATATCCTAAGATTATAGCATTATAGACATGAGGAGAAGTGGAAAATCACTCATGCGAATACATTATAAGAGAGCTATCTAAATTAAAAAATATTTGGCGCAACAGGATAGGCTTGTAGACATCCTAGGCCTAGCTTCTCATATTTTTGGGACAAATGGAAGGGACCTACAAGTTTTCTGCGGAGTTTTTAGTACAAAATCTGATGTCATATATTGACGTTAACATGTCAACAAATTTACACGATTTTTGACATGTGCAGTAGTAGTATCTATAATGGTATGAGCGAGCATATGTCATGGCGGACATTTGTGACCCATCGAATAAATCCAACAAAGCGCAAGTAACCATTATTTTAGCGAAATAGAACTACACTCCACGCCACTTGAATAGCCCACCCCCTAAGGTCGGTTTTCTATCGCCCACTGTTCCCAAACCAAGCATGCTAGAGACCTATTTTTTTTAATTAAAGTTAATTTAATTGTTGTGATGGGAACATTATCAACTTACATTTAAGGTAATTGGAATATTTTAGATTTAAAAAAGATTGTTCAATTGTGTTTTAAGCCACTTTCCTGCTCCAAAATTCACACACCCGGTTTGGAAGGGAGGCATAGGTATACAAATTGGCCAAATAATTTAGGGAAATAGAGCTCCAAGCATATTCGATGGCTTGGGCTAGTTTAAATACAGTCGAATATTGTTGCCAAACATATTTGATGATATTCAAATCCGGTCAGTCTAATGGTCCCACAATTTGGCTCTATATAAATACGGGTTTTAACAACCCGGTCTGTATGTATGTATTGGCGCTTTATCACGTTGTTAGATCTATGGCAGATGTCTAAAAATGTTATGAAAACAGGTTAAAGCCTTATCAGTATACCATTGTAAGACAACGTATTTATTGTGGTTGACAAATATTGTAATTTGCAGGTGCCATAATCCGACCCACACACCATCACACCTTTAACTCTGCTATGCAGCAGGTCCAAATGATTAGTCTCTTTGCGGAGGTTATGGAAATAGTAGCTATAGCTATCCGGGGCTTCCAAATTAAATTATTTTCGTCGGAGAAGACCACACAATGCTTCTACTAAGTCCAGGTGACATGTGCGCGACAAAAACGGAGGCTTAGCGCTTTTCTAACCGGGTTAAGGGGTGACTTCTTCTTAATTTTTAGTCTTTTTATATGCTTAGCATTCAAGATCAAGATAATACGATAATAATAATGCTTCGATACTACATTTTTTCCTGATTTTTGGAAAAGAGTCGTGATAATTTGACGGCTTTTTTAATATAAGTACCTTCCCGCATTTAGTAAGCACACTTCGTATGTGACCTTTTATGTTTTTATCCATAGTTAGACTAATTATTTAAAAATATGGATAGGTATAACGTTTCGGCTCCTCTTGACATGCTTCTTAAAAAGCAACAATCTTTAAAAAGTTTGATATAGAAATAGCAATAGCAAAACGTATTTCATTTGGACAGCATAAAATACTTTATGAGTATTAAAAAACAAAAATTGCCAAGCTCCAAAGACAAAAGAAAACAGCATTAGCGTTCACCTACTTTTCTATGTGACGTTTTCTTATTGCCGATATATAATCAATTACAATGACGCTTGTAATACCTATAAAATATTAAAATTATTGATTTTTGAATAATGAAATCAACTTGGAGTAATCCAGCTTAATATGTAATTAGATTGACATTGTATTCCATGACCATAATAGGATTTCGCATTTCAAATCAGTTGAGTTGGTTGAACTTGAGAGTCCACTCTAGCACTTTAATGGAATGCGATATATTTAACAACATTCAAATCGTATTACCTATTGCGAACTTCAATTCAATAAACTGTGACATCAATGTTGATTTCCGCATTGGGCAAGAAAAATCCCTTTTTGCAGATTCAGACCTGTTTATCTGCTCTAGAAATCAGCTGATGTCTGCCAAATTCGTTTTCCATAGCACTTTTTTAAAGATTCAGATCACTTTTGCGAATCTCGATTCGCGAGCGAGATTCACACATACTTTCACCAATCCCAAAACAACAGACATTTGGAAACACAAATTGCAATAAAAAAATAGTTGACTGTCAAACAACACACCTACACAAATGCAAAAAAAATAAAATCTCATTTCATGTTTCATTGAGGCAGGAAAAATCTGAGATCTGAGAGCAAAACAATAAAAGCCCAATGGAAATCGACATAAAAAAAAATCTTGACTGTCACTTAAAATTTTACCCAACCAGCCAGCGGTTAACGTACTCTAAGATCCAGATTCTTTGCAAGCATTATACATAGTTACCTGATATCGCATCTCTACTCATAAATTGCGTTTCTTTCGTCCGTATCAGCGTCTCTATCAAGGATTGCCAAAAAAAAAAAAAACAAACAAACGTCGAAGAATGAAAACATGACTTGGCAACGCATTAATCTGATAGGAAAATTGACATTGATAGTTCAATTTTAATTAAAAAAATATTATCAATGAAAAATTCTAATTCTAATACTTTTGATGAAAATTGTACAATTTAATTAATCCATCAAATTGTAATAAGAAAACAAGTTTTAAAAGAGATAACGAAATTTCCAATTCCAAACAAAGGGTGTTTTCGTTCGCGGCAAAAAGTTTGGAATTGGAAATTTCGTTATTGAAACCCTTTTAAAACTTGTTTTTTTTTTAATACAATTTAATGGATTAATTAATTATCCTACGCTTAGTATATTAAAATGTGCAATTTTCACTTTTTAAATGCATCAAAAGTGGTTTGTTAGCATTTTATCAATGCCGTGCGTCGGATAAATCCAATCACCGCTGGACAGAAAATTAATGTCTGACAAAACATCTGTTGAGGAAGTCGAAAACAATCTTGGCATCTTTAAAACGCAGAATTTGTGCAAATCCATCCATATCCATCCATACTACTTATAAAATGCAAAGTCCGTCTGTTCGTTTCTCCATAACTCGAGAACCATCGTCCGTAGGGTGGGTGAGAATTGCTCAGGATTAAAGGCGTCGGCGGGAATAAGGGGGGTCTCACGAACCGTTAGCCGTATGAACTTGAAAGTTTGTGTGTTGATAGATAAATCAAAATAATTACATGCCTCATTCATCGTTTTTCAAAATTCGACCTATAAGGGCTGAAAAACGTTTGCACCCTACTTTTCTATTTCGACCTTACTACGCTCAACTTGCCATTATACTCATAAATCTACGTATGTCATTTCAAGAAATGCTTTTATTTGTTAGCCAATACTTCACCGAGTATTTTGAGCTAAAATGCATCTTTCTGGTCCATCCAGAGGGTGAGATATAACAAATTGAAAATAGATCTTATTTGGTCAAGTGCGAAAAAAATGATTTCTCGATTGAAGTTGTGCTTAGGGGTAGTTTTATATTGCGTTCCCAAAATAGAATATGATTTCTCGCACGACTGGCATTCAGAATGCACATTGTACGTACATACTCATGTATGGCGTAGTTGAATTTGATGTAGGCAATGGATATGCATTAAACAAACTAAATATGTATATATGTAAATCTACGTACATGTAAAAGGTTTGTGGTGCGTAAGTGATGGATACATATCTACATATATGAATTTGAGATCTGCAGCTATGGAAAGTGTAACGATATGATCGCGTAGTATAAATAATTACATCATACCTGTGACGAGTTTTTATTTATGTGAAATCTTATGTCTGTTGACTTAGGACTTTCGGATCTGTACAGGTTACGTAAGGACTAAGTTGGGGATGAGGAAGGGTGAAGGGGTGGTAGGGACTAACTCCGGAACTATTTGGTCGATTTTAAAAATTCTTTCAAGATTGTACCGGCTACTCTACAACCTCCGGATCAGGATAGGTTAGTTAGAGTGTTGATGGGGGAAGGGGAAACGTGGGTATAGGGGCTATCTTCGGAACTACTCGGCCATTGCCAGAGTTGACCTCCGACAGCCACGTCTTTCACATGGACAGCTATATATTGAATATTCACGTGTGAGCAAGTAAAAGTGTTACCATCGGCCTGGCCGATACCCTCCACTGTATGTACTGGTACAGGTACACGCATGTGTCTAATATTGGTTTTGTATGGGAGGTACCAGAACTACTTGACCGACATAGACAATTTTTTAATACCAACTTGGCAACGGTAAAAACAAGTCCTCTCATAAAATTTCATTCGCCTAAGCCGATTCGTTTGGACGCTATCGTGCTTTCAACAGACAGACAGGCAGACAGACGGGCATGGCTAAATCGATTTAGAATGTGATCCTGATTCAGAATATATATATTTTGTAGGGTCTCCGGTGAATCCTTCTTGGCGTTACAAACGTAATGACAAAGTGAATATAGCTTCCTGTGAAGGGTATAACAAACGTGCATTGATAGCTGAAATAAATTTTAATTTAATTTAATAGAAAAGAAACCAGCGGGCGGAGCCGCGGGCGTTGCTAGTAAAATATATTTTTCAGATTTCTTTTGTCTTGTTTATTGGCTTTTAGTAGTTTTTGTCAAGATGTCAAATGTCATTTATGACACTACCATACAAGTTATCGATAACATACACAAATTTGATCAAACTACTTTCAATCATAAACATATTTATGAATTGAATAACGTTGGAGTGTACGATTGTCATCACAATTGTGTTGGCCTCGACTCCAGTAATGCGTTTCGCCCCGATGTGGTGGGTGGGCTCATCAGTAGAAGACCACCACATCTGATCTAGACGCACGGTTTCCTCGATTTTCACCGAGACTATATGATTTTTCAATCAACAAATTTGTGTTGGCTACACTTTTCTCTATCACCGCGAAGCTATTAACTCTGATAATTAGGTAAGTCTTTGTTGTATTTAACAATGAATTTTTTCTATTTTCTTATCCTATAGTCGTGACGGGGCTCATATAGTCCAAACAAATCTAGATGACATACAAAATCAACTAGATATCCGAACGTGTCCAATGTCATAAATGTTGAAGAATCTGACGTCACGTCACGTAACATGACACTATCCAGTTTCCACTTTGATCTGAAGATGTCAAAAAGAGCATATGTGTTTAGCCCAATGTATAGACGCCCCTAAACAAATATAAGTCTAAAATTGAATTACCTATTATTATTGAAGGAACAACAAAAAATATGCTTACAAGAATCGAAGTTAAATGGGTTCATTCTCCCAGATAAAGACAAATCCTATTTTGAAATAAATTAACGCATTCAATCCTCTTATTTGTTTTTTTTTTTTTTTATAACATGTTATAGGAACAGAAAGTATTTAAGCTACGATTACACGGCCATTTTTTCGAGTCATTTAAATGGCGCTCTGACGTAAAAATCTCGTCACAAAGCAGTCATTTAAATGTCGTTCTGTGTTATCGCCATTTTTGGGATAACATTTTCGGCGTCATTTAAATGACTAGGAAAATGTCGGACCAAATGGCATGTATTTAGTGCCATATAAATGGCGGAAAAAAATGGCCGTGTGATCGCTCTTCAATGACTCCTAGGACAAATGACTGAACTTTTTGGCTGTTGCGTCATTTAAATGACATCCCAACAGAAAAATCTAAATGACTCGCAGTGTCCGTCATTTGATTTTGGGACACAAATGAGGATGATAGTCATTTCGTGTGATCGCAATTTTTCCAATGACGAATCGTAGCTTAAATGTCGCTCTAATGTCGCTCTAATGCGATATTTTTTTCTGACGTCACAGAGCCATTTAAATGACTCAAAAAAATGGCCGTGTAATCGTAGCTTTATACATCAACGAAAATAACGAACGAAATTATGCGATTATGATTGCTATGTAAGTATTTATCTACATATTTGCAAAACTAGGTAAAAACTATCAGACACCATCTGTTATTTTGTAGCCTGGCCTTACAGCGGTAGGACGGATATTTGAGCTAATAATCGCTTACTTCCGACATTGTTTTCGACTTCCTACTGTCCCACCCTAAACACCACACAAGAAGCGGAAACCTCGATACAAATTATGCCCACTCTACCATAACGCTTCACTTATATGTAATAATCCAATCCATGATCACACAAATTTCAAAGAACAATGGCTTATAAAACTAAATGTCGGAAGCTTTAACAAAACGTTATAAGGTCGTAATCTATTCCTCCAATTCGAATAATCCACCAACATTTTTGATAAAATCTGTTACAAGCCTAACAAACTCTATTTAGTCTTCGCTAACTCACTCACAAAATACTGAAGCGTGCCACAAACAATAGATGGCTGACAAACTAAGGCAAAAACTTTGTCGTCATTGGTAGGTAGGTAGCAAACAAACGATACAACAAACCACCCACACAAGCTCCAAAAGATAGATTACGGAATGACCTTCTTGCGGATCGAAAGTCACTCGTGTCGTACCTTTCAGGTTGGCAGCTATGGTATGTGGCATACCACCCGACGCGACGTCTTTACGACCCACGTAGGTTTCCAGTGTACACAGATTGGCACACAATCGGTATTGCGCGGCGATTTACGGCAAAACAATTATTATGTTGGTAATTTGTATTAAGTAACGGTGAGATGCCCATGTGGGGGTTTCTGTGTAAGTGGGACAACACAAGTGTGAATGAATGTTTGGCTAAGATAATGACACTATTAATGTGAATTCAGTTGAGGTTGTCAGTATGACGTTTCACATTATGACACATAGCACTGGTTCTTTTCCAGGCCGCTTAAATCACCACCTGTCGCACTAGTTGACATTTAAGTCAACTTGTAGAAAAAAAAGTTAATAATGTATACTGACCTTAGTTTCGGTCTCCTCAACGATTGCTGTCGTTTCTGGAACTTCAGTGGTAGTAGTGGTAGTTGTTGTACTTGTGGTTGTACTGACTTTACCCGCGAATTGTGGCCTTAGAGCTCCCGTATGTGACATTAATCCCAAAAGAGCTGTAAATAAATCAAAACAAAGAAAATTGAATATACTTGTTAATAAACAAACAAATTATTACAGGTACATGTGTGGTAGTTAAATTTGTCTTTGGGAAGCTGTGACACACTGATGGGGTTATCAATAGTGACACCCACTTCAGCTGTCACTTTCATTTGAAAAGCCAATAGATGCTTGTCAAATGCTGGCAGTTTCTTAGCAGGTATGTGATAGACAGGTTTTAATCATATGTATTTGAATAAAATTTCTTGTGTATAGCTTGATTATCATTACGATCTTTGGCATTTAAAAGAGAATAGGTGTTAATCGTTTGAATGAAATGCCATTTGGAGAATGAATGCGAGAAGGAGTCCTCATAAAGTCAATGATCTCCTTGATAAATTGAATGATATTTTTGTTTCCATGGACAATTTTTAATTTAAAGCTGTTATAGGTTTCTAAGGAGCTTTGAGCATCACAAAATGAAAAATTGACAAACTGTTTTATCAAAATGTGCAATATTGATAAATCAAAAAACCTAAACACAAAAGACGGAAAGTGGCTTGAAGTTTGATGCAAAACAAAACAAATTTTGCAAATACTTTTTTAATAGACTTTTCTTATAAGCGGCAAAAGTCTCACGGCGCAGATACAATCGAGTTGGTGAACTTAGTTTGACGCAAAACCAGCTTTACAAATTCAGTTGATTACTACCGCTAACTTCTGGCTAATTTTTTGAATTTTTTAATCAATAGACGTGGCCCGAACCCCGCGTTTTGGTGAATATTTTTGATATTTAATATTTTCCTATATTTTCTCTTCGGAGCATTCTCGGGGTGCCTTATGGAAAAGACATAAGTAAACATTATTATTTTTTGTTTGTTCATGAAATTTCCCCCCGAATTACACTGGAACAAATATTTGTTTTTACCATCGAAGTTCCTACGAACTTCAGGAGATGTGCAGTGAAATAAGCCAGCTCAGAATAGTATAGCAAAATGAGATGCGGAGCGATTATGTCTACCAATTAAGGAGAGAGAACGAAATTGAGGAAAACCTCACTTTAGTGCATTTCCCTAAAAACCCCTTAATCCAGAGAGGCAGCTAGACCAAGAAGAACATCCGCACTTTGGTCAAAGAAACATGATTTTGAGGTAATAAGAGGGACTAGGCATTTGAACATTTTAGTAAAATTTTTCCAAAATTTGGTCCAGCTTCATCCCCGAATCCAAAAGTTGGGCAGAAAAGAGAGCAACGATATTCCAAATTTTAGTCCGAGGCAAATTTGTATACCCTGCAAATGAAGGTATATTCACTTTGTCATTACAGTAGGTACTTCCCAGACTCATGCCTGTACGTACTAACTCACATTCGCTCCATTCAAAAGCGATTGGTGCCTAGTTGGTGGATTGCTGGCTAAAGAAAAACTTCATTCTTGGAATGGGGGAAAAGCTGTCGAATTTTATTTAATAAATGACCTAAACATTTTCAGCTTACAATAAGAACAAAATATTAACTAAAATAAGAGCTTATCCAGCACTGAACTAAATACCTAGGGTCGTCATCCCAATGCTGACTTTGAAGACAGGTTTTTGAGTCTATCTCAGAGAGCACAAGGGACCAAATCAGTTTTCGCACTGAATATCCCATGACGATTATCAAAAATACCCTTTTTGCCCATGCGGTTGTAAGAAAAAACCCCACGATATCCCCTCATTTATAACTAAACTTAAGCAAATAAAATCTTTTGAAAGATGACCTTAACAAACAAAATGACAAACCATAGATTGCTAGAGACACCTACATATTGGGCGTTAGTAAATTTGGCAAGTAAAACGGTTGAAATTCAACTTGTTGAGCCATTGCTAACAATAGATGTCCCTTCAAAAAAGTGTGGATTTTCAAATTATTCCGCTCCGAACCAAGAGAGCTAGTGGTTATGTTGCAATGGAACACGAAGACGTTGACGTTAACGTTGACAACAACGAAACTACAATGCAATGACAGACAGATGTTTATTTTGCATTTGCAAAATTGAAAATGAGTGCATTCATTGAATGAATCTAAATGGGTTGCTTTAGAGTATGCATTTTTTAAAGATTACTTTCAGATATAAGAATTATTTAAAAAATAAATATTGCTAAACGATTAGATGAAGTATTTCAAATACCAAAATGCCCACGAAATGGGTATTTACCCACGATCTGGACATATTGTCATTGAAAGTATGGGAACTGGCCATGTTTCAAACAAAGAAGTTTCTATGGTCTAAAAAAGCATCCATTCATTCATTCATTCATTCATTTCCAATGGTCCGCTTGTCCATTAAGTGGGTCGCGGGTGTAGGTTGCTCAAGTGGACCTTCCGCCATTGACTCCAAATCATCAAGGGCAATCCCCATGCGGGTAGAGGAGAGATTATGAATTTGATCTAACAATCTCATCCTGGGTCTACCTAGGGGACGCCTGCCCGATGGTACGGATTCCATAGCACGTCGTGGGATCCTGGTCGGGGACATACGTTTAATATGATCAAACCACCGAAGCATGGACCGCTCCGTCCGGAGAAGTAGCTGCTCGACATTGAGTTCCTCACGTATTCTAGTATTTCTAATGCGATCTCTACGGGTCACACCAGCAATACAACGGAGAAATCTCATTTCGGCAGCTTGTATTCGCGATCTTATTCTTTCGGTCATTACCCCAAACCTCATGACCATAGGTAAGAGTTGGAACAAGCACCGAATTAAAGACTGACAACTTAGCTTTGACACCAAGTTCAGTCCTCCTGATAACAGAATGACCAAGCTGTCTCAAAATCCATCCAGCCTGACCAATCCTACAGGAAAACTCGGCATTGCTCCTTCCACCACTCGTGAATAAGACCCCGAGATACTTAAACTTCTCCACCTGTTTCAATGGGACTCTACTAACATGGAGAGTGCATTGAACAGGCGTTCTAGAGACGACCATCACTTCAGATTTGTTCACATTTACTTTCATCTCAGCTTTAACACAAACGGCTACAAACCGATCGAGTGCGCGCTGAAGTTCAGTCTGAGAGGACTCAAGGATGACCAAGTCATCAGAGAAGAGCAAATGACTTATCCTCAGATCTCCCAATTCGAAACGTTTTTCGCCAAGACTGCGCTGTAACATCCAGTCCATACAAGTAATGAAAAGGAGAGGGGACAAGACGCACCCCTGGCGAAGTCCAACGCCCACGGTGAAAGGTATTGATTTAACGCCGTTTACCCGAACACAGCTTTCACAGTTTGTGTAAAGAGATTGAATGGCTCTCAAGAGAGAACCATCAATTCCATACTGCTGTAATACACTCCAGAGTTTCCCTCGAGGTCGTATGCTTTCTCCAAATATACGAAGCAAGCGTAAACAATTGTAGCATACTCCCAACCCTTCTCAAGTACCATTCTAAGAGTGAATAACTGGTCGGTTGTGCTTCTGCCGGGACGAAAGCCGCACTGCTCATCTCCTAATCGTGCCTTGACCACGGCTCTGCAACGCGTTTCCAGCACCTTAGCAAAGACTTTTCCGGGGAGACTTAAAAGTGATATACCCCTGTAATTGGAGCAATCCAATCCAAAAAGCATTTGATTTGCAAAGTAGCCTCACGAGCAACTAAACAGACATAGGTTATGTTTTCTAATTGGCTGTCTTAGAAATACATTTACCTACTATATTTATAAGTTCGTTATGCTACACCATGAGGGCGGAGGGAAGGAGAACGAGGGCAGAAACTATGGGCTGGATATTACAAGAACCCTATGTCAACCCAATGAGTTAGCTGGCGGTTTGTTTACCATTCTAACACCACCCGTTTGTAGCCTCTGATAGCCCTTCTCTAAGGAGGGAGACTGGACACTGGAGTGGAACAGAGGTGGGTAATTGAAACAATAACACCGAAGATTGTTGGGGTATCCACCTGTCCACAGAAAATACTATATCCGTGTAATCTTTGGCTCAGTTTGAATAGAATACGTTTGAATGAGAAGGGACAATGAACGCTGTACTTCGATACAGATGAAGGTAATAAGATTGAAACATTTAAGTGGCCTCAACTCCGAATGCGTTTCACCCCGATGTGGCGGGTGGGCTCATCAGTAGACGAACCACCACATCTGCCTAGACGCACTGTTTACTCGATGTTTACCGAGACTATATGGAATCACAAACACAAAGTGACTGTGAACCATAACCTAATACGAGTCTTTGGTCAAAGATTTAATCGTATAGGAATTGCCCGTTGCCTGGCGCAGTTTCTACCAAAAGTAGTTGAGGCCACTTAAATGTTTCAATAATATTCAATGCTTACTCCGCAACTTTATTCATTTCTTGAATTAATTCTTGATTTGAAAGCTTTTTGTTAGTGTAGGTAATAAGTTTCGAATTTATCGGTTAATTATGTCTCGGGTATGGAAGTGAATGGACATCAATGTTCCTGAGAATGAAGAACGCGGTGGAGGAATACCTAATCAATCTGTATTTCAATTATTCCAAAACGAATGGTGATAGCAATACTTTTTACAAATTTAGCAATAATTAGTAAAACCTCCATTTCACCCAGCCACTAGTTTTGGATATATGTATACAAGAAAAACGCATAAAATATTTTATTTATATCCACTTGAGAAGTCTTTCACTTGTTGACACCTCAACATAAGTCAATGAACTTGTCGTACAAATTGTACAAATTGTATATAGTAAAATACATTGTTATGAATAATTATGACACTTTTTCGTTTGTTTATTTATGTTGTTTTTCGAATTGCGACAAAAACTACTTTGAATTCAGTCAGTAGCTATCTTATGTATGAATATGAACATTATTCGAGTTGATTTAATATACTCCTGTGTGGCAGACATCATTCGCATTAATTGATGCAATGTATGTTGAATAAGACTTTTTATTTTATCCACAATATGGTTCAAGTTGGTATTTCGTTGAGTTTGCAATAAATAATTACAAGTCATGCAGCGGCTGCGGCCTGCCACCCAAACCTAATCTAACCTAAGCAATAAATTTAATGGTTACTGGTTTCGTGATCTAAAGACGCGCATACTTTTCAAAGTGTTTACGGTGGGGCTTGGATTATGCACTATTGCAGAGCGAGTTGGAAAAGTGATTTCTTTCCAATTGAATACTATTACTTTGTGTGTTACGGGTAGAAATATAAATCAAGGAAGAATTGGTATACATTAAACCACTTTCAACACTCTTGCCTCTCACTATCAATTCCTACTTTTACCTTCCCGTTTATAAAAGCTGGGTACCTAGTACCTCGACTTTAGATTGGAAGGTCGTTTTGGTGGCATTCTCTAGATGGCTCCTACAGTTCCAACTAGGCCGAACTACTTAGTGTTACCCCTATAAGAACTGCTTCGATAGATGTATTCTGATCCCGGATAAATGGTGATCTCTTATACTGCGTGAAAGGGTATTGAATAAGGGTTGGTTTTGGATGAACTCTTAATAAGACAATCCACCGTTCATATCCTGAAGTAGGTTAGTGGTGGCTGTAACTCGGCCACTCGTCGTAGGAGTATAATAAGGAACTGGACCTCCAAGTTAAGAGCTGGGCGTTGATCGTGGTGAATGTCATACACAGGAAAAAAAAAACAATCAGTTGTGAAGTAATAATGACAACCCTGCAAAACTATAAATAAAGACAATGCCCTTGACATCTGCATACGGAAAGTTCGTACACTAAACAGGCTAATATCATCCGAGTAATTATTCGAGGCCGTCGACAAAGCAGACATATCTGTCAATAAAAATGTGCGATAGGGCAGCGCGGGCGAAAAACGGATGGAAAACTGTGATTGCTATAATGAACAGGTTTGTCATGACCATCAACCTTTGTTTATCGGCAATGTGCCGTCTCTTTAGGTCCTATGTCGCTAGGGTTATATCAGCTTTTTCCGCTTGAAAGACACTGCAGTCATCGCTGATTCGAAATGATTCTCGCAGGTCTGTACCGATATTTATCTTAAAACCTTCGGTATAGAGAACTATCTTCTCTTCTTCTGTAAGGTATCGAGATTCGAGAGAAAGGTTCTTCATAAAATTGTGAGTCCCGTTTGCGTTGACGCGCTTTGAAGGAAAAGATTCAGCGAAGAACTATATACGAGCTGCATACTGTACAAATGTACAGCGACATTGACGATTGACCTGGTCAAAAAATTTTAAATCAGTCATCAAGATGGACATGTAGAGCGGATGGAAATACAAGCTCCGGTCCGAATAGAGTTGTCGAGTAAAACCCGGAGGGACAACGTAGTAGAAGAAGACCTCACTTTTAGTGGCGAGCACAAGAAGCAGGAGACCTCAAACGGCTTTGAGTACTGGATGGAGTCACCTTGGGATCGGTCCAACTGAATGTGCATATTATAGTTAAGGCCTCTATCCAGCCCGAACTGTAGAGCTTTCTTTAGCAAGTAAACGGCGAAGACGACGCAAATTCCGCTGTCAAGCTGAATGCACCATTGCAAGATGAAAGCCAATACTTCCGTCCACCTGACCAAAATGGCTGGTTTAACTGTCCAGCTTTTTAAGGCAGCGGGAGATAACTTTGTCAAGAACTACACCAACTTGTGTTCAAGATTTGGCCAGAGGAAAGAATGCCTGAGGAATGGAACCAGCAGCATCGTATAAGATCCTATCTGCTGTACTGTGCCAACGCCTGAAACTGACTGCTGATTGGCCCCTACCAGTGTGGTTTTAGGCTCAACAACCGACTAAATATTCACAATACGGCAGATCCTTGAAACGCAAGAAGCGCAAGTGGGTCTCAATGCCTCTGCTTTGGATGCGGGCATTAAAGTGAAGGTAGTGAAATAAATCATATATTGCAAATCATTCAATAGGAAGTTAAAGTATCTCTATCTATACATTGCCAAAAGATTGCATTATTTATTAAATCTAACTCATAGCAACTCCATTCCAGTTGGCTCCAATCCACTCTATGGCAGATGTTAAACACACAATGCGAATAAAATCAAATTAAAGAAAAGAAAGAGAAAAGGCTGGTACCAGTGGCGGCCATTGAACTTACGTGCACTTTACTATGCGTTGCATATACAAACATTTTTCTAATCCATTTAACTTGTGCATGCATACAGCGGAAGTCAATTTATTTAATTAAAGTATACAAATAAAAATTACCCATCGCATATAACTCACCTGCAAATATAAGAAGCCATCTTTTGGCTCTTCTCATCGTTCAGCTGAAGCAAGACCAACTAAAACGATACAAAAGAAAAAGATATATTTATTTTAAGAGGAAAAGTGAACAAGTAGAAATGGGTTTTAATAAAAGCATCTAGATAATTGAAAAGCACACAACTGAAACTGAAATTGGTGATCCATCACCTGTAACATAAGCGTCTTGCTTTTATGTTCAGCCATTAGTGTAGCTTGTTTGATTTTATAAAAGCCACAACAAAAAAATGCTCTTATACTTTCTAAAGGAAAACATGAATGACATTCTATGACAATGAAATAAATTGTACAATTAACTTGGGATTCTGTTTCCACCTTTTTGACACACAAGTACCGATTTTCTGTATCCAAAAGATTAAAGGTGCTCTTATCACTTTTATTTTCTGAAGTGTCTCGATCTAAAGTGAATGCCTTAAGGCAAGAGTGCTAAATAAACATTAGATACAAAGAATCGGGGATAATGTGTCTTTCAATGATTTAATGAGAGACTTGAAGAATCCAATATCCAACTAGCTACTTGATCAGATATTAGAAATTTTATAAGAGCTACAACCACCTGTTGTGTAGAGAGAGAAAACTGGGGCCTGAGGAAAAATTGTCAAGATAAATAATGTTAACGGGAGCATACATATAATACTTAACGCTTACGTGGTTTTGAAGCAAAAACTGGCAATGTCAAATGTCAAAAAATGTCCTAGTTTTTGCACAAACCAACGACTACAGGAACAAGTTGTAATCAAATCGAAGCAATTCGATGCACTACAAGAAACGACCTGGCCTTTCCTAGAGACGACATTATATAGAAGTTAAAAAAACATAAACGAAACGTCGGGAAAAAATAAAATAGTTATATTTTGATTCGGAAACCATTTGACCAGTAAGCTCAAGCATAACTACTTTAATAAAGGGAACATCAGTAAATCTTCAAAGGTCCAGAATAATTCCAGAACATGTATTGGGATCCTGTGGGGTACTGGCTCTAAAATGACTAAAATATTTGGGCAAGTAATCAGTATAAGATGAAGAAGTAGGTACGGAACTCTCAAAAATTATTTCAAAAAGATTTTTAATGCGAGAAACTCTTATCATGGACCATATCTAGGTGTTATAGTAGAAATCACAACATACCCCATCCTCAAGCAATAATAATAATACCTAGGCCTACAATACTAAAGTTTTGGTCCCGATAGGACGACCTTGCCTTAGTCCCGGTGCCGCAGCGTCACCGCTTTTGCGTCTTAGCGGCAAAATGACGCATGTGTCTTTTTTTCCCTCAAGAATGACGCATGTGTGCACCGGGGTTTAGATGGCACCTAACTTCTAAGTAAGCTAAGCTTTCACAAGTGTAGCAAACGAGAAAAAATTGTATGATGCTTATACGAATAGTGATCACCGCGCAATATTATTTCCTCGAGGTAATATCTACATAAATTCAACTCGGTACCAATAAGATGCAAACATTTTTTTCCTAAATTGGGTTAAAAAGATACAGCAACCTGGATAAAGATAAGTTTGACTATTGTTGGGGGCGGTGCTTCAGTGGTTAGTGCGCTTAACTACTCAGCGGGAGGGTCCAAGAAGTCCTCCAGAGACGAAATTGAATAATGATTGCACCATTAAGCTGAAAGGGAAGTATCTAAAACTACGAAGGTGCCAGACTGCCAGCATCAAAGCTATGAAATAATTCTAAAGGCGTATGGGAAGACTAAATTTAAGAATATATATTCACCATTTCAACACGTTGCGCGAGTATCTATCGATCGACAGCTAAAAACCTCTTAATTTGTACTTATTAGAAGTAATCACAATGATAGATGAATGTTGACAGTCAAACCTCTTTTTGGATGACCCTATGGCATATATGTAACATTGTATAGGTAAGTTTGAGAAGTTGCTATACAGAAAGAGAAAACAAGTAAAAGTGTTATCATCGGCCTGGTCGATGCTTTAATACCCTCCACTGCATAAAAATCATGCAAAATGTTTGCCATGCGAGTTAGTATTGTCTAATATTAGTTTTGTATAGGAGGTACCAGAACTACTTGACCGACATAGCCCATTTTCAATACCAACCTGACGATGGTAAAAGGAAGTCCTCTCACCAAATTTCATTCGCCTAGGTCAATTCGTTTGGACGCTATCGTGCTTTCAACAGACAGACAGACAGACAGACAGACAGACAAACAGACAGACAGACAGACAGACAGACAGACAGACAGACAGACAGACAGACGGACATGACTAAATCGATTCAGAATGCGATCCTGATTCAGAATATATATACTTTATAGGGTCCCCGGTGAATCCTACTTGGCGTTACAAACGTAATTACAAAGTGAATATACCTTCCTGTGGAGGGTATAAAAAGAATAGTGAAAGTGTTATTAACCGATGCCTTATTTGATCCTGATTCGGAATATATACTCTTTATAAGGTCTCCGGTGACTCCTTCTTGGCGTTACAAATGTAATGGCAAAGTGAATATGTATAACTTTCTGTGAAGGATATAAAAAAACAACAAATTATTTCGTGTAATGGACCTACACCAACTGCTGATCACTAAATCTTGTCTTTTTAATTAAAAGATAAAGAAAGAGAGAAAAACATTTTATTGAATTGCAAAGAAATCGAAAGCGTGAATAAAACTGCTTTAAACACCTTCCTTTACTTGACTGCATTCATGCATGAGATGTGTATAAGAAAATATTTTTTTATTTCATTGGCAGAGAAGACAGTGGAAAATGGCGCATTCCGATTCCGATCCGGGCATTACATCTTGGTCGTGTATTACTTAATTTTGTAAGTACAAGAGAAACAAGCACACATTTATCTGAGATCCAGTTAAGGATCTACATCTTTACAGTATTCTATACACTTTTTAAGAATAGACATCGTGCTGAGTCAAGCGTCGAGGTGAATTGTAAATTTAATGTAATCTGAACCATTTTGGTGATAATTCACGAGACTACAGCAAATCCGAAGAATCTTTTTAAGTGGATATCCGTGTAGTTCTAGGAAACTACACGTAAAGCGTGTAATTCAAAACAAACTACGAATCCTTAAGTTGTTGGATTGGTAAATGCTAAGGGGTATTAAATTAGTTTCGAATCAGAACAAGGGTAACATAAATAAATAGTTGGCGCAACTGGTCCGTATGGTACCCTAGGCCTAGCTTCTCACAACCATTATGTTTGCGTGAGTTTTTAATCTTTGGGACGAATGGAGAAAAACAATTTTCCCACAATTTTATGCCGAGTCCGAATGGCTGAATTGGGAAGGTTTTTTCAAGACACGTCTTTGATATCAAGTTCGATCAAAGATTGAGCTAGTTGTCTAGACTAATCCTTCTGAAAAATTTAGCATTGCCACCGCGCGCAGTTATTTCAATGGGACAGCACTAACATTCAAAGTGCATTTATCAGGGGCTCTGTTACCTTCATCCCAATTTCTACGTAGACATCTACTACTATCGAATGTACACTGAAGTTCAGTCTAGAAAAGCCCAAGGTTGATTTTAGATTTTTTTTATTCTTACGTGCTAAATCTTAATATGACACCCATTGTTCTTGAAATAAGCCGAAACAATCTTAAAATCAAATAAAGGACAAAACAATCTTATTTCGCTTGTTCATGATTGAAACAAGGGCAACAATACTTTATGTGCATGCATATGCATTTTGATTCCTATTCGTTCCTAAAATTCACACTCACTTACTGAGTGAATTCTCATAAGGCAACATTAAAAATGTAATATTATTACCTATCTACTGATCTACTGATGTGAATGAGTGATGTGACGATATATTATAAGATGGTAGGTATCCAAGATATAAGGTTTAGATCTTGAATACCCAAAATAAATTTGTTTCAGGCATAATGTAAGAACCACATTCTTAAAATAATCGCGAAACAGGATTGAAGTACGATTTTTAAGCCTACTAAACTAAAAAGAAGATTTTTTGGCCTTGAAAAAACGAGCTCAAAACTTGGAATAAGATTTCTTGATTTCTTATATTTTTGAGTTTAGCTCGTTTTTTTTCTGAGTGTACACTCCAGAGTTAATCTCGAGGACTGTGCATCTGCTGTATGCCTTCTGTTTATGTAGGCAGTAGATGTAGGTCGTATAACTCACTATAAAATCTTCAAAAATATTCTGAAATTGAATAATTGGTTGGTTTTGCTTCTGCCCGGACGAAAGCCGCAATCCAACCGTGACTTGAGCATAGCGCGTTTCCAATACTTTGGAAAATACTTTGCGGGTGAGGTTTTTATTGTTTTGTCCTCTAGCCATTTACATGTATAGTGTCATCAATTTCCATGTTTTGGGTAGCTACCTCTTTATAACTGTGTGAACTCTGTGTTGTCAAATGCTTCTTCTATATCGAGCAAACAATCGACTGCTACCTCTTTGTCCCCGAGAGATTTTTCAATTATTTTTGAGGTAAGATTTCGCAAAGCGTGCGGTTGATTTCCCGAGTTGGTTGGCATGTTAACATTTGTGAAGGAGGTTCGTTTGAAGTGACCCGTCTCAGATATGCCTGTCGAAGATTTTTTTCATGGTTTTGAGGAAAAAGGAAATGAGGCTGATTGGTTTATATGACTTAGGTAATTCAGTCTGCGTGCTACTTTGGGTAATATTTGACAACTACCACTTTACAATTTTTAGGTAAAGCGTAGCTAGCCCTGAATAGGTCAATTAAAACAGGTAGCAGTTGCGGGATGCCCTTTTGTAGTAGAGCTGGGAATATTTCACTTTCTCCAGGGGCTTTGAAGGGTTGGAATGATTTGATTTCCCAAACTATTTTGCCTTTACGAACATTTTTTTCTTACTTATTGCAGTCCTCTCTGACCGGTCTGTTTCTTGGGATTATGGAAGTATAGAGTCTGGGAAATGTGGTCCCGTAAAATAGGCCATCAAATTAAGTTTTTTAAAAAGCCAGGTCAATCTGTGAACTAGCGAAACCGAACTTGTTGTCAAAACAAAGCTATCGTTTTCCAATTCGTTGTTTTGGATTTTAGATCCATACTTCGGTATGGTTACGCCGCATTAAACGAATAAATCGGATTCAAGGCGTGACATGGAATCCGTAGCTACAGGCAAGCATACTTTCAATAGGCCCGAGAATTGATGCTTGGATCAAGTCCGAATAGCTTCTCCCCCCCAAAAATTTAGAATCGGTAGCGGAAGATCGAGAGTTATAGATAACCCAATACGACGACTCTTGTTGAAGGTACATTGAAAGTGATGATTAAAAACCGGCCAAGTGCGAGTCACTCGCGCACCGAAGGTTCCGTACACGTGAATGAAAAAAAAATGAGGACCGCGGCCGATCCGAGAGCACCATCATTCATCAACAAATAATGAAGATGATGAATGGAGAATGGGTAATGGATTATGAATATGCAAAGGAAGTGAAACATGGAAGTTCCATTCCAATCAGAGCTTTTTTTTTTTTTTTTGGCATTATGGCTATTGACCAATTTTTGCAAATCTTCTAAAATATTAAAATTTCCGCAAAATAACCCTCAGGGCCTCAGCACATACTATCTACGAACATGATCTACATAAAATTAGTATTTTTTTTGTAAATCAAGAAATAAACAGAAGCGAAATTAAAAAAAAGCGCATAAATGAATGGAGATGGCCGAGCGTGGGATAAGTTTAAAGTGCTCGTTAAGAACCAGTAAGCTAGATTCAGATACATGTTAGTTTAAAATTAGATTTAGTCATTTTTGTCTTGTAAGTAAGTTAGTATTAAGTAATGAATTAATAAAAATGAATTTAATAGTATGGCCGAGCGCGAGAGAAGAAACAAAAGTGTGTATGTATACAAGAGAATGAGTATCTATTGAAGTTCCAATTCCAATTGGAAAGGATTAAGTTTAAGAGTACAGCCGAAGTGCCGATGCCATGCCGACGCCCCGCCCCCGACTGACACACACCGAGTGGGCCAAGGCCGAGCCGAGACCCGAGAGCGAAAGAAGAATAAACAATATTATGTATGTGTGTGTATGAAAATGAGTATTTCTTGGAGTTCCAATTCCAACTGGAAAGGAAACGTTTAAGATAACACGCTTATGAATGACATATTGAACATATTTTTGTAAATAACTTTTCGGCAAAACAGTCTTCAGCACATATATAGCTACGAATATGATCTACAAAAAAATCTACAATTTTTTTTTGTTGTAACTCAAGAAAAATACAGTTTTTTGTGCGAATGAAAATATTTGCGTTTCTGAGAATAATGAGATAAATAAATATTGCCAGTTTACATGTACTACAAGCAACATCGTCCTTGGATAAAAAGGTCGCCAGAAAACGTTTAAGTTTAATTATTATCGAATATTAGCTGAAGTGAAACTAAATGATTCAACAACAAGTTGTCAGCCATAAAACTGCAAACTTTCAATATGTCGCCTTAAGACAGTAAGTCTTTAATTGATTAACATTTCAACGACCTTGCTGTAGCTGAATAAGGTCTTATATTCTTTATGCTAATTTTGCTAAATATCAGCTTTAGCTGTCAAAGAAAGTGTAGGTTGTTGCATTTTCGAAAGATGTATCAGAAATAATATCTCTCTTCATCGGTAAAGATGTTGAATACTTCATTTAATCTTTACCTGTTATATAAAAGTTCACCTTTCAATCAGTCATACATACCCTTTAGTATTTCTTACAAAGATTGGATGCTAAAAGGTGTGGTGTCTCACACCAGTAAACGATCCAAAATTGATATTACAACCGGTCCAGGCAGCATATATTTGATATTCAAACCGCATTCAGTATAGCAAACAAAAGCTGCGGCTATATCGCAGTTCGCACTCCTGTATCTATACCAATCAGCGGTTGCGGTAGTAGCAATATCAACAGCTGAGAAACACTATCTCAATCTACCGACGCATTTGTCACTAGTTGAAAAGCTAATTCAAATAACCGGAAAGCTGCATACATTCGGTTGCATATACCATCGTGTCGGCGAGGCCTTCTTGCTATCAAAATATTGAAAGTTATTGAACTTTTTTTTTTATTTTGCCTCCACAATGTGGACCGCAACAAATCAGAACCAGCCGTCCTTCGGACTGGCAAAATGTAGGTAACAAGTTATTTTTTCTTGTTGCTCAATCGAAAGCATTAGCTTAGATATAAGTACGCTACGCGTACGTTGCTTGCAAGCGTTTCACAAGAGAGTAAAATGAAAGAAGCAAGAAACACCTCTTCAGAGAAGAGAGTGCAAGTCGTGCTGTTAGATAATTGCACTAGATAGGTACGTGCGAGTACAGTTGTTGATGAAACGGAATATGTGTTAAATTAATTGGAATTCGTATATGAGAAAGGGGACCGATTTTATTACACGCTTCCTTTTGGAGATTGCCCTCCTCATTCGCCCCAAAGCCACTCGAGCAAATTTTGTTTTGAGGTGCTCATGCTAGATACCGGTCTTGCGGCTCTCGTTTGCACTTAATCACACCAAGGATCAGTGTGTAACATTTTGAGTGCAGACGCAGAGTGACACCTTATTATGTACCTTTTTCGGGTTAAGTACTGGCACTAGATTATTATGTAATTCTGGGAGGATTTTTTTTTCGCACACACGTAGATGGGTATGGGTACCTATTATATTGTTAGTTTTATGTAATGAAGTCTTGAGATCTATCTGGTATCGGTTAGTGCTTAAACATGTGCCGAGGTAATCGGAGTAGGTACGTTTAAATTACGAATGGTCGATGACTATATCGTTGAGTAGAAACGGCCAATTTTTAATTTTACGAACTCATAATGGTGAAATTGTTCTTATACAATTGTCATTTGTGACCTAAAAAATATCTAAGGTGAAGGTTACACAGATGTTTATAAGTAAGTTTGTAAACTGTGACCTATCTAACTTCAAAATTTTACATATACCATATTTCCGCGTGTGGAACTTGGAACTTGGTGAAGATCGAAGCAAGTACCTTCCTTTCTTTGTATGATGTGTTTTTGTTATACGAAATACGTTAGGTTGAGTTGTGGGAACAAGAACCACCCCATTCCGGTGAGACGTGCTAAACAAGCATTCCACGCACCTCACACTCGGCGCTCTTTTCCTCCTTTTCTTTTCCAATCCTATCCTAAGGTCCCGTCATCATCCTTGCTTCCTGACATCTTTTGGCTCCTTAGCTCTCTCTATTTATCCAATATCAAAGGGCACGGTAAGGCCGCAGACAAGTTCTCTAGTAAGGCACAGTCCACACACCCTTTTTACAGTAATAAACTCAGGCTGTTTTCGACCCCACTCTAACTTCGGAACCAATTGAACCAAACATTTTAAACTTGGAAAATTTACCAAGGTCAATAAAGAAGTCCACCTCACCAAATTTCATTTCTGTAGCATTAGTGGTTCTCCACATACAGGAATTCAAAAGTCACAGAAACCGTGACTGACTAACTCACTCACTCACGCACTTAGATGATTATCATAAAAATTATGAAGCACTTCCGGCCATTCTAGAATTGTGAAATTTAACAGAATGCTAGATCCTGTGGTGCATAAACTGGGAAAAGTTGAAAAATTCAGATTTTCCATTCAGGAGGCGTGGTATACACCTACTTTTGAATATCTGTTATTTATTTGGGCCACTTCCGATTGCCGTATAGAATGTTGAAATTATACTGACTATTCATTTTCATCTACTACACTATTCACACCGAGCCGGAAAATGGGTTCTATAGAAAGTACTGGAAAACTTCTTTGAAAACAGATGTTTTCCCATATAAATTTCATTTTTTGAAACTTGCTTTTGAAGTAGTTTTCGATGAAAACACCTCCAAAACCACTTCCAATCGTTTGGTTGTTGAAACGGACACACCTTTTGCAACACTCAACGAGTTCATCAAAACTGCGGACAAGATAGCTCTCACTCAGTGCTGTCGTTCCTTTTATTCTGTTCAAGCTTTTATTGTTTACAAAATGTGGAATCTCTTGGTCTTGTTATCTTTACTCCATATGAACAGCAAATATTTACTTTTTCTTAAATTTTAGAATGGCAGCACTGCCTGTCATAGCTAAATGGTTATTTTCCGATGTTTTGATTTTGATCGTTGTTTATGTTAATTAATATTATTTTATCGATTATCAAATAGGTTAACTAATTTCGTTGTTGGATATGTAACTAAAATAAAAGTCTAGTCGACACAAACATATCTTACCCCAGAAACGTCAAACAAAACCTAGTTGGTGTTCGGAGTCATGTGAATGCATCGACGAGTTTTCGTAAACTTTTAGTCGAATACTCAGTTTTCAGTGTGGTATAAATAGACCATTACTACAGTCTTTTGGGCCATTTCACAAAAATAGACAATTTTTCAAATTACCCATTCAGTTTGACAGTTTCTGTGAACTGTTACTGTCTCAAAGTAAATTGCCCCTTTCGCTGAAGAGCCGTTCATACGACCTTTCTTAGGAGGTTGTCTGAGACGACTTCCATGCTTAAAAGCTGTTAGTTGCTTCATAACCGTGTGCATTTTTACTAAGTTGGGTAGTCAAGTGAATATTTAAGATAATTTTTGAGGCTAAGCAAGAAATCGCCGAAAACGAAATCACTCAAAAAAATTAATTGTCAAATAACAGATTGGTGATTTGTCATTTATCTACTTTGGCAAAATTTTAATTTTTAACTTTTTCGCTAATTTAACTTTATACTCATACTCGTATGCTACGTAGCTTTCGTAGTACGTGTCCTTTACTTTACGAACACAATAAAAAGTTACAACTTCAATTCAACGCCAACGCCCACCAAAAACAAGTTAATATCTAAATCTAATTGCATTGTAAAAAGGTTAAACCACAAAAAATACAATAAAATCAAATTATGCACCTCAAAATGGAACATTTTAAATAGGCTTGGCTCTCGCTGAGAATCGTTTAACCTTTCTTTCAGATGCTACAATAGTTGAATTGTTATTAATTTATGAATGTTATCTAAAGTCTACACGCGTTTAAACAAAATTGAAAAGTCAAAGTGCAAGTATTGTTCGCCTTAAATCTATTCAATAAATTTAATTTGACAGCTTAACAAAATTCTGCTACTACTGATGGGTTTGTCGTTCCCAGATTGTCAACATGCAAAATAAAAGACACTAGAAAGAGTTGGAACCTTGAACTTTGTCTTTTAACTAATTGGGCCTTCTTGTATTTTGAATATGCAAAAACTTAAATAGCAGCAAAAAGTTTCGTTTTTGCATAAAATGATATATCGAACCACATAAAATTAAAAAAACAATAACGTGCAACAAAGTGTTTATCTTAACTATGTGCTCTGTTTGACAATATTTTGCACACAAATTTGAGCAAAAGTAAACGTCTTTTTTATAAAGCGTCCGCCATCTAACGTTTTTTTTTCAACTAGTGCTTATTTCGCGAATGGTAACACTTAGCTCATGTCTGATTTGACAGATAATTAGTTTTATCATTCCGCTGAACGAATATGGTGGTGTATACGCTTGAACAACGCTGGGAAATATTGCGACATTACTTTGAAAATCATGGTAATGTTGCAGAATGTGTGCGAAAATTGCGTACTGATTTTGGAAGAAGAAAAGCACCGTCAGCTCCGTATGTTCGTTATCTTGTGAAAAAAGTGAAAGAAACCGGCATCCTCATTGATAAACCAAAGCGTGAAAAGCCAAAAACAGCCGATATACCCAAAACGAGTCACTGTTTGGTGCGGATTTTGGTCCAGAGGCATAATTGGGCCATTTTTCTTCGAAAATGAGCAAGGAGTGGCCGTTACAGTCAATGGCGATCGTTATCGGGCCATGTTGAACGAATTTTTGTTCACAAAAATTGAAGAGGAGGATATTGGCAACATTTGGTTTCAACAGGACGGCGCTACGTGCCACACAGCCGAAGCTACACTCGATGTTTTGCGCCCTGTTTTTGAAGATCGCATTATCAGCCGCAGAGCTGATGTCTTTTGGACATCATTCGCGGAGCTGCGAATTGACACCGTTGGACTATTATTTGTGGGGTGCCGTAAAAGATAAGTGTTACGCCGACATGCCAGAGACAATTGACGCTTTAAAGGACAATATTCGTGAAGCCATTGGTGAAATACAGCTGCACACAATCGATAATGTGCTTAAAAATTGGACCGATCGTGTAGGCTAGTGCATGGCCAGCCGAGGCAGCCATTTGAATGAAATTATTTTCCATTATTAACCGGAAGGATTGTACTTTCAAATAAAAATTTGAGAAATTTGAGAAAATATTCAGTAGTTTTTTTATAGCATTTTCAAAAAAAAAAGTTATTTGGCGGACCCTTTATGTTTACCAGCAGAGCTAATCAACTTCGCTACTAAGGATATATTGGCCTTCACTATAGAGAGGTCAACTGTCTCTTAGAGAAATTCTATCCCTCTATGATACAATAGATCTTTATAGGTCGCAGTGTCATGTCAGCCCAAATAATTTTGCAAATAGAACCTTGCAGACATTTTTGTTGCAAATAGAACCATACATTGCTTGTATACAGATATTGAATATACTGCACAAATATATAATCAATTTTAATCTGAATTAGCTATATATTCCAACTCCAAGGCACATTATCTACTTTTGTCTTAAAATTTATTCAGAAAATATATACATACACGTATTTTGTGGGCATACTGCATAATGACTTTTGCAGAAGCTGCAGAGACGTTGAAGATATAGAATCTGTTCGTCATCTGCTTTGCGAATGCCCAGCCCTTATAAACAGCAGACAAAAGATTCTCAACAGCTTCTTCTTCGATGAGCTAGAGGATCTGGAGAATGTTGATCTTAAGGAACTCCTGAGATTCATACTCAAGTCGGGGTGGTTCCAGTAGTTCAACAAACTCTATATCCTTCGGTTACTCTTAGGACAGGCTGGAAATCTGGATACAAGAGCTTGTGAATGCCTGTGATTAATACCAAATCTAGGTGACTCAATAAAAAGCGGTATATTCTTTGTCTCCAACAGGTATTAAATGGAAGGTTCCCGTGACTGGACACAATGGACACAACTGATGGTCTACGTGAAGCTGTGGCAACCGCCACTAGAGCACCCAATTACCTACCTACCTACCTATGATATTTTTTTCGCTAGTTGTGATCCAGTTTCAAAATTGTGTTTTGTAGTATAGGGTTGCCAGAAATCATTTGAAGAAAGTAGTAATCGAGCATGAAAATCCCGGACTTTCCCCGACAAAATAGGATTTAAAAATGAGTACAAAATTAGGACCAAATAAGCGTAAAAAAGATTAAAAAGATCAAAAGATCTAACTTTCTCGTTTTCATTGCGGTAGGTACTTCATGTTTTAAGGCCGTGTGTCAATTGCGCTGAATAGTTATTCTCGGCTGATTTTCTGACACATATGAAAGTGTTTACCTGAGTTATTAGTGACGGGTTTCAGGTTGTGTGGGAAATATATTTTTTTCATTCTATCGATCGCGTAGCAAAGAACACTAGGTACTTCTGTAACGCGAGCGAAGTTGCGGATAAATGTTAGTGTACTATTTTTGACATATGTAGGTTCGAAACAGACCATCATCGGGTCCCTCTTCGTCTCCCTCTTATAGTATCCATAATTACATATAGAACAATTTTAGGCTGGAGCCAGCAAATAATGTTTTTTGTTGTCGTGACATGATAACCCAGTTTTTAGTGCCTAAATTGCAAGATATGGACGTGACCAATATGTGGTTTCAACAAGACGGTGCCACATGCCATACAGCCAGAGAAACAATTTAATTATTGGCATGAATCATTTCCTAATCGTGTAATCGGCCGTTTTTGCGACCAGAATTGGCCATCCAGATCTTGCGATTTAACGCCATTGGACTTTTTTCTTTGGGGTTTTTTGAAGTCAAAGGTCTATGCAAACAAGCGCACGACCACCAACGCCTTGAAAGAGGAAATTGGGAGGTGTATTAATGAAATTCAGCCACATTTTTGCAAAACGGTCATAAAACATTTCAATGAAAGAGTACGTACTAGCCAGTAGAGCCATATACAACCCCAATTTGTATACTCTATGAATCTTTGTATTGATTCATATTAAGCTTTCTAATTAAAAATTTGTATTTTCTATCCATCACCGCAAGATCTTCATTCTTATGGCAATTAGTGACGGACATTGATACCGTTTCTACTTTCTAAAAGCATAGTTACGTTTATGTACAGTAAGTGCTCGTGGAGTTTTCAAATCAAATGCCTCATATTTATATCTAGATCATCTGCCTGTAATACACTGCATGAGCTAAGTTGTAGTTAAATAATATCTCTCGAGTATGTGCATGACTCCGCACCCATAGATACTAATTTTAAAACTATCCATATTAATATCTATTAAAATTTAATTTTTCATCTAGATTTTAGTGAGTATAAACACGAATGCTATTTTAAGTTTTCTTAAGGGGCTTGAAAAAGTCACTAAAAACCAGAAATCTGTAAAAAATTTTAAGATATTTGAAATAAATGGTTTTCAAGCTCCAAAGAGAAATCAAAACATCATTGGTGTTCACTAACTTTTGACGCTCACTGTATATAGTATATACCTAAAGCGTATATCTATCATTCCTTTCAGGGAACATTAATTCGTATGGTACGACAAAGTGTAGGTACAAAGACCTCTAACCGACTTGACAGGGATGTTGTAAATTGATTACTTAAGAATATAGATATGATCTACGTCCTACATAGCTAGCTGGTTTCAAAATGGTCCTGCGTTAGTAAACCGGCCCGCATTATTACCTGCTTGTATAGTTTTATTTGTAAGTCCGTTGGTAAAATATATTTGAAATATACATGATGTGCAAGTGCAATAGTATACTCTTAGACCACTTGCAGATGCGTCAATATTTTTGCTCAAAGAAGTAGTAGTAGGGCAAAGTAGTTCGTCGTTATTACCATTCCGATTCGAGCCTTACCTGTAAAAGAAAAAGAATAAAATATTAATTTTGCGAAAATTTGATATTTTAGGTGTGTTCCATTAAAGAGCTTAAGTGAAAGGTACTTGTGCACACTGCTTATAAATAATTGTAAATAGGAAAAATTGTAATGAGAAGGAAAAACGGCAAGAGGAATTCCAATGTGGTATTGTTGGGCTTATACTGACATTATTCATTTTTCTTATTTCTTTGTATTGTTGTTCCCCGACGGGGCTCGAATCTCCGCTGAGATGAGTAGAAATGTATCTTATAAGTACACTACCAACGAGTTACTATGTTACTTCAATTACATAGTTTTTTAACGCAAAGTCTGGTTCCGTTGCACATCTCGGGCATAGCTATAGCTACATTCGTACCTTATGGGAATGAAGCGGCAACATATTATGGGCTTAGTCGTGAATTATGGCAACTCCAAGAATATGCTTCTAACAAGACACTAAGGACAATAAACATCGATAAATCTAACCGAACCGAATGCCATAATAGATTGTGAAGGGTGTGCGCTTATTAGAATAGTCTACTCATCCCTAGGAAACTTCACAGTCGAAATTTAAACCAATTAGCCTTAATTTCTCCATGGAACCCAAAAATGAGAGATATTTTCTGATAGACCAACTTTCACTGAATTGTCGAAGAAGTACCTTTCAAAGGCAATATTTAGACATGATACTTATAGAGAAAATGTGTGATATCCTTTGTGACATTATAGGTGGTCAAAGTACCTGCCCTTGGGTATACATAGTCGTTAAACCTAATGTCCTAACTCAGAAGCCAGTGTTCAGAGAGTATCCCTATTGCCAGTCGTAACTTTGATCTGCTTTAACAATTCTCCAGATTTTATTCGACCTAACTCAGGCCATAGTAGACCGCTATTACTTCGAGGTAGTTAGGGACGGCGCAGGGACATAAGTCCATGAGACATAAGTCCATAATGGCCTTATGACCCACTTCGGTGGGACATAATTCCATATTTTGATTATGGACTTATGTCTCACCGAAGTGGGTTATAAGTCCATAGAAATCGTCTATGGAATTATGTCCCATCTAATATGTTCTCGTGAAATTCCACTTTTATTTATTCTCAGACGCAAAATTGTATTTTTCTTTGTTTTCCTTTGAATATGAGAAAAAGGAAATTAGGCTTTCTCAACTTTTCATATTGCATATCACCAAAGACATCACAAATAAACCGCCATTACGGTGGGTTTCCTTTTTTACCCTAAAGAACTTTCAATTAGCTTTAAATTCACTTCTTGCCCAGTTTTAAATATCTGCAAGGCAAGCAGACTATTTTAAATGGTAGGTCCTGGCACACTGCACAAGTGTTCAATAGGAGCGATCAATTTGGTTATGTAAATAAACCAAAGGCGTAGCCAGGAAACGATTGCAAAGGGGAGGATCGACTTTTAATAAACCTAAATGCGTAGCCAAAAAAAAATTTTGAGCGCGGAAGGATCGATTTGGGGTATGAACAATTTTTTTTTGGCTACGCCTTTAGATTCTTCCCACGGAAAATTGTATCCCTCATATGGTTTCAGGAATTACCACCTACAATAGTCTGCTTGCTTTGCAGATATTTAAAACTTTGCAAGAAGTGTATTACTGCATTTATGGCTAATTGAAGATACGTTAGGAAAAAAAGGAAACCCACCATAATAACGTTTTATTTGTGATGTCTTGAGTGATATGCATTATCTTGAATGAATTAAAAAAATGAAGAAAAAGTGTCCCCAAACTGTATTGCAATCAGTGACCGATTATTAATTCAAACGGTATAAACAAGTTCTTCTTATGGAAAAATAGCATTTGGTCTTATGTCTCAAAATAATTTGGCTTTATCTTGCTTTGCAGAATGTTACAATTTGGTCTTATGTCGCTTTCCAAAGCGTCTGAAAGCCCAATTTAAAAATTTGGCCTTATGTCACAGCACCTATTTATGCTACCAATAAAATTGTGGACTTATGGCCCATTTTTGAAAAATAAATTATGGACTTATGTCTCACCGAAGTGGGACATAATTCCATATTTTGATTATGGACTTATGTCCCTGCGCCGTTAGGGACTTAGTCTTAGTCGGCTCCGCTTTAAACTGCAAATATTACATCAGGAATCAAGATAAGAACTACGTACGCCAGTACGTAAAACGAATGTAATCTAATCACTATGTTGTCAATGGTTTAGGGACCCGACATCACGTGTTACTCAGATAATCTAGCTGTAACTCTATTTAATAGGGTCAACAGTTATACACCTGCAAAGCGACGTGATCCCACACGAAGAGTGGTACACCGATTGAGAAACATATCTCTATGTACTGCCTCACGAACCTGATACTATGCGTCTATGGCGCACTCAACCAACGTTTGTACGAGTTCCACGAATTGACTCCAATATGTCACGTTCCGCGCCAGATATATATGTGGTTTTTGTTTTACTCTGCACTTGACCAGTCTCGATCATTGGCGGCTATCTATGCGGAATTAAAAATTAGGTAATCAGAGACAGACCAAATGAAGAAAAACAAAGCAAAACGAATCCGGATTGCAACATCAATCATAATCCAAGCCGCAGTCAAATGGGCGCACTATGCTCTATACCCCGCAGCCGATAATACAAAATTGCGGTGTGATCCACAAAAGTATCTAATTACGGCGATTTTTTTTCATAATAGCCAACTTCAGTCGATGAATATCGATCAGTGATCATATAGTAGACGAGTAGATAGATAGATGGATAGACTTTCGTTTTCACGGGCTTTCGGTTGCGGCCTGGCTGGGCTATACTTGATCATGTGCAGTCAGCCAAGTCTTTTTGTTTATTACAAAATTATCGGCCAATTCGTGATGCATGAATGAATGTAGGTATATATTATATATGTGTATCTGTCACTTCGTGTACTCGAAGATACAAGTAGATACTTAGTACGTGATGATAAAAAGATTACATTTGTTGGTGTAGCGCTTTTTTTCCAACGTTTTTTTGTTGGCAAAGCACTGGCTTAAAGCTTTCGTACATCGTTTGTCACTTTGCATCATTGCCAATTCTGGGCAGGATCAACGAAGAGGAATAGTATTGCCAAGTCATTGTGACAAAAGGTGAATATTTTCTGCTGTTTATGGGCTTTAAGTAGAGGGTATTTGAAGAAATTTGCTGCAAATTGCCATTCAGATTTCTTTAAAGACGTCTGCGATTTATTGAGATTTCACTTTACTGACAGATATATCTACGGGTATTTGACAGGAAATTTTTTGAAAAATAGATTAAAAACAGTTCAGACAAACCAAGTGGAAGCATATGATACCATATGACGTTGGCGCGATAATTGAAGCAAATCGTCATTGTACTTGGCGATGATTGGTTTACTGAAACCTGCCTTAAAATAAGTACAAAGATATGAGAAGATATGGTCTTAAAATAAGTTAACTTTACAAGATCTGGGATCATTTGAGATTTTAGGAGCTCCCTACATCATGTTCCGGATCCATTGAAGCTCTTAAGGTGGGCAAAATTTACTGTGGCTATAATATTATGTTCCTGCGCACCTTCGAAGCAGAAGGTGGTTTAGTAAGACATTCAGTCAAGGTGGCTTTGAGCTAGTAAGAAAAACAGTTTTGGCGATCGATAATATAGACAAGGGCCATCGACTAATTAACTTACAAAAAGAATTTATAATAAAGCGATAAGTAGCATTTATGATTATCAAAGGAGACAGGAATTCAGTATACATAATGTGTTATGTGCGTCATATGTATCCTCTTCTCAAAGCTCAACCGCCCAACCCAATACAGAAAAATTCGAATAGCCGAGAAAATTTAATTCGTAGGCGGAAACCTTAAGTAAGTATAGCCAATTCTACAAAAGCACCTGATTGAGGAACCGTGCTTTGGATATTCTCAATCTATACAAACGCAAATATCGAATTGAACTAACATTATGACATAGTACAAGAAGCAAGGATGAAGTTGCCTTAAGAGTGCTTAGGAAAAAGAGTCCCGTGGAATAATAATGTAAACGTAAACCAAAAGAGGAAATTTTCAATTGATTCGCTTCGATTGCTAGCGCAAAGCCTTAGTTCGCCGGGAAGTTTCTCTAAGAATTCCGGGCGACCGCCATATCACCTAAATTTCGGCAAAACCGACTAGATGTGAACATCTATAGAGGAAGCTTATACGAAGCATGTAAGAAGATTATGCAGACTTTCTGGGGAAGAAAATGCATGTGGTTGGGGGTATACCCTGAACTTGGTAGCCACCGGGTATACTTATATTATCCGTCTAGACTAGAGCCATCCATCGATCGTTTGCATCCAGACTCGACTTGCTTAACATATAAGGGCGGATAATGAGTCTCGAAACTGAGAGGTTAAAAATGAGCTCCTCAGCTCCTCAGAAGGCGTAGCAAACTGAAACATTTAACCATAGCATATCATAGAAACTCTGTGGAGAAGTTTGACGTAAAATTAACGAATTCGTTTTCTAGAAAAAAATAATTGCATAATTTTTTTTGACGAACTAACTTTGTAATTCAAATGCAACATTTTAAGACAAAGATTGAGTTCAGCGATTAATTTAAACCGCCAGTTTCACAGTGGAATGTAGAAGTCTAAACTAAACTTTGAGGCTAAACTTCAGTTCAACAATTAATTCGGTTTCACAGTTTCGTTTAAACTTTGAACAGAGTCCATTTTGGTACTTTAAGTTAAACGACAGTATTCTACCATGTAGACCTCATATTACTTGATGCTGTGACATTTCAATTTCAAAGCTGCCGATTGTCAAAAACACAAATACAGGGTGGCGCACGAATCGTGCTACAAAAACGTAATAGATAACTTTTTTTTCTATGTGAGTAATTGGCGCTTTTTTTATTATTTGGCAGGTTACTTTTCAAATTTATTAAAATTAATGCTTGGGATACCGAAAAGAGAATTTGGATAGTGCAGCGGTACCATGCTTTGCAGTCCTTCATTTCCGTCCAAAGGGAATTTAGGAGGGAGTTTGGCGGCACTCCCCCGAGTAGATGGACCATTATGAGGCTGGTAAACATGTTTGCCGAATCTGGAAGCATCGCACGAAGATCATACCATCCAGATCCCTATGTTTGAGTTCAAGATATAATCGCTTCTGTAGCATCGTCAATTCAGGCAAATCCAAGCGTTTCGACTCGAAACTTATCGGCGCAAATTAAAATTAGCAGACGGTCAATACAACGGATAATTCATGATGAATTAAACTTGTTTCCGTACAAAGTCCAAGTTTAACCCTCTGGATTTTCCTATTCGCCTGGAGTTTTGCCAACAAATGTTTGCATATTAATATCCAGAAACTCCACTTTCCGCTGACCCCCAGATCACCTGACTTATAGGAACCTGCTAGGAATTTGACTGAACTGAAGCAGTCTATTCCAACAATAATTGAGGTGACCCCGACTTCAACCCTTCAGGCCGCATTGAAAAATTTTCTGATCAGGAGGTGTCGCATATGCGTGGATAAGCGTGGAGGTTATTTATGGTTTATCATCTTCAAAAAACAATTATTTATATAAAATTAAATTTAATTTTCTATACAATAAAAAAATAAATGAAATTCATTGATTAAAAAAAAGTTATTTGAATTTCTTATTGTAGCACAATTGGTGCGCCACCCTGTATTTGACGTTGTTCTGCGTGTTCTTTAAAAGAAAAGGAAAAAAAAAAACGATTTTATAAAAATCGTACAAAAGCTAAGTACTGTACAAGACTGGACAATTCTATTCATTAAATTCAGTTAAACTGAGTTCAATTGAAATTAAGTTCAGATCACATTGTGTAACCGGACGAGTTGAGCTTCAATTTTAGAAATTTAGTTTAAACTTCCACTGTGAAACTGGGGGTAAGGGTTCCAGAAAAGCAAACAATTTCGGCTGCATTTTATACATCTACTAGCAACGCCCGCGGCTCCGCCCGCTGGTTTCTTTTCTATTAAATTAAATTCCAATTTATTTCAGCTATCATATAAATGCACGTTTGTTATTCCCTCCACAGGAAGGTATATTCTATTCACTTTGTTTTTACGTTTATAACGCCAAGAAGGATTCACCGGAGACCCTATAAAGTATATAATTTTCTGAATCAGGATCACATTCTGAATCGATTTAGCCATGTCCGTCCGTCTGTCTGTTGAAAGCACGATAGCGTACAAACAAATTGACCTAGGCAAAACAAAATGGGCTACGTCGGTCAAGTAGTTCTGGTACCTTCCATACAAAACCACTATTAGATCCACGTCTCTTCTGTCTGTTGAAATCACGATAGCGTCCGAACGGATCGACTTAGGAAACTGAAATTTAATGAAAGGTCTTATATTCATGGCCTTCAGGTTTTTGTCAAAAATGGTCCATGTCGGTCAAGTAGTTCTATTACCTCCCATACAAAGCCAATATTAGACACATGCGTGTACCTGTACCAGTACATACAGTGAAGGGTATCAAAGCATCGGCCAGGCCGATGATAACACTTTTACTTGTTTATATTTTGTCTTTTTTTTAAGCTTACAAAATATTTGATCGCAATGCCTTTTCATAAACTATACCTACATGTAATTTATTTAATGGGCGCAAGTAGCTCTAAACATATTACGCCTACAGCTCACACGCGAACATTCAATATATAGCTGTCCATGTGAAAGACGTGGCTATCGGAGGTCAACTCTGGCAAAGGCCGAGTAGTTCTGAAGATAACCCCTATACCCCTGTTTCCCCTTCCCCCATCCACACTCTAACTAACCTATACTGATCCGAAGGATGTAGCCGGTACAATCTTGAAAAAAATCGGCCAAATAGTTCCAGAGTTAGTCCCTACCACTCCTTTACCCCTCCCCCGTCGTCAACTTAGTCCTTACGTAACCTGTACTGATCCGAAAGTCCTAAGTCAATGGACATAAGATTTCACATAAATAAAAACTCGTCACAGGTATGATCTAATTATTCATACTACGCGATCATATCGTTACACTTTCCATAGCTGCAGATCTCAAATCCATATATATGTAGATATATGTATCCATCACTTACGCACCACAAACTTCTTATATGTACGTGTAGATTTACATATATACATATTTAGTTTGTTTTATGCATATCCATTGCCTTCATCAAATTCAACTACGCCATACATGAGTATGTACGTACAATGTGCATTCTGAATGCCAGTCTAGCGAGTAATCATATTCTATTTTGGGAACGCAATATAAAACTACCCCTAAGCACAACTTCAATCGAGAAATAATTTTTTTCGCACTTGACCAATTAAGATATATTTTCAATTTATTATATCTCACCCTCTGGATGGACCAGAAAGATGAATTTTAGATCAAAATACTCGGTGAAGTATTGGCTAACAAATAAAAGCATTTCTTGAAATGACATACGTAGATTTATGAGTATAATGGCAAGTTGAGCGTAGTAAGGTCGAAATAGAAAAGTAGGGTGCAAACGTTTTTCAATCGTTATAGGACGAATTTTGAAAAACGATGAATGAGGCATGTAATTCTTTTGATTTATCTATCAACACACAGACTTTCAATTTCATACGGCTAACGGTTCGTGAGACCCCCCTTATTCCCCGCGACCCATTTACTCCTGAGCAATTCTCACCCACCCTACGGACTAAGTTGGGCACACATCTATAAATCAGAAAAAGAATCATGAAAATCGGCCGAATGGTTGTGGTTCTCGAGTTATGGAGAAACGAACAGACGGACGTTGCATTTTATAAGTAGTATGGATAACTGTGGCCTTACGCATGCATCAGAACACTTCGCTTGCTACAAAACAGACATAACTACCATCCATAGGATGGAATGGGCGAAAAAAAAGCGGGTGGATAGTGGACAGCGCTTATTGGGATGTGTCCGACGTGGCAGTCTTTACACGTTAGTGAATGTCTTTATGATAATCTACATGAAGACTATATAAATTCGGCAAAAATAGCCTGATGCGATGAACAAACATGACGAATTCATATATAAGTCCCATTATGTCATTAAATTTCAAAGTAATACACTGTTTAAATATCAACATGTTGTTGGGAATAAGTTGCGAATACACGATTATTATCAGAAACAATAGCCCACTCCCATATCTTATAACGGAAAGTAAACAAATTGATTGTGTTTGTGCTAAAAATATGACCAGAATCCTTTATTCACACCCATCAACAGCGGCGCGCCACCATATTAACGCCCTGCCGCCGCCAAAAGTCATTGATCTCGATCGGTTAGAGAACATTTTATCAACTCTGCACCGTTGTCTGTCAGAGATTCAGACATACGGGCGTGGAGAATCCCTTTTGAATCACGCGCCGCACTCACCGTGCTGAAGAGCTCCCGACAATACTAATAAGGCATTCACCTGTTAGCCTTGCTGCAAGGTTTTGTTCTTTTCTTTTCTTTTCTGATTCGTTTTTAAGGTTTATTCTTATTTTCCGTATTTTAACCATTTTGCTTGAAATGACAGTTCAATTTAAAATTCACATCGCATTTGGGTAATAACTGCGTTGACTGTAATAAAAACAAACAAAGAGTTGAATAACAACCATCAAGTACTGTCACACGTAAACGGCAGTATAATATCTGTTTGATTGCGAAAAGCTGGAATATCTTTTGAAAGCCAAAAAATTTAACAAATATATTTATTAAGTTGATTTTGATTTGAGCTACTAAGTGTGAGATTTGCGGTGGCCATGGTGTCGCCGTTGGAGTAATTGCTTGCTTAAAAAATTATTGAGTACGAACTCGAGTTGTACGTGATGTTCTACAGTGCATTTAGACATCAGTCTAATATTCAGTTGAGCTTTCAATTTACTCGGGATTAGCCAATGGTCAGAAGATATTATCTACTAAAACTGAGAACTGAACTGAAAACTTATGGGGATTCCATCAGTTTCAGTTAAACGCTTAAATTTTTGCATTTAGACATTAGTTTAACTGAAAGCTTAACTGATAGCTCAACTGAAACTGAAACTGAAATGATCGTCTAAATGGGGCTTAAAACTGATGAACATAAATCGATGCAGGTGAAACTGTTTACGAACGGTAAAGTACATTAGTGATCCATAATACTGATTTGAACGATCAAGAAATATTGTAGAAGAGTGGTACATATAAGACTGATCGCACTTCTCCAGAATTTTAAAGAGTGTATAATGTTTGAGTGAGATCGTCCCACCGACAAACAGGAACTTAACGAACGATAAGATCGACAGCCATTTACCGCAAATGAACGTGGTCTCGTCATCATATGGATAATGGAGCAGACTGTATCTCGAGTAGGAACTAGAAAGTTCTATCGATGAAGAACAGTCTGAGAAAGCAGCTGCTGAGACATTTTATCATCAGGAACGACCATGAGTTAAGAAGACTGAAAGACGACCTTAAAAACCGTGCATACTGTAAGATATCTGTTCGCCGTAACCACGACATGTTAAGACTTAAGAGAGTTTTCCTTAAACATTTTTTCCTCGTCCCGGTACCGAGCTTCAGAATTGGCGATCCGCAAAAGGCATAACTAATCGCAGATGGAAAAAAAAAATTTTTGTGAGAAAAGATGAGCTTTTGTATCTACTTGATACCTTCCTCTAGAAGCAAAAACCATTGCTATATAGAAATAATTTATGACATACGTATCGCGCACTACGTTTCTTGGAAAGAAGTTCGTTATCGAAGCTGAAAACATGACTTCGAGTAAGGTATTTGAAATTAAAAATGGGTTACTTAAGGGAGCGTTAAATTTTCCGATCCTGTTGATTATTTACACAAGCGATCTAAAGGGTGTTTTTTTTTTTTAGAGGTATTGACCTTTGAAATGGTTTCGATGACTTTTTCCAACATTTGTGGCCGTATATCTGCAATAATGCGGCGAATGTTGTCCTCCAAGTGGTCAATCGTTTCGAGCTTATCGGCGTAGACTACCGACTTAATATATCCCTTCGCAATTGATGAACGAAAAAGTCAGTAATCATGACTCTATAGCGGTCACCATTGACTGTAACGTTTTGGCCAGCATCGTTTTTAAAGAAGTACGGACCAATTATTCCACCCAGCGGCGGGCGTAGCGAGGGGGGAAGTGGGGAGGGTATCACACCCCACGCTGTTCAAGAGTCGGCAAATCAACGAGCAATTTTCAAAAAATAGTTCCCAAAAAAATGTTAAAATAGAAGAAGTGAGTTTAGGTTTTCATTAGGCTGTTCAAGAGTCGGCAAATCAACGAGCTATTTTAAAAATTAGTTCTTAGGTTTGGATTTTCATTTGGTTTGGTTTCAAACTTGCAAATGTATATCTACAAGTCGTAGTCGGCATTTTCAACGGTTCCACATGAGCTCCTTATTTAGCTAGTTTCGATTTTAAAAAGGACGGTCGGCATATGTAAATATGCCGTGCCGACTGAAATCCTTAAAATGTTGCGAGTAGATTCGATTTTTTAGATTCGACGGTCGGCATCGGGGAATTTGCCGACTGAAATCCTTTAAGCTTAGTAAAGTTTGGATTCGATTTTAAAAAGAACGGGCGGCATTTCTAATTTGAGGTTAAATTCGAAGGAATACCGATAATTTGCTAGTTTGAGGAACTCGGCTTATTGATGTGGATTTCGAACTTTGACAATCCGCGAGCAAGGGTGTTTTCGTTGGCAGCAAAAAGTTTGGAAAACGAAATTTGGTTGTTAAAACCACCGAATCGATTCACCTTAAATTTACAGGTGATCTTAGGTCAAAATTGGACAAAGGGGCGTGGGCCCCCTCCCATACAAAAAACATCTTCTATAGGGTGAAATTCGATGACGTTAGATATAACTCGATAACCGCTGGGCCGATTTTCATGATTTTTATACAGTCGGCAAGTTCCTGAAATAAGTCGACGTTTCAATGAAAGTTACCCCCCAAGGCTCGAACCCTCGCTACGCCCCTGATTCCACCAACCCATAAAGCACACCAAACAGTCAGTTTTTTTGGATGTAACGGTGTCTTAACATACACTTGAGGATTAACATCACTCCAAATAAGGCAGTTTTGTTTATTGACGTATCCATTCAACCAAAAGTGAGACGATTATGTTGACTGTAAAATGGACGTAGTGCGTGATACGTATTTCAGAACCATGATTTTCAAAATAAATGTGCACAATTTGGAAGCGTTGTTCAGGCGTCAGTCGATTCGTGTTGAAATGCCAAACCAAACTAAAAATAAGTCACTTGAGACTTGAGAGCTGACAAAATGGCCGCCAGTTAAAATAGTGTTGCCAACTTAAAGTTCTATACCTCTAAAAGAAACCACCCTTTAATTGGTTCCCCCAATCTGCATACGCAGTCGTATCTAGTGGCTTCAATAAAATTGTATTTCAAATTGAAAATAAATTTCCAAAAAATTTAATCTGCATTTAACCAATGGAACACCAGATAAAACTGTCGAGAAGTGGTCATTATTTTGACAGCATAGACAGCATAGATTGACGGTGAGAAGCGTAGACCGGTGTCTGGGCATCTGGCTAGGGCCAAGAAAGCTTAGGTATATGCTTTGACGATTTGTCAGTGACAAAAGAACTGTTTCGTGGTTCAGTACAGTGCCTTACTTCATGGAAATTATTCGGATGCTTGAGGTGTCTAATAAAGGTAAGAGAGAAATGAATTTTATGGCTATTTTAAATATACAATTTTTACTTAAAACTGCGGAAACCATGCCATCAGGTTAGACTTTCAGATTGCACTTTATTCCACCCAACCTGTTTCCCTGTAATGCCGAAAGTCATCCTGTACTGACACAAAATGATCTTTCTAAAAAAGTCAGTGCCATGGACATTACCATGATTTTTATGTTTTATTTAATTTTTAAGCACGTCTAAAAAAACTCATTCATTCAATGCAACTGTCTCATTTGCATTCCCGCACAATTAATGTTTAATGTAAAGTTTTTGAAAACATTTGCGTATTTTTTGTACCCCTGACCCATTTCCGCTTCAAAAAATCAAAAGCAAAATCTTACGAACAAGTTTTGTATTCCACCTTTTGGCATTATGCTTGTAATATATGTATTTGGACACTCAAGATGAAGACCGACTCACTAAACCAGTTCATCTTCTTTAAAATGTCATATGACAAGTCGCGCTGAATTTTAATGACATAATTTGGCTTTATTGGCTTTAACATACTTATAATACTTATCATTGCGTAACATATTTTAACGATATTATTTTTGGCAAATTATTGTATGCGGCATTTGCTATAGTAAATTGTATATTGATTATTTAAATTTATGGATATAGATACAGGTACTGCTGTTTAGTTTAGCCATAACAGTCTAAGATTGTCAATAAACTAATATTTCTTAAAAAGTTGGTTATTAGTATTATTATGAATATTTATGAAATGTACGAAATATGCCCAAATGTAGTCGCATTTTATTTTTAATAGAGGCTGGAACTTTTTTATCAACGGATAGTCAGCCTTATAACCTTATCTGTGATCACTGTTCTTTGCCTCTTTAACTTCCAATTTTAAATTTTTTTTCACCTCTGTACCTATACCGGTCTCGTTAAGCCGAGTCTTCTAAGTTAATCCATGTAGTATCCTGAATAAATGACATCTGTGTGTTTCTGTAGTCTCGTATAAAGTGAGTTTTATTTTTATTAAATCTGACATTTTATACAGTATGAGCATACACTTAAATTCTGACAATTTATATAGTATTTCAAGATACTACAACCCACATCATAAAAGCTTTCTTAATTTATCTGAGGTCTTCTTCAACTATGCGCATTTTAAATTAAGCAGAAATCTATCAGTTTCTTCTGCTGAGACTTCGATGGTACCGTGTGTATTTATGGATATCTTCGTGCGAAAGTATCAGTTCCTAAAGGAATTTAAGAATCTTAAGAACACCAGGTGAAACAAAATGAGAAGCTCGATGTAATTGGCAACTTGGAAATATGAGAGGCCCGCTTAATTCAGTTTGGCATTTTGGATGTGTTGTGCTTGTGCTTTGCTAGAACCTGGGTGAAATTTGACATGTCTACCGCCCCCACAGTGTCGTAGCCAGGATTTTGTTACGAGGAATTCTTTAAACAAAAAACTTGAAAACATGAATCTGTCCGTAAGATTTTGTTTTAACGAATCTATGCAAGGAATCAGTAGGTATAGACACTCTAAAATAGGATTCAGTAGAAGAGGTTTCTGGATTGGTTCTTGGAGCTCTTAATTAAACTCAAATAAGTCCTTGGCAAGTTGGGATGCGGATTGAAAAGCCTACCTGAAAATACTTCGGCTTTTTCTCTGATGTTCTTAAGAGAATTCAGAACTTCTTTTGTGCGGTCGAGGGGTTAAACAAAATAATGGCCCCCACAATGGTAAGGTCAGCTATGTCTTACATGAGAGGGCCTGAGAACAGAATATTGTTCCATTCCAACTTGCAATATTAATGTGAAAGTCTTGCGACCTAGTCATAGACTTTCTACCTTTTGCTTTTGGTTATGGTTTAAATCGCTCGTCAAAAATGACTGCAAGATATTTAATATCGTTGGTGGTTGATAGTGATCTGATGATCCATTAGGTGACCTTCCTCTATCTGATGGTTCTTCTGATGTAGATCAGTTCGAATTTGGCCGTGTTGATCCGTATGCCCCATCTTTGGTAGTACTGGAAAAGCTTTCTTACGTGGGCTTCAACTCTTCATGCTGCTCTGTTTGGGGACATCGAGCTGCTATATGTGGCGGAGTCGTCTGCGAAAAGTCTGCATTCTCGAGCTTAGGCTTGTCGAACGTAAAAATGTTGAAAAGGAGTGGACCCAGCATTGACCCTTAGAATATACCAGCTCATGGCGGTTGTTGAGAGCCTTCGAGACGTAATGGTGGAACGGGTGCAGTTTATAGTGTTTTTCGCGAAATCCGATTTGAATGTTAAGTTGGTTGCAAATTCTTTCACTCTTCGCAGGATAAGTTCCTCAAGTATTTTGCTCACACTATACAAAGAAGCGATATCGGCCCATATTCTGTGATATTGTGGCGGTCACCTTTCTTCGGAATGGCTTTTATTTCAGCGGTCTTCCATTTCTTGGAAAAATAACAGTTGTTCATGCAGTTTTTCATAACTATCACGATCATGATAGATTGAAGACTTCAGTAGCTTTTTCAGAATGAAATTGAATATTTCGTCCGGGCCAGTTCTTAGACTGACTGCTCTGAATTATGTCAGCGATTTCCTCTGGCGTTGACAAGTTGTCATCTTCCACGGGGTTTTCGGCTGGATTTGTTTTGCTGAATGTTGTATTTGCGGCCTCGATTCTTCGATGCTTTTAACTGTGGCATGGGCATCGCCTTTTGAGATGAATACTGGGTCGTTAGGAGGGGATGGGTTAAAGCTTCCTTGAAAGTATTCCACTAGCGCTTCTACAAAGTTTGTGTCTCACACTTTTGGGACCTTTTCCGATAATTCGGTTAATTTGTTTGAAAGTATTCACACCAATGTCTTGCAACATCTTGCATCTGAACATCGTTGTAGTGTTGTACTGCGTTCTTGAACATGATATCTATCCAGTGCAGTTAATTTCACTATGAATGGTCTGATAAATCGCCGTTCATTGTGTTCCATTTCCAGTAGCAAATTCTTTGGCGTCGTTTCCTTAAGCATTGTTTGTGGTGGTTAAGATTATGAATAAAGACTGGAAGATGAATATATCTGTCTCTTGACGTCCTAGGTTTCTTTCGTGTATTAAATGCTCCGTTGACTGCATTCTGCAAGTCTTCATCGAATGTGTCTATTTCAACATTGGAGAGATATATTGTCGCCAGGGGTAGGATGATCTTATTTTCGACTTCTCTATGAAATTGTTTTATATCCAATTCCGTGAAGTTTGTAGTCACCTCCCGGTTTCTGAGACATGAGAATAAGTTGATGAAGCCTTTTAATCAGCTGTAGAATTTCATGGTCAAAATGGTTTTATCACTCATTGAGTCTGCATTTTTTGGTTTAAGTGTAAGTGATTTAGAGAAGTTGTATGTAAAGCTTTATCAGCGACTTATAATTTTGAATTCCTTCAAATGCAGCAATCGTTCTTTAAAGTCGTTTAAATTAAACTACATAATAAATAGATCAAACAGTTAATTTATCCATACAAAAATTGCTCATACTTCATTATAGCATATAGCCACTCAGCTGCAAATGAAGTTCCTTACTACAACTAACTATAAGAAAAACATAAACATAAATTAAAAGTCGCGTTGTTTTTGTCTTGGCAAATTGTTTTGGTAATCAGCACACGTTGTTGCGATGGCGGCGTCAAATACTCCATGATAAATTGTCAGCATTTACACAGCGCAAGCTACAACTACAAACATTTTAGATACAGAGAGGGATTTGTTGTTACAAATGACGGCACTACAATGCCATAAAAACTACGGTGAATTATAGGTAGAAAGTTGTACGTGTTCTCTTGTCTACACCTGTAAACCATATGCTCGAAACTTTAGTAAGAATCATAAACCGAATCTGTCAAATTCTACATGACAGATACACTATGAAGTCATTTTAAATTTGCAATCTAACAAAAGAAATTTTTGGACCTTCACTTATAAATTCCTATTTGATCGCTTTCCATTTGTGCAGGCAATACTCCGGAAATCCATTAATCTACCCTTTAAAGGTTTTAAAGACTATTCTCGGATAGTCACCACACATTTCAAGCACGTTCCTTTGTACCGTTCACTTCAAATACATTTATTTAGCTTATTATGCTAATTTGATATTTATTTAAATACCCTTTCAAGTGAATGAAGACTTCAAAGCCCGAAAAAAAATTACCGAATATTATCGGCACTAATAATGTGTTACGTGAGTTGGTTTTAAGCGCATTACCCTCTTGTGTAACAACTGCCAACAGTACTCGCCAATAATGTTTCGTCTTAACTTGAAAGATACATCATAGATACTTCCTCTTTCCCAAAAAAAAAAATAGTTTTTTTAACGAACAAGAAAATCAATTAACAAAAATGTATATCCAAGTCTTGAGGTACAATTACCAAGCGATAATCATTAGTTACCATTCATAAAAATGGCCATCAATGAAAATGAAGACGAGTGTACCTACTGTTTAAATGACCAGCGCCATCACACCATTCAATAGAGACGTCAAAGTGAAATTTCCATTATTTTCAATGTGAATTAAATTTTTCTATTCAAAATTGTTGTCGAATCTGAACAATACAATAAACAGCGATGCAACAATGGAATCCCGAATGAGAATGTCGCCGTCTAACGATATCAATGCCGATGCATACAAAAAAAAAACAACACAAACGGTTTTTGTTTTGCCATAAAAGTCGTAAAGTAAAAGTTTGTGTTTTGTCACATCGATCAGGTGGAAATAGGTATCTAAAGTAGCTAATCACAAAGTTGCACCTCACTGTGGACGTGTGCCACGGTCTTTCCACTGCAGCTTTTAGTTTTTGGCAGTGGCACGATTTTCCATCGAACTTGAATGCTAATTATGGCTTTATGTAACAGTATTTGGTCTGAATGGAGTTTTTTTATTTTTCGAAAGGCACACCATCTGCAAAGTTTTGCTGAAGCGCAATAAGGTTACGAAATATGTGCAGTGGAAGAATTTGCAAGGATTGGTCTATAGGTGTTCGTTGTATCTATCAATTTGGCGCGCAAAAGTGAGAGGTGTATATGGAAGGACTGTGTGAGCGGAGTGAGCTTATGTCTTAAATGTGGTTTGTATATTTTGTTTCTAAATTTATGTGGAATTTAATGCCGTACTAGAATTTATTTATTTATTCATTTGCAATTAAATAGGTGCGGAGTGAAAGGACCCTCCGTTATCAAGGATTCTAAATTAACAAGTTCAATCCCCATACGGGTAGAGTAGACCTTCGGACTTTATTTAACTTCTCATTATGGCAGGCACGTAGCCAGGGGGGGGGCTTGAGGGGCTGAAGCCCCCCCCGAAAGTCTTAAACAAAAGACAAAAACTAAAATTTTCTAACTGATAGCTCAACTTTTTTTTTAAATACTTCTCCTGGGAAAGGCGAACCTATAACGCTTCAGCAGCGCTCCGAGATGCTTGCAGATGTCTGTTAGTTCTGCACTTTAATTGCTTCAAATTGTAGTCTTCTGGAAATATATTTCCAGGAAGCGAGTTCCAAATTATGCTTCTCCTGTAACAGAAGGAGTTTTGGAAAGTTGATGTCCTCGAGGTTGTCAATTGTACTGTATGGTCATGAAGCATTAGCAGCCTTTCTTGTGGGGCGAGTTGCATTTCGAGGGATAATGGCCTTGAGTTCCTCGGAACATCTACCATGGAAGTACCTATAGAACAAGCATAGGTCAGCGACTTGTCTTCTGTGCACCAACGGTTGCAGATTCGATGTGAGTGTAGGGTCTCCAATAAGTCGAACTGCTCGTCTCTGTATGCTGTCAAGTAGGTTAAGTGAATGTTTTGGGGAAAAGCTTCATATATGGGAGCAATATTCTAGGCCTGGTCTAACCTATGCTTTGTACAGCAGAAGAAGCTGCTTGGGGCTGAAGTACCTCTTTGCTCTAAATAGGTAGCTCAACTTAGCGGACGCCGATCGTGCGATATAGGGTATGCGATCCTGATAGGTCATCCATTTGGATCTGAGGAACTGTTGAAGCATTTTTTCCTAGAAAACGTTGTGAACTGTGTCTTGTTTGCAACTAAAACTGAAATGACCGTAATGGGGCTTAATATCAAATCTATAAAAATAAGGAGACTATCCCGGTAGGTATACATATACAGTATTCAAACGCTAGGTATGTACACTGTGCAAGCCATAGCTTTAACCCTGCAATGCCATGTCAACTCCTGCAATTCGCAATTGCCTTAGTGTAGTTAGTGAAATAGCTAATTTCTTCCGCAACTTTTCAAATGTATATTATGTAACTTTCAAAACTGTCATTAAAAAACACGCACCAGAGAGCCGAAAACAAAATTCATTGAAAGGCATGACAGTGTTAGTTCCTTTGTAGAGCTCTTCAAAATGCATCTCAATAAGTATTGAAAAAATAACGAGCAGAAAGTGGGTGAAGTCTTCGAAAGTAACACTTTTGGCAGCGGTTCAAAAAAGTCATTGCCTAGTAAGCCTCATTGTATACGAAAAATTATTCAGTTTAGCGCTGCCCTTATCAGTTTCCCTACAGAACAAATCCTTAGATTTCGTTTCTGCAATCGACCGCACAATAGAAATTCTGAATTCTCTTAAGGACATCAGAGAAAATGGCGAAGATTTCTTTAGAGAGGCTTTTCAATCCGCATCCCAACTTGCCGAGGACTTATTTGAAGAACTTCATTGAAACAAACAACGCGCTCCAATCCAGAAAACTCTCCTTCTGAAGCCTATTTTAGAGTCGATACTGATTTCTTGTATAGGTTCATTAATACAAAATCTTAGGGGCATATTCATGGTCAACGAAGACGTTGTATCATCGTTTCAAGCTGTTCTCCCATAGGTCTTGCTGCAGTTGAGCGAGTGAACGAAATGGAAAAGCTAACACGTTACTTTGATAATGCAATTTCGTTGTCAACTGTGAAAGCTGAGTACATTCTTTGGTGCGAACAAAAAATCGTCGAGTGACCCTTCTACCGAAGTTTTGAAATTGCTTGATTATGTGACAGGACTTACTTTAGACTTATAAATTTCTTGCTTACGGTTTTAGCAACGCTTCCAGTGACCACATCCAGTTTTGAAGGAACCCTTTCAGCTATGAAGCTACGCCTACGGTGTCTACCGACTGTAGCGCCACCTGTTTATTTTTTATTAGCTATGAAAAAGATTGAAACAATGTCCCGAAGCGTTATGGAGAATGCAAGGTTAAGTTCACTTGCTATTATATCTGTTCATTCGGATATTATTGTGAATCCAGATAAGGTGATTGATCTCATATCAAAAAAAAATCTAGACGTCTTCTGCTTTGAAAAAATGTGACTAATAGGAATCAATGAATTGGAATAGTTTTCTGTTTCGTAAGACTTGGAAGCTAGCCCCCCCCGAACCAAAATCCTGGCTACGGCCCTGCATTATGGGCAGGTTCATTAGCACGTCTTGGAATTCGAGTTGGTTTAAAATTTAGCATGACCAAACAAAAAGTCTCTGCTAGGAGATTGGCAATTGAGTACCTCTCGTATTCTGGTGTTCCTCTGTGGCCTTTGTAATACCAGGGGGAATCTCATTTCGGTTTTAGCGATTTGAATCTTTCCTTAGTAGCCAAATCTTATGATCTTATGGTAAGAATTGGAATCAACGCTGAACTAAAAAGATTAGGTACTTAGCTTTGGCACATTATTCGGTTGTTCTGATAACAGAATGACCTAGACATCGCAAAAATTACAAAGTTTCACGAATCCATAGGAAAATTCATAATTGTTTCTGTCATTGCTCGTTAATAAGGCTGCGATGTGCATAGACTTCTCCACTTTATTGAATGAGACTCCATTCGTCGTCTCAAAAGACGTCGTTTACCTTCATTCCAGCTTCAAAACAGACTACTAGAAAACCTATCAAGTGGGCAATGACGTTCAGTATGGAAGGACTCAAGGTTAACCAAGACATAAGCGAAGAGCAAATGACTTTTACTTAGGTGGCGTCCTATCCGAACTATTTCAAACATGCACCGGATTTCGGCAAGGCGACGCTCTATCATGCGACAATCTCGTACTGGAGCAGATAGTGCGCACGCGCAGGGCAGGTGTCAACACGGAAGGCACTATCTTCAACAGGTACGTCCAGCTGCTTGGCTATGCGGACGATATTGACATCATCGGTTGCTCCCAGCGTGTCGTGATAGAAGCGTTCATGGCGATTGAAGAACAGGCGAAATCCGTCGGGCTTGAAGTAAATGAGGACAAGACTAAGTACATGCTATCAACAAACAAACAAGCATCTGTCCACCGCCTAGGACAAAACGTCACTGTTGATAGCAGCAATTTCGATGTAGTTAAGGAGTTCACCTACCTCGGAGTAAACATAAACTCCACGAATGACACCCTAGTGGAGATCCGGCGAAGAATTACCCTAGGAAACCGTTGCTACTTTGGTTTGGCAAAAAAATTGGGTTCAAAACTCCTAACTCGAAGGACGAAATGTGTGCTCTACAAAACCCTAATCCCGCCAGTTCTGCTTTATGGCGCCGAGTGCTGGACGATAAGCAAGAAGGAAGAGCTGATACTGGGCTCCTTCGAAAGAAAAATACTTCGGCGGATTTTTGGTCCTGTGTGCGAGGAGGGCGAATGGAGGAGAAGATACAACCGCGAATTCTATGAGGTTCGAGAAGACAAGGAAGACCGAACCTCCGTTTCAAAGACCAAGCCATCGCGGATGCCAGAGCGCTTGGTCTGGACAATTGGAAGCAGCGTGCCCGGGATCGTAGAGGATGGAAGGCTGCAGTGTCTCAGGCAGAAACTCTTCACGGGTCGGGAGCCCGATAAGTAAGTAAGTATCCTAACACAGTCTAAATGGTTTGTTTAAAGAGATTCAACGTTTCTCAATAGAAATCCTTTAATTCCATACTCCTGCAGTTCACTTTAAAGTTAACCTCAGTCCTATGCCTTTTGCAAATCTACAAAATAGTTAAGCATACTTTTAAAACTTCTGCAGCCTTATTTATAAACTTTATACACTCTCTACAATAACTCTAAACTCTAAGCTGCTGAAGTATTATTTTAAAGGTGTTTACTAGTCGGGTATGCTTCTGCCATCGAACTGCTCAGTGCTCATCTCCCAACCGTAACTCGACCACACCTATACAAAAATTTTTCAACACCTTGGCAAAAACCTTGCCGGAGAGAGTTAAAAGTTATATACCCCTATAATTAAAGCAATCACTTTAATTCCCTTTCTTGATAATGGATGCTATCACCCCAGTGTAGAGCATTCACATGGCACTTTAATGACGCTAGAGGCCTTTGAACTATATTAAACGAAGAATAACTCTTGCCAATCGCTGTTTCTTTGGGCTAAGAAAGCAATTGAGTAGCAAAGCCCTCTCTCGAACAACTACAGTGACCCTTTATAAGACCTTAATCATCCCAGTCCTTCTTTATGGTGCAGATGCATGGACTTTATCAAAAGCGGACGAGGTTACTCTTGGTTGCTTTGAGAGGAAAATTCATCGAGTAATTTTCGGTCCCGTCTGCATAGACGGTGAATGGAGGAGGAGATACAACGACGAACTGTACGGGAAAGAGACCTTAATCAACTTAGCGTGCAAAACTGGAGACAGCTGGCCAAAGATCGTGCTGGCTGGAGACGCTTGTTGGTTGAGGCCTAGGTCCACCCCGGACTGTAGCGCCACCTTAAGTAAGTAAGTAAGAGGCCTTTGAGTTTCCTGTTCACCTAGGGGCTAGGGTCCTTAATATTTCTGGCCGAATTCCATTTACTCCGTCACATTTGCCAAATTTTTGCGCTTTGATCACAAAGTTGACTTCCTCAGTTTTGGGACTATCTTCCTCAATCTAATGGATCCCCAATATGCCCTGTTTTGAATCGAATAATTCAGAGAAAAACTCGTAAGGTATTTATCTTATCGGATTTGATTTCTTCAACGATATTCCACTTTCTTTCTCTAAAGCGACAAATGGTCTGCCAGAATAATTTCCTTGCTGATCTATGATCGCGTTCTAACTTTCGCCTAACCCTTCTTAGTGTTTATAATTTACACTGGAATACCACTAACAAGTTTTCGATGTACACTCACAATAATTTATAAATTTTTTTTGCATTTAATGAAAGATCTGATTTGTATTTTCTGTAGCTCAGGATCTAGACGGATCTGAAATATAAATGATAGTTCAAAATACTTGAAGAAGTTTTGCCTAAAAACAGTGTCAAGCTTTTTTGTATTAATTTAGATTTATAAATATATTGACAAGTTCAATGAAGTAAAGTGAAAACAGGAAATAATTTTATTGGTAACATATACAAACAAAAAAATTAATTTGAGTATTATTAAAGTAAGAAAGCACTTTAATAATAGCTTTTGGCATATTATAGTCTTTTGCATGCTCATAAAATATTATAGTTATAAACGGCCGACTGTTTTTGGTCCTCACTGTGCCACTTGAGGACAAGGTACCTTAACAATATCACTTCATTTATAAATGTAAGCCGTATATTTATGAAGCAAAAAATAGTGTCCCTGTTTGATTGAAAATACAATGTAAATTTTATTTGGTTCTTTGAAAGTAGGTACGTCAAATGTCATTATCATTACCACTGTCATATACAGTGAGCGTCAAAATAAAGTGTACAAATATGCTGTTTTCATTTGCCTTCGGAAACATTTTTAGATATCTATAAAGTATCTTATGCCATTGAAATTTCATATTCAAACTTTTAACAGATTGTTGTGTTTTTAGACATGTTTCAAAACTTAAAAGAGCATTTGTGTGAATTTTATTTTTACGATTATACGGTACAAGTCAAATAAAGGTCACATCAAATTAAAAGTTTTATATATTTACTCTTATTAGAAGGAGCTATCTTCAAACTGCTACAGCAATTTCGTGCTTGCAATAGTTCAGTAAGTCTTTAGATAAAAACTTCTTCGAAGCAGAAGACTGTGTTTCGTATCTATTAAGAAAAATATTAGCATTTGGACGTTAACTCGTATTTTCAAATGAAACTTGTACATCAATCATACTGATGTTGGTGTTTGCGGACTTGTGGAGGTGATTTTCTTTTCAGTTCTCAGTATTCGTTGTTTTATTTTTTTTTCTATTTTTTGCAAGTGATTTATGCTAATCTGGACTCACATTTGGTATTCAAAATCAACTAACCAAGCAACCATTTCATGAAAAGCAGATACATTTTCTGTATCTCATCCTCGATATATCGAGAAATAAAATTTGCATACGATTTGCTTCGTTTAAGCTAGTGTTGTGAATTCTTCTAGCTTCATGAAAAATTAATAGAAACCAAACGAAACAGAAAGGTCAATGCATTAGTATATTGCAGAATTAATGGTAATAGGTCTTTTAACATTGTGCTGTCGGTTTGTGATAGTGAAAGGATTATGAGGTGTGTTATAATCTAAAAAAAAACATCTTACGAAATGGAATAGAGTCAAGCATTTAAGAATGATTTTTATAAAAATGTTCGACTTCGACACGTGTGTTATTTGAGATCTTTCGTATAAATTTTATTTATAAACTTTTGTCTTCGCCTCTTTTTTGTTGTTGCTGGTGTTAGATAATGTAAATGGTAAAGAATAACCGAAGCGATTTAAAATTATTAGTACTTAAGAGCCACTTTGAGTTAATGGTAGTTGAATATGATAGGGTCAAGGCAAGAGACTGGATCTCCAGATTGAGGGTTGTGCAGTTGGGGTAACTTCTTTAATACGACCAAAATTTATAAGCGAGATGAGCCTCGGAAAATGACTGGCGTCAAATGAAAACCGTGGGTCCAGAACTTAAATACAACAATAAAATGTATCTGGAACGTACGCAAACCTTGGGTCTGTTCCCATGCAGTACTAAGCAGATATTACGGACATAACGCAATAGCTTTAAAACAAAAGCTATAGCAAAAGCTACTGATCTAAAGCCTAATCTGAAAACACGTACCTACTGGACAGAGCCAACAGCACAAACCACATAGAACTAGACCGCCGACTTCCGTGCACCTACCCGATTCTCCCCGGAAGGAATTCCCCTGTCTGCGAATACGTGTGAAATGTCTAAATCAATGGCGGCAATGATTTCCCATGCTATACCATGGGCGTAGGATTTTTCAAGTATGCGTGCGTTAATGGCGCTCCTTTCATTTTGTACAGCATTAATACATGAAAAATCCTGGGTTCGCAGGCACCTTGTAGGCAAAGTCCGTTATGTGGGAGGAGTCGACGGTCTAGTTATATGGGGTTTGTGGCCAACAGAGATTGGTCGTAATACGATGTCAAAGCTATGCTCGGGGACTTCAATGCTAAATTAGGAAAGGAAAATATCTTCCGTGAAAATCTTGCGACTCCATGAAATGTCAACCAGACAAGCTACCAACTAAAAGATTTTGCAGAGAACATAATCAAAAGTCAGCTGCATGCCGTTAAGACCGGAACCTATAGGCTCTTTGAAACAACGAAAGAAACCTATTCACCTTAGCTTGGGGTAAATGATTCGAACTCTCATTTCCAGCGGTTTGTTAATGAACAACGTACAAAAAGAGTATAGAAGGGCTAGGTTGAATCCGAACGAATCCGACGAAGTCGCGTCTTATTATTTCCGGATCTTTGTTCCCTAACCAGATAGTCAGTTTAGTCTGGTATTGTTTCTTCGCTGACCCTCCATTTCGAAGTGTCTATCACGGAAGGATTTTGTCGATATAGGCCAACAATATCAGTATTTTTCCTCACAGCTGTCTGCATCCCTACGAATGCAGAATTGATCTGCCTTAAGGTAGCAATAATCCCTATAATATTTGTCATCTTTCTACAGTTTTAAAGTGTCCTTCTCAAGAAACTAGTATCGATTACACTACACCTATTCAAAGGTAGTGAGATACGGTCTTGGTTAAAGTTAAAGACTCCTGCCAGTATTCGATTGTTCACTTCTAGACTATGGTTTACCCATCTTCTGCTTCTTTGCTTTTTGTACATGGCTCGAATGTGTTGGTGATGAAATCTCCTTTTACAAAATCCTTTTTCCAAAATTCGCTTTTCAAAATCCCCTGTGTTGAAATCGCTTACTCCAAAAGACCCTGAGAGAAAATCCTCACGGGACAAAATCTGCCATTTTTAGATTTGGTGTCGCGGCAACAGTCCAAGTCAAAAAGTAATGTCAAAAATTGAGATACGTCCCAGTCCTCAAATTCGAAACGACAAGAATCTTGAAACATTGTTTATAATTTCCCCGACTGACACTACAGCTGGGTGCTTCGCCTTAAAGAAGATTGAAAAACCGAAAGACCGGCAATAAAAATGTGTAAAAGCGGTAGGTTTCAAACAGAAATGCCTTTACAGAGGATTATATCTGCCAGAAATTAAATTTTAAAACAACCCTCTTATAAATATAAGTCTGAAGATAGTAGGCAACATTACCTAGTTCCAAATAAATATCTTTTATTTTATCAACAATTCAGTTCTTAAACAAAATGTCTTAAGAATTTAATTAACAACCATAAATATAAAGCCCCTTTAGCCCATTAACACCTTCATATTAGCAAAATAAATTAATTAAACGACTTCCTTTGTCTTGAGTGACTCCATCAGCAATGCCTATACGAATAAACCTGCAAGACAAACTAGATTTCTGGAATTAATTTGCATCAACCGGTCTTAAAGGTCATTCCCCATATAGCAACGTCTGTCATTTCAAATCATAATCACCACTGAATTCCTCATTGGGCTTTCCACAAAAACTAATGAATAAAAAAAAAAATAAAACAGACGAACTAGATCTCGTCTCAAAATACAATTTAAACGCATCAACTGACCCAAGGTCGATTGAATAATAATAAAAATCGTCGTTGGGCCCAACTCTACAAACACCGGCTTATGTAATAGAGCAGCATTTTCACTTTCTATTAGGCATCTATTTCCGTCAGTTTATGTGAGGGTTTAAAGTTTTTAAGTCTTTAGCTTATTTGTCGAACACATTCTCCTCATCAAATTGAAGGGCAATTTAGATCGAATCGTCATTCAGATTGTAGATACAGATATTTCTGTGAGTGTACCACCTTTCACTATAGCAGGAAATGTTGGCAACAAGAGTATGACATTCGGCAGTAGCAAGTAAGAAAAGTCAAGCCATTATCTTGTCGGGCAATTATTGATACCTCAGTGAATGAGATGAGATCTTCGATCTTTCGATCTGCGATATTACATATTTCGAGTACAACTTGTTTCACTTTATTTCACCATTACGTTCGATCGTGAGTAATGAAACTTTACACCAGTTCAGATGTATCTTTAGTTTGAGTATATTGGTTGAATTTCGTATCTTAAATGGAATAATATAATGCTACCTATTTTTGGCTTTTGGTAGGTGGAAAATGGTCTATGACTATGATATTCTTCCGGTTGCTGATTTTGTTTAGTACTCCAATAATAGTCCCAATAAGTTCATTTCTATATATTCTAAGAAAATTCACTGAAACAAGCGTTAATAGTCAACTTCTGCACTTTGACTTTATTAGACCATTGTCTCGCATGTTGCCAAGTGGATAGGAATGGGGAACTAGAAATATACTAGAAACTAAATCCTTATCAAAAATCACTTGCAGCTTAAGTTACAGTTCGGATGGGACCCCGGAATCAAACAAACAATTCATACGACTGTTTGACATTTGTGACTAAATCGTCGCGGAAAATTATGAGGTCTGCGTAAACTATTCTCCATCTCCATACAAAATCTGACAGTTCATTTACGAGGTGGTAAATTTCTGCAGTTTACGCAGTTTATGAAGCTTTTACGCGTTTAAGTGAATACCCTTATTGTGAAACTGAAATTGAAACAAAATTTGAATTGTGCGCCATTTAATAGTGATGCACACGGAAAAAACGATAACAATGTGACAGCAGCTGACAGTTCGGAATTAGCAAAAATGGAGTGCTATATGAAAGAACAACGCATTTCCATTGTTGAGAAATATTTTAAAAATAATGAATGTTTGTCAGCTACAATCCGCAATTTTCGAACAAAATATGGCCGACACATAGTGATTTTAAACCATCATCTGTAAGGAGAACAATTGAAAAATTTAGCGAGACTGGATCAATTAGTGATCTTAAATATTCGGGGTTTCTTGTCACAAATCGTTCAATAGAAAACATCGAAGCAGTTCGCGAGAGTATTGCTGACAGTCCAAGAACAACAATTCGGCACCGTAGTCAAGAATTGCGCACTTCAAGAAGCTCTCTACAGCGAATTCTGACGAAAAACTTGAAACTTCATGGTTAAAAAGTTCAATTGACTCAAGAACTGAAGACTACTGACCATGCAGCGCGAAGAGAGTTCGTTGAATGAATTTTGTATTTGCTAATTTTTGGACAAAATCATCTTCAGAGATGAAGCTCATTTTCATTTTGATGGCTTCGTTAATCATCAAAATTGTCGCATTTGAGGTTCAGAAACCCCACGAGTAATTGTTGAGAAACAAATGCATCCATTTTGAATTTTGGGCTGGCATTATCGGACCATTCTTCTTCAAAAATGATGGCTGGTCAGGCAGTAACAATTAATGGTGTTCGCTGTTCGTTATCGTGTCATGATAAATAAAAATCTGTATTTTCTATCAAAATTATATTTTGCGTGAATTATGGGACACCCTTTATTTTCAGAAGATGAATCCATTGACAGTCACTTCTATTATATGTCGTTGAAAACCAAAGAAAATATTTAGTACTCAGAAGCTGTGCTCCAGAACTTGCACCTGTACTACGTAAGCTGTTTAGCATGTCGTACTCCCAGAAGACGTTTCTTTCTTGCTGGAAAACCGCTCGCATTCAACCTATTTCAAAGAAAGGGAGGAAATGTCTACCACAAAACTATCGTCCAATAGCGTTACTTTCAATGCTCTCAAAAGTAATGGAAAAGGCAATAAATGTCGAAATAATCAATTATCTATAGAAGGCCACCGATTAATAAGTGACAGGCAATATGGATTTCGGAGCCATCGTTCCACTGGAGACCTGTTAAGCTACGTAACGCACTTATGGACGCAAGCAATTGAACAACACGGTGAATCCAGAGCCGTAGCCTTGGACTTTGGACATATCAAAGGCATTTGACCGAGTCTGGCATAGAGCCCTATTAGGCAAGTTGGCGTCTTATGGATTACCACAACAACTCTGCGGATGGATGCAAAATTTTCTTCTGGGCAGATCGATCCAAGTTGTGGTAGATGGTTTATCATCTAATTCGTTTGCTATAAATGCAGGAGTGCCCCAAGGACCATCCAATTCATCCCAACCACTTAATGCACCTTCTAGAAGTCACAGTCAATGTAGGAATCACATGGCAGGACCATTATATCCTATATCGCAAGATCGGCGTCCGCTAAGTTGAGCTACCTATTTAGAGCAAAGAAGTACTTTAACCCCAAGCAACTTCCCCTTCTCTACAAAGCACAGGTTAGACCAGGCCTGGAACATTATATAGAAATCGGCCTCAGAACATTCACTTAACCTACTTGACAGCATACAGAGACGAGCAGTTTGACTTATTGGAGACCATACATTCACATCGAATCTACAACCGTTGGTGCACAGAAGAAAAGCTTGTTCTATAGTATTTCCATGGTAGACGTTCCGAGGAACTTAAAGACATTATCCCTCGAATTGCAACTTTTGGGCGCCCAGAAGACAGGCAGCTAATGCACATGACCTTAGAGTACACACAACCGCAAGGACATACATTTTTCAAAACTCCTTCTGTTACAGGAAAAGAAAACTTTGGAACTCGCTTCCTGGGGATATATTTCCAGAAGACTACAATTTGCAGCAACTTAAGTGCAGAACTAACATACATCTGCAAGCATCTCGGGGCGCTGATGAAGCGTTATAGGTTCGCCTTTCCCGGGAGAAGTAATAAAAAAAAAGCGGAGTTGGTGGCTGTGGTGGTTGGTGCTTGCTACAAGTTTTGAAAAATTTTGTCGCAAAACCAGAAAAATTGGCTACTTTGTTGCTTAAGCTGATAACATAATAATGTACCAAAGCATGAAAAACAGAAAAAAATTATAATTTTCTATGCGATCTTGCTTATAAATAAAGTTCGAAGAGTATTTTTTTTTGTTAATTTTTACGACTAAGGTCTTTGAGATTTCCGAATTATTGGCAATGAACGGGAAGGTCCACAAAGACGATTTTCAGGACGCACAAATTGTGCTACCGACACAAAACATAATTCAAATTAATTCAAATATTTTGTGGGAAACTAGGCATAGGGTGCTATACGGATTATTTAATTTTATCAAGAATCTTGTTGCTAACCTTAAACCGTCCTTATTGATTGATAATATTTTCACAGGGTGATTGGAGCTAGGAGCTACTAGGTTAATCTATTTCAAAGAAAGTCTTAATCTTAAGCTCTTCTTCCCCCCATTTCCTCTGCCACTGTAGGTACAAGCGTTTACCATATGACGGCTGGATCTCTGGACAGTAACTACATAAATATTCAAGCAATTTTTCACAGTCAATTAGGCTAGAGAATAACAGAGCAGAACCACGGCATCTCTACGTTATCCCCTTTTCCAAAATCCCTTATTGTACATAATGCTCTTTTTTTTTTTCTTTCTTCTGTGCACACAAACTGGGTAAAGATGTGGCTGATATTTCAATGTTTGATAAGTGATTCTGGGGTTGGTAATGAAATCTCCTTTTCCAAAATCCCCTGTGCTGAAATCCATTACTCCAAAAGATCCTAGAAGAAAATCCCTCATTTTACACATTTACATATTTGTGTTTGGGAAGATACCGGATCCGGAACAAAATGCACATCAAAAGTCAAGTTTTTTTTTTTAGGTCAAAAGCTGCTTTAACTGTAGAGGCTTATTGGTTGAGGTCCATCAAGGCCAGTAGTCCAAGCTGCAGGTCTTAAGTCTTGATGCAAACCTTAATAACAGTTTGAAAGTAGGAGCTTGTGCTACTTAAATAAAATGGCACCAGATGGGGATTCTTGATCTTGATTTCAAAAGTGGGTACATAATGACAAAGAAACTTAACATAAAATGGAACCCAAAAGCTACAGGTACCCCACTTAAAGCAACACAACTAAATTTAAACATCAAGATTTATAGCGCCGCATTACTCTACCAAGATCGACGTTATAAAATCGAAAACTCGTCGGAAGGTAGATAACTACTAATTTTTATGCTTAAAACCTGCTTGCTACAAGTTTTCAAAAATGTTGTCGCAAAACCAGAAAAATTGGCTACTTTGTTGCTTAAGCTGATCACATAATGTACCACAGCATGAAAAACCAAAAAAATTTATAATTTTCTATGCGATCTTGCTTATGAATAAAGTTCGAACAGTATTTTGTTGTCAATTTTTAAGGACTAAGGTCTTTAAGATTTCTGATTTATTGGCAATGAACAAAGACGATTTTCAGTACGCACAAAAAATGTTTCTACCGACACAAAACATAATTCAAATAAATTCAAGGTATACATCAAATATTTTGTGGGAAACTAGGCTAGCTTTTACGGTGCTAGGTGCTGTGGTGGATTATTTATTATTTACATATATTTTTGTTTTACTCAAATTGGGTACATACTTTAATTTTATCAAGAATCTTTTTACTAACCTTAAACCGTCCTTATTGATTGATAATATTTTCACAGGGTGATTGGAGCTAGGAGCTACTAGGTTAATCTATTTCAGTTACAAGATTCTACACCTCAGGGGTTGTAAGCTTGCCAATAATAAGAAAAGACAGATAAAGAGCAATACTCTTATTGAATACGAATAGTGAAAACTTATCTAATACCACTTTACGAAGCGTTTCTTTCCCAACCTTGAGCTAGGACTTGTTACACCCATTTCGAATAAAATTGCAAATTGTCTCGATTTTTGCGAAATGTCATCTTTCACTGTATAGGACAGCACAAATTAAAAACAAAAAGTGATTGGCACCTTATTTAATAATCTGACGTACCAACAAAAATGATAATGCTGACGAAAAAAAAAAAAAAACTACAAAAACCAAGTCAAACTGACCGTTTCGAGGAATTGCAACATCTACCTTACCAACAACACCGCCACAGGGGGGCAACAACAATAACAGGTATTTTTAAGTTTAATTCAAACCTGTCAAATAAATTAACGAAACCGCATCGTTCAGTATGGAAAAGGTTGTGGAACCAGTGAATTAAATAATACTTAAGTTATGTTTGCATTTTCGGTTATACTTTTATCTCTTTCCAAGTATTGCTTAAACCTTGCTTCGATCAGCATTACGAAGGGAGGGTGTACCCTCGCCCGCCGCCACCACTTCAAAAATATATTAGCAATGGTGTTAAATAAGATTATCTGCAAATTGCCTGCTAATGACATGGTTACACACAAATCATAACCACTCCAGTTGTGTAAAGTTTGACATTCATTATGTTGACAGTCCAATCAATCAATACAATTTCAATCGGGTTTTCATTCACCCACCACCACTATATGGTTTTTGTTTTTAAAAGAAACTTACCTTTTTTTTAAACAAATGTATAACGTTCAATTTATTCCAATTTTCCACGTTAGTGAATTTTTCCAGTCTCCGCTTTTGGATTTTCCAATAAATTGAGATTTTTCTTTTAAAATATTATTTTTCACTTGCGTGCAGAGGAAAATCTACACTTTTGCACAGACAATCACTGAAAATGAAATGGACGAAGATGGAAAATGATAATAGCTCGTATGATAAAGAGTATAGCAAAGAAGAAAGAGGTAGAAAAAAAATGTGTATGAAAATGCAACTACTGAAAAACTTCACTCAACTATGAACAATTTAAAAGTAGAAAAAGAAAAGATCGCGAGGAGAAAAGGAAAATCAAATAAAAAGAAGTTCCCGTGCAACAAAATTTTCACCAACAACAAAAATTTCAATTTCTCTTTGATATTATATTGTAAATTCAATTTAAAATTATCCCTTAAACACTATTCAACCGAAAGGGATACTTTATCTAAGACTCTAATATCGAATCCGACGGATGGCGACCAATAAAAAAAAAATACAGGAAAGACAGAAATAATTCTTCTCGAACGTTTACCAAGTGCTTTTTCAACCAAACGCCGATCACTTTGCTGCCTATTTGCAGACTGAAGTTGCGGTGCAGACTTGTGGCGGTGGGAGACACGGTCGTCTTGGAAGCACAAGCAATATCTTCAGATTGTCTGTGTGAGTCTTGACAGTTGTAGTGGGATCGCAAATTCAAGTATACACCTATGTGGGGGGATTATACTGTTAAACGCTGGACATAAGGCTCATGGAAATGGCATGGTCGGTGTATGTGACTATGACATGCTCCAGCTCCGAGTGCATGTGGAGTTGCTACCTACCGTTGATGTTGGTGAATTCGGTTATTGGTTGACACGCTGATAAAAGGTGCTCGTGCAAGAAAATGAGCTTAAACTGGTTTTATTGTGTGGTTTCTGTTGAAAAAAGCTCGCTCGTGCTTGAAGGCTTGAAGTGTGCAGACAGTGGTGGCATATGTTGGGATCAATTCGATAGGAAGTAGAAATAGTAATGGTTTCTTAAAGGGCGATTATGAGTTTTAGATTTGCACTATCTGCACTGTAATTTTGTATACATTTTGATGGAAGGAACAATACAAGTACCACAGTACAGGAAATTCATTCACCAGAGCATATAATTTAAAATCCAGTTCGCGCATCAACTCTTTTGTTTTTTTCCGGTATATCAAGAAAGCCAAATTCCTGTTAGTTGCTTTTTGTTATAAAATTATAAGATATATAAGATATAACTTATCAAGCAATTTTTGTATCACGAAATGAAAACTTTTGATAGGTTACTCTCCAATGAAAGATCCTGCGTGTTCCGCATCTAGAAGCGGTTAATCCCTATATCGCCAAGTCGAAAGGTTTTGTTCTTTGTAGTCGGCGCAATAAATTGCTCTCATTCAAAATTTGTAGGACTGTATTGTTGGTGTGCTCAATTAGTCGGTTTGAATGCTTTCGAGCAAAGCTTCTAGTTTCAGCTTAGATTTTAGGTATTCCGAGTTCCCTGTGGATATCGTCGTTTCTAATATCCCACGATGCTTTTACAATTTCTCGAAGCACTTTATTTTGAAAAGATTGTATAATATTGGCATTTGTTTTCTTGGTGTAACCCCAAAGTTGTATACCGTAGGTCGACACCGGCTTTAGCACTTAAAAAAAAAAAAATAGGTGGCGCAACAGGCGGGTAGACACCCAAGGCCTAGCTTCTCGCAACCATTCGTTTTGTGTGAGTTTCTATTTTTGGGACAAATGGAATGGATTTAGCACTTGCTTGTATAAAAGCAGTTTGTTCTGGGTACTGAGCTGGGAATGTTTTCCAAGTAACCAGTACATTTCTCTATATTTGAGTTCGAGCTCTTTGCGTTTCATTTTCACGTGCGAATTCCATTTCAGCTTTGCGTCGAGTGTCATTCGGTATTTGGCTTCGTTCGCAATAGGTATTCTGGCTAGTTTTAAGCCTTCGTGCCACACCTTACCAAAGGCTTGCCAGACATCAAGGAATATGCTTGAACATATTTTTCGTTCCTCAAGTGCTTTCTCGATTACATAAGTAATTCTATGAACCTGGTCAATCGTAGAATGCTTACTTCTTAACAGCGTTGCCGTGGACTTTTGAAAAAATGTATCTTTAGTTTTTGAAAACTGTATCAAAAGTATTAAAATTTCTGTCTCTAAAATGTATCAAATGTATCAGAAGAAAATATCGTTTTTTTCAGTCAGTTGCGCAACTGCAACTGTAGAGGCTCATGTAACAACGAATTTGAATTGAATAACTCACACTACATGTCATGCCACGCCATATAGGAACGGTACAAGAATATAGAATAACATCTTATGACAAATTTTGTGTGTAACAATTTTGATACTACAGTACAAATTTAGTTCAAATTCGTATCCGTATGTTAGTTTGTGAAATATACATTAATGAAAATGTGATTGGGTGATTATAGCTTTGATAAAAGGTAACTACAAAACATATTCACAAAGTTCAGGTGAGAAATTGCGTTAAAGCGAGATGATAGTGGTACATTAGAACATATATTTTATTATCATCATGATAATTTTTAAAAACACGCCTATTCAGTACAAGCTTCGCCATAATGTTGGCGTTTTAAGTCTTCACAAGCCTTGATCTTTCGCCAGCTTCACCGGCTCCAAATCCTCAGGGGCAATCTTCATACAGGTGGAATAGATATTTGGGATGTAATTTAACGACAAGTGGAATTTTATAGTTGGTATGGAGATGGAAATTTAAAACGCTCCATTTTTAGAAGTACCTACCTAGCTGCCAGCTGCCAGTAGGTTCCGTATTCTGGTTTTTCTTACACAATCTCAGAGTGAGAGCTACAAAAGAAATACAACGAAGAAACCTTATTTCGGCAATTTGTATTCTCTATCTCATTCTTTCGACCATTTTAGTATATTGGCCAGGGGTGAAGTCAAAGAAACGCATACATTTTAGTATGGGAAACACAATTTAAGAACGTTATTCCTTTAGAAACTGCACGAAATGTATCTACTGTATCTCGCCCGAGAACTTTATTTTGTATTTATTTCTTGACATTATTACTATAGCACCCGAATTATTGCACACGTATTTTGTATTCCACGAAATATTCAAAATTAGAGTAATTTGTTGATGAATATATGCACTGTACCTAATATCAAAATTGTGTGACTTGTGTATTAATGTCTGAATATGAGGTAGGATACGGTCATGTTCAATTTTATACCTTGTTTTTTCATATATTTATCTATATGGTATTAAAAATAAGCAAACAATTTGATATTTCCAGATTTAAAAATGTATTTGAAAAATGTTAAAATATGTGAAAAAAGAGGGAATTTGCTGAATTTTCATTGAGAATTATAAAATGTATCAAATTGAACCATAATTAAAAAAAAAATCTATGTATCAACTTTTTGTATCAACAATTGTATCTTTGTGGCTGCTTCTGAACCAAAACTGATGATCAGGGTCAAGGATAAAAGCCAATTCACAACGGCGCTTTGCCGCTTGCGTGCGTTGACAGATAAAGTAGAACCAATGCTTTCATATGGTGCAAGCCAAAATGCGGCGTCAGGCTTCGGGTCGCGTTTAGATCGTAAATATCGTAAAGTCCAACGCGACGACCAAGTAGAGCAACTCTCTACTTTCAGGTGCTTTGGGCGGCTTTGACATTTCATTTTCGGTTTGGTTTGTTCGATTTGATAATATTTAAAGTGGTAGAGCATATGCCGTTCATGTTGGAGTAGCGTGGGTTCACTTAGGGTATACACGTACTCTTTTTTAGTAGAATATGAGGTTTTTGCAATACAAATTAATTATTTTACTGTGTGGAAATGACGAATATTATTTTTGTTGTAATGCTACTAGTGATTTCTTCAGATTGTTGAACAAAAAGTTATGTGCCCACCAAATGTTATGTGCACGCTTTTGAATTTTTAATTTTCTCTGAAACTACTCTGTGCTTTATACAATTGATAAACGAAATAAACATTTTTGTTTAGAATATTTATAGTTTCTTTTTCTAGTCGAGGGAAAATCTAATTTTCTGCTATGTGCAAATGATTGGTATTAATTTATTACTTGGTGTACCCGCTCTTTTGCTCGTGCCAATGAATTGAAATGCTTAGGTAGATATAGCTACATATTTTTTATTGTCTATCGGACAATGAACATGAATATGCGTACCGACTTTGACACAAATTCACGGGAATTCTCCGTCCTATATCGAAGATTCCCTGTAAATTTGAACTCCATAGGCGGGAAGGTTTTGAAGTCCAGCCATTGGAATATAAAACAAGTAAAAGTGTTATCATCGGCCTGGCCGATGCTTTGATACCCTCCACTGAATAAAAGTCTTGCAAAATGTTTGCCACGCGAGTTAGTATGTGTCTAACATTAGTTTTGTATGGGAGGTAGCAGAACTACTTTACCGACATAGACAATTTTCAATACCAACCTGACGGTTAAAAAAAGTCCTTTCATAAAATTTCATTCACCTAAGTCGATTGGTTTGGACGCTAAGGTGTTTTCAACAGACAGGGAGATACATGAGTCGAATATTGGCTTTGTATGGGAGGTAGCAGAACTACTTGACCGACATGGATCATTTTTAATACCAACCTGACAACCGTAAAAATAAGACCTGTCACTCAATTTCAGTCGCCTAGGTCGATTCGTTTGGACGCTATCGTGATTTCAACAGGCGGAGAGACACATGGGTCTACTAATGGTTTTGTATGGGAGGTACCAGAACTACTTGACCGACATAGCCCATTTTCAATACCAACCTGACGACGGTAAAAAGAAGTCCTCTCACCAAATTTCAATCGCCCAGGTCAATTCGTTTGGACGCTATCGTGCTTTCAACAGACAGACAGACAGACAGACGGACAGACAGACAGACAGACAGACAGACAGACAGACAGACAGACAGACAGACAGACAGACAGACAGACAGACAGACAGACAGACAGACAGACAGACGGACATGGCTAAATCGATTCAGAATGTGATCCTGATTCAGAATATATATGCTTTATAGGGTCTCCGGTGAATCCTTCTTGGCGTTACAAACGTAATGGCAAAGTGAATATACCTTCCTGTGGAGGGTATAAAAATGTCTGGACAGGACAGCAAGATCTTCGCGGAAATATAGCAAACAAATTTTTGTGTATTTAATTAATACCAGGCAAAAGACCCTAATTAGAGTGTCATAAAATCCTTTCAATATTGCCATTACTGGCGATAGGTGAACGGATGTGGTAAAAACCCAGCGAGCGACGAAAAACAGTACCTGCGGTCGCAATCGTCCGAATGAATGTCCAGCATACCAGCAGATGTATAAATATAACTGAAATAAAATATAAATATGAATTGAAAAATCGAGTAGATCGTCGGTTATCCATATTTGAGAATTTATTAATAGATTTTTATTATTTTTTTTTTTAATAGCCAAGGCAAGTTTTTAACAAAATTGCACCTCTGTATTTTAGTGACTGAACTTCTTTCCACAGCGTAGATAAAATATGCTGGCCATTTGGTAATCTTGCACACTTAAATCGTTTTTCAAGTACATATTCCACAAAGTAATCAATTCACAATTCAAAGGGAAGGGATTTTCGGTGTAATTTATCCACATTTTCTCAACCAAACTAAACATCTACCTGCCTCGCCTGAAAGGACTTTCATGGGAAGGCTTGTACCAATGTATCTATGTACATTTCATGCACCAGACAATTTTGCCACAAAAATATTCCACGACAAGAAAAGTGAAAATACAATAACTGTTATTTATTTATGAATTTTTTACTATTTTGAACAAATTTCCTCTTAAATCGTGCATTAAAAATAACAGGTATAAGCAAAAAGGAGTAGACTTGCATTCTGCTCTGAATTGGGGTATATTAACATAAACCAAACAGAACTTTCAATCTCTCATACTCTAGTCTCTCAACGCGCCAAAGCTCTGAAGCGGCATTTAGTTTTGGAAAACTGCGGCTTGCGCGCGTTGACATAAAGTACGGTAAAGTTTCTAAAACGCCTGTCAACGCACGCAAGCGGCAAAGCGCCATTGTGATTTGGGCATAAGATTATTATCTTCTATTACCGGTTGTAGACGCCTTAGTAATATCCTCTCGAAAATGTTGGATATGAAAATTCCTGCGAAATTGGTCTGTACGATTCTATCTCATTTGCTTTTTTCCTGGTTTTAGAACCATTTTGGGTGATCACAGAATCCGTGGTATTCGGAATTTTGCTACGAACCCCGAAAGAACTATTACAGAATCCGTCGTAGTGGACATTTTTGCTACGAATTTAATCCATCGTAGTGAAAATGTTTGCTACAAATTTAATTCGTAGCAAAAATTTCCACTAAAACGTAAAACGTATTCTGTGATAGTTTTTTCGGGGTTCGTAACAAAATTCCGAATGCGACGGATTCTGTGATCACCCAGATTATGACTTCCGCAACTTTCCATTGGCTCGGCACGTGTCTTAATCTGAGCGCAGCATTTAAAATATGGAGAAGCTTAATTAGTGCTTTTCTAGGAATAGCTTTGAGAACTTCTCCTGTGATCAAATCATAGCCCGGGGCCAGAGTGACCATAATTATTTTCTTAAATCTGCTAGAATCTAGCATTTAGCAGATTTTTTTCAAGCCGAATCCTGCTAGAAAAAGTGCTAAGCTTTTTTTGGCTTTTGGATTCTGCTATAATGCCCGCTAAATTAAAATAAATCGTAAAATTAAATAAATAATGTTCGGAATTCATTTTATTTTATAAAAGAATTAAGAAAACCATATGTAGGATTGTAGGTACTTCACTACAAAAAACTCATCATTAAGTCTGTAAAATAGACATTTGTATTACATTATGTGTGTTCACCGTTATTATCATTAAGAACTTCTTCAAGCGTAGGTGTCACTTTCACGATTATTTTCATAATTGCTGTCGTTATAAATATGAGCTCTAATCCCACTTGTCTTACAATAGGCGTGTTTTATTGAACGTCTATCTCAGCAATGTAAGGCCTATGGTCTACGTAGCTGCGCTTCATACGCTACGCACGCTTTCATCATTTGCAGCCTTTTGTACGCTTGCTTGCAGCTTGCATATAAACAAACGTAGCTCTGTACACGGACCGAAAAAGTCTCATTTTTGACAGAGCTTCGTTTGGTTATATGCAAGCTGCGAGGAAACTGCAAGCAAGCGTACAAAAAACTGGAAAACATGCGTATGAAGCGCAGCTACGTGGACAGTAGGCCTATAGTAAAATAGAACCTTTAGCATGCAATAACACCCAATATACATGGCACATTCGAGACTATAATGCAGATTGTAGTTGATATAATTGCGTGCTGAAAATTATACTTTACTTTGCTATGAATTGAGATATTATTTTCAACAAAACACGCCTAAAGAAGGAATATATAATTTATCACATTTTTTCATTCGATGTCTTTTATTTTGTGATTGAGAAAAATTCATCTCGTCTCTATTTTAAAACTAATTCTGTTTGAGTATGTTCGCTCTGAAAACAAATTATTGAGAATTCAGCTATATTTCCTGCCAGATCGGAAAATTTGGCAGGAAATATAGCTGAATTCAGATTTTTATTTTTTTTTCCAGCTAAAAAATATTTTTCCTGCTAGATCTGACAGGGAAAATGCGAAATTGGTCACTCTGCCCGGGGCTTTCTTAGGTTTAAGCTCCTCGATCTCATGTTTTAGTTCTCTTAGCGTTGCACTTGCGAGTGTTTTATCGTCAGATATTAGTTCAGTGCTTCAGTCATCGTTGTTATCGTTAACCACGTGACTATCGTACGGTTTCTTTCAGATGGGCAGCAGAAACATCCGCTTTATCCTTATCTTCCCTTGTCCATTCATTTTGATTTATTTTAATTGGGATTTTAGGCTGCTTGGTGTCTTTTACAGCTTTCCAAAGTGAATAATTGGAATCTTTTTTCGCAGTTAAGCTTTCAAGGTAAGAGCCAATCGCACGATTCTTGAAATTCTTAATAGTTGTCTTCAACAAGTTGCACAAAAAGTTGAAATGTGCTTTATGTTGCGGAGAACGATTCTGTTGCCATTTTTTACGCGCTTTCCTTTTTTGGTTGACCAATTCTCTTATTTCCGGAGGATGTCGTAATTTGGCAACGCTTCGGCTACATTAAATATTACAGTAGACGCTCGACATAGTGAACTAATAAAAACTATATCGAAATTGTTTACTATTTCGAGCGGGAGTTTTTAAATGCTTACCAAAGCTTAATTTGATATAAATATAATTTTTTTCAACAATGAATAAATGAACTAAATTTTTGAAAAATAATTTGTCACCTTCATTTGCGTCTTCTTTAAATTTAATTGCACCGATTTTTCTTGTAAGCATTTCATAACTAAAATATCAGGAAAACTCACAAATGAAAGTTAAATTATTCTGAAAAATAGTTGACATTTAGGCTCATTGCAAAACTGTTCACTACATCAAGATTTCCATAGTTCACTATTTAGAGTAATCTGTGTAAAATCTTGGTGGTTCACTATATTGGATAGTTCACTATACAGAGGTTCACTATATCGAGCGTCTACTGTACTTGCGAAAACTAGGTGTGTAGGCATAAAAGTCTATAACTATCGGAACGGAATTGACTGACTGAATGAGTTTTAGTAGTCTAACATGAGCCCCTATAAGACGGAGAACGTAAAGCGGATGAATAGAGTTATAGTAAAAATTACTCTGATATATTTTTAGCCGAGGTCAATGAGGATTTTTCACTACTAGTCAATGTGCTGAATGGCGAATGAACAATTTTGCGAGCCGACAATAGCCTTTAAATCATCGAAATGGATTACTGACCACAAACTTACTGTGGCGATGGTACGAATTCTGATATCAAAGGAGAACCACTTTGAGAAGATTTAGTGCTGAACGGCTGCAATCCCAACAAATTGTCAGAACGTCTGCCGATCGCGTATCCCTTAACCTAGCGAAAAGTCCTATGTAACCAACAGCAAGTGCCGAAGACCAATGGCATTGATTTCAAGATGCCATCAGAGACGCCGTAACTGATGTGCTAAGTTTCACCTGATAACTCATATGAAACCATTGGTTTGTTGAAGAGTGCTTTTAACCTCATGAGGCAAAGCAACTTGTCAACAAAGCGGAGCTGCAAAGAAGAACGAGAGCGGCTCGCCAGGTCTACGAGCAAAAGGGGGAGAACACCGGCTTTCAGGAGATAAAGAAAATAGCACAAGATGCCCACAATCGAGAAAATAGTAGAAAGAACGTCTAAAGACAAAAAAAAACTTAAACAGAGACCAATATATATGAGACCCACCGTCGGTATTGAGGATAATCACTTCTGCAGACTGTTTAACAGCGAAGGCGACCCAAATTCTTCCAGTAAGAGACGACTTGGTGGACGATATACTTATACACCAACTCATCTTTAAGATTTGGTCGAAAGAAAGTAAATATATCTTATGAATGGAACCTCAGCATCCTTTGTCCGGTTCGCAGGAAAGGAGACCTCCCAAACTGCGCCAGCTATGAAGGCATTAGTCTTTCTAACATCACATTGAAGATCTTGTCTATAGTACTGTGTGATAGCCATTAGTCAACTAGCTGATTTGGCTCCTACATGTGTGGTTTTAGGCCCACTAAGTCCACAACCGACCATACATTTACACTGCGACTACTTTCCTATACATTCCTTGGGAAAACTAAAGAAATCTAGATCTAAGTCCACTAGATGCTTACAAAAAATTATATTTCCTCTAAATAAGAAAAAACATTGGCGAATAGGGCGGAACTACTTTTAAGCACCTCGGCTCCGCAGTAAGCACATTAGAAACCAGACGAACAATTGCGCACACCATAGTCCTACTATATATGGCGTAAAAGAATGGACCTAAGTGAAGTCTGATGAAGATATCCTTGGTCGGTTTTTGCCTTCAATCTTCGACTAATTTTCGATCCTTTTTATTTTGACGGAATTTGAAGAAGGAGATTTAAAAGCGAACTCTGGGAGCTGTACAGCGACATTGACCATATGCGAAAGGTGGGAATCAGTCGCTTAAGACGGTTGACCAATATTTGGTCAACACTTTTTGTGTTTGGTATCTAAATTTTTTTTTGTGGTATTCTTAGGACAGGTGTTTCCTATTCGCATCTGGAAAGATGGTACCTAAATTAAAAAAAAAAAATGAAACAAAAATGGCTCCAAAACACCCCTAAAAGATGATCTCAAAACCACACGCAATCGTCTCCAATAAGCGCCAAGAAAACCGCTCCAAAAACGAAGCAAAAATTCGCCAAAAACGCTCAAAAGCGCCAATGAAATTCCTATAAAAACGTCCTCAAGGCGCCCCAAAAACACCCCCAAAAGGGCGACACAAAGGTGCGGATGTAAAAACACTTACTCTGGGTCACGATTAAATGACAAACCAAAGTGAACACAAATCAGTGGTCAAATGACAATTAGTTACGAATAGAAGGGACCTACAATTTTATGTCGATTCCGAATGGCTCAATTGGGAAGCTTTTTCAGGACAGTTATACTCTCCAATGTTTGTCAGACGTTTGCGAGAGGTGGCGCAGTGGGAAAACCCAAAGGCAATCTGTGTTTTTCGGGGGATCAAAACTGGGACACCTCGCACAGTAGTCCGGCACACTGAGCCACTGCGAAAGTGTTGCGAATTCGAAAAACGTACTTGTAAAAAAACACCCTTTAAAACTTGATCTTAACGCCTCATGAGTCATGAGGTTGCTTATGAACTCTTCCATTCCTATTCCTCCGTTTTCCCAAGCACATGTCCCGAATCATATACAAATTTTCAATCTGCCAGCAACAACAAAAAACTACCTAGTTACAAGGAACGTAGTTTTACTCATGATCGATACCGGCTAAAGCCACGGAGTTTATTTCTTGTCGCGTTTCGAAAATCGTGACTGACCTGTTTCAATAACTTGGTTGTGTAGGTAAACAATTTCAATACTCGATTCCACCTCAATACAAAATTATGCATTCACATTTTTTTTTTTTTTTTTTTTTTTTTCAGAAAATGAAAAGCTCCACACTAAGTTCCGACAGACTAGCGGTCACAAATTGTATGAAAACATGTGGTCATATCTCTATAGGAAAATATATGGATTGCCCCAGCTTCGCTCTACATTTATTATCAGGTCTGATGGAACTCATTTCGTTTGGTAGACATTTAATGAAAAGTCGCCAGCTCCCTCGTGCGTCTTACCAAAACAAAGTCCCCAGCAATACTTAGCAAAAAGTTAGTAGCTACAATTGACAGGCACGACAAACCACAGAGCAGCACGCTCTGAATTCGTATGATTTCAGTTCAGATACAGATACGAAACGTACCAAAAGAAGTGATAAAAAAAAATTCAACTTTCACATTAGTATGACGCAATAAGCGGTTTTTATTTATTTATTTATTACTCCTACTCCATAATTCGCTTGTTTTTGTTTTACTTTTAGTTTAAGATACATTTCTGTTACACATTACATTTAATTCAGTGGGGTAGTACAACGTAGCACAACGTCATACAGTGGTTTGACATGAAAATGTGTATCTCCGGTAGCAAAATATATCTCAAAAACTATCTACAGCCTGGAACTACTTTACTGACCCGAAGAAGAGCAGACAAAAATGTAGTGCGGAGGCCAAATGCTTATCACGCTCACAAGCCAGCGGGACAGGTCTCACTGTCAGATTTGTCGTCAGAGTCCATGTCGCCATAGCGCACAGTGTACCACAAAGCAGCAGAGTAGATGATAATCGCAAGAATAGCGAACTTTATGTAAATCAAAGCTATCTCACTGAACTGAGACAAGGCATAGTGTGTCCACTTGGATGGGGGCTCTGCTGGTGGTGGTGTTGGTGTCGGCTTGCCTAGGGATGACTGCTCTGAATAGCTGGGCTCTTCTTTTCGATCATAGTTGCTCCAATCTTCGTCGTCTCCATCGCTACTGTAGTCGGAATGGAATTCCTCGTCTGTAAGTTTTTCCCCTTCTTCTTCATCGGAAGATGGAACCGAAGTGATGGGATTTGATGGATGATTATGACCAAACGTTGACATCGGCGGTTGATTTGTATTCGAGTTCGGGCGTATTGGCTGACCAAAAGTCTCTGTAGCCGGGTCTAAACAATTTACTAGAGTTTCAAAATAATTTATGTGCGAGAACTACAGATGTGTTTTTGTTTGTTTAGGGTTTTTGCTGTGCCAAATATTTGACGATCTCGTTATGCAATTGATTCCGTAACAATGTTGTTTTGGTTACATTCACTGATGACCGCTCATTGTTTGCTTACTTGTGGGGTGGCAATAAAATACCGTAGTTGGTTGTATTTATCTGAAAATAAGATGTAGGTAGGTATAGGTTATATGATTATCTGTATGGTTGCAGGGTGAACTGAAAAAGACTTGTTTTTTTTTACAATGAAATGGGTCATTGGGTAGGAATATACTACTCGTAATATTGAAATTAATGCGAAAACACATAAAACGCCAAGGAGTTAAACAGAGAATGTCATCGTAGTTCACGGCATCACTTGCATGCCCAGGGTTTATCATTTGTTTGAATTTCGTATGCTATTTGGTAAGGCTTTTGCATGACGAATAACACGAACAAAGCAATTAGACCGCAGTTTTTGCGCCAGCTTTAGGACTGCTTAACTGTCAGCAAAGATTGTTACAATATCTAAAGGAGGATAGTAACTATCTTCTATGTATCTATCAACTTGAACTACTTGCTTCTGGTTATCTAAAGGATTTAAGTTTTAGCAAAGCCTTAGAGTAAAAATCTGCTCCTATGTATATCTTAAATTTTGACCCATCCCTGTAAATTGCGATACCTAAATCTAAACACTTCCTCAGTCCCACCCTGCACGGCTTGGGAATTGTATCAGGATATAGAGATATAAGCCGTTATAGGGAAATGCTTCGACAGACAGGATTCTCTCAATTTAGGAGCTTTGGCAAAGTCTTTAATAAACAAGTCGAAAGAAATGACATAATTCGAATTATGTAGTTCAGTTCGTTCCGGAGAGTATAGGTATAGGTCAAATAAAACTGTAATAAAATATAAATTTGCGAACAAAAGGCTATGCAAAATGGTTGAAGGAAGGTAGACCGACATTTTGAATCTGTAGAAGCTTAATTTATTGCTTAAATGGCGGGACAGACTTGTACTGTAATATTCTTGTTCTTTCCATCGTGGTCAAAAGGAAGTGATAGCCTCTCATTATCAAATGCTACTCGTACCTCCAAGTTGGTTATATCCGGGAGCATAAAAAACTACAGTTGCATGTCGAACTATTTAGAATTATCCCTCTAGAAGCTGCTTCGACATATTCGGATCGCAGGTAGCTAACTGCCTAAAATTGCGTCCGCCAAGTTGGTTGGAGTCCCCCTCGACATGTGTTCAGTGTTGTTTCAATCGGTACGACCCGAAGACGTTATGGGCCGCAGTATTTGTGTCCATCCATTCTATATGTCTTAGCTATCTTAGAGGACTGATACGCAATTTTTTGACCAGGTCAATATTGCTGTACAGAAAGTATAGTTCATCGTCCTTCTCCAAAGGCCGCCAACATAATTGAGACCAACGATTTTACGAAGAATCTCTCTCTTGAACCGACTGAAAGATATCTTCAAGATATGTACTTAAGTTAGAGGCCAAACTTAACCGACATAGAGTAGGTCTGGAATGGTCAAGGCCTTAAAAAATATCATTACCTGTTCCGAACAGGGCTCTATAACTCAATTTCCCTCTATTCATGGTATAATTCTTGCTAAGATGTTATTATTCGAATTTATACAGTAAAGCTAAGTGAGTCCTTTACTATCTGAAAGTAATGTGGATTATGATGACGTTCTGTCCGATTTGTCGATATGGGTTACATATGGGAAACTGATTCTCTGTATATATATATGTTGGTTTTTGCGCGTAATCAGGTTGTACAGAATATGTTAGGTTAAAGGTTAGGTTGAAAGTGACCACCAGCTAAGAAACGTCAACACACTCAGACCAATATAGGTCGATTGTGATACCACGAAGAACGGATTGTCGGAGAACGTTTGTCGCCCCCTACTCGCTGAATTATTTTGATCTGTTTATGAATCGTAAAAGGTTTTTGGTGTCTGTGTTTTTCAAATCACCAATTTCGTTGAAATGAAAAACTCCAAAGTGAAGCTCACTTCTACGGGAGAGAGGGCAGAAACAAAGGGGTCTCCTCCTCTTCTTTTCATCTATACAGCTTCCACAAAAGTCGATTGCAAATATTCGTAGGGCTTGCCTTCCTATTAGCCAATGGCCAGTTATGACATCTATTGTGTTGCCGATATGCAGTCTGTTGAGAGAAATCAAGTTCTTAAAGCTTTTTAAATCCAGCTTAGGCCGAATATATTTTGTCGCTATACATTTATGTAGTACATTTTGTCCATTAACATTGACATTTTCGATAGCATCCAAATAGACGTTGGCATGCGCGTTGGCAGACGTTGGCATATCGGCCTTCCAATTCCTTGGAATGTCTCTATGCCAAGGCACCCAAAATAGGTGAATGTTGAACTGTACGGCCATATCCTTAAGAGAAGTTGTCTATTAAAGAAGTTATAGAGATCGAATCCAAGGATTTGACAGCTGATTGGCTGTTTGAAAAAAAATAAAAAAAAAATAAATAGGTAGCGCAACAGGCGGGTGACACCCAAGGCCTAGCTTCTCGCAACCATTCGTTTTGTGTGCGTTTCTATTTTTGGGACGAATGGAAGGGACCTACAATTTTATGCCGAGTCCGAACGGCTGAATTGAGATGCTTTTTCATGACAGTCATACTCTCGGATGTTTGTCAGACGATCGCGAGAGGTGGCGCAGTAGAAAAAACTTTAAGATGTAATTTGTGTTTTTCCGGGGATCGAACCTGGGATCCCTCGCACAGTAGTCCAGCACACTAACCACTGCGTTACTGCGCCCACTGTTTGAAAATATGCAGATATTTTTAACTGATATCACTTTCTTCTTAAGCCAAGATAAGACATATTTTATCGTCATTACTTCCGCCTAAAACACGCTACAATTATTTGGTAGATGAAAGGAGAGCTTAAGACTTTCGGAGAAAACACTCCCAGCAACTATGTCTTTAATTTTTTAGCCCGTTAGTATAATGTAGAAGCGAATTGATTCACTTTATTCTGAAAAAGTATCCTCATTCCAGATTGCTCTGATGACGAGATTGGGTTGTGAAGTTAGTGTTTTCGGAAATGCTAATCTGCACACAAAAGGCACTAAAGTTAAAATGGCTTACGCATATTCTCATCTCGTTCTATTTTATTGTTGCATTGAACATGAAAGTTATGGCGAGATTGTTAATGTCTAAACTTATGACAATAGGAAATAGTTGATAGAAAAAGGACGCATTCAAATCCCAATTAATTGTGCAGTAGTTTCGTAAAGTATTTATTATGTCACATTTCGTATGGGGCAGAAAAGGGGCAAATATGAGGAATTTTGGAAAAGTGGTCTCATTGTGGATAAAAAGACAAAAAGGGGGGAAATGCATCTCTAGTCGCATAAAGTCAGCTCTGCTGTGGCATAGCTTTAAGGCGAATGCACTCGTTGCCCTTTGCTTGCTAAAAATATCAAAGGGTGATAGATGAAAAATTATGTTTAGTGCCGCAGAGGGAATTGTGGGTAGTGCACCGCTAATGCATATGCAAGCTGCGCGCTAGACTTTGCTTCAATAGTACCGATTTAGGGCTTTCTCCAAGGCTGTCCACTAGAATAACGATAGAGAACACTCGCTGCTCCATTTAGGTCAGAAGTGATATTACCAAGACTTTTGATGTCAAAAACGCATTTAGACAATGGTGGTTCGCTGTCAAGGAAGGCCTTTATGTGGCACGCACAAACGGAATGGTTAGCCAAAGACAGCACCAGAGGTGTTCCACTTGAGACCCAGATCTACCCTCGAGAATAAAAAAAAATAGTTGGCGTAACAGGCTTGTAGACACCCTAGGCCAGCTTCTCACAACCATTCGTTTTGTGTGAGTTTTTATTTTTGGGACGAATGGAAGGCACCTACAATTTTATGCCGAGTCCGAACGGCTGAATTGAGCTTTTTCTCTTATACTCCCGGATGTTTGTCAGACGTTCGCGAGGGGTGGCGCAGTAGAAAAAACCCTCGAGAATAGCGCAACATAAATAAGAAAGGTTTCTCCGCTTTTGCCATGCTTACAGTTTCCGTTAGCCTCATTCTCATTAAGTATAGGGCCCAGGCCCATACCCGACACAGATATGTCGCTGCAGACCAATATATTTTGTTGTTATGCACATATCCGCGCAGGCCGTCTGTGTCGTGTTTGCAGCGACCGTCTGCGTGAATTCAAAATTGTTTGGAATTTTTCTTGGTCTGCAACGACATGTCTGTGTCGTGTATGGTGAATTTTGCACAGACAAGCGAGAAAATTCACGGCGTAAACATAATTGAAAGCCTCTCGCTTTGAGAAATCGGTTCCCTCATTCAAGTTTTTTGTTTTGTTATTAATGGATTCATTGTTTGTAGCAGTTTCATTAAATTTCCTTCATCCATTCGGCATTAAAGAAGTCGGATCGGCTAGCAGTATCCGCCATTTTTCTGACCCGACGACCATACGACGAAATGATACAAACTATAATGTCTGTGCAGATTATTTGCAACGTGTGTGGCGAAGGCATGTTTGCACAGACTTAAGGTCTGCAGCGACGTGTCTGTGTCGTGTATGGGCCCTATAAGGGCTTTGTATTAAAAAATATCTTTAGGTACCCTTGGTGACTAATGGTAATGTCTGCAATATGGTGCTCCTGACTAAACTGCAAAATAATATTTGGCAAACAGTTAATTGAACTTCGCTACAAAGTGAAGTCGCTTTCTAGTTTCTAGTCACTTTCGCTATAATGCAGTTGAAAACCGTTTATTGAATAAGTATACCGAATCTGAAATGCAAATACATAGTTGTAGTATCAAAACGAGTAACAACCAGTCCACTGTACACTTCTGTAGAATGGCAGATCTCGATTAACTCTCATCAGAATGCCATCAGTCAAAAAAAACAACAACACGATTTCCAGTTAGTATATAGTTAAAAGCCAATTAACCATGTCATGCCATTGTAATGTAAAGTATCGTGCAGCTCCAACTCAGGAGAGTGTTTTTATTTTAGTCATAAACAAGAAAACGCCGCCTTTCTAAAGAACCATACCCGTTTGTGCTGCAGATCACTGGTTAAAAATCGTATTAAAACCAAAACCAATCATGGCTCAAATGTAGAGCACCATGTGCAATGATTAAGCTCTTTGCCCCCCATGTCTCTGTTACATAGTTTGCAGCTTTTCCAACACCCGTTTGCGGGTGTAGGGGTTTCTCGCGCCTCCGGCTATAGGTGCCAACCAGCCACTCTTCCTGTTTGACATCAGAGCAGAAATAACTCAACAAAGACCTACCACCACAACTGTAGATATGGATAGAGTTTTTTTTTTCTGAGCTGTGAAAATGAAAACAACAATTAAAGATAAAGCTGTAGCAGAAAGCCAAGAAAAACAAAAACCTGTCGCACTATTCCATGTCGATTACCTTCAATATTGGCACAAGTCGACGAGTGCGGTGCGAATGTGAGCCTATATGCGCGTCTGTTGCCTGAATTAAGTGAAAGAAGTTACAAAACCTGAAGCTTGGAATTTTATTTTGTTGTACAGGGTGGGGGTGGTGAACTATTTCCCCCCAGTACACTGAACTACTTGTCATGCTGTGTGATTGTGTCAGACGGAAACACGTTTTTCGTTGCCACCACCTACGCTAATTCGACAGATGATTGCACTGTTCCAGGGCATGTTGCCGAACCACTCCTACTAGTTTGAAGCCGCCGCCGCCATCTGATAAGGGCCAACTTTGACAACGTTTGTAAAAATGTGCAGAATGACCACCTTTGCATGGTAATTGTTTTCGAGCAAGCACCCAGTTTTAGAGTGCGGACTGAATTGAATTCGAATTAATTAGCAGTTACATAAGGTCTCGCTGTAGGATTGTCCAAGTCATACGCGCTGTTGTGCAAAACTTTGAGCTCGAAATCGTTAATTAAGGAAATTTAATTTGAAATCGAAGAAGAGTGAGCCGTACTTCCGTCTTAGGTTCGCTTTTATTGCAATGGATGTTTGTTTTGGGAATTAAATGCGTCAGTCGGTGCGCGGTGGGAGTCTTTGATTATGTTATGAGACAGACGGGCTTATGCTTCCCAGAAGTACAAAGGTGAGGCGACAGACGCGGCGATTGAATGCGATTTTAATATTTTATCGAAAACGTGAGGAAGCACTGTCACGTTAGGCAGATTCAAATGTACGTGCGCTTCGATTCCCAGCCATGGTGACGGTGACATTACGCAATCGTAAAAAGGTTCTGAGAAGTGATTCGACATTAGTACGAACTATTTTGATGTCTGTACGTGTGATAATAATTTTACTGCTATGAAAGCAGTTTATTGTCCCATAGCTAAGGTGATGGCTAGTGTTGAAAAAGTTGTGTTTCAAAATTGATGGACACCTTTTATCTAAGGCGGCCGTAAAATCTAAAAAGGTTTAAAATTATTTTAGGTTTGCTTATTCTCCCGACGTTATAAGAATATAGTTGTGTGCCTGGAAACAAAAACTGGTAGGTATTCGAGCTTCTCGTTGAAACAGTAGCAAGCTATATCTGAGTACCCTGATAAAACGGATGAATGTTTGGGTGAATTACACTTCGACACACCGTGTGAAGTACTATACCCAGATAGGGAGGACTGGCAAAAGAATGAAATTTTGAATGAAAATGAAATTTCGATTTATACGGATGGTTCCAAAACTAAGGATAGTACAGGGTCATGTATTTACTCTAGGGATATAGACCTACACGTGTCATTAAGACTTCCGGACACATGCAATGTGTTCCAGGCAGAGGTTATGTCCGTACTCAAAACTGCGGATCTACTTGATATCCAAATATCCAATATCCAAAAAGAATATCAATATCTACATTGATTGTCAGGCTGCGCTAAAGGCGCTAGAGTCCTTTATCATCATCATCTGAACTAGTCAGGAGCATTATGCGCGCAGAACCAAGTCAGATTGTGTTGGGTACCCGGCCACTGTAATATTGAGGGTAACGAAGGGGCTGACGTTCTAGCCAAAAACGGAGCAAAGCTTCAACAATAGCCGTGGCCAAGAGAATTATTCTCGAGAAAATTTTAAATAGGGCAGACCAAAGATGGTCGGATATAGTAAATAGGTCACAGGGTCTCAAAGTTAGATCGGAAAAAATCTGTAGAATTATTAAAGCTCAGCAGATCAAAGCTACGAATTGCAATAGGGATACTCTCCGGGTAAAGAAGCACGCTATGAGACTAGCTTTAACCGATACGGACACATGCAGGTATTGCGAAGACTTACATGTTGCAGACGATATTACTCAACTCCTCAGTGAATGTCAAGATATTGCTCGGTACAGGAGGAAACACTGTGGAAGGCACTTCTTCGACAATTTGGAGGAGGTTGGCCTCACAAACAAAATTCAAAAAATGTTTAGGTTTGTTTTGTAGGGAAATTAATTGCTTGGGCGAATTGGTTTAGGTTTTTGACCGTAGTCTGTTTAGATTGTAGGAACAAAGATATATGTCATAAAGAAGAAATCATGGATACTTTTCAGCTAAGTACACATACACACGATTGTGTCCCAAATGTCGTACAACCGTCTGAACTCACAACTTTGTCCGACAATATTGTCAGAAAAGTATATCAAATTTTCAGGTTAGCGACCATCGTCTGAACAAGTCCGAACACACAATTTGTATCATTGCAGACAATTAGGACATTGTTTGACTCAGTAGAAATATTGGCATCATATGTCATTGTTTATGGAAGCAGCTGACAATTGCTTACAATTTCTTCATTCTCAGACAATAGTATAACCAGTGGTATAGGAGCGAAATCGAAGTTTGCTTTTAACCGATGGACAATAATTAAGAAGATATTGATACGAACAGCAATGGCAAATGGAATTAGAAAAGTCGAAAAAAAAATATCGTACAAAAAGTGAATGGGGTTGTTGGTTGCGCTGAGTATAAACTACCCAAAGTCCTGAGGTAAGAGATCGCCGACTCGATCCACATTCAAAAGCCACCTCGACAAATACTAAAAAAAAGTTGGGTCAAGCTAAATTTATTTATTTATTTATTTATTTATTTCAATCAAATGAGTACATCTACTGTTCTCGCTAGATTAGATACTTAATACAAAAATTTATACTTAAAAATGACCACCAAAGCCTAACAACAGGAGTAATTTATTCCTAAATGAATCTCTACTAATATGAAAATCAATAACATCACAATATTTATTCGATTCTCTAAGGCATCTACAAATTGGTTCATTGTAACCATAGTTAACCCTATGATAGGGTATATGAAATAAAAAGCGATTTCTTAGAACTCTCGCAGGAGCATAAAATCCAACTAATGATAATAGAAAAGGGCAATCGATATATCCATCTATCAAATCGCGAATAAACATAATGGAGAAATCTTTCCTCCGTCTGAAAAGAGGTAAGATACCAAATAATTTGCATCTGGTCTCGTAAGATGGCATTTCAATATTCCATCGTAGTCTACGAACAGCTACTCTAGTCAGGCGCTTTTGGATTTTCTCAATTCTAAAACAATGTACTTCGTAAAATGGATTCCATACTATACTACAGTATTCGAGATGTGATCTGACAAATGCAAAAAATAAACATTTCAGAGTATGCGGATCTTGAAAGTCTTTCGAATTCCTCAATAGGAAACCTAGCATCTGATTACCTTTGGCAACCAAAAACTCAATGTGCTTGCAAAAGCTAAGTTTAATGTCAAAAATAACGCCAAGATCTTTTTTGAAGCAAATAATGGACAATGGGGTATTATCGATTACATACGTAAAAGGAAATGGAGAGAGGTGACGATAAAAAGAAAGGCTTTGACATTTAGAGACATTGAGATGAAGGTCATTGTTATTACACCACACAGAAAGACGTTTAAGGTCTTCTTGTAGAAGAAGACAATCTTGAACTGAACGTATTGCTCGGAATATCTTCAAATCGTCAGCAAACATAAGACACTGGGAACTCAAAAACAAGTCAGGAATATCATTAATAAACAAAAGAAAGAGCAGAGGGCCCAGATGACTACCTTGAGGTACTCCAGACGTAACATAAATTGGTGACGAGAGCATTTCGTTTATGCGAACATTCTGGATACGATCGGTTAAGTAGGAATGAATCCACTTTAGGATATTGGAGTGAAATCCTAAGGTAGTCAGTTTGTGTACTGTGATTGACGCGATCGAATGCCTTAAAAAACCGGTACAAATTACATCACATTGCATGCCATTCTCAAGGTAATTCAAGGCAGTATTACAAAAAATTGAGAGATTTGTAGTAGTTGATCTGCCTGTAACGAAGTCATGCTGAGACGGAGAGATAAATCCATTTAAGAGAGGTGAAAGTTTGTCACAAACTAGTTTTTCAAACAACTTAGGGATAGAAGAAATTTTACAGATTGGACGATAGTTAGTAATATCATGCCTCGATCCAGATTTATATTATGGGAGTTAAAAACGACCTCTGCCAATCATTCAAAAAATTCCAGACTGCAGAGATAAATTAAAAACTAAACACAAAGGTACAGAAAACGCGGATGAGCACTTTTGAAGTAAAATTGGCGGGATGCCATCCATACCCAGGATTTTTTTCTAGTTTTAATGAAGAAAGAACTATAGTGATCGAACACTCTAAGTTGCCTATATTTACGAACTCAAATGGCATTTTACGAAGTCACTAAAATTTCCATATGAAATTTCGTGTTGTTATCGCCAAAATATAATTTAATATAATAATTTTAAGGTTAAAAATGATTATTGGTAAGGCCCATTAAAAATAATAACCGCGAACTAAATGAACTAGTGAACTAAGTGTGTGATCTTTAGTGAACTATAGTGAACTAGTTCATTGAACTACATAGTTCGTTCACGAACCACACAAATGTCTATGTCGCAATTTTTGCTTTCTTTTTGAGAGTGGTTTGTTTGACACAATCTTTACTTGAAGTCATATATTTTTTTGATATATTTAAGGATTTTTATCAAAAGCGCAATGGCGCGAAAAATAGCCTTCAATCCCATGCGAAATTTATTTTTAAAAGTGGATTTTCGGTGCATTTTCTGTACTATCTACCATTCTACTGACATTCACGAAAAAATAAACCAACAAATTAACTACTTTCTCTAATCGAAGAAAAGAACCTCAGCTCAAAATACTGGTTTTGAATAGAAGTCAAAGAAAAACTTTTGAAGAGCAATAGATACACAAATATATTTTGCTACATGTACCCCTACTGATATTAATCATAATTTTGACTTGAAAAGTAAAGCCAATCTAAAAATTTGCCGAAATATTTTAAGACACACCGTTTTCTACCAAATATTCCCACCTGTTCGAGCTAACTTCTTTAGTAGGTATACGTCAAAAAAAGTTTATACCACTTTGATGTGACGTACAATTGCTATTGCACAACATTCCGCATAAATATTTCACTAAAACCACTAAATAGCAACTTATAAACTTTAGGACAATTTCAGCTTAATAACAATTTTATTTATTTACATTTTATTATTCGGTTCTATTGTTTCTAAATTTGTTTATTAAAGCACACTTACCTACCAGCGAGTGTAAACAAAACGAGAACAGCTGAACAACTAATCAAGTTGGCATAAATAAAAGCTTTGAGCAATTTAGACGAAAATTCAAAGCACCGCGACCGATCTTGTTATGGTTTTATGGCGAAGAAAAGCCCCACCTCAGGCTCAAACCAATAGCTCATCTCAATGGCAAAAGTATAATCTGCTTTTAGGCGACATAAATATTTTCAGGATTTTCTTGTTTATTTTCACAACTAAATCAAATTTAACTGTACACTATTCTTACATTTAAATAATAAAAACTTAACAAATTTACACTAAACTGCTATCATACACATTTTAGCTCCCCTTTCCCCCCAGGTCTCCCTATTCAATGGCCTCGATTATCTCATATTCATCTTCCAGCGAATGATCGTAGTCGATGTTGTATCGGTTTTTGATTCTGCTCTTGTAGTCCTTTAGCTTTTCGGCATTTAGATTGTTTGGATTTGTTGCTAGTTTATCCTTGTTGCTATTGCTTACACTAGTTTGTGGTTGTTGGCTGCTGCGAGCTGAGTATTTAATTGTACCTCTTAAACTATTTTTGGTTATTGTGCGGATTGTGGTAGTTGATGTGGTTTTAATTGAGCCTTTGGACTGAGGTTGACTGTGAAGTCGATTCCGATGGGTGGCGACGAGTTTTTGATTTCTGGAGCCAGATCGAATTTTGGTGGCGGTAGAATTGGCAGTGCTTGTGGATGAATATCGATAATCGTCGGCCTTATATCAAGTAGACTCTGTTGTCGTTTCGACACGGTACAACTCCTCGTTGTTCTGGTAAAGTTGTTCAGATGTTTCACAGTTTACATTGGTCCACCAATCACATACACGGACGGCTTGATTGAAGACTGTTCCGTTGGGACAGAGGAAGGAGTATTGGTGACCGGAGTGAAGGCACCAGTGCCAGACCTGGGAGGAGAAATAAAGTGTTTTACATGATTTGTTTTAAATACACTTTATGTTTGTTGGTGTTACCTGACAACGGGTCTCAGGGTCGGCGTAGTAACCTGGTAGTCTCCCTTGACAGTTGAAGGCCAGTCCTTTGGGTACTGTTTCGTATGCTGGATAATCTTCGCCAGCTGTGTAGCCATCAATTTGCTGAAAAATATTACGAGAATGTAGTAAGACGCATAAGTGGATAAGTTATTTGAAATATTTGAAAATGTTATAAGTGGGAAAGTCAGAAAACCTATAGCAGTACCTACGTAAATACAAAATGCAGAGTTTCCTGCAATGTGTTCCTAACTTTGCTAATTTAATAGACAAAAGGAGAGAGTTAATGTTTAACAAATTAAAATTCAGGCCAACGCAAGCAAAATATGTTTTTCAGAAAGGTCGATGCCTTAACTTTAACCGCCTTCATCCCATGGGTTTGGTCAATCATTATCTCCAGCAAAGGTTATTCAGAATCTTTGGCTTGACAAAATAGATTGGGACAAAACCATTCCACAAGGAGCTGATTGATACCAAATGGCGTCAGTATATGACAACTCCCAATACCTACATTCAAAATCGATCAGTCAATAGATTTGCCCTGATGATGAATAAGCAAAATTATCTGATACATACCCTCACGGCAATCCTCGAACCTGCTTACGAGGTTGAAATCAGCTTCAGCTAAAAGTGGGCACGAATCATTGCAGTCTAAATGAATTTTTGCAAAGATGGTCCACAAAATATGTTCAACTAGAAGAAGCAAAATGTAAGGAAGTTGGCATCACCTAGCACAAACCTAAGCATTGTCGACTTAGTCATTATCCAAAAATACCATGTTATACTCCAAAAACGTCTAATGGGGCGAATAACCACCATCACCGTTTCGCAGGCAATACTTTTCTCTTGAAAGTCAAAGCTTTTAAATCATCATCAAATCATCTTTATCGTCATCTTCATTTGTCATTGTCATCGCCATCATCATCTCATCATCATCATTATCTAAGCGGTATCGTTTTCGTTATCATCATCTCACTGGTATCGTCAATACATTCTTTCTTATCACAGGCTTCAGTATGCTCCTTGAGTGTTGACTGAAGGAGCGATTGTCTATTTGGTTTTACTAACTCAAAGCAAATCAAAACATGGAAGCACTATAATGAGAAAAATGAACTACTTCGCAGGTGGAACGCACGAAAATGAAAATTTACTCATCCATTCGAAGACGCATGGAGTTTGTAGGGCACGACCTCAATGAAAGACCACACTGGTAATCAAGGATATGAAAGTAGCTTGCTACTTGACAGACAATACCTAGCCCATTGATGTACAAGGCGTTAATATTCAAATTACTACTTCTAAGAAAGAAAGATACAATTCATAGTGAACCAATCACTAAGGCCTACTGTCCATGTAGCTGCGCCTCATACGCACGCTTTCGTCATTTGCAGCTTGCATTTGTAGTCGCAAATGCGACTTTGCCGCTCCGCTTTGAGAGAGCTTCGTTTGTTTATGCGCAACAAGCTGCAAATGACGAAAGCGTGCGTATGAAGTGCAGCTACGTAGACAGTAGTTCCTGCCAAACTTGTCAAATTGTGCAGAATGACGATGGAGAACGCTCGCTGCTCCGTAAAGGTCTTTGATGTCAAAAACGGATTTAGACAAGGTGATGCGCTGTCATGTGACTTTTTCAACATCATTCTTGAGAACATTGGGCGAAACTCGCAAGCCAACACCAGGGGCACAATTTTTCAAAAGTCCGTACAACTACTTGCATACGCTGACGACATCGACATCATTGGCAGAATACAGCGAGATGTCACTGGTGCGTTTGCAAGTATCAGTACAGAGGCGGTAATAATGGGTTTAATGGTGAATGAGGGCAAAACAAAATATATGCTGTCAACAAGAAGGGACACACAACATCGACGAATCGGACAGAACGTCGCGATAGACACCTATAATTTTGAGGTAGTTCGGGACTTTGTCTACCTCGGCTCCGCTATTAATTCTGAAAATGACGTCACATCAGAAATCAAGTGAAGAATTACACTTGCCAACCGCTGCTACTTTAGCCTAAGAAGGCCATTGATTAGTAAGGCCTTGTCGAGAAACACCAAGGAGACTCTATATAAGATCCTCATCATCCCAGTCCTGCTTTATGGCGCAGAATCTTGGACGTTGTCTAAGGCGGATGAAGATCTCCTTGGTTGCTTCGAACGCAAAATTCTTCGAGTGATTTTCGGTCCCGTTTGCGTTGACGGGCTTTGGAGGAGGAGATTTAACACCGAATTCTACGAGCTGTACAGCGACATCGACCTGGTCAAAAAGTACGTATCAGTTGACTAAGATATGTAGGACATGTAGAGCGAATGGACACCAACGCAGCGGCCCGAAGAGTCTTCGATTCCAACCCGGAGGAACAAAGCAGTAGAGGAAGACCTCGCCTTAGGTGGCGCGCACAAGTGGAAGGGGACCTCAACGAACTTGGAGGGCGCAACTGGAGGCAGTTAGCCAAAGATCGTGCTAACTGGAGAGGCGTGTTGGTTGAGGCCCAGGTGCACCCCGGACTGTAGCGGCATCTAAGTAAGTAAGTATATTATGCAAAACTTTCAGAAAATACCTTTTCTTCTTGATGTAAGACCGCTCGCATTCAACCGATTTTCAAAAAAGGAAGAAAATGCTTGTCCAATAGCTTCACTTTCTAGTCTACCCAAGTTAATAGAAAAATTATTAAATTTCGAAATAATCGAGAATTTAGAACGTCATTGATTAATAAACAGGACAGACGCAGTCAGTCGAAAAACATCTCAAAATCTTTTATTTAATTGTATCTGTCATAGAGCTCTACTAAGCAAATTAACCTGTTATGGATTACAACAAGAAGTCTCAGCGTTTTTCTGGGCAGTTCTCCTAGCAGATGTATTTGCATCGCCCAATTCCTTTTCTATAAACGCACGAGTGCCTCAAGGTTTTCTACTCCACCCAATTCTATTCCTTCTCCATATCAATGACCCACTTGCTATTTAGATACAGCTATTAGAGGCAGCACTCTTAGATCTTCCTTCTCGAACAGTGTGCCCGTATTTAGACAATTACTCGATAAATGATGTCCATTCAAAAAGCCACCACATATTGTCGATATTATCCACTCTAAATCCAGCTTAATTAGATGGCCAAATTGCTCCACTGAAAAACACAGACGCCACACCGAGTATCTGTCAATCATTTGACGCTTAACTCAACCTACTAGAATACAAATTATAATCTCTCATGCGTTAATGAAAATTTCACAATTTTTCTATCCGACCAAGATACTCAACTAAATGTATCTGTATACGGATGCCCCACTAACCAGCTGGTGTAAAGGTTGTGAACACCCTCCTTTCCAGCTGGTGTTTTGCATTGCAAGTGCTGATATTGCGATATACCTCTGACATGGAGCATGTATCTAAGTGGTATCTTTGCCTATATTTTAATTTTCTTCTCCAACAACATGTATCTACAGGCATATCTATGCATCTGTGTAATATCGCATTTTAGTGAGTAATTAAAAAACTCTTTTGCAAAACTGATCAAATATGCAAGGGCTTCCCCGTCTCTTCGACGTTTTTTGATGCTTGTGCTGTAATGTCGGCTTAGGCCGCTTGAGATGAGAAATTATCTTGGTAAATTCAAGAATTGTTTTTTTTTAGATTCACTTTTATGAGTGGCAGCTATATTGTACTGACAGTGCAATTGCGGAACACTTTTGGGAAAAAAAAAATTGTGAATAGCACTAGCAGAGCTGTCTGGAACATGGGACAATCGGAGTAAACAAAAGTTGCGCAGGTTTAATGGATGAATTGTATAGCTTGCTTGATGGTGACTGAAGTGCCGTTGCAAGGCTAATAATACAAGATGCAAAATTCAGAAGCAGAAGGAGGGTGATGACGACAAAGGTGTATTCGTTGAATGACACATATTCCAAGATGCTGTAATCATAATAAAAGCCATAGCGTGGAGGTATGAATTTGAGTTACTTAGCTGTGGGAACTGTATGGAAGGTTCTTCATGAAGTAGAATTATTGACAAAATGCAGCTGGGGTGCGTGCTTGGAATATGTATACAAGTACATGGCTATACCGTAGTTTTTACCGTGGCAAGTTTCTAAAACACATAGTACACGTTTCCTCACCTCAAAATTCATAATGAAACATGGCTGTCACTAGATCAGAAAACCATTAGCCAGATTGATCATGTTTCTATCGAATTAAGGCACTGCTTTAGTATTTTAGATGTCCAAACAGTTTGAGCTGTCAACATAATACACCGGGACCATTCTCTTGTTATAGTCAAAGTACGAATGCAGATCTCTCAGACTTCACAATAACGGAAAAATACTGGACGAGACTAAACTGAAATATTGCAACAAATTGTCAGAACTTTGACGGTCGCCTAACCATCAATTTATCCCGCCTTCATTATATGCCGAAGACCAATGGTATCGATGTCAAGAGGCTATCAGAGACGCCACAAATGATTTGTTAGGCTCATGCAGCAAGGCAACTCGCTTACAAAGCGGCGGCTGCAAAAAAGGATGAGAGCGGCTTATAAGGATCAAAAGAGGACGTAAGATCATCGTTTTCTTAGAGAAAACGTATATACAGATAAGGATATACAAACTCATTCTCAGATTCATAAATGAAACTGGACTGGATGAAGTGCTCTAAAGTTGATATTCTTTCCAAGGCTAAGGAAAGAACAAAAACCCTCAAACACGGTTCTTAACGGAACTGTTATGCGATGGGGCTCTGGAAAAGGTCGCAGTGCACTAAACCCTCTTCTTCATTATTATTATTATTAGAGAAAATTAGCATTAGAAGCGCGCTATCGATGAAATAGAGAAATGCTTCTCCAAACAAGTTTTACCCAAAGAAAAGGCTGTTCCAGATACACCAAAACCCCAATAGAGATCCGTAGCTAGAGGTGAACAACGATACCTTGTAATAGAGTCGCAGTCGCTATGCTATTGAGAACTGCGAAGAAGGGCGAAAATCTGCTGTTAGAAAGAATGAACCATTCAATCTGGGCAATGAAAACCAAGATTTCCGTCTATCCGACCAAAAACGAACTGAGAAATGAGGACAGCAATATTTAAATTGAAATCCAACAAGGTTGCTGGAAGAAACAACAAATGGGTTGCCATCCGACCTATTTAAGAAAGCAAAAGACAACTTGTTGGATAGCATACACCATCTCATCTCCAAGATATGGGCAGAAAAATGTATCCTTGATAAATGGATGCGCTACACATATACAGCATCGATTGTCCGGTCTACAAGAAAGGGTACATTCCAAATTGTGCCAACTATAGAGTCATCGCAGTTTTCTAAACATCGCATACAAGATCCTGTTTGCCGCACTCTGTGAACGCTTGAAAACTTTTATCAATGAACCAGATTGGCCCCTACTAGTGCCGCTTTAGGTCCGTCCACAACCGATCAAAAGTTCATACAACAGCAGATCCAGGTGAAAAAGCATGCCTAAGGTGGCGCACACAAGTGGAAGGAAACCTACTGGATACCTACCGAAATAGAGAGCTACATACGGCCCTAGAAACGAAAATTTACTTCGAATGAAAATCTTTTTCTGGTATACCTGTTTCAGATTCTTAGCTCTTGCGGTTAATGAGCAATAATGACCAATTGCATTATTTTGACATGCCCAGACATACGGCCCTAGAAACGAAAATTTACTTCGAATGAAAATCTTTTTCTGGTATACCTGTTTCAGATTCTTAGCTCTTGCGGTTAATGAGCAATAATGACCAATTGCATTATTTTGACATGCCGCTTATTACGAGTACATCTGCGCGAATCGTATGCTCTGATTGATCAGATGTAACCAAATGTAGTGGAATCTTGGAAGATCCGAATGGAAACGTCCCTATTAATTTTATAATTAATTTCTCGTCAAGAACCATTTTGTTCATTCAATTGACTATTGTGAAATTTCAAACGTGTGAAATTTAATTAAAGGGACAACTCTCGAAAGAGTGATTGATTTCGCTGTTAACTATATTGTCAACATACATAACATACATACATACAATTTTTTGACAATTGAAAAATTGTTGCTGTTTAACTCACATTATACAAAAATATACTTGTCGGCGAATTCTAACTTTGACATAAGTACAACAAAATTTGTTTTAAATTCCAAAAAAAATAAACAATAGATAAACCTAAAAAGCAGCAGAAGGCGTTAAGTTAAGGGACGAACACTAATCCATGAATTGAATACAACAGAGCGGTTGACAACCATAATGTATTTCGTTATTGCTTACAAATGTTGTTGTCCGTTTCTCTAGTCTTCTTCCCCTTTTTCACTTTTTTGTGATCTGAATATGTTAAAATTTACTAATTGATGGGTTAAAATTTAGTCCTGAGTAGTCGTGGCTTTCTAAACATCTTAAGGCACGAAATTGACTAGGGCCAGCTAGATCTAAGGTCCAATATGGCCTTTTGCCCCAACTATTTATTAAACTCATTTTGAACTGATCCATTTTTCGGTATTTTACACCTCAGTGTTCTTTTTCGTTATTAGAAATAAAATTTAGAAGAAATTTCCAAAAATAGTATTTAAATTATTTTTTCAAGATATTTTTAAACACAAATTTAAGTGCTGGTATATATAAGACATAAAAAAAATAAATAGTTGACACAACAGGTCCATATAAGCTAAGCACCATAGGCCCAGCTTCTCACAGCTGAAATGAGAAGTTTTCTCAGAAGTTTTGAGAAGTTTTTTCAGGGACTCTTGAATGTAGTTTTTGTTTTCAGGGGATCGAACATGAGACCACACGTTTAGTAGTCCAGCACACCAACCAGTTAACAGTGGCCCATACAAGCCACAACTTCGTCAGGGAGTCAGGAGTTCCAAAGTGCTTTGTTTGTGGTGTAAGTCGGGCGAATTTATATGCGACCCGATATACACTAGTCGAGAAGATTTGAATTAATTTGCAGCAATGCAATGGTTAGGTCGGAAGCATCTGCAACTTTAGAGGTAGAGGACGACCTTACCTAGTCTAAGTTGGGTGGGGGACCCCTATCAAAACGTGAAGTGCACAACTGGAGGTAGCTAGGGATGAATTGAGGTAAATGGAGAGGTATGTTGGTTGAGGCCCATCCAATGCGTGTGACCCTGTCGTGAAAATTGTTTAAGCTTTTGTTTTTTTTTGTAGGAAAATAAGCAGCACATATTTTGGGTATACTATAGGTATTCTGAGCTTTTATAAACGTATATAATAAGAAATGCGAATTTACTACTTTTTGCTATTTTTTTATAGAAGAGAACATTTGTATGGAGCTCACATTTTTTTTCAGAGAATTTAAGTTGCATGAATAAAATATCGCAAAAGGAACAGTTTAATGTAGGAATGATCTAGTTTTCTCACAAGTACTGGGGGAGCATTTTCCGAAGCTTGTTTGGTCTCATCCAATCCACTAATGGTACCAACTAAGGAAATATTAAGAAAAGTTCGTAAAGTCAAAAAGTTTAGCTCAATATGTGGTAAAAAGTAGTCTCAGGTTTTCAAGCCAAGGAAAAGACAATATGCTCATATGCTCATTAACGCAATGCACCTTCTTAATGTTCATACAAAATTCGTCTTAAAGCGTCGAATTTGAACGTTTTCGTATTGCGATTCAAAGCTTGAATGTTCAACGAAAAGAAGTTGGGAACTACCCGGAAGAAAAAATTAGCCGTTAGGAGCCTTAACACAGCTGACATAGTCCATAAAAAGTGTCTGTGTGAGAATTACTTATCGGCGACTGATGGTCCCTGCATAATCAAAATGGCAGCTGAAACCTGCGCAGGATACAAGCCACAACGTCAACGTAATAGCCCGTGAAATGATGATGTATAAAAGCTTATATATATCAAGAGGATGCTCTAGTCTTACTCCACAGGGAATCGCAATCAAAAAATCTATTCTAACGCCAGAGCTTGGCATATATACCTGGAAGCAATTCTTCCCGGTATTATAGATGGCGGAATGTCTCTGTCAGAGTAGCATCTTCTTGAATACATTCTGTAACCTGGTCAGCATGTTTTCATTCATATCAAGATTAGCCTCTACAATTTCGAAGGACTCACAGTACTGACCTATAAGGCGGAACTTCGCATTACCCCCGTTATCAGTCTGAATGGGCGTGCTTCTCACTAAACTAATATTGAAGAAACATAATTTTATCCTGCTTCTGATCGGAGCAGCCTTTTGTGGAGGTTATTGAGACGGTCGGAGTGTTAATAGTACACTCTCTTCCTGATCACATTTGGCTTGGAAATTTCTCACCCAAACCGCACATAGATCGTATTACATTATAATAAAAAAAACTTCCAAGTCTTTCGCTGGCCATTCATATTGCAATCTTTGCAAATGAAAAATCATGACTTCCTGGCTTGGCGCATGACCAAAAAATCTTTTCTTTCTTGCTGAACAAAAGGGATAGTGAAATTTCACCCTTCACTGCGAACAATATCCTTCATTAATCTTCCTGTCGTAGACAATACCACCGCTGCCAGTTTCACTCTCAAACAACACAAATTGTGTAACCAACAACACAACCAGTGGGGTTATTAATTTCCTGAGATTCACATCCCACAACAAAAAAATAGTAAACGCTACAAAATGCAGATACTTACTCCACTGACACATATATCCATGGCAACAAGTAATCCAATTGCCAGCACCATACAAGCGATCTTCCTCTGCAGCGATCCAGCCATAGCACCACTATTAGCCATCATCACCATGATTGCCCCCGAACGAAGAGAGATACTTCTATTTTAGAAAGGAAACACGTTAACTTCACACAGTAATTCACCCGAGCAGATGGGATACAAAGACGATGACGACGACTAGACAATCACTAACCAAAAACCGCCGGCCAACACAAGATACGTATTACAACTTCAATAGCAGTACATAGGTTCCCAGAGATGAGCCTCACGAAATTTATTACACTACAATTACCGATCACGATTGAAATATATTTCCAAAAGAAGAAGATCCTCGGTCGCGGATAGTATAATCTCTATATTGTTCTACACACAAGATTCTGTTGGCACATAGATACACGCTCTCGACTGAGAAGAACACAAACTATATCCACAAATTCGGATTCACTTTTGGGGGCAGCGTAGACGAGTTGTGTGCACGTGCGAATCTCTAGCCAGTTCGGATTCAAAAGTCAAAGAAATCCGCCAACATTTTTATTTATACCAAAAGCGATCGCGAGAGAAGCTTCAATGTATCTCGTACCCGTACCTCTCCTACCACAAGCAGATGCGATGCGAGCACATCTATGCTGTTGCGCTATGCCATGGATTACCTTCATCTTCTCATGTTGTGTGTGAGAAATTCCCTTTCGATGTGGAGTAGCATGTTGGGGTGCTTTAGGCCATCCATAATGGCCTCCCGCCATATAGCCACTTGATCGCCAAAAAGAGTATCTACAAAGTGTAATCACAATTTGGTGCCGAAAAAAAATGAAGACAAAAAATCAACAAATATGTAATATAATAAAACAGCAAGGTCTTTTCAAAACGGATCTGGCCATCAACCAATCTCGGACCAAATGTGACCCTAAAAGAGTTGCGATGTATCTGGATGTAGTGCATTTGGAAATCTCTCGGTGGATTCATTGGATGATAATGCTCGTGGCTCGTGTGGAACTTTTCAGAAGTTCTTCACTTGCAGAGGATTTACGCTTTGCGGAGTCGCATTCGCATGTGCTGTAGCTGTACTGCGGAGGCAGAGAGGCTAAGCTGAGCTGAGCGCACACATGAGATTGTTGTTTGGGCAGTTGATTGCTGTAGATGGGGTATTAATCTGACATCCATTTGGCGGGTAATGTAACTGACTGCGGCAATTCATTTAGGGATTACCGTGATGTATGGTGGATTCGGTTTGGGTATTATTTTCGTTTCCATCAAACGGTAATTGAAGAATTGCGCCATTTCTTATTTATTGTTCGATTAAGTGAACAATAAGTACCTACACACATGCTTTGAAATTTGCCATAGAAGCGAATTAGTCTTTGAAAAGGTAGGTACATAATGTTGAATAACAATTAATTAGTGAAGAAGTTTGATTGGTGTCAATGAGAAGAGATGTAATGTCCTTTCGATTGGCGTTAAGGGCACACAGTTTGACTTGTTATGATTGTTTTACACAATTTATGAGCGCCAATAAGTGTGCCCTTAGGCGATGAAGCATTCCATCAACGCTTTGAGCTATCCAAGAGTGGTCGATCGTTCATGACTTCTCACTTACCTACCTGAGTTGCTTAACAGCTACAGCAGTTACAGCAAATCTATGAATATATCAGGCGATTGTTTGTGTAAGGTACATAAAAAGTCGCTAAAATTGCTGTGGTAGGCGATGCCTCACAGGTCGGTTTCGCCATCAAATATGAAATCATCTGTCGACCTTTTTAGAGAACCCGCTTGGGGGTTGGGTGTGTATGAATCGGGTAGGCGCTGATCGGCATCAACCTGGCGGTGCCCAGCTGTTGTAACTTTTCGTACACATCAATTGTGCTTATTTTACCTCCTAGTGGTAACCACCGGGTACTGGTCTGCCCATCCGGGTCTGACTTGCTGAACTTATAAGCGCGAGTGTTGAACACGAAGAAAATAGCAACACTATAATGCTCTGTCGGAAAGACTGACTGATCGAGCCTCAGAAGTCTTACATGAGCCCCTCAGAAAGAGGACGTACGGCGGATGAATTCATTAGCCTGAATCAACGGTGTCGTCAACAGTCAAGATGACAGTTACCTTACTTGAGCTACTTCGACATATTTGGAGCTGAGGTCAGTGAGGATTTTTCAGGACTAGTCAGGGTGCTGAAACAGAGATGGTGGCGGATGAACCCTTTATGGGCCAACGGCAGCTCTCACATCCCCGAAGTGGGTTACTGACACCGGAGGAATCCGGCCCCTTTCGTCCAAGGGGTCCAACAAAGGGCCTGGCCCTCCAGGTTGGGGGTTGTACGCCGGGGTAACTGCCCGACTGCGGAAAACAACAATAGTTCCGAAACTACAACAAGCCTCGGATACGGATGATTTTACTGTTGACGAACCTGGCAAACGAATTAAGGACAACGAATTTCGGATCTGCACGTGGAATGTTAGGTCCCTTAACAGACCGCGTGCAGCCGAACAGCTAGCGGAGGCCCTGGACTGCTATAAAGCAGACCTAACCGCCATCCAAGAAGTGCGATGGGATGGACCCGGCAAAAAGTGGATGAAGAACTGCGACATATACTATGGCGACTGCTCGGCAACAAAAACAGCGCTTATTCGGATGTGGATTCGTCGTTGGAGGCAGACTTAGGCAAGAAGTCTTAAGTTTCCACTGCGTGAACGAGCGCCTCACGACAATTCGCATCAAGGCTAAATTCGCCAACATTAGCCTAATATGTGCCCATGCCCCCACGGAGGAGAAAGACGACGACACCAAAGAGAGGTTCTACGAGCTCTTGGACAAGACATACGAGCAGTGCCCTAACTATGACATTAAAATTGTCCTAGGTGATTTTAATGCAAAGATAGGAAGAGAGGGCATCTTTGGTAGTACTGTCGGAAGGTGCAGCCTACACGACACCACCTCCGATAACGGATTTAGGCTGATCGACTTCGCGGCGGGGCGAAATGTTGTCATAGCAAGTACGCGGTTCCCGCATCTCGATATTCATAAAGGCACTTGGAGATCTCCCGATCAATCAACCGTCAGCCAGATTGACCACATTGCGATCGACGCAAGGCACTCCTCCAGTATTATGGATGTCCGAACGTTCCGAGGGGCCAACATTGACTCGGACCACTACCTTGTTGTAGCCAAGGTACGCCTTCGGATATCCAGAACACCGCCAAGACAAATAAATACTGTGAGGAAGTTTGACGTCGGACGGCTAAAATCGCAAGAGATCACCAGATCCTTCTCCGATCGAGTCTCTCTCAATCTCTCAAGAGGTTCTATGCAGCCAGCAGCAAGCATTGAAGACCAGTGGCAACATTGCCAAAAAGCCATCAGAGACGCCGCCTCTGATGTGCTTGGTTTCACTCGACCACCACAACGAAACCCCTGGTTCGACGACGAGTGCCGGCAAGCACATGCAGCGAAACAAGAGGCATACAAAGCGGCGCTGCAAAGAAGAACTAGAGCTGCTCGTGAGCTCTACGCGCAGAAAAGAAGAGACGAACACCGGCTTCTCAGGAGAAAAAAGAAAGAGCACGAGAAGCGCGCGATCGAGGAAATAGAGAGATGCTACAGCAGGAATGAGGTTCGGAAGTTTTACCAAAGGGTAAAAAGAACCTGCCAAGGCTACAGAGCCCGAACCGAAGCCTGCAAGGACGAACAAGGGAACATCGTAGTAGAATCGCAGTCGATGCTGAGGATATGGAAGAACTACTTCTGCAGACTGTTTAACGGCGATGACGAACTAAATCCCGCTGTCAGGCAGAATGAACCATTCAACCTGGACGATGAAGACCAACAATTCCGTCCACCCGACCTGGACGAAGTGAAGATGGCGATATCTAAGCTTAAGTCCAACAAAGCCGCTGGGGCAGATGGCCTAACCGCCGAGCTATTCAAAGCAGCAGGCGATGACTTGGTTAGGAGCATGCACCAACTCATCTGTAAAATATGGTCGGAGGAAAGTATGCCCGATGAATGGAACCTTAGCATTGTTTGCCCGATCCTCAAGAAAGGAGATCCTCTGAACTGCGCCAACTACAGAGGTATTAGTCTTCTTAACATCGCCTACAAGATCTTATCTACCGTGTTGTGTGAACGCCTGAAGCCTTTCGTCAACAACCTGATTGGTCCCTATCAGTGTGGCTTCAGGCCAGGAAAGTCTACCATCGACCAAATATTCACACTGCGGCAGATCTTGGAGAAAACCCAGGAAGTTCAAATCGATACCCACCATCTTTTCATCGATTTTAAGGCCGCCTACGACAGCATTTATAGAGACGAGCTATACAGAGCAATGTCTAGTTTTGGCATCCCTGCCAAACTCGTCCGTTTGGGTATGATGACAATGGAGAATGCACGCTGCTCCATCAAGGTCGGTAAAGAACTCACCGAGACCTTCGATGTCAAAAAAGGATTTAGACAAGGCGATGCGCTGTCATGTGACTTCTTCAACATCGTTCTTGAAAGAATAGTGCAAAACTCAAACGCTAACACCAGAGGCACTATCTTTCAAAAGTCCGTCCATCTACTCGCCTACGCCGACGACATTGACATAATCGGGAGAACGCAGCGTGATGTCACTGGCGCTTTTGTGGGCATTGAGACGGAGGCGGCGAAGATGGGTTTGGCGGTCAATGAGGGCAAGACAAAGTATATGCTGTCATCAAGAAAAGACACCCAACACCGACGTCTTGGACAGAATGTCACTATAGATAGATATAACTTTGAGGTGGTAAAGGACTTTGTCTACCTAGGCTCCGCTATGAACTCAGACAATGACACCAGCGCTGAGATTAAACGAAGAATAACTCTTGCCAATCGCTGTTTCTTTGGGTTAAGAAAGCAATTGAGTAGCAAAGCCCTCTCTCGAACAACTAAAGTGACCCTTTATAAGACCTTAATCATCCCAGTCCTACTTTATGGTGCAGAGGCATGGACTCTATCAAAAGCGGATGAGCTTACTCTTGGTTACTTCGAGAGGAAAATTCTTCGAATAATTTTCGGTCCCGTCTGCATAGACGGTGAATGGAGGAGGAGATACAACGACGAACTGTACGGGCTGTACAGCGACATTGACTTAGCCAGAAGAGTGAAGGTCCAACGGCTGCGGTGGCTGGGTCATGTAGAGCGAATGGACGTGAATGCTCCGGCCCGGAAGATCTTCGAATCCACACCGGAGGGACGGCGCAGTAGAGGAAGACCGCGACTCAGGTGGCGCACGCAAGTGGAAAGGGACCTTAACCAACTTAGCGTGCAAAACTGGAGACAGCTGGCCAAAGATCGTGCTGGCTGGAGACGCTTGTTGGTTGAGGCCCAGGTCCACCCCGGACTGTAGCGCCACCTTAAGTAAGTAAGCTTTAAAATAAAATGATTAGTCAGAGCAATATGTCTAAAAATGGCATAGCAAGCTACGCAATTTGGGTGCTTCGAGATTTTCTTCAGTTCTCGCTTGGAATTCCCATGCATACAGAACAGAGATTTAATAAACACCCGCGGTTGTATCCTCTCCTCCAGTTGCCCTCCTCGCACACAGGACCAAAAATCCATCGAAGTATTTTTCTTTCGAAGGACCATAGTATCAGCTCTCCCTTCTTGCTTATCGTCCAGCAGAATAGGCAGGATAATTGGTTTTGTAGAGCATACATTTCGTCGTTCGATTTAGGAGTTTTGAAACCAATTATTTTTCCAAACTGAAGTAGCAGCCCGATCTCCACAAGGGTGTCCAAGGATGAACACCTTATAACTACTTAGAAATTGTTGCTATCAATAGTGAAGTTTGATATGAAAGCGTATCTCCTTGGCGGAATCCGATGCATGTTCAGAGGAGCTACTTCCAAACTGCATGTTGAAGTAAGTGTTTTGCAATGTCACGCGATACCCCTGAACCAATTCAGCCGGGATTCTGAATTCAGCCATCGCCATATAGAGCTCTTGACTATGTATGCGGCTTTGAATAGGTGGTGGTAGTCTTTTCCAGGATTCTCAGTGTGAAAATTTGGTCTACATATCCAGTCGAACTGCCGGGCCCGAAGACACTGGTACGTGTCGATTCGTTTGTTGCAAAACGGTGGTGCCTCAATAGGTCTTGCAAAACATAGGATCGCATATTTCTGATCGATATATTTTAGAAACAAACAAAGCACGCATTCATTGTTAAACTTGTTTTGTGAGGTGACAAACGTAAATTGACTACCAAAGGTTTGTTCACAAATATTAAATGTAATATTAAAACCTTCTTGTGAACATACTTAGTTACTTGCGGTTGTTGACATTTTCGCATCTGATTTGTAAAGATCAAAGCTAATATTTCGCAATGTCAAAAAATCGTGTAATCGTGTGTAAATTTTTGAATTCAATATGACGTCAGATTTTGTCTACACACAGCCTTAGGACACAATCTGACAAGATTGACAAGCGTTTTGACATTGTGTACTAGTAGTCTAATAGCGAAAAAAGAATTATTGACATTTATACCAATAAAAGCGAAATCAAGAGGTGAAAACATTATGCTGCTTTAAAAAAAATACATTCCTTAAAAATAAAAACCATCCAAGTTATAAACGAATGAATTACAATAGATTGTGAATGACGTGACGGGCAAAAGTCATTGGTTCACTCACTCTGATCACCAGGCTGTGTGCTGTATTTTTAATTTTTTTTACATGCAATAAAATGTTCGTGGCAGAAGGCTTCAGAGAAAACTTAGAAGAAAACGAGTCGAAAATCTTGGGCTTGAGTTCGAAATTTTCTACGAAAACAATATCTATCTTTTTCTTAGTACGTATACCTATAGGAGAAAGTTAAAAGAAACAGAAAATTCTACTTCTTCAAACCTTCAAAGTGATGTTCTCTTCCGAGGTAAGCTTCTGGAAGTTTGTGAGCGAAGAAGAGTAGGTATACGAGCTTAAAAAAAATATGCTTTTCATTTAACATCATTCATGACTTTCTTAAATTTTTAGTATAGGTACAGCAGTAATTAAATATTTTTTATTTGTTTTAAAGTTTTTTCTTTTTGTTAATTTTTTTAATTCTGGAAAAAATACCAACTACATACAATTTAATTTTTAAAACCCGTGCTCTACATGCGATATGCCCATTAAGCAGCTGCTGGAAAATCTGCTTAAGCACATCTACTATTCCCTGCACTTCGGTGAACTAGTTCCTTTCGCTGTCTCGAACAGGCTGTGTTTCGGTTTTGAAGCCACTGCGTAGTGCGTAGACCCTCTTCTTTCCACGCAGAATGTTCTTCTCCTCTTTTCTCTTGGATCGATACTCTGGTCTCGCTGCCCTTGTATTTCGCTTGAGTGTTTTCTTGTGTGCATCTTCTGTCACATTTTTCATACTATGAGGATATTCTATTTAAATGATTGTATATACCTGTGTGCCAGAAAGGATTTCTGAAAAAAAAAGATTTCGCTCGATAATCTGAATTTTTGGTAGTTAAATTTGCTACGGAAAATGTGTCATAATTAGCATTGTCATAACTAAGCGTTGGCTCGCTTCCAGTCCCATTTGACGTCTCACTGTACGGAGTCTCACTGGGCAATTAAGCCACCCCCGAACGCTCAGAGATCGCGCTTTGTTGTAGTTGTAGGTCCTCGTAGAACCACACATGTCGCTAGGTACATAGGATACATGAACCACAGGAACCATGCTTTGTCGAAGAATGTTGTTAACGTAGTCTAAGATGGAGATTCATAGGTTGGTTGTCGAATGAACATCGTAGGTACCTCTTATTTAAAATTAGTGTTTCGTTGAGAAGGTCCAAAATGAGTAGGTGAGTTACAACAAGGCACAAGGCACATCAAAAAGGTGACCATGCAGCAAAATAAACCCTTAAAATAATCCCATTGAAACCGTTGGATAAATTTAAGTATATCGTGGTCTTATTCACGAAATATGGAAGGATCAGTGCTGAGTTTCTCTCTAGGATTGATCAGGTTGCGTTCGATTTGAGACCGCTTGGTCATTAGGACGACTGAGCTTGGTGCAAAGCTAAGTTGTTCATAATAAGAACACGTGATGGGGTACCCAGTTCTATGTCGAGCAGTTACTTCTCCTGATAGAGCAGTACATGAGTCATTAGTTTTCTCATGTTTAAATAATGTCCCTAACCAGTATGCAGTATCTCAAAACGTGCTATGGAATCCGTATCATCAGGCGCAGGTGTCCTTTATGCAGACCCAGGATAAGACTACTCTATAGTTCGGGGTAAACCGAGGCCTCAACTCTTGCATCTTATGATTTTTTGTTCATACCATTTGGTTGCTTCAAACAAATTTCTTAAGAAATCCTTTGGTTTACAATTTATAGATCTACGGATTAAAACAATTGTTCATCATTTTATATGACTTATCTATTCATTGTAAGGGCCGTTGGTGTAAAGAAGGCTCTCTCGTACTTTCCCGATTTTTTGCTATACCGATTCCAATTCATCAATCTGAGGAGATATATCGCACTTGATCCAATCATCTAATCTTGTATCTACCCAGAGGATGTATAGATTTTAAGGATGTCAAATACAGTCTTCAAAGTTTGTTGATCTGAAGCAATTTTGACCACCTAAATGCATTAAATGACCGATTCACCAGTGACATTGATAAAAATGCTACAAAATTGAACTTTTCAGGGTCAGACGAACATTAATTTTGTTCGGTCAACATTTCATCTTTATCTTCACGATAGAGATAAATCACATTTAACAATATCCCAACTGACACGTGTTGCCACCATGGCCTGTTAACCAAGTCTGATCTTCAGATTACATTACACGGCTTAAAATAAATCCTACATTAACCTGCACATCATCTATACAGATGTTTGGACGTGATTTATTAATACACCGTGGGAACTCCTTTTGTCATTAATTAATATCCCAATATCACGTTAACCATCTTCCCAAATAAATACTCATCCCATTGTTAGCATTTTTTCCATAACCTTGAATTGGTTTCAATCGACACGAAAGTAAAACGAAATTTACACCTATTCCCATCCAATTTGACTCGCTCCTCACCTTGGCACACATTTTTTTGGTCCCGAGATCTTCTAGGTTGCGTAACCCGAATTCTCATCACTCAAAGACAAACAAAACAGAATACAAACTCATTTTACAGATCAGTGATTTGATGCGCACTGGAACGAGCGACAACGACCTTAGACCATCACTGACGCTCTCGATGATGCCATGAAAAGCACATAAATTCACCATCACATCCAATTTTAAGGTGAATCCCATTCAAAGCTAAACGTATATCAAAATCTAATTAAAATATTAATTCCGTGTAATGCAATGTGCTCGGTGTACGTAATCAAACGTCGCGTCGTTTTGTATAGGTATTAAGAGGTTTCGTCATAGGCTTCGGACGAGATGGACTTGGACTCACTTAAACGAAATTAAATTTCGGCTCTTACGATCATTTGGGGAGAAAGAAGAAACCAATAGCAGCCATACAGATGAAGATGGATATTTAGAGAAATTTTAATGTGGCAATTCGCCAATTAAAAGAGTACGTACTTTTTTGAGTTTGGAGTCTTGCATTTGGCAACCGCCTGTGATATTGATGCATTGTTCAACGCTGTCCATGTGGGTCACCGAGGAATTGTGAGCTCTTAATTTTTGTATTTAAAAATGTTTCCACATGAAGCGATCGCGTTGAGTTAAAAATCTGATTTTTAATAAGTTGTAATCCCACCTACTTAGCTACCAAATTGATTGTGCTGGAAAGGATTTCAGTAACCAACGATAAGAACGGTATTGCAATGTGGTCAGTATGATGCATGAGTCCACTGAAAGAACCATATCAAAATTTCTAGTAAAAGGTGTTTTATTTTTAGAGGTACCTATACAAATAATGAAGTAAAGCACTTGAAGCTAATTTTAATATCTATGATATTTGCTAGATAATTTTACGCCATTACTGTTTAAAAATGATTTCGCGCATATGAGCGCCACGGCTAGTTCGAATGAATCGCAATCGTGAAGACCAATTTTCGACAACTTTATGGAGGAACTGGAGCCATACATCAGCAATAATAATACGGCGAATGTTGACTTCCAATAAACTAGTGACTTCACATACCCCCAAAGAAAGTAATTAAAAGGTTTGAGATCACAGGATCATGGAGGCCAGTTCACAGGTCCATTACGAGAAATTATCCGCTCAGCAATTGTTTCCCGCAATAATTTGATGGTGTCGCGCGGCATGTGGCATGTTGCGCCATCTTGTTGAAACCAAAGATCTGTAGCGGGTTTCAACTCTTGCACAAGCTGGATCTTATAAGCTTTTAAGCCAAGATCTTTCCGTAGAATCGTCCACAAAGTGTATGGGCATATGTAGCTCCATTTGCTCGGCACAATGCGATGGCGAATCGACTCATTCGGATTCTCCTCAATACTACGGGAATAACTTCTTCTGTTCCCACTGTTTGTCGTCTTTTGGGATGCGTACGTGGTGCGAAACGATTCATCGTGCTCCGAATAACTTGCTCAAATCAGATGGACATTTATATCGACCGTAAAATGGACATAGCGTACGATAAGTTTGGCGAACCGAACCATGGTTTTCTTTGCTGGCTGATTGTTTACGCACCTAATAAAAATTAAAGCAGTTAATTAGGGTAGATCGATAGAAGTAGCGATTCAGCTTGAATCCGAATAGCACTACGATGCTTGCCTTTTTGTTACCACGACTCGTTTGACCTGGTTTGTGATAATTGTTGAGGATGTCGTGCAGTCGATACTGGATAATATCTTGTATCCATTTACCCAAGATATCAGAGAGGTCGTCGAAGAATGGTTGGCTCTTGCTAATGCCGGACATTTGTTGAGGAAATATAAGAGAGTTTCTCTCTCATTTATGGTCCCGCAACTGCGTATAAGTGGGGCTTGTAGGGGATACCTATTTTCATGTTCTCCAATTGGCCAATGTTTCTTAATTATCGCCGTGATTGTTGCGATATCTGGGCTGGTTCTGTTCAATATGTCCTTTGTTCTGATCGTAGGTAGGATTTATCTCCTTGATACGCGACGCAGTTGGATGTTGGCTTTCTGTAGGAAATATGAGTGTATTTGGTAGTAAATAACATTAGCTCAGTTTTGATACCGAGGCCGCAACTCGCAACCCTGGTGCTTATCTTGTCTATCCCGACCCCAATAATTTCACTACTCACGCCGGAGAGAAACTTCCCTGACTTTAGTAGCACCATATCATCTGCATACGCGACAACTTTGACCCTACAAGAATTTTATTTAAGACGCCTCCCTGTGGCTTCTCTCTATGGGTAAATTTGGTTAAGTGACTTAGTGTTGCCTCAATAGTTCCTGAAAATAATCCATTGTCTAATATTATATTCCTCTATAAAAAAAATAAATAGGTGGCGCAACAGGCAGAAGACAACCTAAGCCTAGCTTCTCGCATCATTTCGTTTGTGTGAGTTTCTATTTTTTGGACGAATAATGGAAGGGGCCTACAATTTTTGCCGAGTCCGAACGACTCAATTGAGATTGAGAAGCTTTTTCAGAACAGTCATACTCTCGGATGTTTGTCAGACGTTCGCGAGAGGTAGCGCAGTAGAAAAAACCTTAAGATGTAATTTGTGTTTTTCCGGGGATCGAACCTGGGATCCCTCGCAAAGTAGTCCAGCACACTGACCACTGCGCTACTGCGCCCACAATATATTCCTCTATGCTCAGTTCAATTATAGATTCAAGAATAGCTGTAGTGTGAACGTTGTTGAAAGTTCCCACTTATGTCTAAGAAGGATTGTCTATTCTTTGTAAAGTAGGGATTTTTCGATTGTGCCAGCGTTTGAAGAAAAAAAAAACATAACACCATTGGAGAATGACAACAGCGAATATTATTCTTGGAGCTTCAAGTGCAGCTACAAAAATTAGATCAAGAATCTGTGCAGCTACTTGAAGCACGAAATAAGCTAATGAAGACAATACAGAGACCTTAAATTGCAATCAGAGGAAATAAAAAAAAATTAGAAGGGTAAAAGAACAAAAAAGAAAGAGTAAGAGGAAAATATCTTTTAGAAAGAAGCAATGAACTCAATCTGAAACAAGTAAAGTGTTATCATCGGCCTGTGGCCTATTTCACCAACTTACAAATTGTTGTTTACAGGCATTTTTTTTTGTATTACAAAATGGTTTTTGTTGTTTACAAAGGGAAATTTGTAGAAATTTAATTTTTTCCGTTTCACCAATAGTTAGATTTCTATTTTGCTTACATGTACAAATATGTTCAAATTCATATTTTTTTCAAGTTAGTGTTTCACCAAATCAAAAAGTTTTACAAATTTGTTCAATTACTTAAAATTTCTTACACTAGACAGATCGTGTGTCGATTTATTAACAATTTGTAATTTTTTAAAGGAAGAAACGTCGAAGGCGTAGTAGTACCAATAGTGGTATAAGTTTGTGCTAAATAGACGAAGAAAAAACTACGAAATTTCAGATTCTTTTGTTTTCAATGAAAAGTTTCAGTTAAAACGTGCTAAGCCAGAGGAAATAAAGGACCACTCAGATGAGAGCGAACGAACAAATTAATGAAATGCGAGCAAACCACTTTTGATGCATTTATGAACAGGAAATTGCACATTTTGCTCTAAAGGAGGATTATTAATTATCCCACCAAAATGTATTAAGAAAACAAGTTTAAAAATAGTTTACGAAATTTGAAATTCCAAACTTTATGCCGCGAATGGAAACACCATCGACAGCACGGATTGTCAAAGTTTATTCGCAATACACATTTTTAAATGGCTAGAGAAATTTCTGGTAGGAACTGAAGGCTGAAATTTGTGAACTGCCGCCAACATGAAAAGTGTTTATGTGAACGAACCGTCAAAACTTGCGAATAATCGGTCGTTTGTAGGTGGTTGGTCGCTCTCATGTGAATAGTCCTTAAGACAAATTGGACGTCGGATTGGAAATCAGTCTGAAAATAAACTTTTCACTGACACCGATTTGAACATACTTACATCAATTTCTAACAGGTTAGAAATAGTTGGCGCAACAGCCATATATACACTAGCTTCTCACAACCATTCGTTTTTGAGAGTTTTATTTTTGGGACTAATGGAAGAGACCCACAATTTTATGCAGAGTCCGAACGGCCGAATTGAGATGATTTTTCAGGACAGTTATATTCTCAGATGTTTGTCGGACGTTCGCAAAATGTGACGCAGTAAGATGTAATTTGTGTTTTTCCGGGGATCGAACCTGGGGCTGGGACCCTTCGCACAGTAGTCCAGCACACTAACCACTGCGCCCACCATTTTTCCAACATTTTTCTTATCCCGAATAAAACCGATCAAAATGTTGTTTCTGTTAATTTTGTTCTTTGATGTTATCAGTAAGATTGTTAAAAGAATTACAAAATTATGAAAACGAGTTGTTGTTTACAACTCTAAAAAATATACGGTGAAACGGGTTGTTTTTCTATTTGTAAATAACAAATACAATTTCCCTTAATTTTTTTTTCTTTCTAACAAATATGTTGGAATTAAGTTTGTAGTTTGTGAAACAGAAAATCAGTTTGAAATGTAATCAACAGATAAAAATTTGGAATTATAATTGTAATTTGGTTAAATAGACCATTGGCCGATGCTTTGATACCCTCGACTGTATGTACTGTACAGTACAGTGTTACCTATAGCATGTGTCTAACATTGGTTTTGTATGGGACGTACCGACATAGCCCATTTTCAATACCAATCTGGCGAAGGTAAAAAGAAGTCTTCTCACAAAATTTCATTCACCTAAGTCGATTCGTTTGGACGCTGAAGTGATTTCAACAGACAGAGAGACACATGGGTCTAATAGTGGTGTTGTAGTGGAGTCACCAGAACGACTTGACCGACATACCCCATTTTTAATACCAACCTGACGAAGGTAAAAAGAAGTCCACCTACAAAATTGCAATCACCTAGTTCGATTCGCTTGGACGCTATCGTGACAGAAGAACATGGCTAAATCGATTCAGAATGTGATCCTGATTCTCGATATATAGTCATGTGAAAAATAATAAGGACACGTTGCTGTATTTCATGAGAATACAAAGAACAAGAATATTGTCAATAAGTTTGGAGTAGTGTTTTTATTTTTAAATTAGCTTATGTTATGTTATGAAAGCGGTATTTACTTTATCGACAACCCAAAAAAATAATTTAATGTGTCGTTTCTAACCAATTTATGGCAATTGAAACAGAGTTGTGTTTTGAACAATTTTTATGCAAGTGTCCCTGTTATTTTTCACATGACTGTATATACTTTACTAGCTGGACACGTGCTCGCCTTGCCCGCTCGCACAAAATTATATTTGGTTCATTTAAAATTACACTTTGAGTGTTTCATTGAAATCTGTCCAGTAGTTTTTGCGCTTTTAGGAGAAAATGAAAATTCCTCCTTCTCCTAGATCTTGCTACTTGTTTGTAATGCTGCATTTCTTTTCCTTTGTTTCCCTCTTCCTATGGAATCCAAGCAACTACCTACCCCAAACCTACACTGTTAGAATAAAATGTTTTGTATTATACGTCTCTTCTCTTATAAAAATGAGGATTATTAATATACCCCATGTCATACTGCAGCACGCACCCTATCCCTATCCTGCATCGGACATACGATCATAATATACATACCTACATATACATTGACCATAGCACTTACTGCGAAAACAAATCAACCCTCGAATGCGATATATACGTATGCTAGTCTTGTTTTGTTTTTGTTTGTCCTGTCGCACGATCGCAAAAGTATAAACATCCATTTGTAGCAAGGTATATGTGTATGTGTGTATATATTTTCACTTCAAAAAATATATTTTGGCTAAAAACTGTTCCTAAGGACGTGGCTATAAACGACATAGCCTATAGCAGTCTCACCGTCCTAAGGAATATTTTAAAAAAAGTTTTATCGAAATCTGTCCAGTAGTTTTGGAGTTTTTAACGGCCAAAGAAAATTCCTACAGTTTTATTATATGTATAGATAGGGTCTCCGGAGAATCGTAATTGACGTTACAAATGTAATGACAAAGTTGACATATTTTTTCCTTCCTTCCTCTTCTTTAGCATACAAGCGTAAACTTATTGAATCTATTTCTCGTATTAAAAACAAAATCTAAAATTTTTTAGTATCGGCGTAAACAATTGTTTTGACGTGAAACAGCCGTTTAATGTTTGAAAATTAATGGAAAAATCTGGAAAACTCTGGTGATATCATTTTAGCCCTCGTTAGCGGTTTTGGGCTAACTCCTTTCAGTGAGACATCCTAAAGTTACTTGTCGTATCCTTCCACTTGTTCCCGCACCCAAGCAGAGTTCGCCATCTGCTGCGTTTTTCTTCTGGGGGGTGGAGTCTAAGACTCTTTAGAGCGATGCACTCGTTTCATTTCGCTTGTTCTAGCTATCCTGCTTCATCTGGTTTTTGATGAGTTTATTTAAAGAGAGAAGTGTCCCTGTATATATAAACACAACAAACAATGTTGGAGCTTAGGAAAAATATTCAAGGAGACCTTTAATATCTGGAACAACAATCGTTGTGTCCCATAGTACAATACTCTTAAGAAAAGGCTAATGAATGCAAACTTTATAAATACATAAAAAAATGTCTACAAACGAATTAAAAACTATCCTAGTGGAAGTATTTCAGAAGTTGGGCGACTCTATATGATATAAACGAAAATGTTACGTATACGACACAGTTACCCACAACTTGACGTTCTTCATATTTAAAACAAGTCTACAGCCGAAATAAGCTGGGGATCGTTTTAAATGCTTATAGGGTGAAAGCTATGTATGTTCTATAGTCGCGTTCATTATATTTTTTTGCTGAGCGCTCATGTTCATGCATTGGAGAAAGAAATTATCTACTCCTTATATTATCGCAGCTTTTAAAACAAGGAAATATAGCGTTTCAGGAATTTTGTTATAAATTGAAATGGCTACCCGCTTTCGACCATAGCTGCTTAAAAGTGCAATATTCATCAAAGTGTCATTCCAAGGAGACCGCACTGCACAAGGGAACGCAAGGTAGCCCGTGTTTGTCAACTAATCTGAGTACCTATTTCATGCAAGTAGAAACACTCGAAGTGATTGTCCTCCAGTCACAATTTTCATAAGTACACTGCAGATATATCAGTTATTCCTCGGATGTTCTGAATGGCATGTTAAATCAATAGGCAAACCGTATAACTTATATACTTCCGAGGGAGGAAGTCATCCATAGGCACTACATCAAGTTGAACATAATTACATGAAATGCATCTATTGCTAGTTAGCGCTCCGGACTAGGATGTTGACCCCAAGGTTAACTTGTCGCCGCGATAAGTAAGTGCCGAGTGTGTTTTTTTTGTTTGTATTGTAATGCAACATCAATTAGCCTCGACGGTTAACAATGAAATAGCCGAAGCAAATAATTGCTCTTCATTGAATTCAAGAATCAACGATTCGCAATATCACACCGATGCAGTTGCAGTTGCAACCATCAGCAGCAGCGACATGACACCGCACCGGTTGTTGGCGCTGGCACTGGCTGAATTCTGATGATGGTGATGTCATTAAAATGCCACCGGTTCAACTTCAAATCTCTGCACGGATGGTTCTAGTTCAGTGAGTGAGAATTGCTGGGTTAACTGCTCTAGATTTACGGATGCGATGCGAATGTGAGGTTGCTTTCAGTTGCAGTTTTTGTGTATCTAGCGAATAAATTTGTATATTTACTTTCGGTCTGACAATCGAGATTGCAACCGGAATTTAGTGTTTGTCCACGAGAAAATCGCATGCAGATGGTGAAACTGTATTGCATACTGAAAGCTCAACCAAATGCTGCCATGGTTTGGTTATTTATTGGTAATCAGCTTTATAATGCGATGACTTTGAATTTAGATGTTCAGATGGTGCGCCAAGATGTTTAATTGTGTTCACAAAAGTTTAGAGGTTAAGTAGTGGACTGGACATAGCTTGAAGATGAAGGTGTTTGTGAAATGGAATTTTTTATTTCCAAAGAAGATGCCAAAAATGAATGATATGCTAGTTTAAAGTATTTTTTTTTCTTTGTGTTGCGATGAGGGAAAAGGCCATTTTCGAGTACCAAAATCAATTGAAGGTACATAGTTTAGAAAATCTGAGAAATCAATCTGTTTATTGAAAAACCAAATTAAATAGAGTAGGTATAGATACATTAGAAAGACCGATAGGGAAATGAAATTGTATTAATTTCCTGAGGATCTGGCGAGGCCATTTAGCTCTTTAAAGGAAATGGTATCTTCTCTATTGCACAATGTGTTAAATAATTTCTACTGTCAATGATGGAACGAAAAAAGCAAGCAATGTACACTATTTTTTGTCATGGGCAAATTATTGAGACACCATCGATACGAGGTGTTAAATTTGAACAAAGCACGATCTTTACCTATTTTTTTGTATGGTGGTCGATAACTACGATCAATTACCCTTAACTCAGGTCTGCCATGCCGAGGGAAGTGTGATAGATAGTCGATACTACTGGTTCAGGGGTAGGTGAATCCTTTGTTGTAGGGTAGGTATTGGGAATTTCTTCTACGGGATCAGTTACATTCTTCTTTACCCGTGGGTGTAAGTTTTGAACCAAAACATAAACAAAATAAATTTGTTTAAAAAAGCGGATGACATCAGTAAATCGATCGATAAGCTGACTGGATTGCCAGTATAACATCGGTCAAAACTACTCCAAAATATGCTTGATCTAGGCAACGGTTCAACGGTTCTTCGTCCTTAACTGCACTTGAAACTAAGCAGACGAAAGGCGAAAAGGAAGCCGGGGAATCTGTTCAACAAGAAATCAGGACAGGAAGTGCTTATGTTGATGTACAACCTGGGCAATTGAAGGCCAGTCACCTTAAACTGCGACGACTAAACCAAGTTATGGGAAGGACAGCAAAGCGAGCAGAAGAGGTAAAACCGTATACTCAACGAGTGAAAAAGCCAATGTAAATAAGGGCATTAAAAAATATGCTCAAGCCGCGGCAGATGATCTACAAATGGATTTTTCTGACATGGGTATACATTGAGGGATAGATGCCTCCTTCCAATTCGAGCATCTTAAAAATGCTCTCCTGCAAGCTTTATAGGTAGTACGTTTACATCGCACCTAAATTCATCATTTCGGCTAAATTCAGCATTTCAAGCCAAATGTTCAGCATTTCGCATTATATTTTCAAACATTTCAAAATGTTGGATTTGAGGGAAATATTGAATTTCATCGCTGCATTTGTAAGTTTGTCAAATCGAACAAACCTCATTCTGATGACTTTTGAGCTCACTGACAAAAGAAAACGCTGTAAAATTAGATTGTAAAAGCCAAAAAAGTAGGAAGTAGGAAAAATATGTCTGAATAGTGAATTATCACTTGTATTCATCTTTGTATTTATGTAACTTAAAAATTAATGCTTTAGGTACAAATCACTTCTGATTTCGAAACACAAAAAACATCTGTAGGTAATCAATTCTGATACTAGCTGTCATTTGAAATGTTGGAATTTCAGTGGGAAAGCAAGATTGGATTTCGAAATTTTGTCTGCTGAAATGTTAAATTTAGGTGCGGTGTAACTTACTTAGACAGACAGAGGTAATTAGGCCTATTCGGCAAAATCCTCTATTGTGTCATGAATCATAAAAGATCTTTTATAAATCGTAATCAGGATTTCGAACTTTTATGAAACCCTGTTATGGAACTTTGAAAATTGAAAATCTTTTACGAAGCTGTCAAAACAAACCGTTGAGTTTTTTTATACATATACGGCAGGAACTTGATAAAATTTGTACAAAAAACGGAGCAAACAACGAAAATCGTTTGCCAACACGCGAAGAGGCAACGTACATGTGGCCGTGCGAAAAACAGGGAAATTCAAGATTAATCCCACTTCCAGCGATTAGCCTTGGGATTTATTGATTGTCATCGCAAAAGCCAATCGAATGGGGAACTGAATCCGCTTGAATTGAAATGGAAGATCATGTAAGAAAATCGGAATTCGTGAGATAAGGACTTCATCTCCTTTGAATTTCCCCTTGATGATCGTCGCTTGAATCACATTGTTCAGTTCCTTGACAGACAACCGCATACCGTTCTATAATTTCGGATGAATTAGATTCCGCAACATGATTAGATATAATCGATTCCACCTTCCGCTGTAAATTATGCGGTGGAGTTCCTGGCACATCAAGCGAGTTTGAATGCCCGCAACCCAATTGGATAACCTTACTTTTTACATGCAAACTTATTTTCTGAAAAAATTATCGAATTGATAATTATCGCATTGAATTTCAATTAATCGTAATGCTTGTATCCTTTGCGACTGTCCGGAATCAGTGTAATAATACGCAAAACTCGAATCAATTGCAGCAAGAAAAATATCACATTTGCTCAATAGAAAATAACAATGAGAAAAGGACACCTCGTGCAATCTATTGTTTATGGCGTTAACTTCTCCGCCCAAAATGCACGCAAAAAGTCTTTTATCACAATGAATTTCACAATTACCCGAAATTTTTCAAGCTTTACAGCGAATTTTCCACCTTTACATCATCCAAAATGTATTTTCTAATTTCCCGACGTTTCCGGGAGGGTTTTTCTAAAACCTTCTCCTGGCAAATACGAACAACTGGAAAAAAAATTGAGCCAAATCAGTCTAGCTGTTCTCAATTGATGAATTACTACACATTTTTCACACCATTTTTATTATATAAATTACATAAATTAATTGTTTATACACATTTATTACATTTGTCCTCTTTTGTAAACATTTCGAGGATTTTTATTTTTTTTTTAATACTTCTCCCAGGAAAGGCGAACCTATAACGCTTCATCAGCGCACCGAGATGCTTGCAGCTGTATGTTAGTTCTGCACTTAAATTGCTGCAAATTGTAGTCTTCTGGAAATATATCCCCAGGAAGCTAGTTCCAAAGTTTGCTTGTCCTGTAACAGAAGGAGTTTTGGAAAGATGATGTCCTCGCGGTTGTCAAGTGTACTGTATGGTCATGAGCATTAGCAGCCTGTCTTGTGGGGCGCCCAAAAGTTGCATTTCGAGGGATAATGTCTTTGAGTTCCTCGGAACATCAACCATGGAAGTTCCTATAGAACAAGGTTAGGTCAGCTACTTGTCTTCTGTGCACCAACGGTTGGGCTTTGTAGAGAAGGAGAAGTTGCTTGCTCTAAATAGGTAGCTTAACTTAACGGACGCCGATCTTGCGATATAGGATATGTGGTCCTGCCATGTGATTCATGAACTGTTGATGCATTTTTCATAGAAAATGTTGTGAGCTGTGTTTTGTTTGTATTAAATACAACCAAGTTGTCTTTTCCCCACTTCAAGATTTTATCCAGATCGTCATTTAGACTAGAACTAATTAGTTCAAATCTCTGACTGTGTCATGTAGCCGCATTCACAAGCCCACTGTTCGAGATGGAGGATATGCATAAGAGTGCTGTTATCAGCAAAGCTGAAGATATTATTATTTGTCGATCCAAGCAAATCGTTGATGTGGAGAAGAAATAGGGTTGGAGAAAGAATAGATCCTTGCAGCACTCCTGCATTTATAGCAAACGAATTAGAAGATACACCATCTACAACAACTTGGATCGATCTTCCCAGAAGAAAATATTGCATCCATCTGCAGAGTTTTTGTGGTAATCCATAAGACATCATTAACTTACCTAATAGGGCTTTATGCCAAACTCGATCAAATAGTTTTGATATGTCCAAGGCTACGTCTTTGGATTCGCCGTGTTGTTCAATTGCTTGTGTCCATAAGTGCGTTACGTAGCTTAATAGGTCTCCATTGGAACGACGGCTACGGAATCCATATTGCCTGTCGCTTATTAATCGGTGGCCTTCTAGATATTTGATTATTTCGACATTTATTGCCTTTTCCATTACTTTTGAGAGCATTAAAAGTAACGCTATTGGACGATAGTTTTGTGGCAGACATTTCCTCCCTTTCTTTGGAATAGGTTGAATGGGAGCAGTCTTCCAGCAAGTAGGAAACATCTTCTGGGAGTACTGCATGCTAAACAGCTTACATAGTACAGATACAAGTTCTGGTGCACAGCTCTTGAGTACTTTAGCCGGGATTCCGTCGGGGTTCCGTTGCCTTATTGCAATCTAGTTCTATAAGGATGCATTGAATTATTCGAGGCCGAAATGTGGAATATGACCAATCTATGGGAGAAAATCAACCTGAAAGTAGATAGGCTTCACAAACATCAGGAGGAAGTGCGGGGCTGGACATTTTTCTTCATTGCCTATGTTTCTTTATTTAACAGTTCGCCTAAGTGAGGTCGAAATGCTCAAAGCACAAAGATGATACAAGGCATGCTGTTACAACTGATTGGATATACGATATGAAGTTGGTAATATGTAAATCTATCCTAAAAGTGGTGCCTAACCTTCTCGGTATTGTGCTTTCAATTTGGTGTGACTGTTCCTCAGGGGTCTAAATAATTAGCCATTATACAATATACGCGTACTTGACATGAACATCGCCAAATATTGATCTCATCCAGCATGAGCATTAACTGTTAACACCTCTTCGAGCGTGATATTCACTTTGAATTGCACTTGTATGCTACAATTTGCATTTAGCACTTGGAGTGGATCCATCTACATCGAAGGCTACCCCATGGATGATGAACACTTAGAATTCATAATTTCCTAGGGGCAAGCCCCGCTTCACTTCTCACAGCGGCTCCTCTTGACCTTCCCCCAGCGAAAAGAGACAAGCAAATGTTGCAAGCAATCGAATCATCTTCACGATCTCTGGCGTTCGGCCCAGGCAAGCGCAAACTAGTTGACTAGTCCCTATCATCTGTGTCGGATGCATTTCCTAAGCATTCTCAGTAATTGCGCATTCGAAATGGGGAAGGTCAAACGAAGTCAGTCGAAACCGATTAAGCCGATAGAACCCGTTCGACTCTATGTTGAAACCACCGACAACTTTATTTGCCCAGATTGGGCCATCTCTTCTAATTGAAGAACACAAAACCACCATCAAGTGTGGTTATGAGTCGCTTTGCGCACATAAAGAGGTATTCTTCTTCACAATCGTATAGCATCCGCCGCACCGCCCATTGCAAGTAATGAATGAAACACAACACGGCACGCAGGAGTTTCTTAGAAGCGTAACCAAGATTTCAAATTTTCTTGTCGAAATAGCTAGCGCATTCTCCGCAATGCAAACGTGGGAAATCCGCCGATGCCGACGCGACGACTCGAAGTTGTGACTTTGATGTTGATGTTCTCATCCCATGCAAAATTAGTGATTTAATCAGTTCACCATCGAGGGAAAAATAACACACAGCGAGCCGCGACTCGCGAGTGAACTAGTGAAATTAACCCGATGCAATAGCCGACAAATTGTTTGCCTAATGCGGCTAACAAGACACGAAAATTGGTGCCCTCTGCGCGCATCTCTGGCGGGTTTTGTGATCAAGTGTGTGTACAAGTAAGAGACTGCGACTTTTCGCAGTCCTCGCGAGACCTTTATAGTTCACCTACATTTCGATGAAAGTGTGCTCTTCTTGACTTAGTTTCGGAATCAGTTCGGGTTCGGGCAAAATGTTGCAACCGGCGATTAACTTTAAATGTTACATGTGTTGCTGTCTTCTTCCTGGATCACAGTGACTCGGTTGGATCTTGGATGGTTGATTTAGATGACTAAAAGATTGGTTTTGGTAGAGTTTATAGTTTGTAGGGGTATTTTTGATGAGTAGACAAAAGGGCACGAATATTTGTGCAATATTCCCACAGTCAGTTAGACTTAATATTTCGATACACATTATCTGTTGCGATATCGAAATGTTGCGTTAATTTCGAACAAAGAAATTATTCTTAGTAGTTGATGGGAGGCGAACATGTTATTTCTATTATGTGCCCTGTTGTTGGACGGCGTCGATTCGATATCACTGATGTAGTCGCGTAAAGTACATTTGTTAAGTTTAAACATAAAAATAAATTCCTAACTAGCCTACAATATTGGAAAATAAAGAAAAAATGTTGCATCGAGCGTCTTATTTGCTTCCTTCACCAGCTTTGCACAAGCAAGTACAAACTTTCCAAGGCATTGTAAGATGTCTTAGTTTGATTTCGGGGGTTTTGAAGTCATCGAGGAGGAGGATGCTTTTATGACCAGGGGCCTGTACCACAAAACTACAAGTCTTGTACAACAGGCGAATTTTAACAATTAACAATGGTTTCTGTACCACAAAACTACATGTCAATTTAACAATTAACAATTGTATAAGCAAACCTTAACAATTGGGAAATACTAAATTTCCCCACTTTCTGTACCACAAAGCTACAAGTGTAGACAACATTTTGCAAACGATAGTTATAAACTTGATAAAATTTAACGTGTGAGTTGAAATTTGTTAAGTCGTTACAAGTCATATCTTATGTGGTTTTAAGAAGAAATTTGAAGCATTTGTCTTGATAAAATATTAACCATATTAAACTAGTCTTAGTATAGGACAAATTTTTAAAGGAAATCCTTATTTCCACAAGTTAATCGGAAAAGGGGGAACATTTTTCTGCGAACTTTTTGCTTTTAATGCACATTCGTATGCCCAGCTCAGTGACTATAATTTAAACATTTTTTGTTTCGATCGGATAGAATTGATAAACTGATTAAGTTTATAGATATAGATATCGTATACGGTGGCGCATACAAAATAATAAACACATATTTAATAGAAAAATATTTTTAAAACTGGCGAAACTGGAAATCGTGTCGTTGAGTATTTTGTGAATTGATGGCACCAACAAATATTAACAACATATTTTATTTAATATGATTTCAGCTAAGACGATTTGCCTGCGCATAGTCTGTCCGTCGCGGAAGCACTTGTACAAATGACTTGTACAAACAAGGGAAATTTTGATATTTAACAAGTGAAGCGTTTTTATTTTGTGGTACAGAAATTATAGTTACTTGTTAAATCGGCATTGCTAACAAGTGCCTGTAAAATTGTTAAATAGTAGTTTTGTGGTACAGGCCCCAGATCAGTTACATCAATGTTTGCTGTTTCTGATATCTTCCCCTTCGCGATTACATCGTTTTATGCCGCTAAAAAATTCCGCAATATCACAGATGGTTATGGACAAAGTCTGATATAAATCTCGGTTAATTGATACTTCCATACTACTTTATAAAATGCAACGTCCGTCTGTTCGTCCCTCCATAACTCGAGAACCATTCGTCCGATTTTCATTAATTTTTTTCTGATTTATAGATGTGTGGCCAAATTAGGCCGTAGGCAGCGTTGCCATAAGTGCAGATTTGTCTGCGTTTTGCAGATTTTCAGCGCAGCTTCTGACTCTTAAAATCCAAAAATCTGCTTCAGGATTTTGCGCTCTATAATGCTGCCTATAACTGTCGCATTTCTGGTCTTATGAGGCTATACTGAATGTGTCTAGCTGTCACCTGTCAAAATTAATTTTTTTGATATTGCAATATTTATGAATCCAGATTTTTTTCCATAGAAATCTGCATTTCTGATTTTTTTACTTCATAATTGCAGATTTCTCTAAATATTTTCATGGCAACACTGGCCGTAGGGTGGGTGAGAATTGTTAAGGAGTAAAGGGATCACGGGAAGCAATAGGGGTCCTACGAACCGTTAACTGTATGAACTTGAAAGTCTGTACGCTGATAGATAAGTCAAAAGTATTACGTGTCTCATTTATAGTTTTTTTCAAAATTTGTCCTACAAGGGTTGAAAAAATGGGGTGCAAACTTTTCTATTTCGACCTTACTTCGCTTAACTTGCCTTTAAACTCATAAATCTATATATGTCATTTCAAGAATTTTTTTATTTTTTAGGCAATGCTTCACCGAGTATTTTGAGCTAACATTCATATTTCTGGCCTGTCCACAAAGTAAGATATATTTGATGTAGGGAATGGATAAGCATAAAACAAACTACATATGTATATCTACATGTATGTAAATATAACGAGCATGTGATGCGTAAGTAGATATACACAATCGTATATACATTTTTATATTTGAGATCTGCAGCTGTAGAAAGTGTTACGATATTATGATCGCGTAGTATAATAGGGCACACACGCTTGTTTGCAGCTTTCTTGCAACTGGCATATAAACAAAAAAAGCTCTATCCACGGAGCGGCAAAATACACTTGTCGTAATTTGCAGCTTGCATTGCCGCTTCGTGGACAGCGGTTCGTTTGTTTATATGGTAGCTGCAAGCAAGCGTACACCAAGATGCAAATGACGAAAGCGTGCGTATGAAGCGAAGCTACGTGAAATATTATGTCCATTGACTTAGGATTAGGACTTTCGGATCAGTAAAAGTTTCATTCCCAAAGCTGGCAGGCAGGGACATACAGCAGCCAAGGATTTCAGACCAATCAGTCTGTCATCTTTTATGCTAAAAACCCTAGAGCGGCTATTAGAAGTTCATATCAGGAGCAAATGTAATAAAGGATTCTTAAGCGAATCGCAACATGCATACATGAAGGGAAAGTCAGTAGAAACAGCTCTGCATAATGTAGTAGGGAAGATAGAAAGAAGCTTGCACTTGGGTGAGTTTGCTCTTGCAGCTTTTCTGGACATTGAGGGTGCTTTTAATAACGTAGAGGGCAAGGCTATAAAGCGTGCCATGTCAAATATGAACATTGAGCACAGCATAGTGTTTTGGGTCTGCAACATGCTTGCGAGTAGGAAAATAAACTGCTCCCTGGGACAAAGTTCCATTAGAATGTCGGTGACCAGGGGAACACCACAGGGGGGAGTCCTTTCACCTCTCCTTTGGGTGCTTGTTATGGATGACATTTTGAAGAAACTGAGCTCCGGGGGAATAAGTGCCACAGCATATGCTGATGACCTAGTTATTATCATTCAGGGAAAGTTTTTAAACACTCTAAGTAAAGATTATGGACAGTGCCTTAAGAAAAGTCAATTTATGGGCAAAGGGCTGTAGACTTAACGTCAACCCCTCCAAAACGGAACTGGTACTCTTCACCAGAAAGCACAAGATACCACACTTTAACCTCCCTAAACTGGAAGGAGTGGAATTGCCTCTGTCTGACAAGGCAAAGTATCTTGGGGTTATTCTGGACAGGAAACTGAACTGGAATGCAAATGTAGAGGAAAGAATTAGAAGGGCGTATAACGCTCTTTTCATTTGTAAGAAAATAGTAGGCAGGACTTGGGGCCTAAAACCAGCTATGGTGCACTGGCTATATACAGTAGTGGTTAGACCCATACTTACATATGGCGCACTAGTATGGTGGACGGCGACAAAGAAGAAAACAACAATCGGCAAACTAGCGTCGGTGCAGAGAGCGTCCAAAGTAGCAATAACGGGTGCACTTCGCAGCACCCCTACGGCAGCGCTGGACACCTTTCTACACCTTACGCCACTTGAGTTGTACATAAAGCAACTTGCGGGGAATAGTGCGCTACGGCTCACAACCTTGGGCTACTTTAGAGAGGGTAGTTTTGGACACTGTACAATACTAGCCGAGTTACTCCCGGGTGTACAGGTGCAAACTGATGAAATACACCCTTTGGTCGACTTCGACACTCCGTACGAAGTGTCATACCCGGAAAGATATGAATGGCAAAGGGATAAAGTAATTAAGCACTGCGAAATAGCGGTCTACACGGACGGCTCAAAAACAGCGGAAGGTACGGTTGCTGGAATCTATTGCCTAGATCCAGATCTAAAAGTGTCTATACGACTACCGGATACAAGCAGTGTCTTCCAATCAGAAGTTCTGGCTGTTCTGAAAGTGGCAGAGCTAATGCGGATGAGATCTATATCTGGAGAGAATATAGCCATCTACATCGATAGCCAGGCTGCACTCAAGGCACTGGAATCTACTAACATCAATTCTGAATTAGTCAGGACCTGTCGCACAATGCTTAAGGCATTATGCAGTCAGAACCGAGTGAGACTGTGCTGGGTACCAGGACACTGCGGTATAGCTGGAAATGAGCAAGCGGATGAGCTTGCGAGGATAGGCGGGGAATTGCAAGACGGAGGAGATGTGGATATTAAACCACCTCCTTGTATCATAAAAAGCGATATTAGGAATAAAATAAATAAGGAAGCCGACCGGAGGTGGAAGGTACTCACTGGTCACGCAGTATCTAAGGCACTTTGGCCGCAATACGACCGTAAAAGATCTAGGGAAATCCTCAAACTAGGCAGGGAACAGCTTAGGACACTGATCGGCATATTATCAGGGCACTGTCTTCTTAGAAAACATGCCAAAAGACTAGGGCTAGCAGACTCGGACACTTGCAGATTCTGCAATGACCTGCAAGCCGAAGAGGACATAACACATATACTGTGCGAATGTGAGGCAATATGTCGCAGTAGAAGACAATTTTTGGGCAGGTACTTCTTCCAACATTTAGGGGAGATAGACAATACCAACTTCAAGGGACTACTTGGTTTTTGCAGGGAAATTGGGGCTTTCTCAAGGGCAAGTGTTTAGGTGTTTTTCCATTGTAGGTCACTGCAATTGGCTCCCCCTAGGGATCGCGATGGGCCCTTATGGTGCCTAGTGTTGTATGAGACATCTCATACCCCTTTTTAACCTAACCTAACCTAACCTAAGGACTAAGTTGGAGGTGGGGAAGGGGTAAAAGGGTGGTAGGGACTAACTCTGGAACTATTTGGCCGATTTTAAAAATTATTTCAATATTGTACTGGCTACACCCTCCCGATCAGTATACGTTACTTAGAGTGATGATGGGGGAAGGGGAAACGGTGGTATATTGGCTATCTTCAGAACCACTCAGTCATTGCCGGAGTTGACCTCCGACAGCCATGTTGCATATTTTCGTGTGAACTGCAGTCATGTATAGCAACATGTATAATAACATGTATAGTTTACAAAAAGACAATGCGATAAGATATTTTTAAGCTTAAAAAAGTCGAAAAAATATAAACAAACGTATCTACATAACATAATGTATAATGATAACTCAAATAAATATTAACTTTATTTAAAAGAAAATAAACTGGAAGGCGGAGCCGCGGGCATGGCTAGTTAGCAATAAATTAAAGAAGTGTAAACAGTTAAAAAGGAGTTTTAAACGATTTAAACATATTTTATGGACCAGGGGTTATTTTATTTGTTATAAACAATTAGACTGAAAAGGCGTTTACATCAAGTAAAATAGTTTTTCATTAATAAAGGAAATAAATTACCTGTACAAAAATACACGTACCTACCGCTACCGATGACAGATTCCTATGTATCTGATATGTTTCTTTCCCTCGCCACCAGATGTCGCAGGCCAACTTGTACATTCGTCAATTCAGTGAAAAAATAAAGAACACGTTTTTTTATGAAGTGAAAAGTGCAAGTAGCACAAAAGTTTTTAAGTTTTTGATAGATGGCGCTGAGCCCCAAATCTCAAAATTACACTCCATATTATGTACAAATCTTTATATGTATTTATCTCAGCTTAGGCATTTGGTATTCGGCGCGGAGCGGCAAAAAGTACGAATACGTACGAAAATCGTATAAATGGTTTTTGAATTGTGGAGGAACAAAGAAACATACAGACGTTCTATATAGTAATTTAGGAAATAAGAAAGCTGACTAAGAACTTAGATCTTAGAATACTTAATGAAATATTGGATTTCTCAAATATTTTTGTTTGTTTTGTTTTTGGATTAACTATATGAATGAATTTAGAAAAAAATACATTTTGGTCAAAATCGCCCCTAAAAAGTAGACTTCTCGGAGTTGCAAACATATAGTTTCAAAACACCACCACGAAAACTAGAGCGAGAAGAAACTCTTTTCCTAGCTTGTACTCTACTTCCTCAAAGCCATGCCAGACCTGACATAAAAAAGACTTCTGATCTGCTTTTTAAATTAACAAACATGTCTTCTAATGGGGAATTCTATAAACTAAACTTAATAGGTGACATTATCAAATTCTTCTACACACATTTTGATTTTTGCGGTTTAAAATTTCGAGCATAGCCATAGTTACTTTTAGTAGGAACGCCGATCCCGCATTTTTGAAGCGGGACAAACCTTATCAGGTATCGATTGTGGCCAGCTGTAGATGCAAATGGATAGAGTGAGTTAGATATTAGTTATAGTGTACTGTCGATTTAATATATTTTTTTAATATTTTTTTTTTAGGATGGGCAGTAATAATGCTATAGCTCATCCATATACTGAACAAGCATCAGACATAGTTTTATTTTAAAGCTATACTCTCGTCGCTATAGCCGACCTTTGTTTTTCGCGCAAACAATTTGGATGTTAATCATACAAAGCGTCAATTTCATAACCAAACAAATTCGGGTGGTCCAACGCCGCGCCGTCCGCGGCGTAATGAATAATGTTTACAACAATTGAACTTGCAAAACGTAATAACGTATCCCTCGATTTCAATGCGAAATTTTGCAATTAGTTGTCGAGTCTCCCACGAAGAAGCTGAACAAAATCTCAATCAACTAAAGTATCTTCGGGCCATCCGCTAATTTTAATCCGCGATGCATAATTAATCCGTTTACTGTGTTGCACGTGAAAATTTAGCACATTCAAAGATTTGAGCTAACGATCACCGAATATGGGTCTCCTTCAATAGCTATCGCTGCTGGCATTCTCTGTGCGGACGAAAGAAAGCGAAAGACCAAAAAAAATCACAAATCAATAAACGTAAGTGCGCAGCAGACCTTTATTATATAATTTTCGCTAAATACAGTTAAGGTGGAACTTATTGGGTACTTCTCACTTTTGTTCCATTGTTCCATTTCTCGTTCAAAAGTCAAACAAAGCTTTCAAAGACCACTGTTGGTACTTGATTGCGCGCCTCGAATTCGCTACTTTGCATCGAATTCGTTACGGCTTGGATTGAGGTATGTGATTAAGTATTTGATTTGAGTGAGTGAAATAGGTTTTTTAGTTGTATCATTCCCCATAACTCTGGAGACATAAATTATGGCTCAAATGACCCTACATAAGCGTAATGATTAAACATTGTGGTTAGACAATTGGCAGGTGGAAGACATTAGCTACTTGTGAAATATCGCAGAAGCTTTGGTCAGAATTTGATAAAAGGCTTATCAGTCAGAGGCCATATAGGGATTATAATAAGAGTCACGCTAACTAGCGCCCTCCACTAATACACTTGCCGTACAAATAATTGGTCCGGCCCTGGCTTTAATACCAACTATGCAGTATAAGTATGTAGAATTATCTTCATCAAGTCTGTTTAGCTGATGGATTACCTTCACCTGATGAAATGAATCTAACACTTCATTATTATCGGTGCGAATTCAATTTCGCAATAATGCCATTTGACACTGTCAGTTGAGTATGTTGGCCAGTTTGGGATTTTTTTTCGCACAGCTATCTAATCTTTTATCTTGATTTGGTTGATAGGAAGTTGTATTTCCTTGTGATTTCGATTAGAAAAGCAACATTGTGAAAACCTAGAGAAAGTGCTTAGGGTAAAGCCCAAATTGTGTATTTTCTGGAGGATTTAGCATTCTGTAAGGAGTTTGTCGGAAATGCCTTTTAAAAGGGAATCATACAATAGATGGGATTTGTGAATACTGGCCCTACATATATGAGTTACTCTTATATGGGGTCATGTCAAGTTTTGGCATCCCTGCCCGACTCAGTTTGTGCAGAAAGCTCGCTGTTTCTATTAGGTCGGAAGGAATCGCATTAGCATCTCATATAGAAACAGTCTTTGGTATCAACGTCAGGGGGGCGCCCTTAATGTGAATTGTCATAAAGCGTTCGCTAACATTTCGATAGCTCATGACTTCTCGCGTATGATAAATCCACGAAATCAGCGCTGCACTTGCAGTCACTATATGATGTCATAGTTTTTCAATTGCTTTTTATTTTGGCCCATCCCATTCTACTTAATGGATGGCAGTTATGTCTGATTTATAGAAGTCGAAAGCATCCACTAATTATTCGGCTGATGCACACGGTCTGTTCAGGATCCCAACATTTAACGTGCAGATCCGTATCGTTGCCATTTTTCCGTTTTAAAACGCCGTCAACCTGAAAAACCAGGCACTTGCTAATCCTATGACAGCAGGTCGGATATTCCAGCGCAGTGGCTCAGTGGTTAGTGTGCTGGACTATGTGCGAGAGGTTTGATCCCCCAAAAAAATACAAATTGCATCTCAAGGTTTTTTCCACTGCACCAACTCTCGTGAACACCTGACAAACTCATAATTCACGAAAAGGTAATTTTGATAGAAAATACAGATTTTTAATTAGAAAGCTTACATTTTTTATTGATTCATAGAGTAGGTATAAGATTGGGGTTATGTATGGAATAGCACACCAGATAAATGGCTGCCACGGCTTTGCTGGCGAGTACGTACTCTTTTATTTAAATTTTCTATGACTGTTTCGCATAAATGTGGCTGAATTTCATTAATACACCTTCCAATTTGCTCTTTGAAGGCGTTGGTGGTCGTGGGCTTCTTTTCAAAAACTCCAAACAAAAAAGTTCAATGGCGTTAATTCGCAAGATCTAGCCAATTCTGATCGCAAAAACGGCCGATTACACGATTAGGAAATGACTCATATGACTATGAATTCTTTCTCTGGCTGTATGGGATGTGGCACCGTCTTGTTGAACCCACATGTTGGTCACCTCCATATCTTGCAATTCAGGCACTAAAAACTGGGTTATCATGTCACGATAACGAAAACCATTAATTGTTAATGCCTGGACCAGCACCATTTTCGAAGAAGAATGGTACGATAAAGCCTTCAGCCCGAAATCTGCACTAAACAATCACGCGTTGCGGATGCATTTGTTTCTCAACAATTACTCATGGGTTTTCTGTACCCCAAATGCGACAATTCTGACGACTAACGAAGCCATAAAGATGAAATTAAGCTTCATCACTAAAGGTGATTTTGTTCGAACAAACCTTCATTATTTTTTAAATATTGCTCAACAATGAAAATGTGTATAGCGTATAGCGCTCCACTTTTACTAACCCTGAACTGTCAGCTGTCACATTGTTATCTTTTTTCCCGTTGGCATCACTGTACCTAATATTAAATGGCACAAAATTCAAATTTTACGTGAATTATGGGACACCCTTTATTTAAACACCTTATGAAATCTTACACACACCGTGTCTAAAGACCAACAACCAATGCTTGTATTTACACTACACCTTGATGAAAGTTAGTACACATTTTATGTGTGTATATTTGCAATTCGATTCTGACGATTCATTTTCGAGTACATACGTGATCAGACTTTTGACTGAAGCAGTTGAACCTTTTGCGCTCCCAAGTCCAATCGCATCGTTTAGAGAGAAAAATAAGTTTTGTGTTTACGGTTTCTGAAGTCGTTTGTAATCTATTTAGCGTTTTCAATATAAATAAAAAATATTATAAATATTTTAAATAAATATCTGAAATTTTTTTTGGATAGTTTTATTTCGTTTAGACAGGTTTACTGCAGCGGAGGGTATCAAAACATCGTCCAGGCCGATGATAACACTTTTACTTTGTTTTGAATAAACTTTCTGATCGATGTACAATTTGGATTAATTGTACACAATAAATATTAAATCAATTTTGTTGGAGTTTACACATCATGTGTCGAATTTTGCTACAAATTTCAACATAAAAGGTTTGAATTTACATTTAATGTTGATTTATAAACATTTCTTTCTGAAATTGTGTTGGATTTTAAACATTAATTATGGAGATGTACCTACATTTAACTTGAACATCTTAAGTGTGGAAATACGCATTTATATTTTAAAGCTATGTTTGAATTTATTTATTTAAAATTGATACGTGCGTAAAAATACTGCAATTATGGTAGGTAACTAGCTTGCTCTCGTAATTATAGTAAAACTAGCGTGCCCGGCGAACTTAGTCTCGCCCCAATTTAACTCCATCAGAAAAACTCCAGAGTGATAATAAAACACAGATATGTAAAGTGTTTTCCAATGAGAGGTGTTATTGTGAATGGCCCGCTATTTCGGTAGCTGTCACTTTTGAAGCTTTTATTCTTTGACATTTGACAAGTAGAAACTACGCCATTACTATGGAACGATACACGCTTCAACAACGCATTGAAATTATTAAAATTCACTACAAAAATGGTAAAAATCTTGCAGTCACAGTTCGCAAAACTAAAGCATTTTTTGGTCGTCGTGAAGCACCCTGTCGGACCGCAATACAGAAATTGGTGGAAAAATTCGAGCTGTTGGGACAAGTTAGTGACCCGTGCACGTCACTTAAGAACAACTGAGAATATTGCTGCTGTAGCCCTAAGTGTTGAACAAAACCCAGGTTTGTCCATTCCTCGTCGTTCTTTGGAATTGGACATTCCACAAACGTCATTACACCGTATTCTACATAAAGACTTGGGTCTTTAGGCTTATAAAGTTCAGTTAACACAAGAACTCTAGCCGGCCGATCATCAACAACGTCGTGCCGATTCAAAACCTCAAAGATAAAATTCGTGAGGCTATCGAGGACATAGGGCAGCCACTTTGCGATTTGGTTATGGAAAATTTCACGAAAAGGATATGGTCCTGTAAGCGTGCTCGTGGTGGCCATTTGGCTGATGTTGTTTTTCATTATTAACGGCATACCTTCCTCTTTATTATGAAATAAACATCCGATCATTTATCTCAAAAAATGGCATTTTTCTTTGAATACCAAAATAACACCTCTTATTGGAAAACCTTTAGTTCAATATTTCAAAGTGATTTATTTGAATGGAATCGAAATCAGTAGAGAGCGATGTGATAAATAATGTTTTTCGATTTGTTTTCCGGTGCAAAAACGAAAAACGAAGACGGTTTGCCAACACCCGAATGGACAACTACAGCTGACCGTGCGAAAAACAGGAATATTCAAGATTAATCCCACAGACTTCCAACGATTGGCCTTGGGATTTATTGATTGACATCGCAAAAGGCAATCGAACGGGGACCTGAATCCGCTTAAAATGGAAAGGAAGATCAGCTGGAATAATCGGAATTCGTGGGATAAGGACTTCCTCTCCTTTGAATTTACCCTTGATGATCGTCGCTTGAATCACATTGCTCATCAGTTTCTTGACGGACAACCGCGTACCGTTGCACAATTTCGGATGATTCTGATTCCGCAACACGATTATGATCGATTCCACCTTCAGCTGTAAATTATGCGGTGGAGTTCCTGCCACATCAAGGGAGTTCAAAAATTCCGTCGGATAGTTGGTCGCTTCATCCTCGTCGGTCACGCTCTCAACGTATTTATAGTTCTTACGAATGCAGTTCTCCAGCGATTTGACTTTGAATAATAAAATTCCTTATTCTTCGCTGCTAGTATAGCCCGTTTACCTACTACCTACCTAATCCAATCGAGATTTTTATAATTTTGCGCAATGCGGTGCGGGGGAACACTTTGGTGATGAGTTCTTTCTTCGGCGATGTGAACTCGCAAAAATTTGCCAGGAACGATAATAATTGATGAATTACTATACCTACATTTCAGCCATCATTTTTATATACATAAAGGGTCCGCCATCTAACGTTTTTTTTTTTTTCAACTAGTGCTTATTTCGCGAATGGTAACACTTAGCTCATGTCTGATTTGACAGATAATTAGTTTTATCCTTCCGCTGAACGAATATGGTTGTGTATACCATTGAACAACGCTGGGAAATATTGCGACATTACTTTGAAAATCATGGTAATGTTGCAGAATGTGTGCGAATATTGCGTACGGATTTTGGAAGAAGAGAAGCACCGTCAGCTCCGTATGCTCGTTATCTTGTGAAAAAAGTGAAAGAAACTTGCATCCTCATCGATAAACCAAAGCGCGAAAAGCCAAAAATAGTGCGTACAGCGGAGAAAATTGCTGCTGTGGCAGAAAGGGCCATTTTTCTTCGAAAATGAGCAAGGAGTGGCCGTTAAAGTCAATGGCAATCGTTATCGGGCCATGTTGAACGAATTTTTGTTCACAAAAATTGAAGAGGAGGATATTGGCAACATTTGGTTTCAACAGGATGGCGCTACGTGCCACACAGCCGAAGCTACACTCGATGTTTTGCGCCCTGTTTTTGAAGATCGCATTATCAGCCACAGAGCTGATGTCGTTTGGCCACCGCGGAGCTGCGATTTGACACCGTTGAATTATTATTTGTGGGGTGCCGTAAAAGATAAGTGTTACGCCGACAATTGACGCTTTAAAAGACAATATTCGTGAAGCCATTGGTGAAATACAGCTGCACACAATCGATAATGTGCTTAAAAATTGGACCGATCGTGTAGGCTACTGCCTGGCCAGCCGAGGCAGCCATTTGAATGAAATTATTTTCCATTATTAACCGGAAGGATTGTACTTTCAAATAAAAAAAGAAATTTGAGAAAATATTCAGTAGTTTTTTTTATAGCATTTTCAAAAAAAAGTTATTTGGCGGACCCTTTATATCTATTAATTCCTATGACTGGGAGTTTTTTGGGCAAATCAATACTCAAGTGTACACGTTCTGTAAAAAGGTTTTTTGTTAAGGATTTGTTGATAAAAACCCACCTAAGAATGAAGAATATCCGTCCAAAAGCAAAGTCACTTAGGGAGGGCCATTTGCTGATACGACTGCATAACGATTTAGAATCTACTTAAAAACGTATGGGCTACTTTATGTAGAGCATATACCTACTCTCACATAAGAATTTATGTGGAACTTAAATCGTATCAGCAAACCGCCCTTAGACCAGTTAACCAAATATTATTTAGAACTTGTCAATAGTCGGAAGATTCTTTTAGCTTTTACATGCGGAAACGCCCGAACAATATTGCCACATTATGAACTATTGACAATTGATAACAAATATACCTCGCCATCAATCGTAACCTATTCGCCGTAGAATCGTAAAAAAACCGTCACCGTTAAACAGCAATTGACTTTGACTTGATTATTCTTCGCATTGGTATATTATTTTTCATATCCAAGATACCTAAGTTTACAGACGAACGAAAAACACAAGAACGAACACAAAAAAAAAAAAAAAAAACCAACAAAAGTATCGATAAGATAAAGTATTGCTATTGCTCTTATCTGCCAACAGCACTTGTGCTTGCTTCTCGAAAAAAAAAGCTCTAGATTTTCGTTAGTTCAGTGCGTTATTGACACTCATTTAGTCGTCAAATTTCCAAGACCTCGGCGGTTCCGCAGTTGTTTTTATCGTTCTTTCGTTAACCGAAAAAGTAATAACTATTTAGCAGCAACAACAAAACGCCCGACCATCCAGAGAGGAAATGCAAAACGTGATATTCTAATTACGCCCAGGTACATAATAATTTGTCCAGAAGCTGGTGATTGCATGGCCGCATTAGCCACTTCACCTCTCTGCCTATCTCATTGCAACAATAAGTACTGTGTAGTTGTTTCTCTAAAAGCATTTTAAACGTAGCTCGTATGTGCGCGATCGGCGGCGATAGGCCCGGGTGATAGTGATAGATACATCGTACGTGTATGAGACGGTACTTAAATGTTTGCCTGCATGTTTGACTTTTCGTGTGTTTTTTCTGTTCAACTAAAACCGAGAGGAAAACAATTGTTTTTTGTACACATTCTGGATTCGGTTGAATGTACACGAGTTGTACAAAATGAATGGAATTGCTTGTATCCATCTGTGAGCCGAGAGACGGTTGGTCGGTTGTGTATTATAAATATAGTACACCGGCGCGGTCGGACCGTCGCGTCGGTAGTAGTTCAATGTCTTCCGTTGTTTTTGTAATTCAATTTGAATTTGTTTTCATTTCTCCTCCCCTGGAGGAGTTTACTACTCGATTTCCATTTTCAGCAGGCACATTATAGGCAGTAGCACTGTTATCCTCATCCAAATTGGTCATCAAACTCTGCAGTCATATTCGTATATATCGTATTCCAAGCACACTCTGGCAATAGAACGCGTATCTAGGTGCAATTCATTCTAATTCACGTGGTCTCTACGCATAGTCGTCGTGGCGATCATTTACTCAGTTGTTCGTTGGTCATTCTGAAATTTCCCCTAAAAAAAACACACAAAACGAGGAATACTCAATGTACAAGGGAAACAGAACTGGACACACCAGTGAAGACTGGTTGCACAGTTGGTTCACAACTATTCAACTATCCGGAAGGTGTAGTCATCAGAGAACAAGTATCTATTACCATCTACTAGTATCTATAGAGTGATCTTGCATAGCTGGTTTCAAGTTCGAATCGTTTTGTGACAAACAAAATGACATGCCAACATACTGTGAGTTTTTGATAAGCAGCACTACAGCGGTGAGTCGTTCAATTGTGCGATCAAGTGAGATATTTGTTTTTTTTGTTTTATCTGATATTGCACACGATCGTCGTGTGACGTCAGGGAGTGTGTGTATGTGTATTGTTCGCCAGAATATAATGAAAGAAAGTGCACTATACTCTCGAATAAATTGAATTTATTTCAAATTGAAACTGAAATCTAGATCAGCAGAGATGATGGTGGCGGTGGTAGACGGTAGAGCGGTCTCGATCGTCCCATTTCGTACGTGACTCATTGTAATTGTTTGCCGAAGTGCGGCTATGAAATTGAATCAATTTTTTTCCTCTATACCGAATAGTGATGTGTGGCACACAGTGCACTCTAGATACAAAAATTTGTTCAAGTCAAGAATTTTATTCCATTTGTTGGGTAAAGAAAATATTTTTATCAATACAATCTTTGATTTGTTCTAAGCTGACAAAACGTTTTCGTAATTATGTGACAGCTAAAACTGATTGCAATAATAGGTATATCTTACAAGTGGGAATAAAATTTGAGTGATACTTCACAAACCCGATGAACAGTGACAGTGATAAAGAGTGTGACTAAAAAATAATCTGTTGCTTGCACACGTTTATGATGAAGTAATTACGGATATTTACTAATTTTTGAAACAGATTGTAAAGTAAAAATTGGATATTATCTAGTGTTGCATTTAATTAATTGATGACTTTCCACTAAAGTGACGTTTAACTTTGTTATGTAAACAAATCAAGTTTCAGGTTTGTACTGTCGCCGGTGAGTTTGATTGCAAAAGTTGGAGTTAAAAGGAAGTCTTTATTTTTTTAAAATGATCCTTGGTTTACAAATGGTTACTATACTTATTATTTAGAATTTTTTATTGTTACATAAAATCATTTTGTCTGCAAATAAAAATCTACTGCAAAGCCCTCTCAACAGCTGACACTATCTCTAGCAGGAGTGTATCTACATATTTAAATAATTAATTAAAACTTTCGATTTGTTAAAGTATGCACTTGTCCAAATGTTTTCAGCTTCAGTAAATATTTTACTCAAGTCTATACCGACCTACTATTAAAGGGATAGAGTAACTCGGTCAAAATAGGTACCTAGATAGGTATATTCAGATTGTAAAAGTTGATAATAGTTTTTCTATACCTATAACCAGGGAACGGATTTTGTTGACCTTGCCTTTTTTTGCCTTTTTATACTCACATTGTCTTTTTTGTCTTTTTTCCTAATATTGTTTTTTTCTGCCTTTTTTGGTTAAAGTTGAAATTTATGCCCTTCCATTCCTTACAATAAAAGCTAGGTCTAGGGTTCCTATATACGAATCTGCTGCTATTTATTTATCTTTTTTTTTTTGTGTCCTGTGTGCAATTGATTTTAGATATGTACTTTCAATATTTTAAGGGGAATCGATGAGAAATTGCAAACAGCAAAAGAACCAGCTGCTGAAGTTGTTCTTTTCTTTAAATGAAAGACTCAAGACCATCAAAGAAATAAATAATGTAGTAAATGGCGCTGAAAAGTTCAAATTGCCTCCAAATATTGCAATCGATGACAATACGTCTTTTAAATGGTCTCTATTTGTCTTTGCCCATGTCCTTTCTTCGACTCTTTCAAAGCTTTTCTGAGGAACAATCGCAGGCGTTTGTTGCCAGCAAATTCTAAAATGCTTATATGGTTGTATAGTGTCATTATAAGTCTTAAAACCTTTTTTTTTTTAAATAAAAGGTATTTTTGCCTTTTTTGCAGTTTAGTTTTGCCGATTTTTGATTTTTTAGGTCAACAAAATCCGTTCCCTGCTTATAACCATCAGGTGTTCCGCAAGGAATTCACTTCTGCCTGCTCATATTTTTGCCTTTTTATCTATGACCGGTGATCAAACATTCAAAATGTCTTCCATTCTCATACGGCCTCAAGACTTATCAAGCTATCAAATCTATTAATCACTGGGAATTGTTATGAAGAGATATTGCAGCGAATCATGCTTGATGTACCATAGTGACCAATTTGGCATTTTTCCTGCCAGATCTAGCAGGAACAAATATTTTTTAGCCGGAAAAAAAAAAATAAAAATCTGCCGGCATAATTTCTAGCAGATTTTTCTGATCTGGCAGGAAATCTAGCTGAATTCTTAATAATTTTTTTTTATATTCGTATGCAATCAATAACGCTTTCCCATCGAACAAACTCAAACTAAATTATTTTTAAAATAGAGCTGAACTCATCCATTAAGCAAACGAAGCTGGAAAGAACTAAATGAACAATACGTTTGTTTAACGTGGACCCACTGGGATAGCCCTATAGCGTTCGATATAGTACTGAGTTCGCACTGACAATAAAGACCTGTGTTCGAGGTGAGCGCTGGAGCGCCATAGTTGAGCACTGTGTATTCAGACGGGGGACGGGGTATTCAGATTTTTCTGTCAATCGTAGCTGTTGGTTGGGTGAAATCATATTTTTGTGAATAAATAATTTACTTGTGCTGCACTAATAAATGTTAAAAGAAATTCGTTTTTCAACATTAAAATCATTAACCAAACATATTTTAAAACCTCTATTTTACAAAATTTGTTCAGGTCTCAGTGTTATATTTCGCGTTCGACATGAAACTAAATTTCTGGGGTTTCCTTGGGTTTTTTGGCAGCCACGAAAATCCACTGACACTTCTCATGCTCACTGAGTGCGCCCTAGGGCTAACCACGGCGAACGAACCTAATAACAAAAATCCTTTCCCACCCTTTTCTGTCATATTCAAATCCAAGTCGTCTGTATCGTGATTCTGAATAACTCAATTTGAATACCTACCGAAACGGTAATTTTCCATAATTAACAGAAAAAGGTTTTAGAAATTAGAGCGACGCGACGAGACGACTTTTTCACCTGTGTACCTAACCACCAAAATAACCTCCGTCGCAATATTTCAAAAAAATATCATTCCGAAAGTCGTTTTAATTGTTATTGTTTTTCCGCAAAAAATTAGCTTTTAAATTTGACAATTCATTTTGACAATACATAAAAAATGTAAGGGGTGGGATTTAAATTTCATCAGAATCACTATTTTTAGAAGCCATTTTATTCATTCATTCATTTTCAATGGCCCGCTTATGCATTAAGTGGGTCGCGGGTGTAGGTGGACCATTCTGGTATTTTTAATGCCATGTTTACGGTTTTACAGTTCACTTATTTCGGCAGCTTCTATCCACGAACTTCTTTCGGTCTTTACCCATACTTCACACCATCATAACCATAGGTAAGAGTTGAAACAAACACCAAATTAAAGACTCATAGCTTAGCTTTGACACCAAGTTCAGTCCTCCTAATAACAGAATGGGGGGAGCTGCTTCAAAATTGACCCAGCCTGACCAATCCTACAGGAAAACTCAGCATTGGTCCTACCATCACTCGTGAATAAAACCCCGAGATACTTAAACTTCTCCTCATGTTTTAATGGGACTACACTATCATGCAGAGTGCACTGAACAAGCGTTCTGGAGACGACCATCACTTTAGATTTTGTTCACGTTTACCTTCATTTCAGCTCCAACACAAACGGCTACAAACCGTTGAACCGTGATCGAGTTGACCAAATCATCAGCGAAGAGCAAATGACTTATCCTCAGATCTCCCAATTGGAAACGTTTTTCGCCAAAACGGAGACAAAACGCACCCCTGACGTCCTGACGAAGTCCAATGCCCACAGCGAAAGGTTGATTTAACGCCGTTTACCCCAACATACGGGTAATTTGTGCAAAGAGATTGAATGGCTCTCAAAAGAGGACCGTCAATTTCATTAAATTTGTTCCAATCTTAAAAAATGTATCAGTCTCGCCTGTTGGTTTTATTTCCCTTTTTCTACGCTTCTATTATTTTCCCTTACCCCTGAAATGCTCTCGAGCATTTTAAAACCCATCTTGAGGCAAAGTGTTTGACTTTTTAATTAATTAATATGTGGATATTAAATGTTACGGACTACTACTACTGTATTTAAGATAACGCAATGAATGTTATTGTTTATTTTGCAGATACCTGAAACTTTTTGATAAGGAATTCTCTTCAAATGAATAACTACTTTTGATTACGTCTAAGTGAAGGAATTTAATATAGAAAATGTCAACTGCAAGCGGCACCGACTTGGAAGCCCAAGTCAATGTTGAAGATCTTCCAATGGAATTTAAGGTAAGTAACGATTATTCATTATCATTCAGCAAGCAGTTGTCCTAAGGCTTTCGTAGCTACATTCTAAGAAGTTCGGATTCAGACGATTAACAGGGCTAAAGTTGTAAGGGGATGATATTACATGGGATGAATAGAGCAATAGAGGGTTCAAATACTCGATCAGGGAATATAAAATGAAGTCTCAAAAACTATTCTCTGATTCGATAAGCAGATATTAGATTTCCAAGTACGATGGCTAACTAAGTTTCGGAGAAAAATCTGCCGGATTGTGGGCAAAAAATAGTGCGAAAGTCTTAGAATCACTAGTCGAAGCTTATTTTCCAGAAAGCAGCACATCAACGGTTTCGTCACAGCGATGGGTTCAGAGTGCCTGGCACTGCCATCCTGACAGCTATTCTACAAAAGCCTTCAGTTAATGCTTGTCTAATGTTAGTCTTTATATCTGTGGGTAATAAAGAAAAGTGCGGATGGTATTCATACCCAAAGCAGGGAAAACCAGGCCATACTTCAGCGAAAGGCTACATACCCATTAGCTTCTCCTTAAGGAACTTGCAAGTAATTTTTACTTTCACACAAAAAGCAAGCGTTGCAACTTGCAAGGTGAAATTCGTGAAAGGCTCTGCGGGATTCACTACAAGAAATTTGCATTGGCTGCCATTTTGGACATTAATGGTTTTTTTTATAGATTCGGGGAGAGGCAACAAAATGTGCTTTCTAGGGGATTACTTTTGCGGATAGTATTACAAATAGACTTTGCAAGATGCTATTAGTTCAAAGTTCATGGTAGTCCGATAAAAAAGGAATTTGAACTTCAAGCTGCTAATACAGCATTTCCTACACCCACGGCTGCACCGAGGTGCTATTGCATCTTTTACCACTGAAAATGGAAATAAAATTACAAGTAGGTTGGGTTGGGCTCTTTAAAACCAGCTATCTAGAACAAAGCTCTTATGAGTCTTAAGGAATCATTCCCAACATCCCTGTCAAAGCGGATTAATGTCTTGTTACCAGTTACACTCTATTACCATACGAAGTAAAATTAAATTTCAATATATGTCTTTAGCTATATACTCGAGGTTTCTATAGACCTACTCTGCAAATGGCCCTGAGACTTCCATCAGGGCGTTAGGCAATATGCTTTAAGATACCTGCCTTTAACCTGGCTTTAATGCTTGTCAAAAAAACGAACCCTGGAAAGGAAATAACACCCAAAACGACGAAAAATTTTGCAACAACAAATTGCACGAGTTTTTTTTTTTTTTGGGCGTTATTTCCAAATCTATTTGGGCGCTATTTCCTTGGGTGTTATTGCCTAACGCCTTCCATCAGACACATGCAATATGTTCTATGCGGAGGTTCTGATTGAACTCAAAGCTGCAGAACTACTTACGTCACCAAATCTGAACTAGAGTTACAGCATAATGCTCAGGCCATTATTTTGGTTTCTTGTGCGCTGTGATATTGAATATAAGTCCCAAAGTGCTGGCTAAGAAAGGAGCACACTCTCCGCTAAATAAAAATACCATCAACAGCCGTGGCTAAAATAGTAGGTCTTAAAGACCCATTAATATGGCCGACCTAAGGTAGTCAATTTTAGAAGACTACATGGTTTCAAAGGCCTTGTGGCCTGAATTACATTCGAAAAAATCAAAAATATTATTTAAATGAATTATTTATAGATATAAAGGGTGGGCCAAATACAAATATCTTTTTAAAAATACAATAAAATGAACAAAATAAAATTTCTTCCATGTAGTATGGCTGTATTAGTAAGAGCAAATATTCCCATTAATTATGGAACACAACGTCTTTCAAGTGGCTGCCTCGGCTGGTTTCGTAGTATCGCATTCTGTAACTCCAATTTTCCAAGACATTGCTGATAGTTTCGGGCTGTAGCTTACGGATTGCTTGGATGATGCTGGCCTCGAGTGCTTGAATCGTTTTCGGATTTTTGGCTCGGTCCTTCACGGTTCTCCACAAAAAAAAAATGCCAAAGGGGTCAAATCGGCGCTCCGAGGCGGCCCATTGGCATCGCTAAGACGGCTCATAACGCGATTTGGGTATTTGGTGCTCAAAACATCGATTGTGGCATGGGCTGTTTGGCATGGCGCGCCATCCTGCCTGATCCAGAGGTCATCCAAATCAATGTCTTCAATTTTAGTAAAAAAAAAAAGGCGGTTAACATGGCTCTGTAGGTAACGCCCACCGTGTTGACCGAAACGTTGTTTCCACTCCCATCCTCATTTTCGAAGAAAAATGGTCCAATGATGCCACCACTCCACAATATTTCGGCTATAGCAGCCAAATTCTCGTCTGTACGACGAATGAGTGTTGTCCACTAGCATACCTGTCTCACGAACTTTTTGCACAAACGTAGGTACGCACAGCGTACGGGTGGATACTTCATTTCGGACAAAACTTCTTTTCAAAAAACGCACTAATTGGAAATAAGTTTGCAATATGTCCCAACGTTGTTCAAGCTTAAAGTGACTCATTTTGTTCCTTGGAGGTATGGTACTGAGTTTGTGGCAAGATTTCGAGCGGGATGTAAAAAGAAACCACTAGATGGCCCACCCGCATATAGTCGATGATTTACATGGTTCACAATAACAGTACCAGATCCAACTGTTGTTGATAGCCAAGTAAATCAATGATCTACTAGATCCTGGGTTCCGAACCTGTGGGTAATTACCCCCGCGGGGGTAAAACAGCTATTATGCGGGGGTAATAATGGCAGGTAGTAGATAATACATTTTATAACCATTATAATTAAATCAAAATTTTGAACTCATCGAAATCAAACTATATCTCGTTTCTTGTCCATAATTTTTAAACCCTTTGAATTGGTGCAAGATTTTCTTTAAAAATCTCCGTTCTCAATATATTTGCGTCTCAAAAGTTCCCAATTATTTTTGAATAGACGGACCGTACTTTTTTAATATAAATATTTCCTGAGATTAGCGGAGTCAAAAACAAAAGTAAACTATGTATTCGCGTCTCTGGGGTATGTAAATGAGCGCGGCAGGAATCCGATAGGTGGTTTCTATTTTTCTTTCTATTCGAGAAATTGTTCTATCTAGCGAAGCAGCAATGCCGCTCTTCCGGGCTAATAGCAGAAGTGGCTGAAAGATGTGAGGGCGGGAGCCGGTAGGCCGAGCAGCGGAGCAGCGGCGAATTTTGTTCATTTTTTCAGTAAAAAAAAGTTCGTAATTTTTTCAAAATATGGCTTTAATAATCTGTATCTCGCATTTAATACGTGCTATCGGACGTAAACAAATTTGCTTTGGAAAGATTAGATTTCTTACAAAAAAAAAATTCTCTGATAGTTTTCTTTTTCGTTGACCCTTTGAGCGCGCGTTAAACATGGATAGGCATTAGCAAAGAGAAAATACATCATATTTAACAGTTTTTCTTCGATGAAGGCAACAACGCAAGTTAGGCGGCTAAAAATGTGAATACGGTTTATAATGGTCCTTGATTTCGTTCGAGGAATTTCCATGTCAAAGATGCATCGCGCTCTGGAAGGCCAATTGTCGAAAATTTCGATAAAATCGTCGAGTCTGACCGTCATTTAAGCACTGTTTCCACTGCCCAGAAGCTAAACATTCCACAAAAAAACCGTTTGGAACCATTTGAATAAGGATGGACGCTGGATACAAAAAGAAGCTAAATAAAGCCTTGAATTAATGCAAAAATAATGAATTTCTTTTTATTACACCTAATATGACGAACATCTTCAAGTTGGCGATGTAGATATCGATGTTTATACAACTGTCTGAGTAATTGGTAAATGACGAATCTGACATAACTTATAAAAATTCCTCATCCTCATCAGTCATATACTCACTGAGGCAATATTTCCCGGACATGGATAATCGTCAGTCCAAATCTTGGATATTAATACCGTTTGGTAGTAATGAATGATGCAATTTTTAAAGACGAAGATGTGTCAACCAAAGCAGAATTTCTAGGACTACGCGAGAATAACACTTTTAAAGCACATTTACAAAATTATGACCTTGGTACATTTTGTTGGCAAAAGTGGGTAGGTACCGAATATCCTACTATAACTGAAAGAGCTCCAAAAATCTTAATACCGTTGCAACCACCTTCAGATGTCAGAGTGGTTTCTCAAGTTTACTGTAACAGCTAAAATAAAGGACAGAAACCGGTTCAATGTGAAACATGACTCAAGATGAGCTTTTTAAGTGAAACTAAACCTAACGAAGAACTTGTGAAAGCCAAACAATACCAACATTCGCGCTGAATATCATTCATTCATTCTTTTTAAAGTTATTTTTAAGGTATATTTTTGTGTAATTTATTATAATATTATTGATAGAGACAATATTTTGCACTTTCATGTAGATATTGTTTTTTTATGATGCCTTACATTAGGGGGGGGGGGGTAATATATTTTGCGCTAATAGGTCAAAGGGGTAACAACATTGAAAAGGTTAGGAACCAATGTACTAGATCATGTATGAGTAGGTACAATACAAAAAAAAAAGACACCTAAAGGGTTTTCCAATAAGAGGTGTTATTTTGGTATTCAAAGAAAAAAAATGCCATTTTTTGAGATAAATGATCGGATGTTTATTTCATAATAAAGAGGAAGGCATGCCGTTAATAATGAAAAACAACATCAGCCAAATGGCCACCACGAGCAGCTTACAGGACCATATCCTTTTCATGCAATTTTCCATAACCAAATCGCAAACTGTGTTGAGACTGATCCTCACGAATTTTATCTGTGAGGTCTTGAATCGACGCTGGGCTGTTGGCGACGTTGTTGATGATCGCTCGGCTTGAGTTCTTGTGTTAACTGAACTTTATAAACCTTAAGACCTAAGTTTTTATGCAAAATACGGTGTAATGACGTTTATGTAATGCCCAATTCCAAAGAACGACGAGGAATGGACAAGCATGGGTTTTCTTCAACTCTTTGGGCTACAGCAGCAATATTCTTAGTTGTTCTTGAGCGACGTGCATGGGTCACTAACTTGTCCCAACAGCTCGAATTTTTCTACCAATTTCTATATTGCGGTCCGACAAGGTGCTTCACTACGACCAAAAATGTTTTAGTTTTGCGAACTGTGACTGCAAGATTTTTACCATTTTTGTAGTGAATTTTAATAATTTCAATACGTTGTTGAATCGTTCCATTTTTAGTAATGGCGTAGTTTCTACTTGTCAAATAATGTCAAAGAATAAAAGCTTCAAAAGTGACAGCTACCGAAATAGCGGGATATTCACAATAACACCTCTCATTGGAAAACCCTTAAATTATATTAAGAAAAGCGGATTATCTGAAAGCACGATATGAGATTACATTTAAGCAACACATGTGCAGACATTAAGGTGACCTGCATGTCATTTTGTGAATGTCAATCTATTGCTCGAAGCAGGTTACTTTACCCTACGACGATATTTCCTTGAAAAGAATTAAGGTCATTATATATAGGCTGTGTAGGCAAATAAATTTTCAGGGAAAATTAGTTTAGGTTTCTGACCCTAAAGGTTCTAAAGAAATCGCGATCACTATATGATATCTATAGTGCCTTATAATGAATTCATATACCTCCTATAACGAACCTAATCTAACTGCAAAAAATCCTAAAGCTTTTCGCAGTTCGGGCGCCTGGAAGCTCATTTATATCTTCGAAACACTCTTGTTTGTGTTTGGTGAACAGATACCTATATTGATTTCATCCGCCAGTGCGGCTATTTTTGTTTCACAATTCACTGACAATCTTAGGACCAATACGTACCTAACTTAGGTAGAAGACTAAGCAAAATGGATTAAAATGGATACCCATTACTACGCACAGCTGTAAAGTCGGTCATTTATGCTGGGTAAGGTAAAACTTCGTCGTTAAGAAGTCACCATTATTGACATTTATCACCATAAAATGACACTTTAAACCCACATAATCCACACATTGAGTGTATAAATTCATCAATTTGAATGACGGTTTAAAATCAATTATATTTTTGGGCCACTCAATTAACCATTGTAACGACAATATAAAATCCTATTTTTTTCTCAGTGTATACGAAAAAAAATTGTTTTTGCATTCTACATAAATTAATGTGTCACATATGGAACGTCACGCGTCGTTTGTCGAAATTATTATCCAGCGCTCTTGACTATGCAACGACGACAGTTCTTCTTACCACATATAGGCTTAGGCATACATGCCGTTACATCCGGTATGGATAAATTTACTCTTATACGAGTTGCGTTAGGGTATTTCCTCTTGTTCCTCTTTTTTTCGTTCTGCTTAGATTTGTGCATGAAGTGGATGGAAACAAATTACTATCTGGTGCTTGCTGATAAGTTCTATGGCGCAACTGCTGCTCTTCGCTATCCACTCCATATTGTTCAGTGAAATGAATCGGTAGTGGACAGTTAAAAAATAATACAAATTTCATGGTCATTACATGGGTAATAAAAAAATATGTACATACTCATAATGTAGCCGGAAGTGTCAAAATTGATTTGGCTAGACTCTTTTTACGAGTTGTTATCGAAATATTGATATTTTTGGTAGTATCTAACCATTTTTATTGTTTTTCGAATTTATGCGGTTGAAAGTAGTGCTCCAACGGAAGATGTAACGATGCATTATACATACCTACATTAAGTACCTAATCATTATTCATCTTACGTCAAATTCTACCAGAATTATTTTTAGGTATATGAATTTTTGTAAAGACTGAAAACATTTTTCGTCCATGCAGACATTTTTATTCACGAATCAGGTCGACTTTTTCCCAACTTATGTACATTCAGCGGTATTCATAAAAAAGCCCTATTCGCTCTTTAATCCATCTGATAGCTAGCAGACGGATAGTGGACTTGTTCGTTTGATAACTTTTATTATTTATAAATACATCTTATATACATATTAGCTTTCCACTCTTTATCATTAAACGCACGGCAGCACTGCGTCCAAACTGTACTAAACATGGTTGTAAATCTGTCATATTCCATCAGCTGACACTATCATGCTGAGAGCATAATGTTATGTGCTTGTGCTTCCGCTTGCGATTTTTAGATTCTCTCTGAAATTCTCTTTCAGCTTTTAAATTTCTCGCGTCCAATCGAACTTTTTGTTGGTATACGTGTATTTGAAATTATGTGGATAGCAGTTGGACAAGTTTAGCTCTGTGTGTGAGTAAGTTAACCACTCTCTAGTCTCTATACGCCGAATTTGGTGAGTTAAGTTATCCGCTCGTTAAACATGTCAGTGAAAGCTAAGATATGTTTATGAATAAGAATTACGAGTTATCATCAGATGTGATAAAGCTAATTCGCCGCTATTCGGTATTTATTAATACGGGGGAATGTCTATTGGATAAATAATAACCGCTGGCTAAATCAACGATATAGCCAGATTTATATATAAAGCCCCGTTTTTGGGTAGAGTTGGCAGTATAATTATGTATAAGTTTTGGGTACAGCGATAGGATATTTTATTTTTTAATTAGACAAAGGGGCGTGACACCTCCCATAAATAAAAACTAGAAAACCAACGAACAGATTGTGAAGTTCACAGCCTGTTGAGGCCCGAGTTATTAGCGACGGGAAAAGGGGGATTATTTTTTCGTCCTATTGAACGCGTAGCAAAGCGATTGCGATAGCGATAGCGATCTATCACAACACGTGTATTTAAGTTTGCTCATGCACACCGAGTAGCAACTTGAATACATGTGTTGCGATAGATTGCTATCGCTATCGAGGCGGTGTGTTTCAGCCTTAAAGCTACGTTTTCACCTTTTTGAAATATAAACCCATCCGCAGCCATTTTCTTCATCAATTTGCTATTAGGGCAGAAAGTCATTCTACACCTCTAACTTTTAACATTATTGATTCAATCATTTGCCATTAATTTATTCATTTAAAACACTGTTGTTAATTTTAAGGTTTTTTTTTTCTTAACAGGTAAAATATGTCGGCTGTGAGGTGGCACGCGGTCTCTGGGGCATCAAATATACACGCCGACCCGTTGATATAATGGTTGGAGTTGCTAAGAATTTACCTCCCAACAAAGTGCTGCCACATTGTAACCTGAAAGTTTCAACATCTGGTGTCAATGTTGACATCACCTTACCAAAGGCCAGCATTAATAGCTGGAACTATCCAATCGACACAATTTCATATGGAGTACAGGATCTCGTCTATACAAGGATATTTGCAATGATCGTTGTGAAAGATAACAACAGCCCTCATCCGTTTGAAGTGCACGCTTTCGTCTGTGATAATAGAGCCATGGCGAGAAAGCTAACATTTGCCTTAGCCGCAGCATTCCAAGACTATTCAAGACGAGTTAAAGAATCCGGTGAAGGACACACTGATAATATTACACCTACCCGACAGAAGTTCGCTATCGACTTGAGGTCACCCGAAGAACTGCAGGAAGGTATGGACGAGGAAACAGAGGCTTAAAGTTTTAAATCAGTTGACTGTAAATATTTAGCATTGTAAATATCTTATAAGAATTTTGAAACAAAAATGTACATTTCATTTGACATACAGCAGAGGATTCCAAAAAAATACAGAAATGGTTAACTAATTTAAGAATAAGATTTTATTTTTTATATAAATATTTAGTCAGTGGCATTGTGTGCTTTTTAACTTTTTAATACGTAGATATTTGTGTTCCAATTTCATAATGTTATACAGTGTGTTGCATGAACTAGTCGTAAAATTTGTGTGTTTTTTTCTTAATTCTAGGATTCCATTTTTTGTTTTTAATAAATTTTCATTTATATAGTAAAGTTTCCATAATTTATTAGAGACAGTCTACGGGGTACATTCTTATTTACAAATATGTTTACGGCCTTCTTAAGCCTTACTGTTCTCATCAAGTCTAGAAAAAGAAGATACCAAAATCGTGGACCGGGGGAGGTCTCTTGCTTACACCACACCGAGCGACTCCAGGCCTATGATCTATATCTCTCGCCTTTCCTATTGCCACTTAAAACTTTTGAGAGACTGACCTGCATATTTTCAATAATTTCCAAACATAAATGCTTTCAAAGTTACAATATGACTACTGCAACGGCAAGTCGGTAGAGATAGCTCTTCACTGCATTGTATGGCATTGTGGGAACATCTCTATAGATGCCATGCAATTTACAATGACTTCTGATGATACACCGAATGGACTTTGAACAATGGTGGGGCGTGAAACAAAGTTATTAATTCAGAACTTTGCTGATGCTACAAGCTGAGAAAGTCAATGCAACACGAAACTCTGCCGAGTGGCATACTTTGATGTAGGTATCCAAGGAATAAAAAAGGATATTTCGAAATTCAACCCTTAAAGTGGTAAAAGGGGTTTTAAGAGGGTTTGAAAAATTTGGTATCGTCGGCATAGAGATAGATAGAGGAGTGTTTAATGACCCTTTAAAGATCGTTTATAGTTAAGATAAAGAGAAAGTGACCTAGGTGACTGCCTTGTGGTTGTTAAACAAAAATCAGTTGCAATAACATCTACTTCCTTACCACTTTCCATGGCCGATAGGGCAGAGGACACGAATTCAACGAGGTTTGTGGTTTTTGATCTACCTTTAAGAAAGCCGTGTTGGTTTGGGGAAATTAAAGACTTGCATTGGAAGCTTAGGGATTCGTACAAAATACTTTCGAGGAGTTTGGGTTGATCCCTTTTTATGAATCGGTGTTATGAAAAAGGACTTCCATATCTGAAAAAGTCGCCTTGGGAAAACGAGAGCTGAAAGAGGTGCGAAAGGGGATAGGAGAGAAATATAGCGGGAATACCATCTGGGACAGGTTAATAGTCATCACTAAGTTGTTGTATGTAAGCACAGAATCCACGAAACGACAACAGACAACGGCTACCGACTAATCGACTACCAACATCCTCGACGTGCACACATTCCGAGGGGCAAACGTCGACTCTGACCATTTTCTTGGCGCGGCTAAATTCAGAGCTCGACTGTCCAACGAAAAGAAGCTGCGAACTGCCCAGAAGAAGAAATTCGACGTTGGACGCCTTAGCACACCTGGAGTAGCCAGAGCCTACAGCGAGCGCCTGAGTATGAAACTCTCCTCTGTGCACTCACCTACCACAAACCGCAACAATCAGTGGTGCCAGTATCGCGACATCATCAAGGAGGTAGCCGAAACCACCGTAGGGTACCAGCCACCCCAGAGAAAGAGCCCGTGGTATGATGATGAATGCGTGTACAGGAAAAAGGTGACAGAAGATGCACACAAGAAAGCGCTGCAGCGCAAAACAAGGGCAGCGAGAGAAGAGTATCGAGCCAGGAGAAGGGAGGAAAAGAAGATCCTGCGTAGAAAGAAGAGGGCTTACGCAGCTTCCCAGCTCAAGGAGATCGAAGAGTCGGTTTTATAAAAAAGCTAAGCAACTGGCTGCTGGCTACAAAACCGGAACGCAGGCTCTTCGAGATAGCGAAGGGAACCTAGTCACCGAAGCGCAGGGAATAGTAGATGTGTTTAAGCAGCATTTCCAGCAGCTGCTTAATGGGCATCATGTCGAGAGAGTGATAGGGCAAGAAGAGAACCCACGTCCAGTCAATGAAGAACTAGTTCCACCACCTATGTCTTGCAAGAATTATCGAGGCATATCCTTGCTAAATGTCGCATACAAGATCCTATCCAACGTACTGTGTGAACGCTCTATATGGCGATGGCCGAATTTGGAATCCCGGCAAAACTGATTCAGCTGTGTCGCGTGATGCTGGAAAACACGCGCTGCAACGTGCAGTTTGGAAGCAGCTCTTCCGAACTTTTTCAAACATGCACCGGATTTCGGCAAGGAGACGCTCTATCATGCGACTTCTTCAATCTCGTACTGGAGCAGATAGTACGCAGGGCAGGTGTCAACACGGAAGGCACTATCTTCAACAGGTCCGTCCAGCTGCTTGGCTATGCGGACGATATTGACATCATCGGTCGCTCCCAGCGTGCCGTGATAGAAGCGTTCACGGCGATTGAAGAACAGGCGAAATCCGTTGGGCTTGAAGTAAATGAGGACAAGACTAAGTACATGCTATCAACAAACAAACAAGCATCTGTCCACCGCCTAGGACAAAACGTCACTATTGATAGCAACAATTTCGAGGTAGTTAAGGAGTTCACCTACCTCGGAGTAAACTTAAACTCCACGAATGACACGCTAGTGGAGATCCGGCGAAGAATTACCCTAGGAAACCGATGCTACTTCGGTTTGGCAAAACAACTGGGTTCAAAACTCCTAACTCGAAGGACGAAATGTGTGCTCTACAAAACCCTTATCCTTCCAGTTCTGCTTTATGGCGCCGAGTGCTGGACGATAAGCAAGAAGGGAGAGCTGATACTGGGCTCCTTCGAAAGAAAAATACCTACTTCGGCGGATTTTTGGTCCTGTGTGCGAGGAGGGCGAATGGAGGAGAAGATACAACCGCGAACTCTATGAGCTGTATACCAAGATGTGGATGTAGTCCAAAAAGCCAAAACACGTCGACTACATTGGCTCGGCCACATCGAGCGAATGGACAATAATGCTCCAGCCAAGAGGGTCTTCGAATCCCAGCCCCCAGGTTCGAGAAGACAAGGAAGACCGAACCTCCGTTTCAAAGACCAAGCCATCGCGGATGCCAGAGCGCTTGGTCTGGACAATTGGAAGCAGAGTGCCCGGGATCGTAGAGGATGGAAGGCTGCATTGTCTCAGGCAGAGACTCTTCACGGGTCGGGAGCCCGATAAGTAAGTAAGTAAGTTGTTGTAATTTATTTTCAATTACAGTAGGTTCAAAAGTTTGAGAGAGGGCGGAAAAAACATTGGGGGTCGCTTATAAGTTTCGCTTTTCTTTTATTTGGCTCAATACTAAGCTTATTGTTATTTCTAAGCTTCACCTCTCCTGTATTGTTCAACTTGCTGATAGTCATTTTTCCCAAGCTAAAGACGTCGGTTGAGGGGCTTGAAAAAAGGCAGCAGTATTTGGAAGGTAAGTCGAGCTTGAATTGGTTATTTTTGGTGTTGCCAAATTTCTGCAGGAAAAAGTTGTTCATTCAAGAGACGTCTGCATGCTGAGGAGCGCTATTTATTAAAAATGAATTTTACTCGCAGGCAGTTCTGTAATTTTTCGAGCCTTTTATTCCAATCGGCGAGTGTCCAAAGTTTGCCGTATCGGTTTAAGAGCACCGAATCACACTCTGTGGCATAGTGCGTGATTCAGTTGAGGGTGAGGCCGGGGTGAATGTGGACATTGCTGCAGATGTAGTGGTTGTTCTTGTAGTTGTAGTCGTCGTTTATGTTGCTGTCGAAGTGGGTGTGGAGATTGCTGCGATTGTAGTGGCTGTTGGTGTTGTTGAAGTCGTCGTTGATGCTGGTTGAGGATTAAATGGGGTTGGATGTTCTGCTGATTCCAGGATTTTGGTAAGTATTGACCTGCTGTAGACTGGGCTTGATTGTGGCTGAATTAGCTCTGGTATGAAATCAATTTTGTTTGATGCCAGTCTAAGGTTTTCATCAATATCGGGTGGTCAAAGTTTGTATGGTAACATTTTTATTTTTCATATGATCGACTTCAAACTCGGTTTGTGTGCTTTTTTAATTTTAAGAAATAAAGACAATCGATTTTTCAAATTTTGGAAACTTACCTTGGGACCCGAGATGTTGGCGATGAACCCTTTTAAGGGGGCCCTCACATACCGTTTGTTGTATTAATTTGAAACTTTGTAATGCGTCTCAACTTCTATCGCCGTTGAATACGTACTCCAAAGATATTCAAACGGAATTCTGTAAGAATGGGGCATACCTACTGCTATAAAGTGGTATACATCTTCACGATCTTTCCGGTTGCATGTAGCACAGTGTAAGAAGATCTGGGCGGTATGGGATATAATTAAGTGGTAAGAGCACAATGGTGCTCATCATATCAGTGCATTTGCCAGCTAAGACACACGTTTTGTCCCATCGATACTATGTATGGCTCAGTCTGGTACACTAAAAAACCGATCATATAATTTTTGAACTCTTTTTTTTTCCAATAAGGCGTTAAATAGGTTTCCTGTGCGATATTCAAACATAGAAGAGGAAACTAAAACTAACTGACTGTGAAATAAACTCTGTGTACCAAATCCTAAGGACTGCGCGAGTGAAGCCGCGTGCAAATGCTAGTACATATATCTATAAATGTACAACCAAAAGACACAATAAATGATATTGACCCAATTATAAAAAAAAAATTGCAAACAAGTTGCGACTACCTGTTGAGTTGTTGGTCGCTAAAAGTAAATGCAAAGGGGGGACGCGAGGGGAACGGGTACTACATTTTGGTTCAACATGAATTTTTGGGTAACCTACACCCGCGACCCACTTAATGGACAAGCGCACCATTGAAAATGAATGAATGAATGAATTTTTGGGTACATCTTCCTAGTATATAAACGAAAGAAACCAAACAAAAATTAATTTGAAATACCTATGAACACAGAAGAAAAAAGTAGAAACACAATTTTTGAGTTGGTGCATCCGTGGAGCTTCGTCAAAACGCTGCCTACTTTTTGGCGAACTCTATCGGCGAAAATAGTTTACCGGAAATTATGCTCAACAAAATACATTATAATATTCAGTTTAAAGCCTAACCAAATCGATCGTCTCCAAGATTTGGTGGAGATTGTTTACCTGATGAATGGAACCTCAGCCCGATCAAGGAAACCTTATTCAACATTGCATATAAGAATAAGATCCTATCTGCTGTACAGTGTGAACGCCTGAAAACATTCGTTATCGAACTGATTGGTCCCTACCAGTGTGATTTTAGCCCCGGAAAGTCCACAACCTACCAAATATTCACACTACTGTAGATCCTGAAAAAAAATCAAGAGGTCCAAATCGCTAGTCACCATCTTTGTATCGATTTTAAGGCCGCATATGACAGCATTTATATAGCCGAGCTATGTATATAGCATAGAGCCATGTCTAGTTTTGGCCATGTCTAGCGCTCGCTGCAACTACTTGCATACGCTGACGACATTGACATAATTGGCAGAACGCAGCGAGCTGTTAGGTAGGCTAAGCGCATAGTGGTGCGAGAAAGCGATGCGATGCGAGAAGCTGTGCGAGATGCGATATGATGCGCAAGTGGTCAGAAGAGTTTGTGTGCGAGAAGCATGCGAGTGGTTTGCGAGAAGCTCGCATTTGTCGCATAAAAACTATCTTCACTGTGCGCGCGTGCATAAAAATACATAATACAATACTCAAACGCTTCTCGCATCATCGTTTTCTCGCACACTTTTTTTTTTTTTTAAATACTTCTCCCGGGAAAGGCGAACCTATAACGGATGGATTGGATCCATTTGGATCTGAGGAACTGTTGATGCATTTTTCCTGGAAAATGTTGTGAGCTGTGTCTTGTTTGCATTAAATACAACCAAGTTGTCTTTTCCCCACTTCAAGATTTTGTCCAGATCACCATTTAGAGAACTAATTTGTTCACATCTCTTACTGTATGATGTAGCCGCATTCACAGGCCCACTGTTCGATATAGAGGATATAAGAGTGCTGTCATCAGCAAAGCTGTAGATATTATTATTTGTCGATCCAAGCAAATCGTTGATGTGGAGAAGAAATAGAGTTTTGGAAAAAATAGATCCTTGGGGCACTCCTGCATTTATAGCAAACGAATTAGATGATACACCATCTACCACAACTTGGATCGATCTTCCCAGAAGAAAATTTTGCATCCATCCGCAGAGTTGTTGTGGTAATCCATAAGACGCCAACTTGCCTAATAGGGCTCTATGCTAGACTCGGTCAAATGCCTTTGATATGTCCAAGGCTACGGCTCTGGATTCGCCGTGTTGTTCAATTGCTTGCCATAAGTGCGTTACGTAGCTTAATAGGTCTCCAGTGGAACGACGGCTCCGAAATCCGTATTGCCCGTCACTTATTAATCGGTGGCCTTCTAGATATTTGATTATTTCGACATTTATTGCCTTTTCCATTACTTTTGAGAGCATTGAAAGTAACGCTATTGGACGATTCACACGCCAGATCTGTTCGGGCAAACACACAGAGTCCCCCCCTTATATCGAAAACGAGGAAGTAGTTCGTATCCTGGACAGCGAAGATATGTGTAGTCAGTGTTTGAGTTTATTTGAGTTTCGGTTAAGACTAGGACGTCTGGCTTTTTTTCTTGTAGATGCTGGTGCACACAGCTGACGTTGACATTGTTGAATCCTAGACCTCGAATGTTGCAGAAATCTGTTGCTAGCTTTCTTCTGTTAGTGACCTTGTTTTGTCTACTTTGTCTTTGTGTTCGTTGTTGTCTGTCGTCTTGCAAGTCCTGTTGGTGAATATTTGCATGTTAAACCACCTGAGATAGTCCCCCCCGGAGATCCGAATGGGAGACTAGTTTATCTCCGGAATTCTTTATCTCAGGGAGTTGCATCATGGCTTTTGTGTCCCATCCGTTTTGCACGTAGTCAAGACTACTTCACGGAGCCTATAGCATAATGTGGTGGTATCTCCTGTCTACCACTGTGCGCTTAGCCTTATACTGGTGCGTTTGCAAGTTAGCACAGACCCGGCAAAAATGGGTTTGGTTGTGAATGAGGGCAAAACAAAATATATGCTGTCAACAAGAAGGGATATACAATATCGACGAATCGGACAGAACGTCACTATAGATAGATAGAACTTTGATGTGTTTAGGGAATTTATCTACCTCGTCTCCGCTATAAACTCTGAAAATGACATCACATCAGAAATCAATCGAAGAGTTACACTTGCCAACCGCTGTTTCTTTAGCCTAAAAAGGCAACTGACTCAAAAAACACTAAGGAGACTCTATACAAGACCCTCATCATCCCAGCACTTTATGGCGCAAAATCATGGACGTTAACAAAGGCGGAACAAAGTCGTTTCGAACGTAAAATTCTTCGAGTGATTTTCGGTCCCGTTTGCGTTAAAAGCCCGGAGGATATTTAATAGCGAACTCTACGAGCGACATCGACCTGGTCAGAAAAGTACGTATCAGTCGACTAAGATGGCTAGGATATATAACGCTCCAATCCGAAGAGTCTTTGATTACAACCCTGCGCTTTCCACGCACTAGAGGCATTCCCCGCCTTAGGTGGCGCGCAGAAGTCGAAGGGGACCTCAACAAACTTGGAGTGCGCAACTGAAGACGGTTAACCAAAGATCGGCCACCTAAGTAAGTAAGTTAAAAGTCTTTGCCGCGAGCTATGCCAGAAATCCACCCCAAATTATTTTCGATCGCAATCGAGGCCATAAATCACGGAGCCTGGATCGTTCCACTTCTAGCGAGACGGTCTATCGATTTAAAATTCAATAAAAAACCAAACATTTTTTTTAAAACAATAATTTATTTATCTCTCGACTTACAGTTAAAAATACGAAAAAAAAACTAAAAAAAAAAAATTAAAAGTGTTAAAGTGTTTCGTTTGATTTAATCTCATTTAGTTTGTCCATGGACAAAATTCAGGTCAAGAATATCATTTAACAAAAAAAAAATATATAAAGAAATGAATGAATTGTAGTCAACCTAAATTTTGCATTGCACATATAAGATTCTGTTATATTCATCATGCTGCTCTTTCTCTCTATTGTTTTCGTCCAGCAAAATATGGCCGACAGGAAACAAAGCAAAAAGACGCATGAATAAATTCACTCTTCTTAAACTTAACTATGAACTTTAATTTTAATTTAATTTTGTTTTTGTATATTTTTTTATGTTTTGTATTTTTTGTTTAATGGATTATTATTATTATAACATTCGCCTGTTTTTTCAAGGCGAACTTATGGCTTCGCTGGGTAATGAATGCTTCGATGGTGAGTGTGTGTGTAGTGTCGTTGTGTGCGCTCGTAGAGCTAAGAATGTTCGTTTTCGTCTCGTATTTGTTTGTGTATGTGGCTGTGATGTTAATTCTAGAATCAGTCTAACTGGCATCGGACCTAAAGAGGAATCGTCGCTTCCTGGGATCCATTCGAAAATGATTCAGACTCCGACTCATGGGGAGGCCATCTTCTGTTGGGTAAGCTGGCTCTGCTGGCAGTGGAATGGTATTCACGGCGGCGGCGGTTTCTGGTACGGGGGCAAGTTGTTCAGGCTCTGGAAGTTGTTCGGCAGCTTTTTGAACCTGATCCTCTTGTGCCGTTGAATCGTCGTTGGCTGCAGCGACGATAGTTGGCTCGTCTTCATCAGAGGCGGTCAGAGCCTCGGATTTTAGTAGATTCGAGCCGAGCTCAAGGTATCTGTGATAGATGGGCTTGACTTCATCAGAATTTGCTACCAGCGGTTCTTGGATGAGGTTCTCCTTTTCGGCTGGCGTATCCAGAGATTCCTTTACAAGTTCGACTACATCGTCGATACTAAGTGGCAGCTTTGGTTCGGCAGCTACTGGAACTGGCTCTGGTTCGGGAGTCTCGATAATTTGCACCGGGATTGGGTACATTTGTTCGTTGTCTTGCATCATTGGAACGTACATTGGATTCGGTTGTTCTGGATCCGCTTGGACTTCAGCTGGCTTTTCCTCGGCCATTGCAACAGCTGGTACTGGAACGCTTGCGGCTTGCTCTTCGTCCATGGGTTTGGTTTGTTCTTCCAAATTTGAGTTTTCCGAGTTCACAAGGCTCGAGATGAAGTCAAGGATCAGTGATTGAGTATCTTCAGACTCGGCGGCGGGTGACTGTACGGTTTCTTCGTCAGTGGATTGAGGTTGGACTTCCATTTGTTCAGAGGGCTGTGCGGCGGCTTCTTCGGCCACCAGTTCACCTGTTTTTTCGGCTACAGTTGGTATTTGTGGTTCCTCACTCAATTGCTGGGGTGAAATGTCAGCTTCAGCTGGCATTTGTGGTTCTGGATTCAGTGCAGTCAACGGTTCAGCAGGAATTTCAATTTGGGCTGGTTTCTCAGCGGTTGGCAGAACAGTTTTGGTAATTTCTACGTCGGTGGTCGGAACTGGTTCAACGGACTCTGGTTCGATAGGAGCTTCAATTTTCAGTGTCATCTCTGGTACGGAGACTGGTAGTTCGACTGCAAGTGGCATCTCTGGTACTGGAGCTTCCACAACCAAGGGCATTTCTGGCACAGCTGATTCCACAATCAAAGGAATCTCTGGTACTATGGCAGGCACTTCAATCTCGGATGGCTTCACGGACTCAGCGATGGGAGTTTCTGATTTTAGAAGCACCTCAGGCTCAACAGCTGGAACTTCAGCATCTAAAGGTTTCTCTGCTTCGGCAACTGGAGCTTCAGCTTCTAACACTGGCATTGGAGAGGGAACTTCCAGTCGTAATGGCTCTGAATCAGTCTCGATTTTTGCAGGATTGTCTGGTTCGGCTACAGGAACTTGGATTTCAGCTGGAGTTTCAACGACTTGGGGTTCAACTGCGGGCACTTCAGGCTTCACAACAGTTTCAATAGCTTTGACTGACTCGGAAGCGGGCACTTCTGATTCCGCAGGCTTTTCCACGGGGAGAGTTACTGCTTTAACAGCTTCCAGCATTTGGACAATTTCTGGAACGGGCTCCAAAACTTCCTTTTCAGCTTCGACGGGCTTTTCGTCCTCAGATGGAGTTTCTAAGGTCTTCTCGGCTTCAAACACTTTCTCGGGTTGAACTTCTTGTTTCTGCACCTCTTTCAAAATCTTCGTCAGCTCAGCTTGCATGGACTGCTCAGCAAGAAGCTCTTCGTTTAATAGTTTTTCCTCCTCAGCCTTCACTGGCTCCGGTGCCACTATTTCAGCAATTGGCATTGGCTCCTCTACAATCGGGATAGGTGCTGCGGCAACCAATGTTTCGTCCACCCTTTGAATAGGAATCTCTACTACTTCTGCGCGGCTTGGGGTGCTCTCTAGCATGGGAGCGATCTCTTCCTTAATGGGAATGTAAACATAGACTGGTTCCTTCTTCTGAACTTCCAATGGTTGGGCCTTTTTCTCCTCCTCTTGGGGCTTGATGCTCACCTCAGCAATTTCGGACGCCTGTGCCTCGGCTTGATCTTGTACGTTGTTCTCCGGTTGCTGGTCCAGAACAACCTCAGTCTTCTGGGATGCTTCAGATTCAGCCTCGATCTTTGTCGGGGTGAAGATCTGTGGGCGCTTTCTCTTTTGCATAAATAGGTCCGTTCGAACAAGCGGCTGTTCTAGCTTGAATGGCTCGGGCTTATTTGGTTCCTTGACAAGGGTAACTGGGCGTTTGTTAAATCTCTGATATTTCACAGTAGTTCTCTCGACTTCTTGTTCCAATATTGGGGCATCTTCCTCCAAAGGCTTGGCAGTTGCGGGTGCAGGTGCTGCCGCTTGTGGGATCTTTCTCAATGGCTGCACCTTCCTCCGTTGGGCATCAATTGCAACTCGGTTTGTCTGAGTCTTTCTGCGATTGGAACTCTGCACTTTAACAGCTTGTTTCTTCACGGGCGCAGCCACCACCATTTGCTTTCTATCCTCTTCCACCTCCTGACTGGACGGTTGTCTGGACATATCTTCCATGTTCATCTCTTCGTCAACCATTGAAGGGCTATCCTCAGAGTCGATCACGCCAAAGTTCCTATTCAGTTCATAGTACTTGAAGGACTCCTCGCAGTCAATGGACATATCCGCAGGTCGCATGCACGTAAACGAGTCCTAAAAACAGGAACAGTCGTATAATGGAAGCTAAACTATCAATCAAACGCCTTACCTGGCTGAAAACCGTCTCCTCGGGACAAATGAAGCTCCACCGGAAAGTGTTTTCCTTACCGTCAGCATAGGTTACTGGCAAGCAAACATGGAAGATCTGGCACTCGTTCTCCACATCGGCATAGTACCCGTAGGTCTTATTGTCACAAGAAAAACCATCGGTAATGTCGGCTCTAATCGATGTCGCATTGCTCGGCAGATTCAGCCTGGAGATCATGACCTCTGGTCTCGTTTCCTCATCGGTTGCCATCATCATCATCGGCTCTTCCTCCTGCTGTACTATGGCCATGTTTTTCTGCTAGAAAAAATAAGGGGAAAGACAAAAAAACAAAACGACGACATTAGTTTCCATATAAACTTTGTATTGAGGCAGGTGGATGCAAGTTGGGATTCTTAAGAGTGGGCTTCCTCTCCACCAACTGGCGGACGACACCCAGACAAGTACTTCCTCTGCAATGCCAGAGCCATGTCCAATGACGGCTCTCAAATTTGCATTATTTGTCATAGAAAACTTCGGAACGTGACTAGGGTGCACAATGGCCACCACCATCATCACCACCACAGTCGTCGTCGTCGTCGTCGTCGTCGCCGCCGCAGTCGTGGTATCGACCAACGGAATCGACGCGGGAGCATTACACTCCCAATTGATGAGGCTTACTGTTGATGGTTGGCTTTAGTCGATGTTTAGGCCAAATGCGCATACCATGTGCGGCGCAGGTAATTGTGGCGCGTGACAATGTTGCATTTTTTTCGGCCTTTGACTAGATTGGATTCTTGAACGAACGCGCAACGAAGAGAGAGTCAACCACACAGTTTCACTTGGTGTTCTAATTTTCCCTGCGACTTGGTGAAATTGTCTTTCACGTGAAATTTTTTGGACATTTGCATTGTGCAATTTTATCGAAGAGAAAGACAATTTCGGCAGACAGATTTGGAGTGGATTTAGAGAGTTAGTTTCCCAACTCCATATCGGCTGCACTCGTGTTTGGATTTTATTTTTGCCACCAAACGCCCTGAGGAAATATTAGTCATATTCAAGTCTTCCGGCAGGTGTCCAATTGCAGACGAACATGGACATATTTTAAGAGGGCTGTTAAGTAATATAGCTTCGTTGTGACGCCTCTAAAATTACCCCATGATACGTAATTTAAATAAACGGAACCATTTCCGATTTCGTTTTAATATAAATCACAACCGCAACGGTAGTTGGTGGTTATGTCAGCGTCAGAACTTATTCTGTTCTTGGAATGTTTGCCATACACGTGAGAGGCGACATTGAAACCGTATGTGCTGTGCGGGTCGGCTTAGACAGCTTAAGCTCTTATGTAAGACTTTTTTTTCGATTTTGGTGTCTAGAGCGGAAATGGGGTACGATCCGGGAATGAGATCAGTCATACTCATACTCATACCTGATCTGAAAATTTGAGTTCTTAAAGGACAGTCAGAAAATGTGTCTAAGAAATGATTTTTTACCATTTTGCTAGAAATTTGATCTGCGCGGGTCTTAAGTAATCATTTCGCTATAATTATTTCGTTTTCATGACAGACGAAACTTACATTATGACGCATATTGGGAAAGCTTCTCCGAAACGTTTCCATTAAGCGGATTTTGGCACAAAGGCGTGCTCTGTTCTGCAATTTCTTCTTTTTGGTCTTTCCGCCACCTATGACAAAGTCACTTTGAAGTAGCTTTACCTACTTTGCAGTGAATAAAGCTACGATTACACGGCCATTTTTTCGAGTCATTTAACTGGCGCTGTGACGTCAGGAAAAACTGTCGCATTAGAGCGACATTGAAGCTACGATTCGTCATTGAAAAAATGGCGATCACACGAAATGACTATCATCGTCAGTTTTGTCCCAAAATCAAATGACAGACACTGCGAGTCATTTAGTCATTTTTCTTTGGGATGCCATTTAAATGACGAGCGAAAAATGGCGATCACACGGTACTGACTTGCCTCATCAAAATGGCAAATGACACCTTTCCTATTATTTCGATTTCGCGTCAGTTATCTGTTTTGTGATCAGACGGCAATGACCTATGTGAAAAATATAGCTACTGTCATTTAGAGTTTTTCTCTCGGCCACGGCCCACGACGCATACGTGCGAATTTTTTAATTAAATTAAATAGGAAAAAAATTATTATCATAAATAAAAAATGTCAAAAAGAACTTTTGGGATGATGGTGGAAATTGCTGAGACGGCGTATTTAGCAGCGTGTGTGCTGGAAGAAGACGATCTTGATTACGAGCCAACGCGACGAAAGCGGAGTATTTGGCAAAAGAAGTGCGGTTGAACCGTCGCGAGAAGATTGGATTTTGCGCTGTATTACTACTCGAATTGCGCGAAGAAGAACCTGAACTATATCGCAATGTCCTTCGTATGTCAGCCAATTAATTCGATTATTTGTTGAGGTTATGTCCCCATCCTTTTTTCCAACAGACAATCCATTCACCGACTTTTGATCAAGCAGCAAAGCAGACAGGTTCAATTACCCACCTCTGCCACGCACCAGTCTCCCTACTTAGTGATGGCCGCGTCAGAGGCAATAGACTGGGGGCAGACTGTTACGGTCGCCCTCTGCCTTGACCCGAAGAGTAAACCTACCCCGACCACTGCACTAAATGTCATCCTGACCTATTAGCCTATTACCTATTCAAGTACACATTCAAATGGAAGTAAGACTGAGTATCCATCCTCTATTCCATTCGTAAATCATCGACCCCCCATTTCTACCACCGGAAGTCACCTTTCCCTAATATAATAATATAATATGGCTTCCAATAAACCTCTCTATCATCATCTCTCCAATGTAAGAGTCTGGTGTACAGACGGGTCCAAGATGGATACAGGAACTGGATCTGGCATTTATGGAGAATCGCCTCAAGCGAACTTTTCAATCAGCCTAGGCAAATACTCGTCCATATTCCCCACATGTAGACTATGTCTGGTGAGCGACGAAACCTCTCTTCACATTCTCACGGAATGTCCGGCTCTCTTTTGCCTTAGAAAGAACGTCCTTGGCGAAGAACTCGTTAACTCAGCAAATCTTGCTGGAATACCCCCAGAGAAGATACATACTTTTCTTCCTGACTGTCTCCGGAGTAAAAAGATTGCTCTAGGAACCTACCAGGGAAGGCACAATATGGCCCTTTAGAGAGGCCGCAGTGCCAGAGCCCAATAAATGCTCTCCCGACTTAATATCTAATCTAATCTAATCTACACGTTTCGCCACGAGTCAAAAATCCAAATGATATCAGCACAGATATCGTATTAAATGCTTTGTCATTTGCCATTTGCGTCGAAAAATGGCATAGCATGAATTTCGAGCCTTGCCATTTTTTGGAGGCTGACATTTAAATGGCGCAACAGCCAAAAAGTTTAGTCATTTGTCCTAGGCGTCATTGAAGAGCGATCACACGGCCATTTTTTTCCGCACAAAATTCATGCCATTTGCTCCGCCAGTTTCCTAGTCATTTAAATGACGCTGAAAATGGTATCCCAAAAATGGCGATCACACGGAACGCCATTTAAATGACTGCTATGTGACGCGATTTTTACGTCAGAGCGTCAGTTAAATGACTTCGCCCCGATGTGGTGGGTGGGCTCGTCGATAGTCTTTGAAACAAAGATTCGTCGTGAGGTATGATTCACAGTCACTTGTTGATTGAAGAATCATTAGTCTCAGTGAAAATCACCCACCCACCACATCGGGGCGAAACGCATCACTGGAGTCGAGGCCAAATCAAATTTAACAATTTGTGATGACAATCGACACTCCAAAAATGTATTAATTTCATAAATATGTTTATGATTTGAAAATAGTTTGATCACGGAGAGACTTATATTCCTAGCTTCCCTGAATCTGAAAGCTGACTGCGACCTGCTTCTAAGTCCATACAACCAATGGAACGATTAATAGTTCAGAAAAGCTAACAAACGCCGATCAGTGGGTTAGTGTGCTGAACTACAGAGATGAGATGATGAAAAACTGCTAAAGTCGAAGAATTAACAAAAGTTGGTAAAAAGCTATTTACATGCATTTGAACCCAATTCATTATCATCGTGAGCAATACTTGAGCAAGAGTATAAAAAAGGCTCAACATCTGGAGCAAAAAACTTGTTAGTATCACACCTTCAGAAAACGAAATAAAGGGCTCTTTGGGTTTGATGAAAGTTGGGAATTATTGAAAACTTATTTCAAAACTTCGTTGCCTAAAGAGTTGGTTTATTGAAAAGAAATGTTGGCCGACAACTTCGGCAAAAAGTTCATGAGACTGGCTTACTAGTACGATGCGTATCGACAAGAATGTGGTCGCCGTCGCTGGTGGTGCGGTGCATTTTGGAGTGGCCATCGGTCCATTTCTTTTCAAAAATGCTGCTGAAAATGCCATTTTGGTCAACGGTGCGGGTACTTATAGGCTGAAATTGAAGGCATATAAATCGGACGATCTTTGATTTCAACTTGATGGCACGTTATGCCACACAACCCATCAAACAATCGATCTTTTGGCGCGCTGAGCTCGGTAAACTTGTTACCAGCCGTATTGGCAAAGTTAATTGGCCTTGTTTAGAGTTGCGATTTGACTTCTTTTTCGTGGCGCATCCCAAAAAGGTATATTTTATGCGGACCATCCAGAAACGAATACCTAAAGCTCATAAAGCGAATATCGTTGGAAACAGGTTGTCGCGAATTGGGTTGACAGGTTGCGCTACATAGGTACATAGTATTACACAAATTTTGGTAATGTTTGATCTTCCTAATAAGGCCAAAGCATACGGAGAATAAGTGAAATTTTAGAAATAAACTTTTATTTAAACCTGCATTTTATATTATAGGATTAAGCTTATGCCAAGTATGGGAAAAAATCCACTCAAGTCAAGCACTTCAAGTGACCCCTAATCATATTATAGTCACTATATAGACATCACATTGGCTTTAGCTGGATTACTGCTATTAGCCGCGTTTTATTATCCCCAATGATCCATATGGATCATCGATTTACCCGCACTACAACAAATCTACGAGATCCTGTGTTCTATCGGGTTCAATTTTCATGATCCAGATACCCAATCCCAAAACCCAAAGAGTTAAGTAATTTTTACTTCTGAATGTTTCCACTTCTGCTCTGTGCTATCAAGTACGGAGTTGCCACATCGTAGATTGGCAGAATAGAAATCTACAACTACGAATTTAATCTGTTTAAACGAAAATTGTCCAAATGTAAATATGCCATTTATATATTAGCGCAGTTTTTAGCAATTCAGTAGCAAAAGAAAAGAAAATAAGCGTACCTAGTTTAATTTTGTTCGAAATTTCTAAAAGTTGAATAAAATAAGAAAAAACCTACGAATGGCAGCGCCATTAAAAAGTAAATACAGAGAAACAGCTGTGCGAAAGATGTCAACATACATCCAAATCAAACTCAAAGCAATGGATTATGGATATAAATATAAATAGATCATAAATGTAATATTATTTTTTAGGTTTTAAATAGTAGTTAGGTATGTCGAAAATTAATCAGGGGTGCCAAACTTGCAAAGTAATATTTTTTCATAATCTGGGATCGTTTTATTATCAGGGGATGATCCATATGGATCATTGGGGATAATAAAACGCGGCTATTACTAAGCTCTTTAAGTTAAAACACTCAAATCAACCAACAGCTTTAATGACCCTGTCTCCTTCAAAAGCATTACTTTACTGTATAGTAAAAGTAGGTATGCCAATAAAAATTAAGTCGTTCCAAAAACATTATTGACTGAAATTCAATTCAGCGCAATAACTGAACTCAAGAGAAATATCAACAGAAGCAAAGCTATACAACAGCATAGTCAAGTCAATTGAGGACTCTCTGACTTTACTTGAAAAACATATGAGCCGTAAAAAAAGTTGCAATGAAAATCAGAAATTATTGCATAAGAAACGCGATACCTGGGAAAAAAGAAACAACTATAATGGTTCGGCCATAGAATCCTTAATAATTACACGAAGTTAAAGAAGACGGTCCTACATCCACAGGGGCACAGACCACAAATAATAATTAGTTCGCCACGTCAGCTTACGTGACTTACCCATTTTTTAAAAATTACCCAAAATTTTAAATAAAATTCTCTCTCACGCGCCCTTATTTTTTTTTGTCTATCTATCTAAAAATGGCTGCGTCAGCGCAAACTGTCAAATTGCTAAGCTATTTTCAATATATTTCGACAAAATATCGCTTTTTTATGTTATCTTAGCCAACTTGAGGGCCATGCTATACTGTTTTCCTCCGAAATGGCCGTTTATTTAATTAGTAGTAACTACGAAACATAACATGGAAAAAAAATGAACCAAACACTACTAAAAAAAAGAAGAAAGTCAACCATGGAAATGAATAGGATCAGTAAACAGAGAAGTAGGTAGATGCCCAGGGGGATCGGGGAAGCTGCACGAAGATAAATAATCAGAAGAAGATGAAACAATGTATAAAACAATTCATTGCGCTCAGAACCATATGCCGATATTTGTAACCTTAATGGCCCCAAATCCACACTCCTAAAAAAAAACATTTTTTGATACTCTATTTAATTTCCTCTTGCTAGCTTCAACTTCAATCTAGGATGTCCCTGATTTGTTAATAGTTTTTGTATACCATCCACAGGAAGGTATATTCACTTTATCATTAGATTTGTAACACCAATAAGGAGTCACCGGAGACCCCATAAAGAAAACCTATATATTCTGAATCAGGATCAAATTCTGGATCGATTTAGCCATGTCCGTCTGTTTGTTGAAAACACATAGCGTCCAAAAAATCTACTTAGGCGAATGATATTTCGTGAGAGGACTTCTTTTTTACAGTCGACAGGTGGTGGTATTAAAAATGGTTTATGTAATGTAGGTCAAGTAGTTCTGGTGCATTCCATAAAAACCCAATATTAGTTCCATTCGTGTACAATACTAACTTAGAAGTCAATGAAGTCTAAAAGCCTTCTCAAGACCACAAGATGAGTTATAAACGAAGGAGTTAAGGCTTAGTTCCACCCGGCGACATTAAAATAAAAAATTGCGTACCTATACAATAAAATAAATAGCGAAACATCGCATCGGTTCGGCCAATTTCGAGTTCGTTTTAACCGATGTATGCTCATATTTATCGACTATTTGCCAGTCTTTCGCATTAAATCAACATTTTGATAAGTTGACCTCAAAAGAATTTTACAACAGCTGTCAGCTGTAAGGTTGTTTGTCAGTGGAAAAGTGTTGTCAATTTGAAAAACAAATCCCTAATGAAACACCCTTCACATAAGTTTTGTCGACCAATGGAAACGATGGCTCCTACAAAACCCTTAACCCCAGATCATATTTTTCTAAAAAAGATTTAAATTAAAAATGTTAACATCAACATCAACACATTTTTTAACTCCCTGAAGAATTGCCAATTTTACACATTTGTAAAGTGTGATTTTTAAAAAGTTGTAGATTTATTTTTAAATTATAACGATCGAGTATGTTGAATCAAAAATGTTTATTAAAACACTTGATGAGAAATTGGGCTTACAATCTCAAATTACTCACTGGATATATTATCGAGGCCTTCTCGGAACTACCCCTAATGAAGGATTGAATGTGTTGCCCCCACTTACTACTGGACAAATTTGGCTTACCCCTCATCCTCAACAGTTGGCTGCCAGTACAGACTACAAATTATAAACTAAAAGCCTCATGGCATTTTCACCATTCTAGATAGTTACACCTCTTACCAGAAGTAAAGGCTACTGCACTGCTTTCAGTACTATCTTCCAGACCAAAAGTCGCCAGGATTGCAACTCTATCCACCTCTACAACGATGGTTGAAAAAATATCGTATATATAGGCTCCGTTTACTATGAAATGCTTAAGCGATCATATCTTTAGCGTTAAGCCTTTCAAAGGTCATACCGGACTGCCGGCCTCTCAGAGAGTTAGTTTAATTTGTTGGATGAATAAAAGAGACCTACAACTTTGTGCCATATTTAAAAGGCTGAATTGTAAAGATTTCTCAGTGTAGTAAGATGTTCGCGAAAGCCGGTGCAGTGGAAAAAAAATCTTAAGATGTAATTTACGTTTAGAAACTTTTTTGCACCAAATTGTCTTGCATAACTAATCTATGCTCTTTTATAACCATACGTAACTATGTACTTATTTGTATGTTAGGACTTGCGTCGAAAACTATTAACAATTGTGTAGGATCCTATAGATAGGATAGGTATATTATCGCGCTTTATTCAAAATCTATTTCCTGACCAAGTCAATATTAAGTTTTGAAGGGGATGAATTCATGAAATTTATCAAAATTTAAAAAAATTTTGTATGCGGTGGGCGTATGCCAAAAAGTTATTTTATAAAAATGTTAGTTTAAAAGTCGTTCGGAAATTTTTTTGGCATCCGATCCAATGCAGTCGTTGCACTTAGAGGCATAGGTCCTCAAGAGAAATACAATAGATATGAGGTAACTATAATATTTTCATTTGTATGTTAAAGGAGAAAATTTGTTCCTACCTAGAGCTAGAATCGCTTTTATTGGATCAGCCTCCAAATATTTTTTTATAAACATGGTTCGGGTTTATTCACTGATCATAGTTGGTTTGGCTTTGACAGTTTATTTGATAGCCAGCTATAAGCCTGCCAAATTCGTCCGTCTGTGCAGAATGACGATGGAGAAAGTGGGAAAGAACACCACGCAACCCTTTGATCTCGAAAAAGGTTTAAGACAAGGTGACGCGCTATCATGTAACTTTGTTAACATCGTTCTTGAATATGCAACATTACAGGTACATATTTTCAAAAGTCCGTTCAACTACTTACATAGATATTGACATTATCGGGAGAACTCAGCGAGTTGTCAGTGGCGCGTTTGCAATCACTGAAATGGAGGCGGCGAAGATGGACACCGCTCAATCGGCACACTTGGAGATACAACTCAACTAACTTGGTGTGCATAAATGCAGGCAGCATAGTGACCGAACTGCCTGAAAGGGCTTTTTAGTTGAGGCCGTTTCTCACAACCGACTATGAGCGCCATCAAAACGAAACAGCTACGACCCAAACGCAAAATAGTTAGTCTATTTTTCAATTAACAGATTAATCTTTTTTCATACTTAAATTTATTGTGGTTGTAATTAGTGATTTATTTAAAAATGTGTGTCATGTAATAAAGTAATTATTCTTAGTAAATTAGGCCAAATGAAACAACATTTTAAAAAGCCACCGTTACGATTGTCTCTATCATCTTAAACAAAGATATGTACATTGGAGTGGGTCTACTCTCTTTTAAGTGCAAAATTCTTGGTCTATTACTATTTAAATAGTGTTTTGGTAAACCGTTATAACCGTTATAAAAAGATCTCTGTTTTTATGCAAGTAGGCATCAGTTACATGTTCACTATGGCGAGTGGCGTTGCATTATCACGAGTCCTAAAGGAATCGATAATTAAGGCATTTGACTCTGGATTCTCGAGTTATAAAGTTGCTCAGAACTTTAATATACATTTTGTCAATGGACTGGTCAATGCTGCCAAGTACCAAGACATTTTTGAAGAAGAGCTTCTTCCATCAATACCACGTCTTCAATCAAGTGAGGGAGACTATATTCCAACAGGACGCTCTTGCCATACTGCTAAATCGACAATGGCTTGGTTAACTGTTGAAGCAATGCCTTTATTGAAATGGCATTCCAGCTGCCCTGATCTTTGACCAAGATCAGGGCTGCTGTCAGTTTGGCATAAAATGAAGCAAAAACTGCAACAAGAACCATCTCTAAAGCTTCCAGAATTAAGGGCCAGATAACAAATACTCTTTCGGCTCCGAAGAGTGTCAAAAATTAGTTGCCACTATGCCACGGCGCTTAAAAGCTGTTCTCAAGACCAGAGGTGGTGTAACATAGTGGTAAAATGAAAATAAGGACTGGTAGACTAACTATTTTGCGTCGCAAAAAGTCTTCAATAAGTTTTTTAGTCTTATAAGCTCATTTCATAACAATAATTTAATGAAGTCGCCTTCATTTTATTAGCTTTATATATTAAGAATAAACAAATCTTTATATAATTAACGAAAAATTGTGTTTTAGTTGGAAAGAATTTAAGAGTCAGCACACGTTTTTATTTTATCTTCGGTAGACCAATTATTTTGCGTTTGGGCTCGTATAAGCTTCAAAGAAATACATCATTCAATTAAACAATTAAAATAAATTAAATTGGGCACATTTTTATTTTATTTTTTTATTAACAAAACGCTCGATCGAAGCCGGCCTGGTCTGTTATTAATTACATATTGTCATCGTTAAGAGCTATGTATTTATCGAGTTAGATTTCGACTGATTCCGTTGAAAAATAGTTTGATAGATATCTTCGACAAATGGGCTGACATCTAAAATGGCTCCAAAAAACCAACACGTGGTTAATCCATTCGAACCCTACATACAGCGTTACCGATGGGAGACTTTTTTGATGACTGGACCCCCGGCGACGACATCAATGACATCACATCAGAAATCAAGCGAAGAATTACACTTGCCAACCGCTGTTACTTTGGCCTAAGAAGGCAATTGATTAGTAAGGCCTTGTCGAGAAACACCAAGGAGACTCTATATAACACCCTCATCATCCCAGTCCTGCTTTATGGCGCAGAATCATGGACGTTGTCAAAAGCGGATAAAGATCTCCTTGGGCGCTTCGAACGCAAAATTCTTCGAGTGATTTTCGGTCCCGTTTGCGTTGACGGGCTTTGGAGGAGGAGATTTAACAGCGAACTCTACGAGCTGTACAGCGACATCGACCTTGTCAGAAAAGTACGTATCAGCCGACTAAGATGAGTAGGACATGTAGAACGAATGAACACCAACGCTCCGGCCCGAAGAGTCTTCGATTCCAACCCGGAGGGACAACGCAGTAGATGAAGACCTCGCCTTAGGTGGCGCGCACAAGTGGAAGGGGACCTCAACCAACTTAGAGTGCGCAACTGGGGGCATCAGTAAGCCAAAGATCGTGCTAACTGGAGAGGCGTGTTGGTTAAGGCCCAGGTCCACCCCGGACTGTAGCGCCATCTAAGTAAGTAAGTAAGTAAGTAAGAAGTAAGTTTCAAATGATGAACGCTTTTTAAACTAGCTAATTTGAGGAGCCAAATGTTAAAGAATTTTGGTTTAAGATTGGCCAAATCCAAAACTGCTTGGGGAACCCTTGTTTACCAATTGTGGTTTGACTTCATCAAAAAGATTGTTCGATTAATTTCGAACCACTTTTGCCAGTAGTTGAAAATTGCTAACAAATTAGCAAATTTTTCGCATTCATCAGACATTTTTAAGACTTTTTTACCACTGACAAATTGACAAACAAAATGTCACTTAACATAATTACGGCAATTTACGAAAAAACAAAATGCAACTGTCATTTTTCATAGATTTTTAAAGCGCTCGATAACTTATTCGGAAATTTTTTTCTCTAAGAAACAATTTATCCCCACAACTGCCGTTTTAATAGTCCTTTCCATTATTACTGCAATAGTAAAGAAAAAAGCTGATGAACAGGTTTTGTTGAAAATCGGGTAGTTATTAAGTTTTATATGTATTAGGCCCCTTTTTAAACTCTTGACGACTTTATCATTTTGGCCATCGGTAACGCTGCCTACATATATCAACTAAGGAAGTTCTTTGAAAATGTTAACTATGTTACCAAGAATGTGTTGCGGCGGAAGGGTGTCAAGAAAATCAGGAATCGATCGGAAAATTAATTCAGATTCATTTCTCTGTCAGCTAAATATTCATTTTCTTCATGTAATGATTGCAATAGCTAAGATCCAAAATTCATATTACTAAATTCAATTATCTAATCATTTCGCCGTTCACAAGTAAAATGCGTTAAGAACAGATTTACTTGGATGCTCGAAATTAATCCGCACGTACATACCAATTGTCTGTCTAAATGTTTTTTTTTTTTGTAACTATATCTGCACTATCTTCTAAATAAATGCCATAGGGATATTGGATTCTTTAAAACTCCTTGAAGAGCTATGACCATAATTTGAAATAAGCATCGTTACAAAATGTTTCTTAAATCACTAAGGCTGAATTTCAAAAGCAATTTTTTTTAAATTCTGAACTCAAATGACAAATCTCCCGCAACAAGGACGAGGTCGAATGGTGTATGAATAGATTAGTTTTTTTTAATGCATGTGAGGCTCTGTAAACAATTGAAGTATCTTTTTGTCTACTCTATTCTGTGGCAACAAATATTTTTAACCACATACAATAAATTTTCAGAGCTTCTTCGTAATATAAGACATCCCATATCATATGCACAGGCACACTCCCTTCATAGCGAATCAAATGAAAAAGCATAAGTCAAAAACATTCAACAAGTTAATCCCTAAAACCCAACGAACATCCGGCCATGCACCTCTGCCATAATTGGCACTGTCTGCTCACTGTCGGTCGCTTCGAATTTTTGCCGCCCAATCGCCCAGCCATTGGACACAGATAAGTGGATATCCGAAATTCCAAGAAAATAATCGCAAGCAGTCAGCAGATACAAACAGAAAGCCGAAAAATACCATCTTTTCCGATGGAAGGGAAAGGAAGTGTCAGACGAAGGTTTTGGGGAACAGAACGGGCCATAGGATGACAAAAATTCTTTTGACAAACAAAAAAAATATCATCACGCTTGTCGCTTCTTTTCATTTTCAAAAGGCGACTGCTTTCCAATAAAAAGTTTTACGATGTTTAGTTTGTGGCTTTTTTTTGTTGTAGACACTGAAGTGAATGTTAAATAAGGTTCCCGAGGGAATTCGGATATGCACTTGAAAAGGTCTGAGACGCATTTTTTTTTCGGTCAATTTAATGGGGGTAAAACAAACCTTTAATCCAAGCGGTACAGCGTTTGTAAAGCTGCATAGGCCCAGCACTAGTATCACCACAGGGTTCCACATTTTTCACTTTTGTTTTACAAAAAAAGAATACAACTTTTCTAAAATTACGTTTCCTTGCACTTTTAAACAATTAAAAAATATTCGTCCTTTTATTTATGGAGGGAAAACAAAGTTGCACTGTATCCTTTTCTATATAAAGTTTCACTCAAATGTTGCATTCACAGCCACATAATCCTTTTTGAAGCGTTTATTCTGAGATCCTATTATGTTGTTGTCTGTCAGTGGGTGTATGTTATATTTTCAAATCCAAAGCTCGCACTCCTCAAACTACAAAACGAAATTTAACTGAGGCTCCGATGGCTGAAAATCACTAACTGCGATCTTGCAAGGTGTGGAGGTCCCAATTTATATTCTTCACTTTGATTTATTAAGAATTCAAAGAAGACACGGTGAAAGAAGAAGAATAACCGTGTGGTGGTGATATACAGTGCGCGCGCGCGGTTTATTTGTACATATTAAGGGGTATGCGACAAACTATTGCGCTCTTCTTCTTCTTCTTCTTTTGCGGTGCACTTGAGGATTTTGTTCTTGTGGTGTCTGTCTGGTTCTTCGTTTGGGCCAAGTTAACCGGCGGAATGAGATAGAAGACATTTTCTTCTTTTTGTCACGATCCAAGAAGTGAGACCCAACAGCAAAAGGCGCACACGCTATCTAGCAGACAAAAACATTGAAATATATATTTATTTATTTTTTTGAAGAATAAATTAGAGTCGAGCGAAATTCCTTATTCCTTAGCTTTTATTGTTTTTTTTTTTGTGGTTTTTAGATAAGAATTCTTTTGTACAAAATATGAATTATAAATGTAAAAGTTTCTCTGTTGCGGAGTATAGTGATTCATGAGGGATATCCGACATCGTGCAATTACAACGTTTGAATTTGCAATTACAGGCGAAGAGAAATAAAGATGAGCCCTTGTAAGGATGCGTCTTGAATATATCTACGGATTGAATGTCTATTACCATGGAGAACATGTGTGATGCGTGTTACCGGCAGTTGTTTGATTCTAGTTATGTGATTAAGTAGATAAAGGCCGGAGTATGTACTCTACCGGCTTTAAGAAGGGAAGGATCACTAATGGCTTCAAGGAATATTTTCTCAACATACAATGTTGCATGGGGAAATTGACAACTGCCTGGCCGTGATGTGGACATTTAATTGAGGAAAATCAGTGCGTACACTTGTGCAGCTGGTTTGTATAAGCACGTCACGCATTTCCACAAGAAGGCTTCATAGTTTTGCATTGAGTATCTTTTGAATTGCTAAAAATACTTTGAAAATGTTGGTAATCTACCAGCAGGCAATTTGATATTTTTTGTTAGTGGCATTTGAGAAACACAGTTCTCTGTTGAACTCTTTTGTTTTGACGTGTTTTTTTAAAAAAAGTATTTACTATGATATCCGACGAATTTTAATTACCCATTTACTTGAATGAACTCAGTATTTACTTAAAGTATTTGCAATAAAGTAAAAACTTTTTTTTAAGCAAACGAAACGAAGTAAATACTGAAAATCAGAGCTTCTACTACTACTTCCACTTCTACCTTTCAGTATTTACTTAAACCTTTTACTTGAAGTAAATACTTTTTTTTATGCATACCACCCATTAATTCAATCAGCTTCTTAAAAATATAACCTTCACCTAAGCTCTAAATCTCTTTTCTACAGTGGTCTTGAAGCCGCAATTATATCAACTGGTGCTGGTGCTAATAAAGAAAAGATCTCACTAACTATGACAAGGAATTAAGAAAAATCAAAACAAGTAATATGAACAGTAGACAAAGATGCTGTCAAAAAATTATGATTTTTCTCAATGGCCCGCCATGACGCCAAGGTTCATCTGGAAGATGCTTAACCTTGAAGAATAGATTGAACAAGACCAACAAAGCTCTCCGCTCCCAAAGCTCTCTCTCTTCTCAAGTGAACGCTAAAGTTCAGACCACTTGTTGCTGAAGATGCTAGTAGATTCTCAACTCAAGTATTTACGTCTTATTTTTTTCAGGCCTTTCATGGTAGGCCTTTGATTTATGATCTTATGCTTAATAGAAGTTGTGGTGTATATTCCGTTTTATTTGCGACATCGGGTACGACGAAAGAAGATGAATACTCGGTAAATAAACTCCAAATTCTGGAGCTCGAATTCCAGTTCATCTTTATATATAATACTAGCTTTTGCCCGCGGCTTCGCTCGCGCAGTCTTTAGGATTTGACACAGAAATTCCTTTACAGTCATTTTTATAAATATAACGCGAAGGAAACCTACCTAAGAAAGTACATAAGGAGAAGTTACTATCTCTTAAAATTATGTCTAACGCCCTATTGGTGAAAACACTTCAAAAATATTGATCTGATCAATTAGTTTGTGAAGCACGGGAATCTCAACAAAGATCACATTACCACAACATATTTCTTAGTTAGCCAATCCTTAATTATATTCCACACTGCCCAGATCTTCCTACACTGTGCAACATATGCAACCGGAAAGATCGTGAGGATGTGTACCACTCTATAGCAGTATAACCCCATTCTTACAGAATTCCGGTTGAATATCTTTTGAGTACGTACAATGGAGTTAGATGAAGCGATGCAGTATATTCAACAGCTATGAAGTTTGGACGCATTACAATGTTTCAAATCGATACGACGAACGGTGGGTGAATTAAGAAAAGGCCCCCTTAAAAGGGGTCATCGCCAATAACTCGCACCTCGAGCAAAATTTCCAAAATCGGACAAATTAATTATCTTTATTTCTCATAGAGAGTACACAAACCGAGTTTGAAGTCAATCGGATGAAAAATAAAAATCTTCCCATACAAACATTGACCCCCTCTTTTACCCCTTTAGGGGTCGAATTTCAATTTCCTTAGTGGTTGTATACATCATAATAAAACCTCTGTGCAAAATTTCAGCTTTGTAGAGCAAATGGTTTAGGCTGGGCGTTGATCATCTCTCAGTCGGATACTTCATTTTTATATACAACATATAGATATAGATAACTAGCCCCCTACGTATACCCCTGTTTCTCCTTCCCCAATCCTCTCCCTACTGATCGGAAGGATGTATAGTGTAGCTAGCACAATGTTGAAAGAATTTTTAATGGACGAACGCGTTTAAAAATCCCAAAGTTGGGATTGTATTCGGACGTCGGAACTACACGTGCGCGCTCCCATAGTACATACTTTGATGGACGGGATTTATTTATTTTTTTTTTTTTTTTATGCATTCGTAGGCGTGGCAATCTTCTAAAGATGCGGTAGCCCGTGCTACCAACATGCACGATTCGCAGACCCGAATGATCGATGCCAGAGTGCGCCTAACGAACTAATCCACATCCTATGCCCTTCAACCACTCTCCCCGCGGGACTGCCGTTAGGTATTACTTCGCGGGGCTGGTTACCAATAATTTAAGCTCTAGTCACAGTATTTTTTGTTTCTTCTCGCCTTCTTTTTCTATTCGTCGCAGCTCGTTTTGTACATTAATAACTACTGTGCTGATTTCCGTCCAGTTATCCTCCGAGTTCACCATCTCGTTTATAATCAGTGGCGGACTGGGTAGGTCATTTCTCCATTGTTGGGAGAGTTCGCAATATAGAAAACAGCGTGTTCGATATCTTCTTCTTCATCAATAAAGTTATAGGTCCATCTACCTTTTGTAGAATGGTCCCATTTAGCTGTTCTGCTCACATGTAATCAACGTATTCTTTAAAATTTAGCCTATTGTCAAGCATAACTCCAAGGTATTTGATTGACCGCTTTCAGGCTCGATATAAGAACTGCTTCGGTTTTATGGTCGGCTAATTCCAGACCTGCTGATACTAGCCACTCTTTCATTCGTACAATGGCTTCGCTGGTAGCTCTTTATATTTCCTGTATTTGTTTTGCTACGGTAAAAACAGCGATGTCGTCAGCGAATCTGATCAGTTGGACTTCTTGAGGTAGTGATAGTCGAAAGACTCCATCGTACATTATGTTCCATAAAAGGGGACCCAGAACCGATCCTTGCAGAACCCCCGCAGAGACATTGTAGTACTTCACTCCCTCCTCAGTTTCGCATCTTAGCTTCCTGTTTGTGAAATAGTTTGTAACAGTTTTTTTTTTTTCAGGTAGTATGGTGTATCCATTCTTGCTAGTGATCTCCTAGTCCTAATGAATGTGCAATTAGCCGAATTAAAAGCGTTCTTTTTATATCCAGTGTTTCTACTGCACAATACTCTTTGGTTCCAAATCGCCATCTTTCTCCTTATATCGATTTCTTAAATCGTCATTGTTCGTGCGTGTTCGCACGAGTGAAATTCGTATCCAATGTGCGGCTAGCCTAAGAGCATGCGATCAAAATTTAACGGTATGTACTGCGATGCCATATTTCAGCATTGTCAGACCGCGCAAATTTTTCCGGATTCTTTCACGTACAGTCCTTAGTTCCCGCTAACACCTAACACCCCTTTAACTTCAAACGAACTGAGTAAGTCATAATCTTCAGAATATTAACATTACCTAGCACTCTAGCAGTTATATTTTCATCCAAATCGAAAATGGCGTTTTCGAGATAATAGCAGTTTTTAAAGTACCATTTTTAGCGATTGGGGTGGAAATCAAAGGACGCATTCATGGTTCAAAAAACACTGTTTTCCAACTGTTTAGCTCAAAACTGAGGAAAAGGTATTACTAAGGACTTAAGCATTACCTGCCAGTTATATTTTTATTATAATCGAAATTGGCGTTTTTGAGATATGAGCAGTTTTTTAAAGTACTATTAATTGGGATTTGGGTAAGTATCAAAGGACGCAGTCCTTTTAGAGAAAAACTGAGTTTGCTATCACTTTAAGAATGACAATAGTATCTTAATAATAAAAATAATAAAAGCATTTCTTGAATTACCATAACATAGATTTGTGGGTATAATGGCAAGTTAATCGTATTAAGGTCGAAATAGAAAAGTTTGCACCCCATTTTTTTTAACTTTTATAGGACTAATTTTAAAAAAACGATGAATGAGGCATGTAATAATATTGACTTATCTATCAACACACAAACTTTCAAATTCATACGGCTAACGGTTCGTGAGACTGAGACCCCTCTTACTATCCGCGACTCCTAATTTGACCACAAATCTATGAATCAGAAAAAAAAATCATGAAAATTGAACGATTGGTTATGGAGGGATGAACAGAAGGACGTTGCATTTTATACATTAGTATAATGGAATCATAAACGGCTGGACCGATTTTGATTAAATTTTGTGTGTGTGTCTGATTGGGACCCTGGATAGTTTAGATTCACAATTGAATGCGCCAGGTAAAGCTACGATCGAGTTCCAGGATTCCCTGTGTTTCGAATATTGACCACCCATCGTTCGGGTAGGACAACGTACACGGGTCAGCTAGTTGCACTATAGAATGAGAGTAATCGTTTCGTCTATGGTCATTTGGAGGGTACTGCTGTGTACCCACGGTGGAAACTACTCCTCTCTTGTCACATATGCAAACATTTCATGGCATCTAATAGGCATATAACCACTAGATATTGATGTCCCAGCGCATATAACTTTTATTTTCTACATGCGATTAGGATTGTAGTTCTATCCAACTTTGTTTTTGGGTCGATTACTGCCCTCTAAGTGAGCTTCTGATTACCTCCACTCCTTTGTTAAAAATGGCTCGTTACGCATGGTTCAGTTATAAATACCGTATCCCAATCTAAATTGGCACTATATAGTCTTGCGCAACTCTTGTCAACGAACGGTTCTCACCATAAAAGATCGTAAATTAAACATTATGAATACCGACGTATGTATGTAGATATAGTATACACCTACCTATTGCAACTGCGGGAACAGCACTACGTCAACGGGAAAGTGCTGATAATGTCTCACGCAAGTGAAAACTTGACAGACCATCCATTACTAAGCGGTGTCGCTTAGGTGCTACCAAAAATTTAAGCCCATCCAACCAAACTATGATATTACGATCATATGTTTAGCCATATAGCATAACAAAGTGAAGCCATTTTGGAAATTGAAATTTTGGATACCCATGCCATTGACATTAGCTTTCGCTTTTTGTGCGTACGTGCAATTGAGTTTATTGAAAACATTTTCTTTCAAATTGAATCCATCGGATTGAAAATTATTAGAGCTACTAAATACGCACGTAGAGGGCATTGACAACATCGTTTAGCATTCGTATGCAGACATTTTCGGCTATTTCTGCTGGAATTCAGTTTTCTCGGCCATTATTATGTTGGAGGGGTTTATGAAAATGCCATTACTGTCTTGCATCTTTATTTGATGGGTGCGCTGGTGCAGTTTTGTCATAAATCATAACGTCACTATAGCATATACGACATAATTGAAGTCAAACGCGAGTACATTCAGAATAGTCTACTGTGAAAGTGAGACTCAAATATATGCATTCTAAGCGTGAAGCACGTTTTCGCAGTTATTAGACTGACATAATAGTGTAGCATTGTTGGAAAGGGAAACAAGGAGCAATTGGAAACTTTTATGGGAGGAGCAGTGTTCTTATTGAACAAGGATTTCCATTTTTTAAACCATAGTCGACATAAGCAAGATAAGGATCGAGTTGAATTAGTGAATGTTGTTTGTTTGTTATAATTTGATGTATATATACTTACGAGGAGGTAACATTGCTCAGGGTTCACTAGAATCACTTATTACTCGTTAAATACATTTTAAATGTTGTCAGATATGCTCTGGATTTAAATCGATCCCAACCGCACAAAAGATCTACCTACTGAGAAATCTTTCATTAAAACAGGCCTCATTGCCACCGTAACTAATTGAGGACATTCCAATAGTAATTTAACACACACTTTCCACGTTTTGGTACCATTTTATTGAATCGAGTTAAACCGTTGAAAATAGGACGACAACAAAACGATGACATAAACATAAAGTAGTTCCGATTCTACATGCGATCTAAACAATCAGATTCAAAATGTTTTTTTTAGAATGTATAATAAAATCTCCATTGAACGAAATAAAAAAATAATAAGCTGGTGGAAAGTACATGATCGTCGTAAGTGCCGGCGATATATTACTTGATGTGCGATTTTTGGCCTAAGGTTGCTACCAGAAGGGTGCAGGAAAACACTTTAATTAAGGACTACCACAGCCAACATTAAAAAAATGCTTTAAAGTGATGCTAACAAAAGCTTTCTACCAACCTTTTTCATCTCTTGATGGTGGTCTAGGCTGGGTTATAGCTACATAATAGTCCCATTCGATCTTAGCGTCAACATTTCAGACTCTGCTTTTCAAATACCTTTGCCAATGAAATGCTTTGTTTTCTATCAATTCCATTAAATTGTTTCTGGTTTGTTAATATTAACCCTTTGAAAGAATCTAATATAGGTAGGTAGTTAGGTAATAGAGACATTAGCACAGGCCTCGGCCCTCATAGAAGCTAAGCTCTGGACCTCCGGGTATCGTAGAATAGCGCCAATGCAAATGGACAAACTAAACCCGTAAATAAGCTGATTGAATAATTACAGAGACGTAAATATTCAAGGTTCTTACAACCGTATTTATCAGGAACATAGGATGTAGAGGTCCCATTTGTTGTAAATCTCTTCGGTATAGGTTCTTCATCAGCTCGTTATGACTGTAGCGAATTAAGGGACCACATTTTTGAATGACTCCATAATTTTTGAACTTTTTGATTCTTGACGCTGAGTTTTATGTCCTTCTTTCTTGAAGATTGTTTCAACTACCGGAGCCCGGAGCGAAGTCTCGAATTGTCAATAATAACAAACCAAAAAATTTCCTTTGAAAGAATCTAATATAATTTATTTATTTGAATAACTTAACAATTCAAGGAGAGTTACATTTTCAGTCGTTTTCTTTCATTACTTGGCGATCACTAATTTGTTAACGACAAAAGTCGTCGTTTTTCTGTCGTTTTGTGGCCTTCAACACCTTAACACTAATGGGACCCACAAGGCGTTTAATGACAACTGGTGTTCAAGGACGAAAAAATGGCACTCGTAATTCTAAATTCAAATCGGAGTATTTTAAGCCGTCGTAAACGCCACTCAGAGGGTGAATATTCATAGTGGGTATCTACGAATTTATAAAATACTGATAAAATCCAGTATAGAAATTTATCCAGTATCTGGACTTTGAATCCAGTATGGTACTGGAAAATCCAGTATAGTTGGTATCATTATGCATAACTAGCCAGCCACGAAAAGTAATGAGATCTAAATGTAATCCAAGTTCTTAGTTTAAGAAGGTTTAATTTTACTCAGCAGGTAGATTATATTATTATTATTCATATTTTAAGTGGGAAGATTCCACGCCTTTTAAATGGACAGTTTTTAATGAACTACGTGTTGCTAAGAAGTAAGCTTAATCAATTTGCATTTCATTTAGCTATCCTGAATGGGCGCAGTGGTTAGTGTGCTGGACTACGAAAGTGCGAGGGATCCCAGGTTCGATCACCGGAAAAACACAAATTACATCTTAAGGTTTTTTCTTCCACCTCTCACGAACGTCTCACAAACATCCGAGAGTATGACTATCCTGAGAAAGCTTCTCAATTTAGCCGTTCGGAGTCGGTATAAAATTGAAGGTCCCTTCCATTCGTCTGAAAAAATAGAAACTCACACAAACGAATGGTTGCGAGAAGCTATACCTATAGGGTGTCTACCCGCCTGTTGCGCAACCTATTTATTTTTATCCTAAATTTCATAATTTGTAATACCATCTAGCTGCGACAGCCTAAATTGCGGTACTTCCTTGTGAAGAAAACAAGTTTTTGATGGATTGACCTTGAATCTATTTTTCTTTGCCCATTTTGCATATTTGAGTATTGAGACTGTTGAAAATGTAATACTGGCAATTCCTCATTACAAATATAACACCCTATGGTGAATAATTTATCTATTATACTTAAGTCTTATACTTAACCTTTATACTTATACATTATATAAATATTCTTTTGTCTTGAAATACACCTCATTGAATTCGGACTGGTTTTGTCTTTTTGTCCTTGGAGTTCCCAACAAAGGTTATGGGCCCAGGGAAAAAAAAATTATAGTACATAGTCGAAGTAATAAAAGAAAGTAATGGCGTCCTCTTTGTACCAAATTGAGAGGCTAGACGAAAAAAATTACGAAACGTGGAAATTACAAATTAAAAGTGTGCTAATTCATAGTGAATTATGGTCGTACGCATGTGGAGATGAACAAAAACCAGAGCAAGGGAGTACTTCTGCTTGGAGCAACAAAGATGAGAAGGCATTAGCCACCATCTTGCTATGCGTTAAACCATCTCAATTAAATTATATTAAAAATGGTAAAACATCGAATGAAGCTTGGATAATTCTACAAAACACTCATCAACCACAAGGACCAGCGAGGAAAGTGACCCTATTTAAGCAACTTTTACAATTGAAAATGCAAGAGGATAATCACGTGTTGCCGCATCTTAATAATTTTTCATCTCTCGTCGAAAAATTAAAAGAGATAAGTATTGAGCTCCAAGATGAACTTCTATCAATAATTTTACTCTCTAGCCTCCCCACTAGCTACGAAAATTTCGTTCTTGCAATAGAAGCGCGAGACACTTTACCAACGTATGCTAACCTAAAGATAAAGCTTCTTGAAGAAGGACACAGGAGAGAAGGGGTTGAATCAAACAATTCCGCACCGGAGCAGGCGAAGGCAAAGACAAACCCCGCAGCAAAATCAGCAGCAGCAACAACAACAACGTGGGAGAGCCGACCAAAACAATTTTAGAGGAACCTGCTTTAATTGTAATCATCGTGGACATTTGGCAGCTAATTGCATGCATGCGCCGGAGGGTTCACAAGCCGATCGTGGATTTTCGACAGTGGATCGACAAGTCATATTTGTTGTGATAAAAGTATGTATACTAGTTTTCGCCCGCACATTGAAGAGATCGGACTAGCTAACGATGCACATGTCTTATCGGATGGCATTGGTGAGGTTGTTTTGAAAACAACTCATGGTACTGTCATTCTGAAAGATGTTCTATTTGTGCCGACGATGAAGATGAACTTTGTCTCAATTTCAAAAGCTGCAGAAAAATGTAACCAAATCATTTTTGACCAAGATGATGCAAAAATTGTGAACGGTAATGAATTTTATTATCTGCAAAGAAGGTGCAGAGTATGTACATTTGTGAAATTAGAAGAGATGAGGTTAATGCATGTTTAAAGCAATCACGTGGCAGCGACAGCGACTTCTTTTTATGGCACGAGAGGTATGGGCATATAAATGGGAAATGTTTAAGCAACATGATTAAAAACGAATGGGTGAGTGGTCTAAAATGTAAAGGCAAAATTGATTATTCTAATATTCAGTGTGAAGTTTGCATGAAAGCCAAATTATGCTCGCTACCATTTGTGTGTGAACAGAATAGAAGCAAAGGTATTTTAGATTTAATACACACTGATATATGCGGCCCCATGAGGAATACGTCCATTGGAGGAGCAAAATATTTTCTTCTATTTGTTGATGATTTTTCAAGGAAATTTTTTGTTTACTTTTTAAAGGCAAAGAGTGAAGCGCTAGATATGTTTAAGAAGTTTAAAGCCATGGTCGAGACGTATTCTTCGAAACGAATCAAGATGCTTAGGAGCGACAATGGAACGGAGTTTGTAAACAGGGCATTTACGGAATTTTTAGAGTCGAATGGAATAAGACACCAGCTAAGCGCACCATATACACCGCAGCAAAATGGGGTTGCGGAACGCGCCAACCGGACAATCGTAGAGATGGCTCGTTGTATGTTAATTGGATCAGGACTGCCGGAAAGTGTTTGGGCGGAGACAGTTAATACTGCTGTGTATTTAAGAAATCGGTCACCATGCAGTACACTACAATGTATTACACCATTTCAGGCTTGGTCCGGTTTTAAGCCATCTGTCTCGCATTTAAAAGTATTTGGTTGCAAGGCGTTTATGTTGAACAAGCGACCAGGATACTCCAAATTTAGCTCCAAAGGCACCGAAACCGAATGCGTAATGATTGGGTATGCGAGTGGATCTAAAGCATATCGCTTATACGATCGCAAAACTGAGCCTTATAACAATGAAGTAGAAGTACCATAAATTAAAACAGAGACAGACACTGAGAGTGTTTTCGAAGATGCGATGGGACCTGAAGATTTGGACGTTGCTGCTGCGGATGCTGTTGAACCTGTTGCTGGAATGAAGGATGCTAACACTGACGAGGATGGTAATGAAGAGGAAGAAGAAGAATCTATTGAAATTACTTACAGAAAAACTGGGCTGGATCTGTATGGCTATACTGATGCTGATTGGGGTGGTAACGCGGATGACAGAAAATCATTTACGGGTCATGTTTTCTTTCTGGCTGGCAGTCCGGTGTCCTGGGAATCTAAGAAGCAACCGACAGTAGCTCTTAGTAGTACGGAAGCGGAGTACATGGCGCTCTGTTCAGCATCGAAGGAAATCGTAACCTCCGTAACCTGATCACTGAAATGGGATTTACCCGTTTAGTCACAAAACCAACAATCTTATATGGAGATAACTTGAGTGCTCAACAGTTGGTTAAAAATCCGGTTGTTCACTCTAGGAGCAAACACATAGACATTAAGGTGCATTTTGTTCGAGATGTTTATGTAAGAAAAGAACTCGCATTAGTATATATTCCTACGGATGAAATAGGTCGCCGATATTTTGACCAAAAACCTGAAGAAAATTAAGCATGTACAATTTGTAGAAAAGCTTGGTTTATTGTAAATTAGAATTGAGGGGTTGTGTTGAAAATGTAATACTGGCAATTCCTCATTACAAATATAACACCCTATGGTGAATAATCTATCTATTATACTTAAGTCTTATACTTAACCTTTATACTTATACATTATATAAATATTCTTTTGTCTTGAAATACACCTCATTGAATTCGGACTGGTTTTGTCTTTTTGTCCTTGGAGTTCCCAACAGAGACAACACAAGGTATGGGCAGAATTAGAAGAACAATCACGCCCTTGACCTTCTCAAAGACATTCTCAGGCACATTATGACAGGTTGCATATAGTCAGTCACATTTTATGAAAATGCTATATCTCCATTGCTATGGAATGTAGCTCTTAACAAGCTTTTGATTTCGATGGAGATCTCCGGGTGCAAAGTTGTAGCAGACGACGTCCCCTTAACCACTTCGGGAAAGTATCTTCGAACCCTTTCTGACATCTTGCAATTTCCTCTAAGCAAACTATATCTATTTATAGTCTCCTGAACCAATAGGGGAGGTCTCAACCCGAAAAAAACCAAGTTAATCTTATTCACCAGGGGATTAATCGACATTTCATCACTCCTCCCAGTTCAATTAAAGACCACTCGGGTTTTTTAAAATCGCCAAATATTTAAGACTGCCAGGAAGCTTTTATGAAGAGGAAACATTGTCGAATGCGCTGGGAAATTCCTAGTGATCCTAACTCTATACTCATGTTAAAGGCCTGTCGGTTCTAGATGAGACCTTCAACCCAATATATAGCAAGGGCTATATACCGTGGTAGGTAGGTAGGTAGTAGTGGCGATTTGGGTAAAAACCCAAGTAGCACTGAGTTGTTATGGCCTGGCACCCAGATCAGGGTAATCCGGAACTGATCAAGCGAGGCCAACTCCTCCTCTCGGCATTCTAATACTAATTTTGAGTTTATATTGGCTGAGGCGATAGCCTTGATCGCAGCTTGACTGTCAATGAATATGTCTATCTTTTGCCTCGGAACTATGTCCGTGTGTATTTTGATTAGGCGACAGGCTTCACGGATAACCAGTATTTCCGCCTGAAACACACTGGCTGTGTCCGGGAGCCTGAAGGATTTTGAGATGCTCAGAGACTCCGAAAATACACCCGCACCTACTCCACAGTCCATTTTTGAACCGTCAGTGCAGATTGTTAAATTCGAGTCCGTCCTGCCAGTCTAATCTTGAGGAAAATTCTACTTCAAAGTGTTTTTTAAAAAGTATTCTGGGGGTAATGTAATCCGTTGAGGGTGGTATTAGCTCTCTTGCTAAAGTAAGCAGAATGTTGCTTTGACCATAGGGTTTCGCATACCAGCATTCAGACTCTCTGAGTCTGATCGCGCTATGTATTGTGATGTTTGTGATATGAAGGTCTAAGGGTAAAAGATGCAGAAGGACTGTGAGGGCGTCTGACGGTGTTGACCGCAGAGCGCCTGTGGTGCCTATGCATGCCGTTTTTTGGACTGTGTTGAGCTTGGTCATGTTGCAGGCTTTTTCGAGAGCGGGCCACCAAACTACTGACCCGTAAGTAAGTATTGGTCGTACTACGGCTGTGTACATCCAAAGGGTTAGTTTTGGTTGCAGGCCCCATTTTTTGCCGAACATTCTGCTGCAGGCATAGAAAGCTATGTACGCTTTCTTTACTCGCTGTTCGATGTTCAATTTCCAGTTGAGCTTGGGATCCAGGATCATCTAGCACTGGAGGATAATAAGAGCGGTTGGCCGTTTAGGCGAGGAAGGGTAAGATCGGGTATTTTGGTCCTAGTGGTGAAGGAACATCGCCAAAATCCTCAGCGGAAGGGAACTCTGCAGTAAACGAACTAGAGAGACTAGGCTCCCCTATCGTTGACGGTACAAGTGTGTACATAACATGTGTGCAGCAAGCAAATCAAATCACACATGAAAACATCTATGATTTTGCAATACCTACTCACTCACTTAGCCAATACAAAAATATTCAAGGACCTCCTGCTACTTAAAAGATCTACAGCATCTCGAGTACGTAATATCATCTCTAGAACACTGCATCTTATTTTGTCTGCAATACAATTACTTCGGTAAAAGCTGCATAGATGAAGAGGATGATGAGTCCATTACCCACTTTCTCAGCAGCTACCCTGCCTTATATCGAAAGACCCCTCTATATCGACCATAAAATGTTCCGTATGCTTGTCTACACACTTTTCTTCTCTAAAGGAAAGTGCATCCGCCATTAGCATATCTGTCCATTTCCCTTCACACATACGTTTTTCTGACTAAATACCCATCCGCCATCGCCCATTGGCTATTTGACAATTCAATCTCACCAACGATGGGCCATAAATTCCCAATATTAAAAGCCTATTTAAACAAGGTCAATATCAATGTTGGCCCAACGTGTTAAAATGCGCCTGCGCGCGCGCTCACACTTACCATGGGAATAAATGAACAAAAAACCCATTGGTACACATTCGCGTATCTATAGGTGGAGGAGGAACGTGCTCGCTTCCAAGTAAAAAGTGAATTATTCTGCGTGCCTACCGTTTAATTGAGGCCCTTTTAACGACAATCCAGAGTGAGCGACAACGTTGACGGCTTACAATAGCGACGACAACCGACGCGACGCGGCGACGCACGGCGGCTATACGGCTATACGCATCGTGCCCTGAAATAGTTAACATTTGCAATCCATCCACCGAAACTCAAGGGAATCTCAGCGGCTGTAATGTGAGTAGAAACTTTTTTTTTTTTGTTTTTGAAAGTTCCTCCTCCCGTCCATGATCGGATTCGATGCATTTGACGTATCTGTTTGGTGGTATGTATCTAGTTTATATTCAAAGTTGGTCATTTGGAGAATTTCTTTCTTCGTTATGTTCTTTCGTCGGTCGTTTCTTAGGTTTTTTTTTTTTCGTTTCGCCATTGGAAGAGTGAGCTCCTAATCTAGGTCTATGCAAAAAAGCAACGCACTCAGGGGCCAACACAACACACAGAAAATAGTCCAACGGATTGTGGTAGCACCACGGGTCGGTTAATTAACATTCAGATGGAATGCCCAATTATGGTACCACCTATAAATAAATGGTCAGTCGAAGTGCTCTCCTTTTTCTCTCGCGTTTTGTCACTGTGTTGTGTATATAGGTGTGTTCTTAAGACACCAAATTGGAGGAGTCCATTTATGCAAATGTGTCGCGCATTCCTGTCAACAGGCGAAACGTTTTGGAAAAAGCAGTTCTTTTTGCGCAACTCTAATAAATAAATCAGTTTGACGCCATTCTGATTATCGTTCGATATGCGCTGCTGTCTATCCGAGTGTCATTGCGTTAATATTCCATTCACCATTCATAGATTCTGCAAACGGCTGCATCTGGTGCCGGTATGGCGCTAGTTCTGGAAGAAAAAACAAAAAATATGCCATTCAATTGACCGTTAAATTGCCCATTCATTCAATCAGAATGAATTGTGATTTTTGGTTTGAGGAGGGTTATCGATTGGCGGAGGGATTAACTTTTGGTTCACGTCAGGCTTGAGCTACTGTTGCTGGGTATTTTGTGAATATTTTTTGGCCTGAGTTGACCTTGTGGAACCTTTTTTTCAATATTTTTCGACGAGGCTTATGTGAAGACGACACACACTTGAAATAGATTAAAATTAAGCTAATTCCTTCGATGGGCTGTCGGGGCTTAGTTTCGGCTTCGATTGCTGCGATGACGAATGGGAAGAGCTGTCGTAGTTCTCATGTTCGCTTATTGGCAGTGACAACTGACAAGTCATTGGCCTTTTGCGTTCGAATAGCAAGTGTGGAGCTAGACAAGTAGTCAACCGTGCGTTCGTGGTAGACGTGGATTACGAAACCCTAAGCTTGTTTGTCATATGAATTGTGCGTAAGACCCAAGAATATGAATTCAATTCGTTTGCTTTTTGTGTGTCGTACACTTGTTTACATAACTAGATATGGATTCGCACGGTTTACAGATTTAAATCTGTTATGAATTAGAATTTACATCGAAAACGGTCGATGGTGTTGGGAGTACTTACAAAATAAAATCTTCCTGGCTATTTCAATGGTAAATTTGTAATTTAAGCTGAAGATAGATGACTCGGTCTCTACTTTATTCGGACTATTCTGACTTTAGATACATGCTCTACGTGCACATTACATGCATACAATGGTACCTACAATAATAGCTTTTTCAATTAAAAAAAATCCGTCCAAGCGTATAGATTTCAGAGCTATGGTACAGACAGACATACGGATGGACAGAATTGCGAGACCCACTTTTTTGAGGTCCCCTATAATCGCAATATCAGAATTAATCAAAATCTCGAGTTCGAAATTTTGTACGAAAACAATATCTTTCTTTACTACGTATACGAGAAAGTTAAAAAGTTGTATCTATATAGGGATGCCAGACGTCCCCCTTTTTCATACAAAAACGCTGTTTGTCCCCCATAATACAAACCACCGTCCCCCTTATTAAGTCAAAATTCAATAAAAGAAAATAACTTTAATAAAATGATTCTCATTCGTTTTTAGTAAATTGTTCTTTATTTTTGTTGTTTTTGTTTCATTGAATACTTATTAATTACTTTTTATTTTATTTTTTTTCTCTTAAATAAAATATGTACATAAATAATGTTGATGCTTTTTCTGGTATTAAAAAAAAAAATGTTTTGAACACTTGTTCCCCCTAGAAAACTCACGATGTCCCCTTTTTCATAGCTTTTAATCTGGCAACCCTATATCTATAGCTTCAGCATAGCTCTGCAGTTGCGCACTCAAGAGATCACCTTCCACTTTTGCGCTCCATGATGAGGTCTGTTGGTATTGTACCTTGATCTTTAGGCACTAGTACCACACACAAATAAAATAACACGGTCAAAATATAAATTGAATTATTTTCAGTTTTTTTATTGAATACATACTTTTATAATACAAAATTGGGACTGTGCCCATTTACACTGATCGAGCACTTCTGGTTTTGACAACCGCTAAATCGCTATTAACTTTAATGCTAGGAAAGTTTCGGACAGAAAAACCCATCTTAACGAGTTAACGAAAGATTAAACGAAAGATAACTTGTTTCGCCGATGAGGAATTTCGTATGCCCGGTGTTGCCAACCGCCACAGGCAGCCTTGGATTTACTCTAAGGCCAATTAGGCCCAGGCCTAGGGCATAACGACAGATGGGGCACCACGAAAACTGGAAAACAAACGCAACAATTGAAACTGAATTTACATGACGATCCTTCCAATTCTTACTATTCTTCATCACTTAAACCTTCTGTCAACTATGAGGTCTAGCCAGACCTTTCTGACTTTTGATGGGAGTTTTCTTTAAAATATAATGCCAATAGCTTCCTGAAATCCCATGATAGTCAACACGAATGTTCTGTGGTTTGGTAATCCGTAGGTCATGTCGTTGGTAGCACTGCAGATAGAAGAGCGAATGAAGAATCCGTGGGTTATAAAAATCGAGGGTTTTAAAAAGGAAATAAGTTCTCTTATATTTTCTGTGTTGTCACTTTTATTTTTATGCAAAATGTGTGCAGGTCTGGCCAGACCTTATGGTTGACGGGAAGGTATAAAAAAAAATAAATAAATAAAAAAATAAATAGGTGGCGCAACAGGCGGGTAGACACCCTAGCCCTAGCTTCTCGCAACCATTCGTTTGTGTGAGTTTCTATTTTTGGGACGAATGGAAGGGACCTACAATTTCATGCCGAGTCCGAAGCTTTCTCAGGACAGTCATACTCTCTCGGATGTTTGTCAGACGTTCGCGAGAGGTGGCGCAGTAGAAAAAACCTTAAGACGTAATTTGTGTTTTTCCGGGGATCGAACCTGGGATCCCTCGCACAGTAGTCCAGCACACTAAGCACTGCGCTACTGCGCCCACGGGAAGGTATAAAAAGCTGTAATTGACAGAAGGGTTAAAACAATGCAGACAAACTTATAATCTACCAACAAATTTTTTAATCAACCGCTGACCTACACATTTTTTAAATCCTATATGAATATTTTCATTTAAAATTTATCTATTGTGGCCGTCAAAATATTTAAGTTGATGATAAAAACTGATTATTCGTAAGGTCCATTGTCAATAGACAATATTTGCCAGATAATAAATAAAAGGAAATATAAAACAGGGCACCATTTGTTGTAAAGGCCTAGGGCCCAAAAAATGTAAATCCGGCCAGAACGTTGCTTCCACTCGCATATCTTTTCTGATCAGATCAATAACGCTGCTAGCACAACTAAAACCATCTGTGGCACTTCTGTCCAGTCCAGTATTTGCACAAACGGGCCAGTGATAGCTGTCTGAGTGGTGTATGCTCGCCATCATATTTCGACGGACAGGCCGTCTGGCGCAGCAACCTTCTTGGACTCGATTTTATAAATTGCCATCTTCACTTAATTTTATTGGGGTAGACGGAAGTATTGGCTTACATCGCCCAAGTTTATTAATCCGTTAATAAAACACACAAGCGAAATAGTCATGCTGTTCTGAAAAGATACCGGCCCCCCCGCTCCGCCATCCATCATTGATCCATCCATGAAAATCACTATTTCACTATATGCGCTTTCCATAATATGCACCTTTGTTATCCCACCCATTGGCATGTAGATACAGTTCTCTAATCTAGTGTTTGACAAGTTCCAGGATCCTCCTGTGTCCATAGATGGTACCACGATTGTGCCATTTCGCATCTCTATGCAAATGATGTACCGTTATGGCCGCTGTTTTCTTAATGAATAAGTCTAGCGGTAAAATCCCTAAGATCAAATCAATTCCAAGTCCAGTATCCAGATAGACTCCCAAATACTTAATCTTGGTCGTTGTTAGTTCCAATCCGAAAAGTGTTAAGGGCTGAAATTCCTTGGGCTTCTTCCCAAATGCGCGGCGGATCGCTTTTCATGGCGGATTGGTATTTTCATATTTCCAAAAGCGATTCGATCCATTCAAAAGCGATAGCTATTGTGAGAATGCTGGCAATAAATCCGCCAGCAATCCGTCACCTGAATAGCTATCGCTTTTGACAGCTTTTGGAAATACAAAAATATCAATCCGCCATGAAAAGCGATCCGCCGCGCATTTGGGAATAAGCCCCCTGATTTTTCCTCTTCCTACTGAAGATTATTACCTAGATCTGTTTTCTCCGCATTAATAGAGAGCCCTTGTTCCAGACACCACCGCTCAACCACTTTAAGTGCACTCCTCATGATATCCGCCGTGACGTCTATAAATTTGCCTTTTGCAATTATTGCTATGTCATCGGCATATCCCACAGTCTGAATGCCAGTTGCCTCAAGTCTGTCGAGAAGAGAGTCCACAGTGATATGACAGAACAACTCCTTGTGGGCAACCTCTGAGAACCCTTCCTGTGAGTTTTGAGGTTTCCGTCTGAATATTATTTATCGCCTAGGTTAACCCTATATCTACGTTCTTCAAGGCTTGTTTCAGACTTTCAAAGCATATCTTATCGAAGGCACCTTCAATGTCCATTATACTGGTCATCGCAATTCACCCGGTATTTTACTCTTCCTCCGCGTACTTCTTGATGTAGCGCTGTTTCTGTAGACAAACCTGCCCTATACGCATTTTGTCTACTATTCAAAGAATACATCTCAAGCGCCGTACTCTCCATAATAGTCCCCCACCGCACCCTGTTTTCACTGTTTTTAACAGAAAGGATGTTAGGCTGACTGGTCTGTAGGACTTTGCCTCGGTGTAATCCTTTTTTCGGGTTTTGGAAGCAAGACCACCTTTGCCTCCCTCCATGTAATCGGGATAAAAACATCAATCGATGCAGTCGATAACTGTCCAGTCGTTTTCTGATCCACAACGTCAACATCAATGACAGTTTAACGTCTAAATGATAGTATTTTTTAATTAAATGAGACTAATTCCGCAAATTTGCTATAAACAAATTAAACTTTCATCTGTATATAGTATATACCTCTCCTTTAGGTATAAGTTAAGTACGTAAGTTAAACGTGTGATCGTTCTTTCTTAGCAACTCGCACTGTGGTCTTCAATGAGCACCTCGATCTGGAAAGTCGATTTCCCACAACTACAGCCAGTTTCATATGATAAACTAAATATCGCATACGTTTAGCACAAAAATTGAGCTGCATTTCTATCTATAGATACCTACATAAGTCTCAAAGTCCACCTCTGAAAATCCCTATCCGCACTGAGGCCACCAAAGTCACATACTCACGTCTCACATACTCGTACGTTATACACGCTACAACCGTCGGAGTCGGAGGTAGAGCAAACGCAAAAAAACGCTTAAAATTCTCAATTCAACACAAAATAATTGGCAAAGAACGCTAAAGGAAGAGAGACAAATCGGTGAAATAACGGCAGCCAAGATGCGTCTTTGCATAGCAGCGTTATAAAGTGTCTCAGCGGCCACCGAAGTAAGACGTCAGACTGACGACAGTGGCGTGTGATATCTCAGATTCGGATTCAAGTTACAACACGGTCGTCAGTATGGTAGCGAAAATTCTTTCGCCAAAAGAAGGAGGAAAGCTTATCCACCCCTCGTTGTCGTGGTGTGCATTTGAAATCGGATAAATTGGACAAGTTTAAGGGCGACTGACATGCACTCTGGTGTGTGCATATATTTTACTTTGCATCGGTGCATGGTGCATCGCTGCAGTGGCCATCTGAATAAGTAATAGGAGCGATGCATATCGCTCAAGTGGAACATGTGTAATGCATCGGAGTACACCACCTTCTGACTCGGATCACAAGTAGATGGCATATCGTCTGCTTGACGCCAAAAATTGACATGGGAATGCATTGTATCTGATGCAGAGCGTTGGATAAAGGTGGATAGCAGCTGATTTATTGTTCTACTGGCACACATTTTTCGCCGCGATAAGAACTGTGGACTTTATTTAGATGCGGACAAGAGAATAGTTTTGCTTATTGCGAATAGGATTGTTACTTTGTTTCAAGGGTCGTCACAGCTTGGAGTGGGTGTGTAAAAATGAAGTGCGGCCAGTTCCAGATTCCCTTGAATCGATTGATTTTTCTTTTCAGTTGAAATTGGGGTTAGATTTAAGATTAAGACTCAGAAAAACCAGGTTGTATTTAGACTTGACATTTGTGGTCTTAACGCTTAGTTTGACCCTCTACATTATAATCTAATTGCAGCCCATGTTTCGGTAGTTTGCTATTGCTCATGCAACTGCATCGGATAAAATCTTCCAACATTCAGTGAATAAATTCACGGATCCTTTAAAGCTTTTGGCACTTGGACGGAACTGAGAATTTTCATAAACAAAAGGAAGTTTGTCACTTCTTCTGTTTTCGGCATACGACATACGAATTTGATTACTCGAACTTGTTGGAAAATACATTTCACTCTTGCCATTGATCATCATATCACCAGTGACAACAGCAGCTAGTGAGTCTGCGGAGAGCGCAGTATCCTCAAAGTCGCGAATAAAAAATTCGTTCGAATTTAACCTTATTCCAAGAGGACGATATCTTTGAATAATAAAATGTGCAATTTTCTGTTTATAAATGCATAATAAGTGGTTTGTTCGCACTTCATCAATTCGTTCGTTTGCTCCCATGTGAATGGTCCTTAAGTCTATGGCAATAGGACATGAAGGCATTCGAGCCAAAAAAAAAACAAAAAGCTCGACCTCGACAGATGTTTCAGAACAGTCCATTGTGAATATTCCGCCTTTCACGCTCAAACAGAGAGAAAGCTTTAAGCCGAACATTAGATGAACCTCTACGGAAACGTGTTCTATATCGGGGGTTCTTTTAGAGACGTTTTTATTTATTGCTTCATTCTGGAAGTTTTTTGCGGCACTTTTATGTCGTTTTCGGCGTTTTTTTTTTTTTTTTTAGACGTTCTCGGGGGTTTTCGCGACGCTTTTCCAGCTGATTTTTTGGTGGTTTTCAGGCGTCTTAAAAATGTTTTTTTATACCCGGTACCACACTGTGGCGAGGGTATATTCACTTTGGCATTCCATTTGTAACGCACATAAGGAGGCGTTGTAGGTATGACAAACTATATATATTATTGATCAGCATCACTTTCTTAGTCGATCTAGCGATGTCCGTCTGTCTGTCCGTCTGTCCGTCTGTCCGTCTGTCCGTCTGTCCGTCCGCACGATTACGGCCGTAACTTAAGAGCCATCGACTTGAAATTTGGTACGTAAGCTTTTATCCACCAAACTGAGGCTAAGTTCGAAGATGAGCAAGATCGGATGAAAACTACTACTACCTCCCATACAAAAATATCGGATTTTTTTTTATGTTAAAAATTAAATTTAAATAGCTACAATAAAGATAGCAAGTTTAAACTTTGCACATATTGTTTTAATAATATTTAAAAATTTTTGACAAAAAATGAGATTGGTCGAATAAAAACTACCCATACAAATATATATATTTTTAGTACTAAAATATTATTTTTTATTTTTACAATAACATAGTACCGGGTATTTGAGCTTCGGCATAGTCGAAGATAATTGTCTTACTGGTTTTTTTTTTTGTGTTTTTTATAGCGTTTGCGTTTTTCCAGAGATTTTTTATTTCGTTTGCGTGGCCTTTTTTGAACCATTTTATTGGGCAAAATGGTCCTAAATTTTTGGGGAGTTTTTTTAGAAACTCTTTTGAGCCGTTCTAGGGGGTTTTTATTGATCAATTTGGAGACATTTTTGGGGAGTATTTTAAGGGGTTTTAAGGTATTCTTTGAGCGTTTTTAGGGGGTTTTGCGGAATGATTTATGGGGTATTTTTTGTTTGACGTTTTCTAAGCGTATTCTGTCCATATCGGGGCATTTTTGGAACACATTTCAAATGTTTTTCGGAACGATTTTAGAGGCTTCGTTTGAACCGTTTTTTTTTTTTTTTTTTTGATAATATTTGTTTATTACCCTTCTGACTGTCGGAATCGTTATATGCTGCCTGATAGGTACCATAATTTAACCTAATTTAAGTCGCTGGTTAAGTGGAATTTAAGGCAAGTCGCAGAACTAACCGCATTTAGCCTTATTGGTCCTTCTCGGCTTGAGAGTCCTACATTATTTTTGAAAGGAGCTATGTATTTTCCATTTTTCGCAGTCTTTCAGAAACCCATTAGTATTTTTAAATTAAATGGAAATACTAGTTTTCAGCACATTCTTAAATATTTTAAACATTTCCTGCAATCTAATATTCGCAATAGCTTCAGTGGCGTACTTTTTACAACCTTTGTAGTTTTTTAGTAGTCCATTTCTTGATTTTAGGAAATTCGAATGGTCTTTCCCAATTAGGCCTTAAGTTTTATGGATTTCTTTTGGGAAAAAAGATCAGTGATCATAGGTAGTAAATGTTTTCGGGTAAAAAATGTGGCTAAGTCGTAGTGATAGGCATTGTATTATATACCTTCTCTTCATCCCTGCAGCTTTTTCAGAAGTCGTTTGTCATAAATGATAATGCATACCCTAGATTTAAGTCCCAACGAGCACAACAAGCTGAGGGTTATGTTATGATATGACACAACAATAAGTGTTTCTCCATCGTTGCTTAGCCAAATTTAATGAGATATCAATAAAATAAGCGCATACCTAGTTGTCTATCAGGTAATAGTACCCTTCTACACCAATATGCACAGGAAGTCAGCTCTCATTACAGATATTTAGTCCTTTTCAGAAGATTCCTGCTTCCATTCCATTCCCCATCTTTAAACCTCTGTGAAGATAGCACCTTTTATGACAGTATTGGGGGGGGGGGGCAGTTCTATCTATCTGTCATACCATAGATTCTTATAATCGTGAGAGGCACTAATAAAAGATTTCAAGTATGTGCGAGTGAAAAGACTCGGACTTCCAAATTTTATTCCCTCTTGGTGTAAATATAGCACGACGGATTGTAGGTTCAGTAATTTTTCTATGCCTAGTTGTGGTTGAGATTTTAGTGAGCCGGTTAGGCCTATACAGCAATTCTTTGCACCTCGTTTGAATTCTGGAAGTAGCATTCAGTGTTAACAGACTCCCACGCCCACCAAACAACAGAAATCAGAACTGATCTTACAAGGTCCTAAGCTACACTTCTTCCCGAAAGCATTTGTGTATGTGTAAAAAGCATTTAGTCCTCCCTTTGTTTCGTTGCTTTCTACAACCTGAATCAGGGCCTCGACAACAGATATGTGGCAAATATTGTCTCTAAGCTTATAACATATTTTTCAATACACCTGCAACATAATAATAAAATTATACATGTGCAATAAAGTTAGCGCCAGTTCTTACATTTTTTTCCCCAGCATTTACTCAAAATTCTCTTCTCACAGTCATTCAACGGAGTGAATGCATTTCTCATGCAAATGACCAAAAACGGTGATAAATTGCATTCTAAGTATCTAAATCGTATGGCTCCTCATTCAAATATATTTGCATCGGATTTTTGCTGTAAGTGAAATTGAATGGTTGCGTTTTGGCTTGCGGTGCCAGTCGTTCCTCAATGTATGGTCGTTGCAAAATTTTCTAACTAAAAGGAGTGGTGAAGGGTGGAGCTCGTTCTGAGACGTCAAGGGAGACTCCCGGGAACAACATAATTTTAAGTTGTCAGTCATTGTGCGGTCGCCGATGGTAGTGGAGTCACTACCATGCACTTATGATAGTCGATCATTTCTTCTCTTTGGTCGTTTTTATTTTAAGAAATATTTATGGAAAGTACGTGTAAGTAGACTCCGCACCTGACTGGAATTCCATTTAATTTAAATTTTTTTTTTAAGTTCATATTCGAAACGCCTATGTCTGCGGATGTGATACGTGATGCCGGCTCATAGAGTAGAAGAAGTTAAATTTATTCAAAAGAATTAAAAACAACTTACATACAAACATTTTGCAGAAATAGTGAATTTGCGCCAAAAATGTCTGTCTTTAGAGAGGACTTCGTAGGTACTGCGAAAAGATATAATAATAATTATTAAAAAAAAATATAACATTTCCAAAAATGTTAGCTACATACTAAAAGCTAAAAGTTGAGGGTGGTAGCGTGATATTTTTTCTAAAGCTGTAAGGGATATAGGGTGTAGCCAGGCTATAGAAATTTAAATGTAATACATTCTGAGTGGCATTATACAGGGTGTCCCAGTTAAGAAGTATAATCTTTTAAGGGGTTATTCCTGAATTGTATGGCAGGGGGGGGTCTATTTTCATGGTATTTCCCGTTATAGCTGCACTGACTATCCGTCCTTTATTTAAAAGGACAGTCCTTTCTTTTTTACTTCTGTCCTATATTTTTTTCTTTCTAATAAAGGACGGATTTTGTCCTTTATTTTTGAAACTGTCCTTTAAAACACTGACAAAAATTTATATAGTATTAATTTTTGGGCAATTAAACTCTACGAAGTATCGGAACATAAACTACAATTTTAGGAAACTTATGTCAACAATACATTTGTCAATAGAATTCTACATTTTCAGAAGTAGAAATCCTTGTGTAGATTGTAATAAAACGCAGTTTCTTTAAACGTTATAAAATGTGCACTTTATTCGAAGGTTGGATGATTAATGATTCAAATTCAACTTTGTATTCTCTGGTGGTATTTGACAATTACAATTTGACAATAGACTGAATGACATTAACAATTGGCATAAGGTATACGTATAATGGGCAAGTTACATAGGTAATGTATAACAGTTACAAGTAATATAATTAACAATACATAATAATTTTGGTTAAAGTTGTAACACCTTGAGATGGTCTTTTCGATGAAATATCGTATACCTATTTATTTGTCCTGACTTATCGTACATCAACGCCTAGCCCAAACGGTAAGAGTTAGGAAGCACATATTTTGAAACAAATTTGATTGTAGGTATGGCCAAAGTGGGCACTTAGAAGCGATTTGGATAAATTCGAACCTCAAATGGGGGAAAAGGGGGGTCAAAGTTTGTATGGGAAAATTCTTATTTTACATCCGATTGACTTCAAACTCGATTTGTGTACCTATACACACTCTATAAAGAAATAAATAAAAAAGTTTTCCTCATTTTGGAAACTTTGCCTGAGGCCCGAGTTATTAGCGACGGAGGATTTAGTTTGCATAAGGAATATTTTTGTTCGTCCTATCTCCAATCAAGCGCGTAGCAAAACACACTAACTTTTGTAACGGGGACTGGGACGAAGCCACGCCGGCCCTCACACTGGAGCAATAATTAATAAGCAACTGGCCACACATAAAAGAAAGTCAATATCGGTCTAACGAAAAATTTGGCTGATTGCGATCCGGCATTATTTTTATCGCTGGCGATACACAGCGCATGTTGAAAGGCAACAATACTGTTGCTTCTGTAAGAGTAGGTTAAAATTAAGTTGCGTGTTGCTTATTGACAGTTGCTTAGTTGGTTATTGCTTGTTGCCTCAATGTGAGAGCCGCCTAAGGAAATCCGATATATAGGTACGGCTATAAGTCAATGTCAATCGAATACATTTTTGTTTTTATAAAACTTTTACTAATGTTAATGTTTTTTGCTATCTTATTATTGTTTTTTTTTTTTTTCAATAAATAGCTACCAACCGTTTGTAAGCACAAAAATGATTGTCCTTTATTTTCCTTCGACAAATATGGTCACCGTAGTTAAGTTATAGCCCATCAAAGTAGGTGACCTCTAATTTGGAGATGTTACCACTTAACATGCTATAACCAGCGTTGCCGAAGTGGCACGATCGTGCTTTTTGGACACGCAAATTTATTTGTGGCACGGTGGCACGCAAAAATTAAAAATGGCACGTTTTCTTCATTTCTTTAACCTTACTTAAATAATTAAAGCTCAGTGTAAAGGTAATTCACATGAGAGCGACCAACTACCTACGAACGAACGAATATTCGCAAGTTTTGACAGTCCATTCACATGAACACTTTTCTAGGTCGCGGCAGTTCGCGAATTTTTTTTTCTCGCTCGTTCCATCAGTTTTTACCCGCGATTATTCGCTAGTTAATGGAGACGGCGGCACATTATATTGTGTCAATGTCCAGATTTGACTGGCAGAAGAATGAGTATCTTGGGACAACATTGGGTCGAGACCCATTGGATGAAACAGATCTCACATAACAGATGCTAGGAATCGAACTCAGGGAAGCACTCTGGAGAAATCCGGAGAGCTTCACTGGGTAAGGTTTATAGTGGTAGGAAGACGAAAAGGGACCCGACAATGGTGGTCTGGTTCGAATATCTCTCGAAAATGTATATATAGTATATAGTGGAGCTCGAATTAAATGATGTGGACTGCGAATACCTAAACTTTGACAATTCGCGCCAAGGGTGTTTTCGTTCGCGCTAAAAATTTTGGAATTCGAAATTTCGTTTTTTAAACTGTTTATAAACTTGTTTTCTTAATACAGTTTGGTGAAATAATTAATTATCCTTCTCTTAGTATAATAAAATGCGCAATTTTCTGTTTGTAAATACTTAAAACGCAGTTTGTTCGCATTTCAGCAATTCGTTCGTTTGCTCTCATGCGAATGGTCCTTAACTGTATCTTCGTTGTTTCTGTTTGGCGTTGGCTTGGCGGCGTAAATGTGAAAAAAAACATATTTTTTCTTTGGACACGCTAAGGGCACGCTCCTCTGAAAAAAGTGGCACGCTTTTTTTATTTTCGGCGGCAACGCTGGCTATAACTTCTAAACTTTTATAGGTATACAAAAGTTTTTACATTTTGAAAAGATAATTTAGTAGCGCATAAAAATATTAAGTACTTCGGGTACATCTGTGTAGCTACAAAAAAGTTATGGCTCCTTAAACTCAAAATTTTGAAAATTCGTTGTTACACTTTTTAACTTAAAATGCTTTTTTCTCAAATTATTAAGTTGATGTCCACAAAATGTATTCAATACGTGATTACGCGAAAATAGTTTTTGTAAACGGGTTCTGCCATGGAGACGCTTCGTTGGCTAGATAGGAGTACCAATGCTGATACCGAAATCGTACTGATGGCAAACAAAAATTATTAATCGATTAATTGATCATATGATTAATCGAAGGGATCGATTATTAATTGCGATTAATTGCAACGAAATTAATCGATAAATCGGTGTTTTCGATTAAAATTTGATATTGTCATGTGTTTTATATTATGTTGTGGACTGTACTGTGTGATTTGTTTGTGTGTAATTTCGTACCTAATTAATTTAGTCGTACTTTTCTGTTAATGGGCAATTTATTTGTTCGTAATTGTATACTTATTCTGCTAAGCTGTTGCTGCTGCGACTGTCTTGGCTGGTGGTCCGATTGACAAAGAGGCCGAGATTCGAAAAAATGCAAGCAAGCAGCAGAAAATTACAAAGAGAGTACAACAAAAAGAATGCATAGAAAGAGATCAATTACATGTTATAAAAGAAATTCAAAATGAGAAACTACGGTAGTTACAACAGTAATGAGAAAATTCAGAAATTCATTAGTATATAAGAGATTCTTACAAAATAGGGTAATTTAGCAAATGTTTGGTAAATTATAATAATTGGTAAATTGTGTTTCTTAACAGTCATGAAAAAGAAAATAAATTCAAAAACAAATTGTTTGCTGAGTATGAAAATAATTTATTAAACGTTTAATTCACTAAATTATACATAAAGAAAAAAAATACATTATTTATTAAAAACTGAAGTCAAAAACAAAAGTTTTGAAAAGCGTTTTGTCGTTTGTTCGACTTTGAACTTGCAAGACAGTGTTGCTACCGGTTTTAATTTAAGTGAAAATTGCTGTAAAACTTGCGGAAATAAAAGTACTGCCTTTTAAAACGTTATAAAAATTATTGATTTATTTGACGTAGATGCGTTAGCTTTTATATACAATGATTTGTTTATATATATCGAACAATACTTGACAGCTTATTTGACATCTTTACAATATCGTAAATGGGTGCATTCTGCATTATCGGTGACGTCATAACAGCTTTGGGTTGTGGAATCAACATTCTCCCCCACCGATGAGTGAAGATCATCAAATTGTCTGCTACCAATTTTATTTTGCCTCACTGTACTTTCGTCTGCGACTCTGCCTTCAAATCAAATTGTCGATGTACTTATATATGTACATGCACATGCGTATCAGTATGTATGTACATGAAAAGAGAAGACGAGTGATTAATTTGCTTAGATATAGACAAACAATAACAAACAAAACAGTAATTCGACCAGAAAACAGACATTCTATGGAGAATTAAGTTGATTCGTTTACGCAAGATACCGTTTTCGCGCTCTCGCATTATCTTGTTAGAGTTAAGACCGAGATGACGATATGACGACAGTGCTTGTGTGAATCTTCGTCTTCGGTTTCGGTGTGCGGTAGCGGTGCAGTGTGTATTGAGAAAATCAATCAGTTGACTTGATTTCAATCGCCGCAATTGTCATTCGTTAATCGTTCGGTGTTGGTATAGTGCGCGAATTTAATCGAGTGTTTGTTATAATAACATTAAAATTATAATTGTAATTAAGTTGATTTGTGATGTGGTGTAGAAGAATTCCTGTGAGTGTCATTAATTCGAATATCATTAAATTTGAAATTGATTTAGGTTCTTCGAATTGTACGATTTTGAATTATTTATTGTGTTGATCAATTTTGCCTTGTGAGTTGCGTCCATTGTTGGTGTGCATAAGTGTGTATATTTTGTTCTCTCTGTTGTGTATTGTGTCTGTGTGATTGGATTGTGTTTCCCTCGATGGTGTGCATTTGCTGTTCTGTGCCGTTTATTGAGAAACAAGGGGAAGTGGTAAGTGGACTGTAATCTTATTAGTGTTTGTGTTGGGTTTGGAATAAGTGTGCATGTAGGAGCGCGACCGTTTTCCATGTTGTTTTGAGTGAATTTATATTTTGTGTTGAATTGTGTTGTGTTGCAATCGGTATGAAGACAGTAGGGTGCATAAGTTTTCATACAGATGGTTTTAAATGTTTAAAATTTATTTTTTTTTGTTTTTATTCAGTGTTTAGTGTTGTTTGGTTAGCGTTACACGGAAGAGGGCATAGTTTGGTAATAGGTCTCCGGAATTCTCCCTGTAGTGTTTTTACCTTTACCACTCTGGTTATTTTGTCAGCTCCGGGGTAGGTTTCAACTACGCGGCCTAGGTTCCATTTTGCAGGGGGAAGTCGTTCGTCTCTGATGAGTACCAAATCGCCTTCCTTTAGTTGTGGGTGTAGTTTCAACCATTTTGGACGATGTTGGAGACGACTTAGATACTCAGTCTGCCATTGCCTCCAGAAAGTCTGCAAATAGGATTGAATGGTCTTCCATCGATCTGCTAAATTTTGTTTTCCTATAGTCAGGTCTGCTTCGGGAACTGTAAATAAGCTTTCTCCAATGAGAAAATGTGCCGGTGTTAACGCCTGAAAATCCGCAGGATCTTCTGTTAAGGGACAGAGGGGTCTCGAATTGAGACACGCTTCGACTTGTGTTAAAAGCGTGGCGAGCTCCTCGTAGGTAAGTGTCCCGTTTCCTACAATCCTTTTTAAGTGGAATTTGACACTCTTTACTCCCGCTTCCCACAATCCTCCAAAGTGGGGAGAAGCGGGAGGAATGAAGTTCCACTTTGTTCCTTCGGTTGCTAAGACGTTGGCTATTTCGTTGTAGTCTTGTGTTCCGCTTTTTAAGAGACGACGAAGCTCAGCGTCAGCTCCCACAAAATTTGTGCCACAGTCGCTATATATCTGGGCGCAGACTCCACGACGTGCAGCGAATCTGCGGAAGGCAGCTAAAAATGCCTGACTTGTTAGGTCGCTGACCGCTTCCAGGTGCATTGCTTTGGTGGCCAAGCAAATGAAAATGGCCAAGTACCCTTTGTGGCACTTAGACCCCCTACCTTTCCAAGCTCTTATGTTGATGGGGCCTGCATAGTCAACACCAGTGTGGGTAAAAGGTCTTGACATTGTAACTCGGGGTGCTGGTAATTCTCCCATCAGCTGCTGAGTTTTCTGAGCGTGGAATCTGTAGCAAATGACGCAACTGTGGATGTGCTTTTTTACCGCTCTTTTAAGCCTAAAAATCCAAAATTTGTTTCTTAGATGCGCCATCATTAATTGAACACCTCCGTGTAGTGTTTTATGATGGGCATCTCGTATAATTAATATGGTTATCTGGTTATTTGGGTCCAAGATAATCGGGTGTTGTTGGTTATACGAGATGTTCGCCTGGCTAAGTCTTCCGCCCACTCGAATTACACCGTTACCGTCCACGAATGGATTTAAAGACCCCATTCCTCTTGTCTTCGTGATGCCATTTGGAAACATCCGTCTTTGTGCGACCCGAATCAGTGAGTTTGTGGCTTCGTCGAGTTCCGTTGGTGTAAAGGGTTTACTGATGTTGTCGTTTCGTAGACTTCGTGCGTAGTTGCAGAATTTATGATGGTGTTGACGAAAGATGTTGATGAACTTCTGGCAATACGCAATAATCCTTACCAATCTTGGGAACGTTGAAACCTTACTGATCAGTTGCAGAATTTGGTTGTCTTCTGCTTCCAATCGGAGACAACGCGTACGTTTTTGTCCTTCCTCGGTTGTCAAATTGTTTGGTTGCGTCGGTATCTTGAAATCCCATGATTCATGCAAAAACGTCGGCCCATTCCACCATAAACGTTCCTGTATTAGTGCCGAGGGCAGTACTCCTCGGGACGCTAAATCTGCTGGATTCTGCTCTGTTGGAATATGTTTCCAAATGGACAAACTCGTTAGACGCTGAATTTCTGCAACTCGATTTCCGACAAAAGTTTCCAATTGTGATGGTGACGATCTTATCCAACAAAGATTAATTGTTGAGTCGGTCCAAGCATGAACCTCTACATCTGTTAGATTGAGAATTTCGATGACATGGTTGAGAAGCCTCGCTAGGATGACTGCTCCGCAAAGTTCCAGTCGGGGAATGGTTACTCGTTTAAGTGGGGCTACGCGAGTTTTGGAAAACACGAGATTCATGTGGACCGAACCTCCTTCACCCAGTACTCGGATATAGACAACGGCACCAAATGCCTTTTCCGATGCATCTGAGAAGCCGTGAATTTGCACCTTCTTGTAACGTTGTCCACACTGAATCCATCGAGGCAAACGGATCCTGTTGATTGCCTCCAAGTCTTGAAAAAATAAATTCCAACTTCTTCCGAGCTCTTCGTCGATAGGGTCGTCCCACGTGATCTTCTTCGCCCAAAGCAACTGGAGAAAACATTTAGCCTTTATGATGCACGGCGAAATCCAACCCATTGGATCGAAAAGCCTTGCTATGGTGGATAGGATAGACCTTTTGGTTGTTTGTGGATGACTTGGTGGGTCGTATCTATAGAGAAAGCTGTCCGTGTTAGGATGCCAGTGAATCCCCAGCATCTTTAGTTGCCCAGAGTCTTCTGAAGGGAATGAAAATGTTGTCTCCCTTTCTTCCAACGGCACTTCCCTTAAGAGGCTCAAAGTGTTGGACGCCCACTTGCGTAGATTCAAACCGGCTGCTCCTAATATGGTTTTCACTTCTTTTATCTTCCTTTCAGCTTCGTCGGTGGTGTCCGCTCCAGAAATGAGATCATCTACATACATCTCCTCTTGGATCATCTTCGCCGCTCGTGGAAATGCATGACGTACTTCTTCTGCTAGCCAGTTTAGAGTTCGGATAGCTAGATATGGCGCAGATGCTGTGCCGAAAGTCACTGTCTTTAATCTATAGATTTTGATAGGCTCAGCTGGATCCTTTCGCCACAATATCAATTGGTAAAATGAATCCTTACCCGTTACCCAAATTTGGCGGTACATTTTCTCGATGTCGGCTGTGAAAGTGTATTTATATAGCCTCCACCTAAGAATGACGTCGATGATGTTATTTTGTAACGCTGGTCCAGTCATGAGCCTATCGTTGAGTGATGTTCCATCAGATGTTTTGAAAGACGCGTCAAAAACTACTCTCAGTTTGGTCGATGAACTGCTCTCCTTTATTACTGCATGATGCGGCAGAAAATAGTGTGGTGTAGTTTCTAACAATGGCTCGTTAACTTCGCTCATATGACCCATCCGTAAGTACTCTTCAATGCAAGTAGTGTAGTCCTTATGAAAGGTTTTGTTTTTTATTAGACGTCCCTCCAGCTGCTTGAATCGTTTAAGCGCTCCTTCTTTTGACCGTCCGAGTATTGGATGGATGTCACCCTTGAAAGGAAGGGCAACTTCAAAACGGCCGTCTGCTACGCGCTTAATATTTTTCAAAAAATGTGTCTCGCATGCGATGTTTTCTGGAGTCTCGGTAATTTGAAACGGTGCTTCTTCCATCTCCCAGAATTGGCGCATATCAGCATCTAGATTGCACGTTTGATGGAAACTCTTGACAGCCTGCGACGCGAATGTAGCGCGTCCGAAGAGAATCCATCCGAATTTGGTGTTTTGCGCTATAGGTAAATTGATATTAGTTGGCCTCACCAACTCTGGCAAAAGAATGTCTGCTAATACATCGCCCCCTAACAACAAATCAACCTTGGCTGGCTTAAAAAATGATGGGTCGGCTAAGCTCAAGCCGTCAAGATGTCTCCAATCAGTGACTGGGAGGGTTCGGGATGGAATATGCCCAGACAGCGACTTGTAGACGAGAGCCTGTGTGTTGACTGCAAATGTTGAATGGCGGGACCCAATCGTAACATCAACGATTTTGTTACATGTGCCGCTGTTGACCATACCCAGCCCGGACACCTCGACAAAGGTTGATTTGTGCTTCAGACGCAGAAGCTGAACTGCTGACTCAGTGATAAAAGTCGCCTCAGAACCAGAATCCAGCAATGCCCGAAGTGAAACAACTTCCCCTGACGAACCGCTGACCTTCACGATAGCTGTGGCCAACATCACTTGGGTGTTCGTGTGTGGCACAGAGTGGTACGTGTGGACGGATTTGCTGCAACAAGGGTGTTCTTCATTCGAGGGTTGAACATTCGATGCATCTCGTTGATTTGGAGGAGGTCGTTCCATATTGGGTGGCTTGAAACTCGGAGCATTCGGATTAATTGCAGAGGTAAGACAATTTGTAACTTGTTGTTGAGAATTTTGACTAAAACTTGACGTATTACAGGGGTTTGACATATAATTGGTTTGTGGAGACGAATTATGTAACAACGAATGATGGGACTGCTGACAATAATAACATCTACGAGTACTTGGACAGCTTTCGGACAAATGGCTATACGCTAAACAGTTTCTACACAAACCTAGTCTAGAAATAGCTTGACAGCGATCGTTGATATTCATTTTTAAGAAACGATTGCATTTGCGGATTGCATGTTGACCCCTATCGCAAAGCTTACAGGCAAACTTGGATTTGGCGGCCTGGGCGTGAAACGAGTTTCGCTGGGCAACCTTTTTTGGTGGTTCAGATGGAGTTTTTCCCTGTTGGTAAGAAACTGCTTCTAGAGTGCGGAACCTTGATTCAAGGAACTGTTTAAATTCCCCAAACGTCGGTAGTTCCTTGGTGTTATCCTTGGATCCCAGTCTCTCTTCCCACAGCTGCTGTGTTTTCGTGGGTAATTTTTGCAAAAGCACATAAATTAACACCACATCCCAGTGTTCGACTGGCACTTTCAAATTATCCAGGCTATGCACTATTTCTGTAGACGTATCTAACAATTCCTTTATTGCTTCAGATCGCTCCTGGGTTATTGAAGGCTGATTAAAAAGACATTTCATTTGTGTGTTGACAAGAAAACGTTGATGATCGTACCTATCTTCCAAAATCTTCCACGCCTTTGTATAATTTCCATTGGAAATGGATAAATGCGACAAAATTTTGTCAGCTTCACCTGCTACACTGGTTTTTAAGTAGTGCATTTTCTGTATTTCAGACAACGAGGTATTCTGATGGACAAGAGAAAGAAACAAGTCACGAAATCCACGCCACGACTCATACTTCCCCGAGAAAACAGGCACTGGAATATGGGTTAACTTAATATCCGCATCGTGAGACGGCTTTATATCGCTTGACTCTGCCTTCGGGACATCACTCTGGGCTTCCTTTGCCTTAACTTTGTCCATGGCATCAAGAAGAGCGGATCTGTAATCCAAATACAACTCGCGCAGCCTATCATACACTTCCTCAATCTTAGAACAATCACTATCCTCATCCTGACTATCTACCAAATGTTCGTACACTTTTTCAGCTGTTTCCATTGTCTCTTTCAACAAAAGCAAACGACCCGACAAGTAATTTGCCGTTCGAGTACTGGATCCCCTTTTGCCGAAATTTTCTATATCTTTTTCCAAGCGGGTAAGTACGCGACTTAGCTTGTTTGGCTTCATGATTTAAAATTCTACCTTATTTCCAGACACACAAAGAAATAATACAAGAAGTTCTGTATGTACTTACTTGCAAATTATTTGGAGATTTACAGTCACCACTGTGATTCAAACAGTTTCGGATTAGATCGCTTCCTGTGGGTCCGGTTGTTGAGTTCTTCAGATGACGGCGGCACAGAACACAGCACACAAAAAAGCAGCAAAATCCAGCAAAATCCAGCAAATCCTCAAAAGATTGTATCCAATGTGTAAAAAGACAGCACTCAAATCGCACACAAAAGGCAGTGATATTACAACAAAAAAGTTAACAAAAATCCGGCTCGTGGACCAAAATGTTCGACTTTGAACTTGCAAGACAGTGTTGCTACCGGTTTTAATTTAAGTGAAAATTGCTGTAAAACTTGCGGAAATAAAAGTACTGCCTTTTAAAACGTTATAAAAATTATTGATTTATTTGACGTAGATGCGTTAGCTTTTATATACAATGATTTGTTTATATATATCGAACAATACTTGACAGCTTATTTGACATCTTTACAATATCGTAAATGGGTGCATTCTGCATTATCGGTGACGTCATAACAGCTTTGGGTTGTGGAATCAACATCGTTAAATGCTTTCTTTTTTCGGTAGCAGTAGCACCTGCTTTGGAAAAAAAGCCGTTTGGATGGTACAGAAGTTGCAATTAAGAAGCAATATTTTAGGGAGAGAGTCTATAGCTTAAGGTATACGAATTTCATCTCTTCCCAAGCATCAACCACTTTTCGTATTAACTCGAGAACCGGAGGATTGAGAAAGAATCTTAGTTCGTCTTGAGGATGTGCTAATTTATTGTCCGTTCTTCGTCATTTGTAGGCCAAAGTCTGAGCCCATAAATCGAACTTATTATCACAATGCTGTCGTCGTTTACACGTCCAATTTCAGCCATTTCGCTACTGATGGTTCTCATAGATTTGGATAGAACTATAGGATCCTCAAAATGGATTTTTTTGAACCGTAGGTTTAGGAGTGATAATGCTGCCAGTAGAAACGAATTTTCCAACTGTCCAAAGCACGGTCAAACTGGTTCAAAATATTTGTTTTTAATTTGTTTTATTATTTATTGATGCCCACAATCTGCAAGTGGAATAACTTGACTTAATGTGGCGTATTTCTCCCCCACTTATTTCAGTAGTCATAGCTTCCAATGGTCTCAATAAGATAAGCATTTTCACAATATCCTCTTTATTTTTGGTTGTTATCATCAGCGGCGCATCGGATTCTAATACTGATTACTTGAGCTCGCAGATGTTTTATTGCTGGTGTTTCAACAATTATCTGCGCTGTCTTGTTCTAGACATAGCAATGATACAATTCGATGCAATTAAATCGTTAATCGAAAGAAAATAATCGATTAATATAAAAAATCCCCATTTAATACACACAACATCCTTTCAAAGGTAAAAATTCAATTATTGCCAACAACTTCTTCAAAATCTGTGATTATTTCAAATGGGGTTTAGCGTAAATGTTTGAAAACGCTTTAGTAGGCCCGCACGTTCTACCACAAACAGTTAATTGCCATTTAACAAGATGTTCCTCTTGTTCAGAAAAGGGCGATGTTCTTTGAACAAGATGGAGCACCTGGTCACAGTAGCAGCGCGGTAACTGCATACCTCAACCATACTTTTAACGAACTGTGGACTGGTCGAGTTGGCCCCAATCCTCGTGACTTTAACACCCATGGATCTTTTATTCTGGGGTGCTATGAAAGATAAACCTTATTTTTGAGAAAAATCTAGTCTTTTTTGACCATTTTTGTCTGACAACAAATGGCTTTTATTTATTACAACTTCTGTTGATCGGACGTAAAAAAGATGTTTAACATAATTTTTAGAAAATTTCTCAAGGATAAAAATTTTATAAAAAAAAAAATAAAAAATTATTAAGTAAACATTTTGAGAAAAAAGCATTTTAAGTAAAAAAATGTACCTGAGCCATAACTTTCTTGTAGCTATACTGATGTAGCCGAAGTGTTTAAGACTTTTATGTGCTACTAAATTCTTTTTTCAAAATGAACAAAACAATTTTTATACCTATGACAGTTTAGAAGTTATAGAGTTTTAAGTGGTAATGGTAACACCTCTAAATTGTGAGGAACTCAATGTCGAGCAGCTACATCTCCGGACTGAGCGGTCCATCCTTCGGTGGTTTGGTCATGTTAAACGCATGTCCCCAACTAGGATCCCACGACGTGCTATGGAATCCGTACCCAGGCAGGCGTCGTCTAGGTAGACCTAGACCTAGGATGTAACCATCAAGTCCATAATCTCTCCTCTACCCGTATGGGGATTGCCCTTGATGAATTGGAGACGATGGCGGAGGATCGAGAGCTATGGAGGGTCCACTTGAGCAAACCTACACCCGCGACCCACTTAATGGACAAGCGGACCATTGAAAATGAATGAACCTCCAAATTAGGGGTCACCCACTTTGATGGGCTATAACTATAACTGTAAATTGGGTGAGAATAGAGCCCCCCTGCCATACATCGGCGGAACTTCCGGAATCATCCGTGGATTATACTTCTTAACTGTGACACCCTGTACATTATATATACTCTTTGCAATACAAGATCCTATTTACAAAGAGTGTACTAAGATTTAATCAGACTGCAATTTGATCCCTCACTCAATAGTTTAGCACACTAAACACTGAAACGCCCACAACTTTGATTAGTCCAATGTCGAGCCCCTTTGCAGAGGTAATCGTTCCCTTGAAGACCTCGAATCAATAAAAAGCGTCCGCTGTCCCTTCAAATGAAAGAAAATTTCGTTATTGATGAAATACTGGTTACTATTAAAAATGCAAGAAATGATTGCTTATCACGCCCCCTCATGTAGCTGACCTCCCCGTGGTGGGGGGCGGGCAACATGTCTAGGTTCACCTAGACATGGCTAACGAAGCACACACCCAATGATGACAAAGCGACGAAAGCGAGCCTCGGATATTGCCAAGCCTGTCAAAATAGGGCGCCCTTTGGAGCCAGGCCTGGAGGGTGGCAGTTTGCGAGCGTCTGGTGGTCGGCTTGTCACGCTCGGCAGTCGGCCGGGTTTAACCCGAAACGGCTACGAGCTTCCTGTCAATGGTCTCGCAAACCATTATGGGGGTCAGAGGGTGGATGCGCTATGCACCAATAGGGGCGTAAGTGGACTTTCGGTTACTCGACAACGGCATCGACTTAGGATAGGCACGTGGAACATCTCTTCGCTCACGGGAAAAGACCTGGAGCTTGTTGGGGAGGCTGTTAAATATCGACTAGATATAGTTGGTGTTTCTTCAACAAAGCAAAGGGGTTCTAAAACTGTAGACCTTGCAGATGGGTGGAAACTCTTCATGTCGGGAGTAGCACCTTCAATGTCTGCTCAGGCGGGAGTGGGGATACTCACAAGTCCCAGGCTGTCAGGCAGAGTATTGGAGTGGATTCCGTTAGGAGGGAGAGTTGCGATCTTAAAGCTTAAGCTTGAAAGATCAACTCTGGCTCTAGTGCAGGTGTATGCACCGAATCTGGAGTCAGGGTACGCAGCTTTCTTAGATGAAGTTGATGCAGCCCTTGAAAAGGTTGCAGATATGGATTCTTATATCCTGATGGGTGATTTCAATGCTCACGTGGGTGCGGATTTCTCGACATGGGGCAGCGCGATTGGGAAACACGGTGACCCCGATCAGAACGCGAACGGAGAGAAGTTGTTGGACTTTTGTTGTTCAAATGGAATGTCCATTATGAACACTTTCTTTCCACACAAAGATATCCATAAATACACATGGTACCGTCGAAGTCTTCAGCAGAAATCGCTGATAGATTTCTTTGTGGTACCATCGTGTATTAAAAGGATGGTTTGTGATGTTCGTGTGTTGAGAGGGGCTGAACTGTCAACTGATCACCACCTGGTGTTGTGCAAATTGTATCTCAACGATCAAATACCTATCCTGCCAAAGCGTAAGCCAAGAATGGTTACGCGCATACGGTGGGAGGGGCTACAGAACGATGAGATACGGGAGGAATTTGCACGGCAGGTATCTGAAAGGTTTGAACAAATTCCAAATGTTCCATTGAATGTAGAGGAAGAATGGCAGTTGTTTTCAACAGCAGTTATTGCCTCTGCAGGACATGTTTGCGGAGTGAAGCGGCTCGGTGTGGCGGCTGGTGGTGAGAAAAGAACTGCGTGGTTTAAAACGCCCGGAGTTCAAGAAGCTATCAGAGAGAAGAAGAAGGCTTTCAAGGTGTGGATTCACTTGGTGGACTCTCCTTCTCGAAACCGGTACATTGAGGCGCGAAGAACTTGCAAATTGGCTGTTAAAGCAGCCAAAGAACATTCTTGGAAGGAGTTCGGCGAAAAATTGGACCGCGATCACAGATCTGCAAGCAAGGTGTTCTGGCAGACCATCCGCCGTCTTAGAGGAAGGAAGTGGAACATTATCGAAGGAGTCAAATCCAAAGATGGTACACTTCTTTCTAATGAGGAGGACATCTTGCGCAGATGGAGCGAGCACTTTTCCGAATTGCTCAATCCAATCCAGGGCATCGAGGATGACACATCTATCGCCCTAAGCAGGGCGGAAAATAGTCCCACGGTAGAGGAAGTCACTTTTGCGATCAAATCGCTAAAAGCTGGCAAATCTGCAGGAGTGGATGAAATCCGGCCAGAAATGCTAAAGGCCTTAGGTGAAGAGGGAGTCAAATGGCTCGCTCGTGTCATTAAAGTGGCCTGGGAATGCGGCGAAACTCCCAGCGATTGGCAGATTGGGGTGATTGTGCCCCTTTTCAAGAAAGGGGATAAAAGGGATTGCTCCAATTACAGGGGTATATCACTTTTAAGTCTCCCCGGAAAAGTCTTTGCCAAGGTGCTGGAAACGCGTTGCAGAGCTGTGGTCGAGGCACGATTAGGAGATGAGCAGTGCGGCTTTCGTCCCGGCAGAAGCACAACCGACCAGTTATTCACTCTCAGAATGGTGCTCGAGAAGGCTTGGGAGTATGCTACACCTGTTTACGCTTGCTTCGTAGATTTGGAGAAAGCATACGACCGAGTCCCTCGAGGGAAACTCTGGAGTGTATTACAGCAGTATGGAATTGATGGTTCTCTCTTGAGAGCCATTCAATCTCTTTACACAAACTGTAAAAGCTGTGTTCGGGTAAACGGCGTTAAATCAATACCTTTCACCGTGGGCGTTGGACTTCGCCAGGGGTGCGTCTTGTCGCCTCTCCTTTTCATTACTTATATGGACTGGATGTTACAGCGCAGTCTTGGCGAAGAACGTTTCGAATTGGGAGATCTGAGGATAAGTCATTTGCTCTTCGCTGATGACTTGGTCATCCTTGGGTCCTCTCAGACTGAACTTCAGCGCGCACTCGATCGGTTTGTAGCCGTTTGTGTTGAAGCTGAGATGAAAGTAAATGTGAACAAATCTGAAGTGATGGTCGTCTCTAGAACGCCTGTTCAATGCACTCTGCATGTTAGTGGAGTCCCATTGAAACAGGTGGAGAAGTTTAAGTATCTCGGGGTCTTATTCACGAGTGATGGAAGGAGCAATGCCGAGTTTTCCTGTAGGATTGGTCAGGCTGGATCGATTTTGAGACAGCTTGGTCATTCTGTTATCAGGAGGACTGAACTTGGTGTCAAAGCTAAGTTGTCAGTCTTTAATTCGGTGTTTGTTCCAACTCTTACCTATGGTCATGAGGTTTGGGTAATGACCGAAAGAATAAGATCGCGAATACAAGCTGCCGAAATGAGATTTCTCCGTAGTATTGCTGGTGTGACCCGTAGAGATCGCATCAGAAATACCAGAATACGTGAGGAACTCAATGTCGAGCAGCTACTTCTCCGGATGGAGCGATCCATGCTTCGGTGGTTTGGTCATGTTAAACGCATGTCCCCGACCAGGATTCCACGACGTGCTATGGAATCCGTACCATCGGGCAGGCGTCCCCTAGGTAGACCCAGGATGAGATGGTTAGATCAAATTCATAATCTCTCCTCTACCCGTATGGGGATTGCCCTTGATGATTTAGAGTCGATAGCGGAGGATCGAGAGCTATGGAGGGTCCACTTGAGCAACCTACACCCGCGACCCACTTAATGGACAAGCGGACCATTGAAAATGAATGAATGAATGAATGATTGCTTATCACTATTTACTGAATAAACGCTCAAATGCCAAAACGGATATCCGCTCAATACAAAAATACAACTTCCAAATAAATAGAAGCCATCGACCAAAGTTCACATCAATATCCACGATAAAGTGGCGCTCTACATTTAATTACATTCTCTGCATAAAAATGACTTGCAAATAAAATGTATCTACAATTATTCACTGTCAAAAAGAGGAAATCCAATGGTCGTTATAAAAATATTCGCGCGTCTATAAATCTTCTTTGCTATTCTGCATAAATTCCTTAAAGTGTGAGAACAGGTCCGTCGCAAACCAGGGTAACCCAAACCGTCATCGCATACAAAGTTTACCCTACAATGGCACTGGCTTCACCGAAACTAAGGCGTAGCAGTTTAGCAAAAGAAAGAACTCCAAGTGACATATGGAAAACACCAGTTCCAGGTAAAAAATTCCGCAGACTAGTGTGTTCTCCAGAAACTGGGTTAGTTTTAGTGTGTAATACTGTCATGCATTTCCTGATGCATGCCATTTTTGACAGTAGGTACTCCACAGACGTAAAGTTTGATTGCAACTATTCGCTGGCTACCCTACCCTAACAACAACAAAACTGACGGAAAGACATTTTTTACGTACTCCACATAGATAACGAAGTCAGTGAATGAATCTATCGTGGCGAATGGATAAGTCAGATACCACACCTTACCTTCTAGGTAGGTGTACCTACTCTATATCTACGCTATGACCCAATATAGATATACTGTAGCCCGTCCATCGTCGAATAGTTCCAAATATCATTTAGATTTGCGCAAAAAAAAAACACACACAAACCATACAACAAAATGCTGACGAGAACGTGCGCATTTTATTAAGAAGCCACTCAAGCACACAGTCATTTGGTTTGACAAATATAATGGCAGCGGATAAACACATGCGAAAATAATTCAAACGGGACTCGACCGACACGACAATTGATCGCATTGAATGGATGATCGAGTGAAATTATTTTGGCAAGTTCATTCAGTAAACTGCATGTTTACTGTGATAAGTGGCCATCAGATTTGACACTAATGACATGGAGCAGTTATGTCAAATTTGACAATTTTATGCATGGGAATGACAATTTGTCAGCAAACTGATGCATCGGCTGTATTATGCGATATTCTGAATTTGGAATGGTCTTTATGTTAGGTTAGGTTATCGTTTGCCAGTTCATGAGATCCTTTGAGTTGAATTGCTTGGCTTTTGTATGAAGATTAGTTTGCCATTGAGTGTTGCTTGAGTCGAGCAACTAAACCCTACAACCAATTTTTTTGCTTGACATGATTACTATTAGTAAAGGGAGTATTCTCAATATGGTCATTAGGATGATTATGACACTCTCGGGTTTAGTTTTCTCTATTTTATTCGAGGTCGCCTTCAAGAAGTGTAGCGCAAAGGTTTCGGCTAGAATGAACCAGTTTCTGAAAACGTTCAGATTTCATGCGTGATCACAGATCTGCAAGCAAGGGGTTCTGGGCAGACCATCCGCCGTCTTAGAGGAAGGAAGTGGAAGATTATTGAAGGATTAAAATCCAAAGATGGTACATTTCTTTCTAATGAGGGGGACATCTTGCGCAGATGGAGCGAGCACTTTTCCGAATTGCTCAATCCAATCCATGATATTGTAGTCACTTTTGCGATCAAATCGCTAAAAGCTGGCAAATCTGCCGGAGTGGATGAAATTCGACCAGAAATGCTCAAGGCCTTAGGTGAAGAGGGAGTCAAATGGCTCTCTCGTGTCATTAAAGTGGCGTGGGAATGCGGAGAAACACCCAGCGATTGGCAGATTGGGGTGATTGTGCCCCTTTTCAAGAAAGGGGATAAAAGGGATTGCTCCAATTACAGGGGTATATCACTTTTAAGTCTCCCCGGAAAAGTCTTTGCCAAGGTGCTGGAAACGCGTTGCAGAGCTGTGGTCGAGGCACGATTAGGAGATGAGCAGTGCGGCTTTCGTCCCGGCAGAAGCACAACCGACCAGTTATTCACTCTTAGAATGGTACTTGAGAAGGCTTGGGAGTATGCTACACCTGTTTACGCTTGCTTCGTAGATTTGGAGAAAGCATATGACCGAGTACCTCGAGGGAAAATCTGGAGTGTATTACAGCAGTATGGAATTGATGGTTCTCTCTTGAGAGCCATTCAATCTCTTTACACAAACTGTAAAAGCTGTGTTCGGGTAAACGGCGTTAAATCAATACCTTTCACCGTGGGCGTTGGACTTCGCCAGGGGTGCGTCTTGTCGCCTCTCCTTTTCATTACTTATATGGACTGGATGTTACAGCGCAGTCTTGGCGAAGAATGTTTCGACTTGGGAGATCTGAGGATAAGTCATTTGCTCTTCGCTGATGACTTGGTCATCCTTGTGTCCTCTCAGACTGAACTTCAGTGCGCACTCGATCGGTTTGTAGCCGTTTGTGTTGAAGCTGAGATGAAAGTTTTTTTTTTCGGTTGCGCCTAGAGGTGAGTAATCTTCAAAAGATACCAATGGTCCGTACCATTGGTTATGTCCGACTCATATATTATCTGACCTGGTTAAGCCATTGGTTTCAGCCAATATATGCCTAAGGACTAAACCTCACCCCTCAGAGAGGCACTATGGGGACCGGCCGCGCGTGCCCATAGTAGTACAAATTTATTCCTCTCATTTTTTCGTTTTCTAATGACTACGACTAAGTTACCTTAACAAGTAGTTTATGCTTCTGTATCTGTAGTATTTATTAATCGCGTTAGGTAGGCATCTTTCCAGCGAACGCACCTACTAATACCCTCATTTTATGCGGTTTTTTCCTCATAGCGCTAGGTCGAACGGTCTTGTTCTTTGTAGTCGGCGCTCGAGGTTTGTTACGTCCAGAGAACGAACTATTTCATTATTGCAATGGACATGAATACGAGTGTAAAGTTTGCGAGCAAAGTTTTCTACTTCGTCATTCACGGTAGCAATTCCTAAATCTCTGTGAATGTCACTATTCCTTATATACCATTGAGCATTCACAATTGCTCTTAGCGTTTTGTTTTGAAATGTTTGTAGTAGAGTCATATTGCTTGGTTTGGTACAACCCCAAAGTTCAATACCGTATGTCCAAGACCGTTTTAGCACTTGCTTATACAGAAGCAGTTTGTTGTATATGCTTAGTTTCGAGTATCTTCCGAGTAGCCAATACATTTCTCTCAGTCTGATTTCAAGCTCGTCTCGCTTTTTTTTAACGTGTGGCTTCCACTTCAGTTTTGCGTCTAGAGTGATTCCTAGATATTTTGCCTCGTACCGAGTTAATGTAAATAGGTAGGTTGTTTACCTTTTTGTATGTAAAATTGACATGCGTTGACTTGGTCTCGTTAAGGACGATTCGCCAGGTCTTTGTCCATTTGCATACTTTGTTTAGAGCCCCTTGAAGTTTTCGCGTTGATGATTCGACTGACTTATCCATTGCGAGGATAGCTGTATCATCTGCGAACGTTGCTACGATAGTCCCTTCATCCTGTGGTATATCTCTTGTATAGAGCAGGAATAAAATTGGACCGAGAACGCTTCCTTACGGAACACCGGTGTAGATTTCTTTGAATTCTGAAAATTCAGTCTCATGTTTAAAACGAAAGAGTCTGTTTTCAAGGTAGGATTCTAGTATTCTATACAATTTGTCAGGTAGGATTGTCCTTAGCTATACCTTAGGCCTTGCCTAAAGTGATGGTCGTCTCCAGAACGCCTGTTCAATTCTCTCTGCATGTTAGTGGTGTCCCATTGAAACAGGTGGAGAAGTTTAAGTATCTCGGGGTCTTATTCACGAGTGATGGAAGGATTGGTCAGGCTGGGTCAATTATGAGACAGCTTGGTCATTCTGTTATTAGGAAGACTGAACTTGGTGTCAAAGCGAAGTTGTCAGTCTTTAATTCGGTGTTTGTTCCAACTCTTACCTATGGTCATGCGCATGACCATGAGGTTTGGGTAATGACCAACAAAATAAGATCGTGGATACAAGCTGCCGAAGTGAGATTTCTCCATTGTATTCCTGGTGTGAACCGTAGAGATCGCATTAGAAATACCAGAATACGTGAGGAACTCAATGTCGAGCAGCTACTTCTCCGAACGGAGCGATCCATGCTTCGGTGGTTTGGTCATGTTAAACGCATGTCCCCGACCAGGATTCCACGACGTGCTATGGAATCCGTACCATCAGGCAGGCGTACTCTAGGTAGACCAAGGATGAGATGGTTAGATCAAGTCCATAATCTCTCCTATACCCGTATGGGGATTGCCCTTGATGATTTGGAGTCGATGGCGGAGGATCGAGAGCAATGGAGGGTCCATTTGAGCAACCTACACCCGCGACCCACTCAATGGACAAGCGGACCATTGAAAATGAATGAATGAATGCAATGAATGACTATTAATAATAATTAGTTACATACTACTCTCTTTTTTATTTCCAATTGGAAAAAACTAATATTCTTTGTTTTTGATACTAGTAAAAAAGTTGAAGTCATTCATTAAAGGTAAATGATGTTTTAATTCCTAAATTTATGTAAATATACGGTGTTAAGGCAAATCGGTCCCGTTCCGCCCCGGGTTCCCCTATAGACAAAGTCTTTAAGTACATCGATTGATGTAACATCGAAGTGACGATTTGCTCGCGTCGGTGGCTTGCAAACGCGCCACTGATAACTCGCTACATTCTGCCAATAATGTCAAAGTCATCATCTATGTGAAATGTTTAACAGATTTTTAACAAGTTTTCGGTGGCAAGTACGTACTCTTTTATTGAAATAAAATAAATAACATCGCTGAATTTCATTAATACACTTCCCAATTTTCTCTTTCAAGGCGTTGGTGGTCGTGGACCTGTTTGCATAGACCTTTGACTTCATAAAACCCTAAAGAAAAAAGTCCAATGGCGTTAAATCGCAAGATCTACCCAATTCTGATCGTCAAAAAACGGCCGATTACACGATTAGGGAAAATGACCCATGCAGTAATTGAATTGTTTCTCTGGCTGTATGGCATGTGGCACCGTCTTGTTGAAACCACATGTTTGTCACATCAATATCTTGTTATTTAGGCATCAAAAACTGGGTTATCATGTCACGACAAAGAACACCATTAATTGTTAATGCCTGATCTGCCGCATTTTCGAAGAAGAATGGTCCGGTAATGCCTCCAGCCAAAAATCCGCACCAAACAGTTGCGCGTTGTAGATGCATTTGTTTCTCAACAATTACTCGTGGGTTTTCTGAACCCTTAAATGTGACAATTTTGACGATTAACGAAGCCATTAAGAAAATGAGCTGAAGATGGTTTTGTTCAAAATTGCGTACTGTAGCTGACAAACCTTAATTATTCTTAAAATATTTCTCAACAATGCAAATGCTTTGTTCTTTCGTATACCGATCCTTTTTTATTACCCCGAATTGTCAGCTGTCACATTGTTATCTTTTCTTCCGTTGGTATCACTGTCATATTAAATGGCGCAAAATTAAAATTGTTCGTGAATTATGGGACACCCTTTATAAGGACACACGATGCTGAGGTTCCATTCATCGGGTATACCTTCATCCAAACCCAATTTTGCAGATAAGTTGGTGCATGTTCCTTAACAAGCCATCTTCTGACTCTTTGAAAAGCTGGGCCGGTATAAACCACCCAGCAGTCTTAATGGACTCATGTCTTTTGGTTTCGTATATTTATGAAAATCGTTTAACCCTCTAGCTAGATAGAAGAACTACCGATCAAGGCTCAATAGATTTTACCGCCTTCTCTAACTCGTTATTGTCCTTCTGAGAAGTCAGTGTTCATTCCTTTTTTCCCGTAACCCTAGCAGATAATCCGCGTTCTTGGTTGCATGTGACAGCAGGCACTCGCCTTCAAAACAAATTTTTTTTTGCGAAGCCCAGCACATTAGTGACACGTCGAAAATTTTGCTGCAGATCATCAGCTGCTGGCTGAAAGAGTGAGAAAAACACGGTTGGCGGAAGTTTTGCTGATCTTTTGCGATTGTAGTATTGCAGTCCCAAATGTTATTACAGAAACCCTGATCATCCATATCAAAGGCTATTAAGCCCCAACCTGCAGAGCCAGGCACTTTAATAAAGGTTTCATCGTCCACCATCTCTTATTTAGTGCTAGTCCTGAAAAGTTCCCACTAACCTTAGCTCTAAATATGTCGGAGTAGCTCAGGTAAAGCATCTGATGCCCCCTTGACTTTTGACGACACCGTTAATCCAATCTAATGGATTCATACGCCCAACTTCTAAATGGCTGATGTTAGACTTCTGAAACTCTTTCAGCCAATCAATTCCGCAAGATAAGAAGAATAGTGGAGTTGCAGCAAGCTGTAGATGTTGTCTAAAAAGCTGAGATACATTAACTACATTGTCACACAAGGGTTCATAAGGAACAATTAAATACCTATACAGCATCCTGGATATTTTTACAGTTCGGCTTGAAAACTAAACGCACAGTACTTTCAAACAGTCATGAGGTATTTTAGTATTTCCTGTTTCTTAAAATAAATTCATTCACCCACCTAATCGTATCGCTTTGATCGCTTTGTTCTACATTTGCCTTTGGAATCGTTCTCTGTCGCCGGGTGTTGGCCAATGGCCAATTGCATTCAGCTCCTACTTTTCCTCTTTTACGTTCTTTTCGCTCCAGTTTAAGTGTAAATCGTACTTAAATATTCACCTCAGGTGTTCGAAGATAAATTATGCCGTGGGTCTAATGTGATACCCACCGATGAGCACTCAAATTGGTCACAAATTTACAGCTTTTACGAGTGATTCGTGTTACATTTGACACCGACGCGCGTAAGTCGCGCGTGCGTATTTATTTATTTTCCTAATGTGCATTTTAGACCCTTTGCGCAAGCCCTGAGAAATGCACAGAAATCCCGCACACATATGTGGGATTTTTCTCAACAAAGTGTCTCTTTTAATCGCCCCAAAGTATATCTGATTGTGTTGCAGACAACATGACGTGTGTGGAATGGCTGACCCACTTTCTAATTTGAATTTGGTCAATTGGTCATTTCTGATCGTATATACATACATTCATGATGTGGTCAAATTTGGAGCAGGGTGCAAGATCAAGTGGTTTCCCTTAAACGCATTCTTTTGCGGGACGTGAACTTTGTTCGAAATGCGATGCATCGCCCGAAAGAGAAATTGAATAGGCCCTTCAACTTCTTGAATACTGAATGAAGGGCTCTAAGCTCTAACCAGCGGACAGCCTTAAGGAATGAGACACGTATCAATTTGTTCCGGGCAGACGACACATGTTCGACCACCTACTCGTCTCCACTTGCGCTTGCGCCCAACAACGCTATAGGCGTTCACTCGTTTGCAGAAGGAAGCAAATTAACTGGAATTGCTATTTTAATCACCAATCGTGGTCATTATGATTTTTGCAGGAAAGGAGAATTTGTTTTCTAGGAACGGCCACCTTAGGAAGAGTATCTCTATGTCCAACTGGACATGGAAGATACGCCGTGTAGGTGAGCGCATGTTTAGTGACAAACATGTGCACGCATTGAATAATAACGCGCAAAGTAATTATTATTTTAAACGCTCGGTTCCGTTGTGTAGAATTGTTGTTTCCATTAGATGCACGTGCACATTGTTGGAAAGGTTTTCTAAAAATAGAGCTCTGAAGCTATGGCGGTTGATATAATTAGGAAGCCGGAGACATGTATAGATATCCTTGATAAAAGGTCGTTGGCAGTATATGTGGAAATAATCGCCGACTATGGACTGTTGTCTTCGTTCTTCGACAGAATAATACTGAAATATGTAATTGCAAACGAAGTGTTTGTGGCAAAGTTGTTTTTCTCAAAGAAGTTCATTAAAAAAATGCTGCCCTGCTGGAACGTACGTACTCTTTTGTTGAATTTTTTTATAACCGTTTCGCATAAATCTGACTGAATTTCATTAATACACCTCCCAATTTCCTCTTTCAAGGAGTTGGTGGTCGTTGTCTTGTTTGCATAGACATTTGACTTCAAAAAAAAAATACAAAAAGAAAAAAGTCCAATGGAGTTAAATCGCAAAATCTGGATGGCCAATTCTGATCACAAAAACGGCCGATTGAATTGTTTCTCTGGCTGCATGGCATGTGGCACCGTCTTGTTGGAAGCACATGTTGGTCACATTCATATCTTGTAGTTTAGGCACTAACAATTCGGTTATCATTATCATGTCACGATAACGAACACAATTAATTGTTGCTGCCTAACCAGCCGCATTTTCGAAGAAGAATGGTCTGATAAAGTGATAATCACCCCTATTCCCGTTGGCGTTTGTCATAAACGACTCGTATTTCACTTCATTTTTTAGTCGATTTTTGTAACATTTTTTAAACAAATGAATTGAAATAATGGTGAACACATAGAAAACAAAACAAAGCTGTTAACAAAAGTTAAAACAAAAATCTGCACATCGTTTTACAACGACACGAAACATGAGTCGTATACGACAAACGCCAACGGGAATAGGGGTGAATGTCTCCAGTCCGAAATCCGCACCAAACAGTCAAGCGTTGTGGACGATGCATTCGTTTCTCAGCAATTACTTGTAGGTTTGCTGAACACCAAATGCAACAGACGATTAACGAAGCCATCAAGATTTTGTTCGAACAAACCTTCATTATTTTTCAAATATTGCTCAACAATGAAAATGCGTTGTTCTTTCGTATAGCACTCCATTTTTAATAAACCCGAACTGTCAGCTGTCACCTTGTTATCTTTTTTTCCGTTGGCATCACTCTACTATTAAATGGCGCAAAATTAAAATTTTGCGTGAATTTTGGGACACCCTTTAATTGTAACTTAATATACAAGTAATACACTTTTCTGCCCTAAAGGAAAAATATTCGTATCACCTATAAGAAGAGAGGTAAGACATTCTTGACAAAAGACACACACAAGTAGAAATGGTCAAAAAGGCATAAGACACGGCCCAAAAAAATGATCCAGAAAATCATCGCCAAGAAAACAAAAAAAAATCTGAGAACTTCACCGAGAAATACCCCTACAATAAATCCTACAAAGAAGCTACAATCAGTGCTTAGACTTAGGATCCTGTAGATATCTGATGTACAACTATCTATTTACTTCTTTCTATCTTCTGGCAACTATTTGTATGAGTTTATATTTTTAGTACGAATAGATACGACCTAGCATTTTACGGCGAAGTGATGCGCAAAATTGTAATTTACTAAGCTTACAGTCTTTCACCAACATTTTTGTAAAGACCGCCGATTGATGCCAAATTGCGTGGCACGTTGCCTGGGGCCTGTAACACAACGCGACAAGTAGTTGTCGGACAAGTGAATTTAGACAACTTGTAAAAAATTCTGTAACACAAAACGACAAGTCCGTGAACACTTCGACAATTGTCGCGATGAAAGATGACAAGTGGGAAATTATATAATTTCCCTCTTTCTGTAACAGAACCCGACAAGTGTCAGGAAACAATTGTAGAACTATGGCTCAATGAGGACAGGTGAACTGAATATTGTCAAAAGCTGACAAGTGCATTTTTTATGAAATATCCTAATCCCTAATGCCTAACATTTATTTTGTGTAATTAAAGTATTAATTCTAATGTTATTTATTTAATTAGTACTTAAAATTGCGCGTTCCTTATCTTTTTGCCAAAATACGTCCCTTATTGTACGTCCAATTGTTATTTTGCGGAACTACGTTTAGGCTTTTTGGCAGGCTGTGCAGTTTCTTCCATTTGAACATTTTTTTTCTTTTGTTAGGACATAATACAGAAAGCACCAAAAAGGCTATATTTTCCTCTCTTATTTTAGTTAAAATATATTTTGTTTATTTTTTTTTTTACCATCTTCTCTTGATAAACACTTGTCGAAGAGTGCCCACAAGTCAGGGAAATTTAATTATTTTAACAAGTGCAACGTTTTACGTTCTGTTACAGAATTAATTTTGTACTTGTCGGACAAGAATAGTCAGACAAGTGAATTTAAACTTGTCGACTTGTCGCATTGTGTTACAGGCCCCTGGTCGTGCGATATTCTCAGCAGAAGTGCTGCCCGGGCCGGCCAGACCTTTACTTTACAGTGGCACTGGCATGGCAACATCTGGTGTTTTCACATGTTCTTCTAGGCGAGCGGCTATACAGTACGAGCATTATACGTCGTAGTATTTGCCTAGATGGTGTCGAAGAGCGGGAAATATGCGCCTAAATTCACACTGCGCCAACACCAGCGCAAAAAGATCGAACCAGTTATTCTGATGCGTTCTTTATATAGGAGTATAGCGATTCTTGCCTTGTTGACGTGTATTTTATTGTTGGTATCTTTTTACTTCACAAATGCCAAAGTAGAATTGACGTTTGCCGCCATTTGCAAAAATTTCGATAGAAAGATGACGTTTGTAGCATCAACGACACCACCTAGAAATCTCAAGTTAATGAGTAGCATCTTTATAAATAATAACTCGAGAGAACCGAGAACAATGGTCCGTTCTAACCAAAGGAAAGTCTCAAAAATGTATAAAACATAATAGCTATTCAGTATGGAGTAAAAAAAATACGCAATATCCGCATAAACGATTAAAAAAATCGAAATTTATTTTCCAAATGCCTCTAAAAGCATGAAAGACGACCGACGTATCTTTTCATCCTTCTTTTCCCTAAGATCCTAACATATTATTTATCGCTTCTCTCAAAATGTTTTATCGGTGATCTGATTAAATATGAAAGAATAAAAGTTAAGGCCGTGTGTCAATAGCGCTAAATAACTAATTTTATTCCGAGTAAGAATACCTGAAATGTGAAGCTTTTCCCGGGTGGCGCAATGGGAAAACCCGCTTGCCCAGTAGTCCAGCACACTAAAGGTACCAAGTGACAAAGAACAGAAACAGGAACATAAACATAATCCCATACATTTGCAACAGAAACAGAATTAGGAACAGACAATTTTTTGTTCAGTTACAGAATTTAGCGACAGAAAAATGGCTGTTTGACGACAGAACGTAAACAAGTCTATATTGATTGCTTATGTTGCTGTCAGCGACAGAAATGCCAATTTATCGGAGGAGGGACATTTTTTTGTTTGCATTTTTCTGAATCTCTCATGGTCATCTGCCTGCCTGCTTTAGGTAGTTTGAGTTGCAAATTTAACTACTAGTCGAAAAAAAATGTTTTAGGGGACATAATTTCATGAAAGTGTTTGACGGAATAGACGGGAGCCATGTTTTTCTGGATCTGTTTCAATTTTGTGTAGCTGAGCGAGCAACGTAAACAGAACCAGATTTTACTACAGAACGAAAAAGGTTTCTGTTCTGTTTCAGTTTCTGTTCCTGTTTCTGTTCTTTGTCACTTGGTGCCTTAACCATTAAGCCAATAGGTACGCCCACAAAAGTGCCAGATTTGTTTAGTGTGAAAGGGACCCTAAGCTATAAAGTAAATTGCTTTCCACAATTTCATACTGAAATCTGATTATTTTCCATTGACCTGGACATAGTAGAAGCATTGTGTGGTCTTCTCAGACGAAAATAATTTCATTTGGAAGCCCCGGATGGCTATAGCCACTATGTCCATAACCTCCGCAAAGAGACTAATAATTTGGACCGGCTGGCATAGCAGAGTTGAAGGTATGATGGTGTGGGGGCCGTTTCGTATTATGCCTCCTGCAAATTTGTGTCAACCACAATTAATGCGTTGCCTCACAATGGTGTATTGAAAGAGCAGTTTTCATACTTTAATAACCTTTTTTCCAATACATACAGCCGCGTTCTTAAAACTTATTTATATGTAGAGCCAAAATGTGGAGCTACTAAGCTGACCGGCCTACTCGCCGTATTTAAATATCGTCGAAAAAATTTGGCGATGGACGTCAAGTTTATGCATCGGGCCAACATTATTCGACTTTAACCCAAGCCATCGAATTAGTTTGGAGTTCGATTTCGCTAAACTATTTCGCCAATTTGTATATGCATCCCTTCCAAACTGGATGTGTGAATTTTGGAGCAGAAAGGTGGCTCAAAACAAAATTGAAAATTTTTTTCAAATCTATAATACTCCAATTACCTTAAATTTAACTAATGTTTGTGTTAAAAAGAAGCAGAATTCTCTAAAATGTGTTTTTTTTTCGTTCAAGTGTTCTATTCAAGTGGTGCAAAATTATAGGACAACACATTTTGCCGCGGTTTTTAGTTAATTTATGTACTTTAAGGTTTAGTTTTAAATCGTCCTTCTGGTCAAATAACAACAATTAAATTAACTTTAATTAAAAAAGATTAAGTCTCTAGCATGCTTGATTTGGGACTAGTGGGCGATAGAAAACCGACCTTAGGGGGTGTGCTATTCAAGTGGCGCGGAGTGTATTTGGATAGTTCAACGAAATTACTACAAAAATTAAAAAAAAACAAATTGTCGGGAGAGACAAAGTATCGCCATTTAAAAAGAACTAAATTTCTGGCTTACCTTCTAAATACAGATATTGATATTGAGAGAGTACAAAATAAAAAGAAGTAATCCTGCAAGGTTAGCGCAGCGTTCTGGTGAAGATGAGTCATAGAATTTTAGAGTTTATATCACTGAACAGCTTTTTGAGTTGATATTAGAAGTGAATACCCTGAAGCCAAAAAGGCTACTTTAACTTTACTCCTTTTTGTCACAACTTATCGTTGCAAAATATACTTTATAGTTTATACCAAAAAATTCATTTAAGGCAAAAATCGGATGCTGCTCCAGATGTGCGCATATACAAATGTCGAACATAAAACCAATCTTGAAACAATCCATACTTTCAGGCTTCTACATATCTAAAATGCAACGTCAGTTAGTTGGTCCATCCATAACTCGAGAACTCGAGAACCATTTATCCGATTTCCAGAAATTTTTTTTTTCTAATTTTAAGAGGTGGAGTATAGAGGCGGGGGTAGGAGCAATCAAACTATTTCCTTTAGTTTTGTGAAACTGCTCAGTTGATTTTAATTCGTTCAACGTTGTAATGGCAACATCCTCGAGATCAATATAATATGTTGGTTACTTAATGAGAGGAGGGATTGTGGTAAAATGGGTTAGGGACTACTGCCTCATCAGTATCAGAGAGAGGAAAAAGGAAAAAGTGTCACCATTCAGCGTTGTACTGGTGACACTATATGTTAACTACTTTTTCTGTACTTATTCGTCCGATTTGAAAAATTCGAAAGCATAGTCCATACTACTTGTATATTAAATTCAGGGTCTGTTTGTTTCTTTGGTCTTCCGTAATTTAAGAACCATTTATCCGATGGCCATTTTAAAAATTACATTAAGCGTCAAAAGCGACTGATCGCCGATGCTCTTTTAAATTTTCTTTAAAGTCTTGAAAAAAAAATTGTTTTTTCCAGAAATCGTATTGCCTAGACAATATTATTGACTTTCAGGACAATGCATTATTTTATCAATGTTACACATTTTAATAACTTTGGCTTCCAATTCCAAGACTGTCGAAGAAGCTGTACCAGCCCGGCAAAGCAATTTTTTTTTTATAATTAACACGCGCTAAAGAGGTGTTCTTAAGTGTAATGTGATTTACACAGCGCGGGCATTAAGGAAATTGGGATAGAGAAGATAGGAGATTCCGATGCACATTGGTTTTAAATGTCTGTAAATTGTACTGAGGAGGAAAGATAGAGCTGGGCAAGGCATTCCACATTCGTGTTGTATACGGCTTATGAAAGAGTCTCTGTATTTCATAGTACGTCCGAAAATAGGCTGTATGGTAAACTGATGGTCATTCCTAGCATGGCAAGTATTGCGGTTGAATTGCTGAAGGGGTGGAATGCAGCTGGCAATTTCGTTTGAGCACTGTTTGTTGAAAAAGCGATAAAACAAAGCGAGACACGCAACGTTTCTACGATGTTCAAGCGAATGAATAGAATTTGCAATATTTGTGTCCCCGATTAGTTTTAACGCACGATTTTGGATCCTATCCAGTAGGTGCAATATAGTTTTTGGTGCACCAGACCAGATGTGGGAATTGTACTCAAGTTTAGGGCGAATGAACGCCTTATATATTGTAGCCATATCAGAAGGGGTAAAATATTTCTTGCACCGTTTGAGAAAACCTAGACATTTCGCAGCATTCTTGGCGACTTCGTGTGGTCATTTAAACGAAGGTTGTTATGGATACACATACCGAGAATGGAAAGTCTTTCGGTTTCGGTGATGCAAGTGGCATTCATGAATAATGGCTGTAGGTTTGGGTTTCGCTTTAGAGACAGCAGACAGCATTGTGTTTTTGAAGCATTAAATTCCACTCTATTGGCTGAACCCCATTTTAAAATGCTGTCGAGGTCGGAATTTAATGAGCTTAACATACGTTGCCGTTCCAGTTCTACGGCCGAAGAGCAGGGATATGTAAGTCCTGGAAAGAATATGAGAAGCTATAAGAGTGCTGTCATCAGCGAAGGAATAGATTGGATTAGAAGTTGCAGACAAGAGATCATTTATAAAAATTAGAAAGAGAGTCGGAGACAGAACGGAGCCTTGGGGAACACCAGCATTTATATGGTGAGTTTCAGACTTGAAACCATCCAAAACAACTTGAATTGAACGGCCAAAAAGGTAGTTTCTGATGCCATAAGCACGCATTTTCGACAAAAGAGCTTGGTGCCAAACTCTGTCAAAAGTAATTGCAATAGGTAATAATGTACTTTCGTAAAATGCGAGAAATGAGAATAAATCGACTTGGTGGAACTTTCTTTCTGCCTGAAATACAGCAATACGAACAAAACAAAAAAAGAATAATGAAAAACGGCCCAGCGGTTATCGAGATATAACGTCATCGAGTTTCACCCCATAGAAGATGTTTTTTGTGTAGCAGGTATTAGATTTTGAATGTTTTTTTTTTTTTGTATGTGAAGTGCCGCTCCCGTTTTGACCAAATTTGACCAATCTTCACAGGACCACTCCAGGGCCAATTACTAAGTTCATCTGTAATTTTGAGCTGAATCGATTTAGTGGTTTTCGAGGTATACGATTTAGAATGTTATTTTTGTATGAAAACAGCATTGGTGTTAAAACATTTTTGACGCTCACTCTACAGGGTAGGGTAGGCCAAACACACGTTTCTTTTTAAAAATGCAATAAAATGAACCAATTTAAATTGTTTCCATGTATTAGGTATGTATGACTTTATTATTAAGAGCAAACATTCCCATTAATTATGGAACACAACGTGACAAGACAATGTCGTTCAAGTGGCTGCCTCGGTTGGTTTCGTAGTATCGCATTCTGTCACTGCAATTTGCCAAAACCTTGTTGATGATTTCGGGCTGTAGCTCATGGATTGATTGAATGATATTGGCCTTAAGTGCTTGAATCGTTTCCGGATTGTTAGTATATAACATCGGTCCTTCACGGTTCGCCAGAAAAAAAAAAAATTCCAAATGGGTCAAATCGCAGCTCTGAGGCAACCAATTGACATCGCCAAGACGGCTAATAACACGATTTGGGAATTTTGTGCTCAAAAGGTTAACATGGCTCTGTAATGCCCACCGTTAACCGAAATGTTGTTCCCAGAAGAAAATGGTCCAATGATGCCACCACTCCACAATCCGCACCAAACTGTCACTCTCTGTGCATTGGCGTACTACGACGGGGACGATGAGTGTTGTCCACTAGCATACCAGTCTCACGAGCCTTTTTCACAAACTTGCGTACAGTAGGCGCCGTGGCCCGTGGGTGCTTCATTACGGCCTAAACTTCTTTTCAAAAAAACCCACTGTTTGGGCTAGAGGCAGCGTTCCCTCCCTTTTGGTTAGGCAGAGTTCTCATCTCGTTAGAAAATAGTACTCAAATCGCTCCGAAGGTAGTACGTCTCATAATGAATCTAAAACGACTTTAAAATTTTTTCCAAGTACCTAGATTCTTTTATTCAATAAATTATTATCACAAAGGTAAAAAAAATTATTTTAATTTAACATAAATTCGTTCAGTTTTCACAGATAAATAATAAAATATCTGTAGACATGTCCTTAGTTTCCGGGGAAGAGGTAAAGAAATCAATTAAAATTTCTGGGATTTTGGAAATTTTGCTTCGGACCCGAGTTATTGGCGACAAAATAATATTTCGTATTTTACAAACCAAAAGATTGTGCTTTAAATTACGTGAATTTTGGCTGGCATCCACGTAGTTTCAAAATATTGTAAAAAGTTTTTCTCAGTGAAAGAAAGCCATTTCCTTTTTGAATGGTATAAAATGGACTGGTATTCATTGCCGAGCAATTCAGCAAAATATTTTTAAACTGATTAAATCGACTTCATTAGGTAAGATCGCATTCGAATTTTTTATTCAGTGTTTTCGAACCTTTCTTTTGTCGATTACTAAAGTTTGTATTACAATAATAATGTTCCAGAATTCAGAAGCAAAAAGTTACGATTCAAAATCACTACCAAAAAGCGCGAACAAAGTTTGCACTTTCAAGCTCTTTTATTTCGAATCATTTTCTCTCGACGATGAAAAAATCAAAAACCCGGCCGGACAATCTAGAAAAACTATCCCGGACGTTCTCGTTCCCCTCATAGGCGAAAACGAGTACATGTCCGGGAAAATGTTGCAATAGCACCACTAAAATATTACACAACCGGCTTACACTTTACGTTTAACAAATTTATCTATTTTATAAGTTTTTACACAAAATAAACTTTATTTGTTGATAAGCAATAACCCAACGCCAACCAGAATCACAAACCAGTGAGAATAGACCGTCGACTCCTCCCACATAACGGACTTTGCCTACAAGCTGCCGGCGGGCCCAGGATTTTTCATGTATTGGTGATGTACAAAATCAAAGGAGCGCCATAACGCACGCATACTTGAAAAATCCTAGGCCCATGGTATAGCATGGAAAATCATTGCCGCCATTAATTTTGACATTTACACGTATTCACAGACAGGGTAATTTTTTCCGGGGGGAATCGGGTAAGAGTACGGGAAGTCGGCGGTCTATTCTTACTGGTTTGTGACCAGAATCAGAATGATAAAGCGAAGTTGGTTGTACTTGTCGCTTGTTTAATTAATGATAAAGGTATGTTCACACCATTGCTATAATTATTGAGGAGGAATTATGAATTATGGGAACTCTGGGAATTATGGGAATTCATCGGATACAGTTTAAATAGGATACAAAAATCAGAAAGGATTTTTTGGTATTTATGAAAAGTAGTACGCGGCGACTTTAAAGTAGTACCGTACTCAGTTGGCAAAAATGTACTCAAAAACTACAATTATTGTAGAACGGGAGGGAACGCTGGCTAGAGGGTACTCATTTTGGAAATAAGTTTTAAATATTTCCCAACGTTGTTCAAGCGTAAAGCGACTCATTTTATTGCGCGGAGGTACGATACTGACTTTCTGTCAAGATTTCGAATGGGAAACAGGTGTCAGTGTCAATATAACCTATGATTTAAAAAGAAACCACTAAATGGCCCACCCTTTATTTCTACTTACTAGCTGGACCCGTGCTCGCCTTGTCCGCTCGCACAAAGTTATATTTGGTTCATTTAAAATTACACTTTGAATGTTATGCTAGTGTTTTTTTGATTTTGTTTGTCCTGTCGCACGATCGCAAAAGTATAAACATCCATTTGTAGCAAGGTATATGTGTATGGATATACATATTATTTTCACTTCAAAAAATAGATTTTGGCTAAAAACTGTTCCTAAGGACGTGGCTATAAACGATATAGCCTATAGCAGTCTCACAGTCTTAAGAAACACTTTAAAAAAAGTTTCATTGAAATATGTCCAGTAGTTTTCGAGTTTTTAACGGCCAAAGAAAATTCCTACAGTTTTATTATATGTATAGATTACCAGAGTTCGAAAAAAGCCGTAAGGCCTTACGCCAAAACTTCTCCATGACAAACATCATTAGAAGAAGGAAAGAGAGTGCGGATATTTCATTCAATAAAGTTGTTTGTTGAAATCACGTTGAAATTTTTGCAATTTATCCTTTTCCCATAATATCAACGAAAAGCAAAACGCGAGTGAGACTTACTACTATAATTATTTATCTTTTCCATCGATGTTTTATCAAAAAGAGCAGCTATTGTAATACAATATCTAGTATTAGGTAGATACTTCCATTAATTTGTTTCCCGTCTATAGGATCATTAATATCATTAATATTTGCGGGCGGAGCGCGGGTTAAATGCTAGTTATTAATAAAACAGTGACACTATTTCATTTTTTACAATAAAACAAATATATACATATTACTAATAACGATTTTGTTTACTCTTATTTTAAATTACATTGTATTTCATTTGTTAGCATTGAATGTCGCATTCCACGAATTAAAAGTTATGTGCTGAACGTACCCACATCCTTAGAAGTATGGGTTTAAAGACCAACGCGCCAGTTTCATTTCTTAGAAGTACTCGGTTATGCGCAGAACGCTCATTACTCATTTTAAGGCTACACTAACACAATTCAATCTGAATTGGTTCCATGTGTTTGGCTTTCTTTCATTAACCCATCCCAGTTTGCGAATAGCAATTGTTGATCGCAAACGAAAGAAAAACTAAGCAGAAACATTCTAACTGGCGCAGCCCAATTTCAGTTGAGATTCGCGCATACAAAATACCAACTACTCACTTGTTCTTGAGGTGAATACACTCGATTGTCCAAAATGTATGCTAATTGTTCGGTACGAGTATATTTGGCCAATACACACCCACCCGTTATTTGGACATGACCGAGGCTATGTTTCTAGTTGTAGTGTTGGACATTTTTTTTTGACGTATGTTGAACATGTCGATGTCAGGCAATCACCGAAATGGCCAATAAACTTGTTAACCGATTTGTGGTCAGGTGTAATTTATGAATTCATTAATCGTCGTCGCAATTTTTTATCGCATTACATTGACATGTAAATTGACAGAGTCTAGCTACTTACCATTCTTTTGGGGAATAATTTTTATTTATGGGTCATGCTCATGATCCATCTGACGTGTTGCATTCATAAATAAAACATCAAAATTCTTTAATAAATATATTCTTTTTTTTTTTAAATAAATTACTTATAAGTATAACATTGATAGAAATATACAATTAAATTAAAATAAAATAAATTATACAACACTAAAAATGGATTATTTAATAATCCAATATTATTGCAACTAATTTGTTGTCCCATAACATCTCAGAATGGGTAGTGGCATCTCAAGTTATTCATGTGTGTGCGTTCGTCTACTGATGCAATTGAGACTGATATGCCATGTAGTGTGGATCATACGATGGTACATTTTGGTAGGAGCCGTAGTTCTCTGATGTTTGCTCGACAATTGGTTCGGTCCCGATGGAACGTTTCCAGTAGCCACCGCCTCCTTGTTCGCCCCAATCTTCACCATGATCCTCGTAATGATGCTGATGGTGTGCATGTTCAACATAGACAACCTGCCGTTAGAAAGATTTATTCTTTGAAGTGAAAAGTTTACATACACCCAAGGAACCAGGGAATTATTTTACAAAAACCTATATAAGGATAGTGTTGTGTTAGCAAAAACGAAAATGAACAATTTAATTTTGTTAGTAGATTTATTTAGGTTTTGGGTTTTTTATATTTTACATTTAAATTTACTAAGGAAAAACAACATTCAATGGTCGCATTTATTTACATGCAAGGAATATTATTCATACACGAAAATGCAAGGATGTGGAAAAGTGGCATTTTATACATAGAATTGGGAGTCTGATGAATGTCAAATTTCTCTCATTTTATTTGTGTGCTGGCTGGTGCATTTTGAGAAACGTCCCTTACTTTTAAAATCATGCGAAATGTCGAATAAAATAATATTGAAAATCAGTTGATGGACATTCTTACATTTTTTCCACTATTCGAAAAGTACACAAAACTAGCTAGATAAAAAAAAATAAATAAATAGGTGGCGCAACAGGCGGGTAGACACCCTAGGCCTAGGTTCTCGCAACCATTGGTTTGTGTGAGTTTCTATTTTTGGGACGAATGGAAGGGACCTACAATTTTATGCCGAGTCCGAACGGCTCAATTGAGAAGCTTTTTCAAGACAGTCATACTCTCGGATGTTTGTCAAACGTTCGCGAGAGGTGGCGCAGTAGAAAAAACCTTCAGATGTAATTTGTGTTTTTCCGGGGATCAAACCTGGGATCCCTCGCACAGTAGACCAGACCTCCTGGAAAAATGTCGCCTAGATGGCTCTCAATGTGCTGCCCTATTTTGACAAGTTTGTGCTCCTATTAAATACCTCAAAACTAATATAGATATGAACTGTATGCCTAATGGCTACATTTAAGTTTTCGTGATTTTATCAAATTTAAAAAAAAAAAAAAGGAAACCAGAGATGCTGTTCGCGGACTAATGCCAAGAGGTTTTGCCAAATAATATTAGGAATGTGTCAACACAGGCTGATGGTCAACCTTTGATGGTCATTAAAGCAAAGGGAAGTGACTTGGCAGAGTGCAAGAAAGTATATCGGATTAATGAAACCTGATCCACAAGAATGATAACCCCCTAAGCTAGAAAAATTACTGAGTCTTCCTAATAGTTCATGCGGTCTGTCGCGCCGCAGAATGACTAGACTATGTTTAGGTATCTTGGTTAATGCTACCCCATAAGGTCGAAAATACTCTCACAGAAACATTTGATGTTAAAAATATATTTGGACATGGGCTGTACAATTTCCTCGCAAAATTAAATTGGAGGAGAGATGAAGCGAGGATTCGCTCAATCGCTGTTTCTTCGCGAATAGCGCTGTTTCTTCTAAGCAGAATAGTGCACCACTTTGGACCGTGAAGAAATAATGTTACGGTTAGCAGAGTAGCATTTTACACCGTATTTCTGTCTCTCTCTCTCTCTCTCTCTCTCTCTCTCTCTCTCTCTCTCTCTCTCTCTCTCTCTCTCTCTCTCTCTCTCTCATCAATTCCATTTAGATTTAACACCAGTGATGCCATTCTGACCGGATTCCGGTCATATCTTATCGAAATCTGTTTAATCTGACCGGAGAAAATTTTGACTATAAATAAAGATAGATTTCTATAGGTAATTTGAATAAAACTTTGCCATACATTACGAACACGCTCCCAAGAAACCAATTTACTGCGAATATTGGGACATTTACAACATAACACATGGAATTCTCCTTCGGTATAATAAATTATTTTATAGGCTAATTTTTGGACGTTTTCTTTTTCTAGAATGTTGATAAATCTCAGATTAGCATTTGGTGAACTACTCTCTTCATATGTCAGAAAATTATCCGAGAATAATTATTATTTAGCCATACACGTCTTGCCATGACTTTCATTTCCAAAAAGAATATTGAAATCGATTTGAAAATTAAAATCCGGACATGCGGTCAGATTTGACCGTATTCACTTTTTTAGTGGCAACATTGTTTAACACCCCATCGGCCCATCTCCTCAATCACATTAAGAGACTTGCTCTCAAAGAGAAAACATGCGAGTGAACAATTTGTTGTGCGGATGTCCGTCAATTTTTAAAAAATAAGGTTGTTACACTTGTGACTTGTGGTGTGTCACGAAAATCGAAATATTATAAGCATCCACTGATGATTAATAGAGAATCTCATGTTTCCAAATTTGTAACTCCAGAAGTCCAGATACGTTTTTTGTTATAATCCAAGTCATCCAATTGGTCAATTTAGATGTTAAAGTAGTTTTGAACGACTCAAACACCTGAAAGCAGATGTGATTTTGTAGTTGGAGGTCGAAAAACAAAATTTTTAATTCATGACGACGAGATTTAGTGTCTTAAATTTCAATTCCAATCAAATTTGTTTGCAAAGCTGAACTCTCTGAATTTAATGCCCCTATTTTGGAACACAACTCAACCTAATTGAGTTGAGTTGTCTTCAATTCAACCCAACTTTCACACAACCCAAACTAACTAACAACTTATAGACAACCAACGCCATATTTGTTGTGTTTTGACAGAAAATTTGTTCGATCAAGGTTGTGTATAACAATACGGACAATACCGAATTTTTAATGACATAAAACCAAGAGACAATTCAACTGTTGTTGTAGTTGGCTTACATAATAGGGGCATAAGTGTTCAAGTCAATGTCCATCCGAGAATATCATCACATCATAAACCTGACATAGAGTTATAATCTGACAATATAGAACTGAGGTCATTCGAAGAAAAAATAATACAATGGAATTTAACAGCCTTCCAATATTGTTGATGAATCTCAATCGAAAAAAATTAATTAACGCTTTGAACATAATTTAGAATCTATTTTTCTTCACTTTTAAAGGGTGTTTTTTTGTAGGTATAGAACTTTAAGTTGGCAACACTATTTTAACTGGCGGCCATTTTGTCAGATTGATTTACTGTCAAGTGATTTACTTTTAGTTATTTGGTTTGGCATTTCAACATAAATAGACTGACGTCTGAACAACGCTTCCAAATTGTGCAAATTTATTTTGAAAATCATGATTCTGTTCGAAATACGTATCGCGCAGTACTTCCATTTTACGGTCAACATAATCGTTTCACTTTTGGTTGAATTGATACGTCAATAAACAAAACTGCCGTATTTGGAGTGATGATATTCCTCAAGTGTATGTTAAGACACCGTTACATAGAGTCATGATTTCTGACTTTTTCATTCATCAAATTAATAACCATGGTGTGCAGGAGCTGTGGTTTCAACAAGATGGCGCAACATGTCACACAGCTCGTGCCACAATTGATTTATTGAAGGAAACGTTTGGTAACGTGATTTTTTCCTAGAAGATCGTGCGATTTAACGCCGCTTGACTATTTTCTGTGAGGATATGTGAAGTCGCTAGTGTACGCCGATAAGCCCGAAACGATTGACCATTTGGAGGACAACATTCGCCACGTTTTTGCCGATATACGGCCACAAATGTTGGAAAAAGTAATCGAAAATTGGTTCTCCAGATTAGACTACGTCCGAGCCAGCTGTGGCGGTCATATGCCAGAAATCATATTTAAATTATAATGCCAGAAGATTATCTTTCGAATAAAGTAAATTTCATGTCAATTTAAAAAAAATCATCTTTATTTTATTCCTACCTCTAACAAAAAAAACACCATTTAGTTAACGAATATGAATGGATTATCAATCCATATATAATTTGCAAAACAACAAAATTAAGAACAACAGCTTATTGATTTCAGAAACGATACGTTGTTGTTCAACATTCGTTGAAAAAAAAATTGGATGAGTTTTGGATTTCTGTCAAAAATGTGAATTCCGTAAGCAGCTTGAAAGCTATTTTAATTCTTTCAAACTTTGCATCTTATTGGTTCGATGAATTTAAAACGTCGAAATGTGAACGTGCCAACCGACCTTGGAACATAATTTTGTTTAAATTTGTTCAAGAAAACAGGCTCAGCTCAACCATTTCACTGAATAAATTTTGTAAATATAATTTTTTTACTATTCAATATTTTATTTCGGTGTGCCGCAAGTTACTCCAGATACTTTTATAGAGCCCTCGACAAAAAAAGGCTAAGAAACACTAGCTTAGTAAGTGTAGATATCCTCTTAGAACAACACTGTTCAAAGAAATATATTTCTACACTAAAAAAAAAGGAATGTACAAATGAACAATAATTTAAGTACTGAACTTTTTGAAAAAAAAATTTGGTCACACTAATTATCATGATGCATGTAAGTCCCCATGCAAATTGTGTGTCCTTCACCTATATAAATAGATCAGCTGGAAAATATTGCTAATTAAAAAGAAAATAGCTATTCTCTTTAGAATATGAAATCATGCAAATATCTTCTCAAAAAATATAGCCAGAAAGACACGTCTAAAAAGTCTTGAAAGTAGAAGGGTAAGGAAGGGTAACTAAACTTAAACATTCAACTATACAGCTCATGCACAAATACGTTACAAAATATCTAATACCTATTTGCAATTTAGATAGGGATAAGGAATGTAAGCTCTCGAATTTTTGTTATAGGGCTTTTGAATCATTTTGTATTATGATTTTGGGTTTTGGTTGTTTTTTGTTTTAATTAATGCCAGTGATAATAATGCTGAAAGTGCGTAAACATTTAGAACAATCATTTTTGAGGATTAGGATAACAAAGTAAAACATTTATAAATTGTGTTCAAAGATACAGACCTTTTGGGGAACTCCGCCTCGTTTCAGGTCAATCCAAAACCTTGCGATATTAATTAGAAGGCCCACTAGAGCTATGGCTAAGAATTTCACTTGTAAATGTGCACCGAGAATTTTTAGCAAAAGTTCAATTTTTGCCTTGAGGAAAGTTCCCAGAAGCACCAACTTCATGATGGCCTTCTTCTTCTTCTTTTTCTTGCCGCGGGTCACTATAGGATGGTAAGAAACAAATAAATTAATTATTTAAATAAATTCATTTTGGATAGTGGAATTTGACTGTGTTAGTTACAAAATGTATTATCTATAGAATCACATCGTAAAATTATAAAATTTTAGGCGCATGCCATGCAAAGTTTTGCGGATATACCTAGGTAAGGTATCCATAGTTTAGAGAGTATACATTTTAGAAAAAAAAACTGTTTTATGTTGAAGGGAAGTTTCTGGAAGACGATTGCCGATTTTTGTGATCATCTGAGATGTGATTATTCAAAGAGTAACTGACTAGGAATCGTATGAAAATCTTAATAAATAAAGCCAATAGCTACTTCCCGATGGTTGTTAGAGCATTGAGACCCCTTTCGTTCATGGAAATACTTAGCAGACTAAACTTCAATATACTCTGTCAAACTAAGAGACAATTTCACAAAGGGCCATTATCAAATTCAAGAAGTTGGCAAGTGGCCCCTAACAATTTTTGTTGAGAAATGTTGTCGATTTTTATTTGATATGTTGTTTGAAGGAACACCAATTTTGGTAACAAACTCTTCAGTTTGAATTACAGATACAGCTATTTCGAACAACACCACAAATTCATCGGGAATGATCCCCATCGACATTCCCGCCATCGAGATGCAAAGGATCTCCCTTAGGCAAATAGCCAACTGGCAAGAGGTCATCGCTACTAGGAAGGTAAAAGAAGAAGAAACGAATCATTAATTGTACCATAGCTTCAGGTTCGAATACACAAGACAGATGGAGCCACATACTGATCTTCACCATCGATGCGTCGACAAAAAGAACAACCACCTTACGCAATTCGTATCGGGCCAACACGATAGGAACCATCGAAAATACCTTCCCAAATTTGGCCACGATAGCTCGCCTTTTTGTCCCGAATCAACAGACGGAGAAGAAGGTATGGAACACGCAATGTTCAAATGTACGTGCTTTGTAGGGGGAGGAGCGAATTTACCAAGTCCTCAATGTCCAATAAGCCATATGTTGCGGTCAGAAGATTACTGGTTGGAGGTATGCTCCTTTATAACGAGCGTTTACGCTAAGAAGACTTTAAAGACTAAGAAGAGCTAAATGACCCAGGGGATTTAGCATGAGTTGCTTAGCTCTAGCTCCGAGAAGAAAAAAATTGCGGTAGTCCCGCGGGGAGAGTGGTTAAAGGATGTAGTATATATAGGCTAGTAGGTATACGTTTAGGCGCACTGCTGGCATCGATTATTCGGGTTTACAAATCGTGGATCTTGGTAGATCGGGTTACCGTATCTCTTATGAAGAGCCTTAGGGAAAAGTCGTGGGGATGCAGCCCTAGCATTCTTCGATGGATAACATCGGGAGATTTTAGGAAAGTATCTGCGTACCATCCTGGACTCAAGACTTACTTGGAAACATAACACAGAAGAAAGAACAAGGGAAGTAATAACTCAATAACCTTACAGGGGTACAGAGATTGGCTTGTGCATCAACACCTCAATCTGGACTGAAACCTGCAGGTAATGGCAGTCATAGAAGCCCTCCCTTCAAGGAAGCAAAACTCTGTAAGCACAGCTCTCGTAAACTATGGAAATGCTTCTATAATTCATAATTACTTGAGTTTCGATGTTGCAGGAAAACGGACTACATGATTCCGAACCCGAAACTATACTTTGTCTACTCTATACAGCGTTGCCATATTCACAGTTTTAACTGTAAATTACAGTTTTTTAGACAAGCTTACAGTTTTTAAAATTACCTCCTAGTACAAATTACAGTTTTTTTAAATTTCAGATTTGAAAGAATAAATTAAAATGTTTTCGGTTTTTTTTTAATTACAATAAAAGTTTAATTTTTTCCAGCTTTAAAAAAATCTCACGGTATCCCTGTAATTACATTGCAGTTGCTGCTTCGATACGGCAATTTACTTGTCATTTATGTTTAATAAAATTAAAAAAAAAAAACCGTAATTTAAAAAAAAATTTTCGTTTTCGTAGGTTACAGTTTGTTGCTTGGAAATACAGTTTTTTCTTTGGGAATTCACAGTTTTTTGAAAAAAAAATCTGGCAACATTGACTCTATACTACTCCAGAGACAACATTTTAATACTATGTAAACAAGAACGCGAGTGTACAAGAAATACGAATCTACTCTGACGGTGTATGCAAGTAGGTATAGTACCTATACAGGGGCCGAAGTATTCTGGGAGGTCTTATACGCAAACGGCAGTCGAAGTCTCCTACGCTTTAGTGGTTCAACAAGTGGGACGAAACTTTCTAGATTCATGTGGTGTCACAAGGGACCTTGTCGGCCTTTGTCGACAACCACTCTTCAACCTAACCTAACCTCAGATAAACGAATCGTACAGACTTCCCACTAAATGCTGTGTCTTCCAATCTGAAATAGTCGCCATCTGCAAGGCAACAGAAGATTACAATCTTCTTAGACAGTCAAGCAGATATCAAATACCAGACAATGGAACTACAAGTCAAAGGCAGTCATTGCAGAATCTGTCAAAGAGCCCTGAACGAAATAGCGAACAACGCTCGGCATAGTGGCATTGAGAGAAATAAAAAGGCGGCAAGAATTGGGTCAGTTGATTATTTAACAGAAATCATTACATGAATAGACATCCCACTTAGTGAAGGAAGTAGAAATATTGACCACAAATTGACCACAAATCACCACCATTAAGTGCCTATTCTGCGAATGCTGTAATCTCCAAACCAGTTAACTCCACTTTCTGGGCAACAGACTCTTTAAAGACCTGGAGGACATCAAAAATGACTGAAAAAGGTTGGTAAAATATTGTTTTGCATTTTTGTTCTGAGTTTTTCAGTAGGTAAATTAACTTTTAAGACCACGAAAACAAAAAGGGATCATAATGGACTAAAAGACCTCCGTGAAAGCATGGCACATGCCGCTCATTTCCGTTCGAACCTAATCTAACCTGGGAATTGGTTGAAGAGAATACGTCGACACATTCTTAACAAATTAGGCATCATGAACAAAAGAATGAGAGTGCCCAATTGATGGATAGCTGGCCACGGGCGCATCATTGCCAAATGCCACAGCGTATTCTTTTGCAAAGCAAGGCTCAGCGGAACTATTCATAGGGCCTGAACGCTGAACCGTTCTGCAGAATAGGGGAACGGGAACATATCTTACGAGAAGAGTTTACAAGAATAGATAAGGAAAATAGTACGGCAACAGAATGACAGATTCTTTTTGGGCTGCGTCATTACAATTGGGACCGTTTTTTGTGAATGATTGCGTCCATTATGTAGGCCTAAACAATAACATTTATGGAACAAATTGCCAACCTTAAAACTATAATTTAAACAATAAACTATGACATAAACATGCAACTCTACAATAGACGCAAAATGTGCGAAGAAATTCTAAATCATTGTCATTTTCATTCCTTGCCAAACATACATTTATGCACCTAATACAAAAGTAAAATAATTTTATTTTTATACACACAGTAAAAGAAGAAGGAAGAGTAGATAGAAATATTTTTCGTTTGATATTTACATAAAAAAAATCCCCCAGAAAAAAAAAAGTTTATAAGAAGAAGACAGTTTGACAGACTGTGTACAATAGACTCTACGTTACCATCGGAGTCGATGTTACAGTTTCATACGTGACACAAACCGCATCCAATACATTAACCAACTACAAAAATGCTCCATCTAATACATGAACCGCGTTGAAATAAAGAAATATCGCATTTTTTCTATGTTTACAGTGCACTGCAAAACAAACCACCCCAAAGAAGAGACTTGTTCCCTCTTTTTCATTTTCATTTTTGCAACCATGGAAACAACGAAGAGGGTGTTAATCCAGCGACAGGCATCACCACAAACACACCTCCAAGATCTCTACCATATTTTATCGGCTTGAATTTGTTCTTCTTTTTTTTGCGTTTCCTCTTTTTCTTGCGTTTCTGTTTGACAACTACATATCCGTGATCATCATCGTCATTGCCATCATCTTCGAGGTAATCGCCGACAAGTGAACCGAGTATACTCAAGGCGGATGGTTCGTGTTCGGGTTCGTAATCATCATCGTGATCCAACACTGGAGGCTTGTGCAGTAAATATGAGCTAATGGTCGGCTTAGGACTCAGTATGGCTGGGATGGCGAACGTCGATTGGGGCTTTTTCTTCTTCTTATTTTTGAACTTCTTTTTGCGTTTCTTCTTCTTCTTCTTGTTGCCGCCATGACCACCACCATGACCGCCGCCGTGCTCATCTTCGTTGCCTTGAATCAGGAATACCTGTTGAGGCTTTGGCTCATCGTGCCACTTGGACGGTTGCTGAAACTCATGGAAATCATGAACATTGAAGCCGCCTGTATGAGGAGGCACATTAACACCGCTTGTGTGACCACCACCTAAATGCGGTTGTTGGACAAATAGAATTGTTGGCGGTGTAACGTGCTGCTGCTGTTCCTGTTGGCCCTTGTGTCCCTTCTTCTTTTTACGACGATGACCCTGATTGTCTTCGTAGTAACTCGAATAACTCTCCTCATAACCCTCGTCTTCATCATGATGACCCCCCTTTTTCTTCTTCTTCTTTCTCTTCTTTTTCTTCTTCTTCTTTTTCTTCTTCTTTTTCTTTTTTTTCTTTTTATTCCCTGCCTTAGTCTCACCTTCAACATCGAGGAACTCATCGCTGGCCGGTTCATCGTCCTCCTGCACAGCTCCATAGCTGTATTCTCGTCCTAGGAATCTGCCGAAAGGAATACAAAAGTTAAAAAAGCATTCGATAGAGATAGATGCCAATTCTTACCCATCGAAGGTCTCCGCTAGGTAGTCTCTCATATAATTTGTACCGATTTCAATTTTCTTTAAAATCGTCGATGGCTTCTCTTTGGTAAGTGCTTGTGAAGAACTGTATCCTCTTTGTTGGAGCGTGGTATTTAATTGTTGATCAGCTTCAACTGAAAATAAAATAAAAGAGAACCGTTAGTATATAACCGCAAAAAAACGGAAGAAATTCTAATTCGCGGATATCTTCTTAGCAAAGAAAAGTAACACTTTCGAAAGCACAGTTTGCACCTCAACTCTTTTGTTTTTTAAGTAAATTTTGAAAATAAATGAATATTATGAAGAAGGACGTTGCTGCTCTAGGCGTGGTGCTGGTAAGAAAGAAAGCGGAGAAAAATCCTCACTTTTAAAGTGGAAGCGCCTGCTCAATAATCGACGACACCTACACACCAAAACAGGCGATAATTTGCGAAATATCTCGAGAAAGAGGAAGCGAAAAAAAAAACAAACTGGGATGTTGACTCTTTCGATGCAGAGGTATTTACAATACATACATCATCAACATAGATGTAATACTGACAGCACAACATATTATATATGTGTATGGTATCAAGGCTAAGAATGGCAATAGGGATACTCTCCGGGCACTGTCTTCTAAGGAAGCACGCTATGAGATTAGGTCTAACAGATGCAGACATATGTAGAGGTATTGCGAAGACTTGCAGGCCACGGAGGATATAATTCATCTCCTCTGTGAATGTCAAGCTATTGCGCGGTACAGGAGGAAATACCTTGGTAGGTACTTCTTCGACAATTTGGAGGAGGTTGGCCTCGCGAACAAAATTGAGGCAATTTGCAGGTTCTGTAGGGAAATTAATTGTTTGGGCGAAGTGGTTTAGGTTATTTGACCGTTAAGGTTCCCCAGGGATGGCTTTGGGTCCAATATGGTGCCTAGTCCAATGTGATGAACTCACACCCTATTCAACCTAACCTAACCTAACCTAACATGGTAATAAGAATGACCATAAATTACCGTTCATCAACCTACTGATGGAGCGAAGAAGAGTAAGAAGGTTGTATGCCTTCTATAGTCTAGATTAGAACGAGGACTGTTTCGAATAAATTAAAAGGCCGGTACAGGCTGACAAGAAAAGAGCTAAAACAGCTAGAAGTTCTTTGCCGAAATCTATGATGAAGTGGACCAAAACTCTTGGGGTAGAGAGGGCTGCAAGTCGGTATGAAAAAACGCAGCTATACTGTGCAATAACAGCGAGACCAGGCATATTCCTTGGTACCACCAACTCGCTCTGAGTGAAGGAGTTTTTCCGGAACAGCGGAAACTTCAAAAATGAACGCTCCTTACTAAATGTAATTATGCCACCGAATCTGTCTGCTGGATACGGCTGGAAAAATTCATAAAAGCTATCGAATAAACGGCAGGACTTTCATAACACCAATTAAAATTTTGAAATGCACTCTCAACAGCTGACGGAATTGGCGTGGTAGTTGATATCGCACAAGAGGCAATATATAAGGAAAAGTTCGGAGAGCGGGTGCCAAAAAGTACTGCCTTTTCTCGATATAAAAAAACGCTTTGAATTCGGTGGCACATCCTACTAGAGCGGAGGGAGATCCTTAGCATCTCATAAATATGGTGGAGAACTACTTCAGGAGTAGAATGTTTATATACCATACCGACAATGAAACATAAGATCACCGATGGGCGTACCTCACTGCTATGTCCTTGGTCAACTGCTCTAAATGTTATGTATGCGAAATATTCAAAAATAGCCTCTAAAGGTCTATATTTCTAAAAGCTGGTCGAATATAGCACTTTTCGAGAAGTTATAACTCGGCATTGGCAGTGTTTCAAAGGTAAATCGGGCTTTAAAAATTAACATCGAAAAATAGTCCCGGTCTTCGAGGAACCGAGAGGCAAACAGGACAGATAGAGCTGACACTAAAAAGATAGTGACCTTTGTTGAAGTAATCAAGAGTAGCAATTGCATCTCTCTCCTTTCAGAATGACAGGATTGAATAGCATATTGCCTGCTCTCATACAATGGACTATGGACATTACGTACCCTAGACACAGGTTACAAATAACAAATCTATGGGTTGCATGGATAGGAACTTAGGTTTGTAGTAAAATTAAGTAGAAAAGATTATACTGAAGCGAAATCAAAGACCTGTCAGCTTAAAATCGTTTCTGTTAAATGCAATGAACTTGTTGTGGGGGACTATGCAAAATGTGTCAGGAGAGCCTTCATTGGGCTCTGGCATTGCGGTCTCTCTAAAGGGGCCTATTGTGGGTCCTAGAGCAATCTTTTTACTCCGGAGTCAGTCAGGAAGACAAGTATATGTATCTTTTCTGGTGGTATTTCAGCAAGATTTGCTGAGTTAACGATTTCTTCGGCAAGGACATTATTTTTAAGGCGAAAGAGAGCCGGACATTCCGTGAGAATGTGAAGAGAGGTTTCGTCTCTCCCTAGACATAGTCTACATGTGGGAAATATGGACGAGTATTTTCCTAGGCTTTAGGCAATAACGCCCAAGGAATTAGCGCCCAAATCGATTTGGAAATAACGCCCAAAAAAAATCGTACAATTTGTTGTTGCAAAATTTTTCGTCGTTTTGGGTGTTATTTCCTTTAGAGGTTTCGTTTTTTTGACAAGCTTGGGTTTTCTGTTGGATTTTGGAGTAGGTGGGCTTTATTTCCATCTTGTTGTTTTTTTCGGCGTTATTTCCAAATCGATTTGGGCGCTATTTCCTTGGGCGTTATTGCCAAACGCCATTTTCCTAGGCTGACTGAAAAGATCGCTTGAGGCGATTCTCCATAAATGCCACATCCAGTCCCTATATCCATCTTGGACCTGTCTGTATACCAGACTAGATCAAGTCGCAATGGAGTAGATTTTTATGTATTCTTCCCAGTCTTACCTTGGAGGGATGATGATAGAGAAGTTTTTATGGAAGCCATATTATATTATTATATAAGGAAAAGGTGACCTCCATGGTAGGAATGGGTGTCGATGATTTTCGAATGGAATAGAGATCCCTTGATTAGAGAGGTATTGGAGTAGGTCGTTATAATGACTAGGAACCACAAGAGAGGGGAGAGGACGCCCCCTTGTGGACCCCCCTTGTTGTTAACGCCCAAAAGTTCCACATCATCAATACGGGTCTGAATTACTCTTTCATTGAGCATTGCCATAGTCCATCTTCCTATTATTGAAGACTCAAAGGACGTGTAGTTGAAATCTCCTTCAATATCCAAGAAAGCAACGAGACAGCGAAACAAAGAAATAAAAGAATACAAGTCATACAAATAGTTAATGGCAAATTAAGCTGCATAGGTACCTAACAAAAAAGTAATCAATGGCACGATTGGATCGTGCGTACTTGCACACATATATCTGTAGATAATAATATTGGTAGTAAAATGTGAATTAGGTGAGGTTAGGTTGGGTAAGGTAGCTGTCCCAAAGGGGACACACTTAGACCATAATTATTTGCTCCATTGTGATACCATAAGAGGGGGCGATTGGTCATTCTTTGTGCCGGGCATTACCTTGAGAATTCTATTGCTGCTTGCGAATTTGGGTGTGTTACCTCGTTGTGAGGTTTTTGGTGGTGACTGATGGAGTCAAATCTTATATAAGTTTACATCACCTGGTTGCGGCTTAGTCTTCGGGTCAAGGTAAACAAATAATCGAATTGATTGGCTGACATACGAAGGACACTGCGATATAGTTTAGGTTCTTCTTCGCGCAATTCAAGTGGTAATACAGTACAAAATCCACTCATCTCGCGACGACGGCTCAATTACTTCTTTTGCCAAATACTCCACTCATCGCGTTGGCTCGTAATCAAGTCGTCTTCTTCCAGCACACACGCCGCTAAATACGCCGTCTCCGCAATTTCCACCAACATCCCAAAAGTTGTAATATCTTTTTTGTTTCTTTTCCTATTTAATTTAATTAAAAAAGTTGCACGTATGCGTCTTCGCCGAGAGAAAAACACTAAATGACAGTAGTTATATTTTTCTCATAGGACATTACCGTCAGATCGCAAAACAGATAAATGACGGAAAATCGAAATAATAGGAAAGGTGACATTTGCCATTTTGATGAGGCGAGTTTGCCATGTGATCGCCATTTTTTCGCTCTTCATTTAAATGGCATCCCAACGGAAAATTCTAAATGACTCGCATTTAGTGTGATCGCCATTTTTCCAATGACGAACCGTAGCTTAAATGTCGCTCTAATGCGACATTTTTTTTCTGACATCACAGCGCCATTTAAATGACTCAAAAAAATAGCCGTGTAATCGTAGCTTAACTACTAAATATTTGAGATAGAAGTGTAAAGAAATGAAAGGAAAGAAATTGCATTCATTCACGACCTGCTCACTTCAGAAAAAAAATTTTTGGGACTTCTCCCCAAATAAAACATCTCAAGCGATCCGGAAGTGTTGCCCGTTATCCTAAGCTCATTCACCCTACAGGGACAAAATATAAAGGGCTTTTTAAACTAAACTAAATGAGCCCAGGTCCACCCCCGGAGACTGTAGCACCACCTAAGTAAATGGGCTCTATGGTCGCTCTATCGTTCGCCCTACATAAGTTAAAGACAAATATGACAAGACAGGCAACAAAATTACAGGTCGCCATGCGTCGTGGTAGATAAATGCTAAGTACGTACTCATAATCACTCCTACAAGATAAGTTCATAAAATTGAATTCTATTGAAACATTATTGAAACATTTAAGTAAAATTGAATTCGCCAAATTTAGTTTTTCTTTATATCGATAGAGATAGGTATTCAAATTTAGTGATGAAGGTAAGCTGGCGCAGGCAGTGCCCTGTATACCTCGGTTCCCCTGGTTCCCATTAACCAGATTCACCTTTACGAAAAAATCTGTATTGTCGGCTCCTTTCAGTGGTCGGAACTGAAATCAAAGTGCCCCAAGAGAGTTAAGAATTGCGAAGTCCACCTAGATGATAGACAGACTCAATTGAATGAAAGTATCATCTTCAATATAAGATCCCTGGAAGGCCAATGTTGTGTTATACCTGTATAACTCTACGTTGTAGATAATGGATGTGTACAATGGTATTTAGACACATTTTAACATATGCTTCAGTAATGCCCAAAATCAAACAATACTATAGGGTCAACCAGCACTTCGATTTTACCGCGATGGCTCATAGTATGGACGTGGAACTATCTATGGCAGAATGGGAGCAGATATCTTCTCAGAAGAACTAGGTCTAGCCTGCCAGAGCGGAACGGTATGGAAACCTAAGTGTATCAATTCCCGTGCAACGGTGGAGTATTGTCTTATAATCAGGCGCTTGGAGCAAACGAACATCAACCCATCTCTGGCGATAGAGTCCGCGGTACTAATAATCATTTTTAGTGCCCAGGTTAACTTTTACGAAGTCACAATGGCGAACATTTCAATATAAAAGTATTCATTATGACCGTCAAAATATTTAAGCTGAAGATTAAAAATGATTATTGGTAAGGCCCAGTATATACAACAGCTTGACAAATGCGCGGCTGATATTGACCTGACATTAGCAGGGATCAAAAGAAATGAAACGTCTGTCACTTTTGCGAAACAGGGATCAGTCTCTAAAATTCTTAGTCCGAAGTTATTCACTGCACTTGGTAGAGGAATGGTGAACAGTTTAATTAAAATGTTGGCCGACGCTTAATGCCGGAATTAGAAGTAGATAATCCAAAATAGGAGCAAAAACACAAGTAAGATATTCCAAGCGCATGAAGTTGAAATGAAAAAACACTCAAAAGGGATAATAGTATGGTATACTTTCAAGGCTTGCTTCAGGAAACACCTAAGAAGATTAGCCTCTGGAAGACATGGGGCTGGTAGCACAAATTCTAATTTCCAGCACGTATCAGCATCGGGTTCAGAAAGTTTGAGTTATCAGAGAATGAACCAAATAAAATTATGATAGAGCTAACATGTGGAATCAAGCTTGTCAATAAAGTTATAAAGTTTCGCTTCCAACAAAAACAATTACGTTAATTTGAATAGGCATTAAGTGGAATTCAAAAAGATCAGAAGACCCAGCGGGATCTTTTTATACGCTTGAAACGCGGTACCTATTCAATCGAAGTTGGTAAGCTGCCGGATTATAGACAAACAACTGTATTCAAGACGTCATCAACATCCGGTCGCATAAAAAGCATGGCCATCCAAACTTAATCTATGATTCCGAAGATCTACCTATATAGTCCAGTGTCCATCAGTTAGCCTAATAATAAGGCGTATACTCATTACAAAACTTAGTGCCTATCAATTTTTTGGGGCTCTTAATCTGACATGATATATACCCAACCCATACTTGTCCACATAACTCGCTCCAAAACCACCTCTACTACAAACCTCTTTTGCTTCGCTGTGACCTCTACTGAAATGAGAATAATATTGTTCTGCGAGAAGACCAAGGTCAAAGGCACTACCACTCTGCCATACTAAATCGTGTTCCAGCTCCACCACCTATAGCGAAAACCCTAACAGTGATTTTTTAAATGCGAATTGTGCATCTTTTCGTCGTGCGTCGTTCTATACTCGTAAATGTGGACAAACTGCTTGTTCTACTTGTTGAAAGTTCCGTTTTACAATGGGTCTACTCGTTGCTATTACACGGTGACTAAGCAAAGCAATAACATCAGTTTGACACACATTAAAGACAGCACAGCGCAATGCGGTTTCGGTATATCAGTATCATTTGCATCTTTACTGTGTGTGATGCGTTTCATAACACCCGTAAGAGGGTGGCGTAGTACCTTATTAAGCTGTGACACGCATGCGTGCCTCCAATATTACAGTTCGTGAAATGATATACTGCATGATAGGAACACTCACCCTTCAATTTTTGCCACTCCGAGTCCAATTGATCGTTCCACAGGTCCAAGATGCGTCCAGATTGTTGTCGGGCACAACTCCATGGTTCTGGTTTTGCTGGACAAAACGCTAAATCTATGTATGGCGAAATTTCTGGAACAACAAGAGAGACAATTAAATAAACAAACATTTTTTTTTAAATAGTACTATAGATTATCATTGTAATTATGCTGTAAAGCCGGCCCAGCGAGAGAAAGTGTTGAAAAACCTAATGAGCCAGTCATGGGACCGAATTACGCGAAACAAATTCTTGTTATATGCGCGTCGGATTTGGGGCTACCGAAAACAATTGGAGCACGCTTATGACAACATGCACTTTTTTTTGTCATCAGCGCCATAGAATTTCACTTGGCGATATTTTTTTCATAATTAGATACAAGTGTAAGTTGGGAGATACAATTGGAAAAACGGCGTTTAAGAGTGAGGGCCCACGACATGTGTTGTGTAATTTTGGAATGGAATTTTGGATCTGTACGTATGAAAGTTTGCACTTCGATGTAAACCATGCAGGAAACCGTTTTGTTACCACAACCTATTGGACCTGGCTGATAACGTTTTTTAATGAGAAGAGTTTAGCTCCAACCTGATGAGTCCAAACAAACATATTAGTTCTTAAATACTTTTCTCGAAAATATTGAGACCTCCCCAATAGGGAGTCGAAGATTTTTGTTTGACGGTTCTGATCGAAATATTAACTGATACGACAAGTAAACCAGTGAGACATCCTGGTCAGTTCATCAGCATATTCGTTGCCATAAATATTGCATGGTCTGGAATCCAAATCAGGGTAACATATATAACATTTATAGCTGCCTATTGAATTTTGAGATGTTATTTGACTTAAAAAATACACCCGTTTCTACTCCACTGTCAATTCTCAAACTGTCGCGTCGGTCTAGATTATTGAATTCGAGTCCCCATATAGTCACTCATCTGTCTTCCCAATCTAATCTTGTAAAGAGTGTCCCATTATTCACCCAAAATTTTAATTTTGTGCCTCTTAATAGTACACTGATGCCAACGAAAAAAAAGAGAACAATGTGACAGCTGACAGTTTGGGGTTAGTAAAAATGGAGCGCTATACGAAAGAAAACGCATTTTCATTGTTGAGCAATATTTGAAAAATAATGAAGGTTTGTTCGAACAATATCATTTTCAGTGATGAAGCTCATTTTCATCTTAATGGCTACGTTAATCGTTAAAATTGTCGCATTTGGGGTTCAGAAAACCCACGAGTAATTGTTGAGAATTGTTTCGCAGTATGTGCGAAATTGGGTATATTGAAAATACATATTTTGCTTGAATTATGGGACACCCATTATAAGGAATTGTATATCAAAATGTTCTGTGAAAAGCATTTTAGCAGTAATATAATTCATTGAAAGGTGGTACAAGTTCTCTTTGATAGAGATAATCAGAGTATTGCTTTGTAGGGTCTCACACAGATCAGCTGCCCAACTTTCTAAACGGCTATGTGCTGTGACGTTTTTTTATGTGAATGTCTAGTCTAGAGGCAGAGGATTTAGAAGGACTGTTATGGCATCTGATGACGCAGATCGCCTGTGGTGCCTTTTGCCATAGCGTTTCTCGAACCTTGTTGAATTTGACTATGTTAAAATATAGGCTTTTCTAAGAGTCGGCTATTGGCCCAAGTGAGAATTGCCCGTACCACTACTCTGTAGAATCTATAGCATACATTTTTTTTGCAGGCGTCTTTATTTCTTGGGCGCAGTAGCGCAGTGGTTAGTGTGTTGGACTACTGTGCGAGGGATCCCAGGTTCGATCCCCGGAAAAACCCAAATTACATCTTAAAGTTTTTTCTACTGCGCCACCTCTCGCGAACGTCTGACAAACATCCGAGAGCATGACTGTCATGAAAAAGCTTCTCAATTGAGCCGTTCGGACTCGGCATAAAATTGTAGGTCCCTTCCATTCGTCCCAAAAATAGAAACTCACACAAAACGAATGGTTGCGAGAAGCTAGGCCTTGGGTGTCACCCGCCTGTTGCGCCGCCTATTTATTTTATTTATTTTTTTCTTTATTTCTTTACCTGATGTTGTTCAATACTAGGTTGAGCTTGGAATCCTCCCAGATACCTTAGGACGATATCGCGATATTACTCTTGGCCGTTTAAGCGATGAAGGATGAAATCGGGTATTTTGGTTTTAGTGGTTGAAAACATCAGTTGATGATAAAATATATTCTCTGTCCGGTGCTTTACCTTGACTAAAGAATTTTTCATAATTCCCCTCATACCAGTATCACCATAACGTCCGCCTACACGAGTGCTTTAAATTTTTCCTGTCTAAATCTGGCATGGGACCCATTCCATCAGTAGTGCAGATCACTAGCCCCTGAGCACTGAACCACTGCTCATTGGCAAAGAGGGCGCTTTCAACAATGTTACTTTTAGGAGAAAGCTCAACTCAGCTATAAAGCATGGTGATCTTGGAACGCTTGTTCTCCTGGATCATGGCTCAAACACTGAATGCGGGGGGGAAATGCTGTAAATGTATCATATCATGTGCTGATAGACACCATCCACAAGGTATGTATATTTCTTCTTCTGTAATGGAGTTTGCTTTTGTTGACTCTCTTCTTACCACATTCAATGCTACTGAGATTACGGCCTAGACGAATGATGTAGCCGCACCTTCAGTTGGATCATGTCTCCCGACAAAAGAGCAGGCACCAGGTATCGTTAAATGTTGCATTATTAATTCAATTCAATCTCAAAATTAAGTCAATCAATTGAATCGCAAAACTAAATGTATTTAAGAATACATCCCAAATTGGTTGCATTCTCTTACATGGCCCATTTAAATGAATTCGCCGAAAAACGTGCCGAAAGGAAGCTTCAGATAGGGTTTTCGACTGACCCGAACTTATACGCTGTGCTTGTCTCTATCTGCTCTAGGAGTTACGAGTAGTTACATTGACAAATAGCTTTCGGTTGAGCAATTCTGGTCGTCCTTCAATATAGGAAAGACTTGTCTCCTCACGCAAAAGTTAAAGTTCAAGGGTCCTAGACTCCAGAAAGTGCATCTAGAATCCAGAATATTTCATTTGCTTTTTTCCTACTTTCGGCAACTTCTGGTGGTGGATCTTTGGTGCAGACGTATTGAATTCAGATTTCATAAACTCCTCATCACTGAAGTCCATTTTAAAGCTTCTTCGAAAAACAAAAGAGCTACTGCCTAAAACGCAGGTGTCATTCTGGTCATTCTGGTAGTACAATTGAGCAGTAGTTGTGTCTTAGTGTTCCAATTGGACACCAAAAACCTCTAAAAAAAATAACTGGAGATTTAACCTACATATGAATACAAACTTTATTTCTTTTTGCTATTTAGTATTCCTTTTCGCATTTGTATTCATTTGCATAAATCTAAAACTAAATAGTCACTCACGTCGCGTCGTTCTTATGGAATGACATAAGAAAGAACTAGTACAGTTCTATAGTAGAGTAGGAAAAAGAGACCTTGCAGGTGATTGACCTTGGATAACATATACGCGGGTATACAAAAATTGTTTGGAATTTTATCACAATCAAATATTGACGGATTTCGTTTAAAAAAATGTGCTAGTTAAATGGTAGCGTTTAGACTGAGGTCCGATCATTGTTTATTGGGACAGAAGTGGCTTGGTTGAGTTGTCAACATTATCCCAGTCCTATCCTATGTTGCACAGGTGGTAGACAGGGACCCATCCCCTTGTCGCCCGGTGAGATACCACCACATCATGCTATAAGCTCCGTGAAGTAGTCTTGACTATGTTTCGGAGTTTGGCAGATGGGCCGGTGCAACACGGATGGGATGGTCGGGCATAGGCTACTGTGGGAACACATGTGGCGTATGGTGAACGGCCTGCAGATATGCAGGCTATAGCTGCGAAAAACCAATACGCAGTCCCCGACCAAGAGCGACAGAAAAGGAGGGCGTGGCTTAAAAGGTCACAGGAACCCCTATGAACTTTCTGTGACAAGACGTATAGGCACCGTCTTCAACAAAGTGCCCCCCACCTTACAAGGTGGCTGCGATGGATACAGACTAATGTAATTGGCGAGACCCAGATGTACCCGCCACAACGTGGGATATATAAACATCTAATCTTGGAGACAGAAACGTAACTGCCCCTGGCTGTTCAACCGTGTTCTATGTTAACACCCTTACCGTTTCACTTGAACACTTGACACCGGTACATTTTTCTTTTTTTTTCTGCATTAAGACTGAGTCCAGTAAGGTCTTAATTACGGTATACTGGAAAACGAATATGAATGATAGCTTTGAGGGCTGACGCTTGTAGTATTCTGTTACCTCAGTAAGCAGGAGTGAAATCCTGTTGAAATGGCTTCCAGGCTAATGCTGCAAGCGCCCCCGTCCCGTTAAAACCCTGGCAGGCCTCAGAGAACGCTCAATATTTCGTCGCCATTAAGTTGGTGGTGTAGGTACAGATGTAACATTCCTGTTTAACACCGATCTGGCTCTGGCAAAAGACCCCATAAGGGCTCAGCGACCACCAGGCGATCATATTTGTCTTGAACAAGGATAAGCCCAGGCAGCGCCCCAAGCTAACAGGGCCAAAGTGGAAAGACACGTACTTCGACAGAGATGCGTTCGAAGAAATGATGAATACTCATTATACATACAGCAGTGAAGAAGCGGAGACCTTGGCCCAACAACTGATGCAGCAAATCACCACAGCGTGCGATGCAGCAATGCCTAGAAGAACAACTAGTAAAAGGGGTGGACCTTGTTACTGGTGGAACGACGAAATCAGAACGCTTAGAGCAACGTGTCTTAAGGCAATGCCTCACAAATGCAAGCAGCTCTTTCCCGAATGCTGCCAAACATAGGTGGACCTGGATATATAATAAGGATTCTACTATCCAGAGTGGTCAGCTCAATACTTCTATACGCTGCACCGGTCTGGGCGGGGGCTCTAAAAACAAACGAAACCAGGAGAAAGCTCTCGTCAGCATACAGGCTATGCACAATACGAACAATAAGGGGATTTCGAACAATCTCGGATGAAGCAGCCTGCGTTATATCGGGAATGATCCCCATCGACATTCTTGCCAGCGAGATGCAAAGGATTTACCTTAGGCAAACAGCCAACCGGCAAGAGGTCCCTAATGGAAGGGTCAAACTAGAAGAGAGGGAAACATCGATGGCACTATGGCAAGCCAGGTGGGATAACACGGCAAAAGGCAGATGGACCCACAAACTGATCCCCACTATCGAGGTCTGGACAAAAAGAATAAACGGGGACTGCAACTACCACCTTACGCAGTTCTTATCGGGGCACGGCGGCTATCGGAAATACCTTCACAGATTTGGTCACGATAGCTCGCCTTTCTGTCCCAAATGCCCAGACGAAGAAGAAGATACGGAGCACGCAATGTTCCATTGTAGGCGCTTTGCAGGGGGAAGAGCGAACTTACCAAACCCTCAAAGTCTAATAAGCCATATGTTAAGGTCAGAAGATGACTGGCTGGAGGTATGCTCCTTTATAACGAGTGTACACGAAGAACTAAGGAGACTTGAAAGACTTAGAAGGGCCGAAATGGCGGACCCGGAGGATTTAGCATGAGTTGCTAACCAGCCCCGCGAAGTAATACCTAACGGCAGTCCCGCGGGGAGAGTGGTTGAAGGAGATAGGGTGTGGATTAGTACGTCAGGCGCACTCCTGGCATCGATTATTCGGGTTTGCGAATCGTGCATGTTGGTAGCACGGGCTACCGCATCTTTAGAAGATTACCACATCCATTGGCGCAACCAAAAAAAAAAAAAAAAAAAATCCTATGTTGCAGAAGTATAAACTTTAGCGAAGCGATTTATGAATATTACCTTGGTCGTTTTGAATGGAAAAATTCTTCGAGTGATTTTTGGTCCCGTTTGAATTGATGCGCTTTTTGAGGTTAATATTTCACAAGAAGCTCACCGAGGTATATACAGCTTCATCGACCCGATCAGAAAAGAGAGAATCAGTCGTTTAAGATGCATAAGACATTTACAACGAATGGACATCAATGAATTTCAGATCGATACACACCACCTTTTTATCGACTTTAAAGTCGCCTATAATAGCGTATATAGGGACGAGCTATACAAAACCATGTCACGTTTCGGCATTCCTGCTAAACTCGTTCATCTGCGCAGGATGACGATGGAGAAACCTCGCTGGCTCCGTCAAAATCGGCAAAAATATCACCGAGCCCTTTGATGTCGAAAAAGGTTTGAGACAAGGCGATGTGCTATTGTGTAACTTTTTTAACATTTCAGAAGTCTGTTCAACTGCTTGCATATGCTGACGATATTGACATTGTCGAAAGATCGACAAGATGGCTCATTTGCAAGTATTGAAACGGAGGCAGCGAAGATGGGTCTGGCTTTAAAAGAGGACAAAACGAAGTATGTACATTCATATATGCTGTCAACGAGAAAGGAGTCTCAGCATCGACGAATCGGACACGTCACAATGGACAGATACAACTTCGAAGTAGTTGAAGACTTTGTCTACATGGGCTTAACTATCACCTCGAAAAATGACATCAGCGCAGTGATCAAACGAAGAATCACTCTTGGCAATCGCTGTTTCTTTGGGCTCAGAAGGAATCTAAGAAGTAAAGCCATCTCTCATAGAACCAAGGAGATATTATATAAGACCCTAATCATCCCAGTCCTGCTGTATGGTGCAGAAGCATGGACTCTGTCGAAATCGAATAAAAACCTCCTGGGATGCTTTGAGAGAAAGATTCTTCGGACGATATTTGGTCCAGTTTGTATCGAAGGAGTGTAGAGGAGAAGATTTAACGATGAGCTTTATGGGCTATACAGCGACGTTGACATAAGCTGAAGATACAATGGCTGAGACGAGTCTTCGAATTCACCCCTGAGGGACAACGTAGCAGAGGAAGACCCCACTTTCGCTCAGAAGTTACACAGGGCCTCCTCAACCCATTTGGCGTGCACAACTTTAGGTAAGTAAGCCAATAACCGTTCTAATTGGTGAATCTCAATTAACCACAATATAGGATTGCTTTGGAGTAATCTTATAAGTCATGTGCGATTATACTGGAAGTGTATGTTGTGACCATACGTGGACATAGTCAAACAAATTTACCAATGGGCGTGAGCAAATTGACAACAACTTTAACTAGAGGGTCAATGCACAAGTATAAGACCTCACCTAATGCTGGGTTTCCACTTGTCGATTTGAAATTGACAATTGGTATATTTTTATGCCAATTAAAAAATTGGCAAGTGAAAATAGCAAAAAATAGCTTGTCAATGAACTGACTAACAGCGTTTGTCAATAACTGACAAAGAAACCACTGGACAAGTGGAAATATCTGAATTGTCAAACAAAATGTCACTTTGTCTATAATTGACAGAGAAAATTTAAGTGGAAAGGAACTGACGTTGGTGTCGTTCAATGACAAAAACGCGTGGACTGTCAAACTTTGTCAATCAACCGTATGTGGAAACCCACCTTAAGGCGGCGTGAGTAAGAGGAAAATGCATTAACCAACATTGAGTGCGCAATTGTAGACAGCTGACTAAGAACCGAGCTAACTCGAAAAGCTTGTTGGTTGAGGGAATGCTTTTAAATTAACTTTTAGCAATATTTGTAGATACCTTAAGCCCACAGAAACCTATTGTGCTTTAACCTGAACTAGTATCGTTATTATCATTTTCAAAGAAACTTCTGTAACTGTCATTTGAATATTTGGAAAGCAGTCAGAGAGCTTCAAGTTCCAGGTTCTATTCGCCCCAAAACTAAATATATGACAACAAATAGCAATCCTTTCCCCTCATCACCAGTATGCACCTTATGTGCGCCATTTTTAATGCGATTTCCAAGAGTATTCGCTTGCTTCAGTCGATCGACTAGACTACAGACTTCCAATTTGTCGGAATTCCGACAGTATCCAAATCGCTTCTTAAAATCTTCTCTTAAAACCTACTCATTTAAAAAATAATTGAAAAACAGCTGACAGTAGATATTGTTTCCGACTTCACTTGATGTTGGTACTAACCTCAAGGGAATGTAGCAATTCATCATTCATGAACAACAATGCATATGTCAGATTTACGAGTGTTCCATAACCCATAACCCAGTTCAAGATGAAATAATTGCCAGTTTTACGCACTATCGCAAGGCCCATAAAAACAGCGTTTAGTGTAATTTTTTTTTATTTTCTAAGCATTCTTTAAGCAGATATTCTGTACAACTACGCCTAGTTGTAAGTAGGTACTCTTAACTACGTTACTTTCATTCTTGTTTTGCCTCACGCTAATTATGATAAGGAGGCACCGGCAGTAGAACCACTTTTACTCAGGATAGGGACCACATTTATTGCCCAGTTTAAGACATCTAACTGTCAACTGGAAATGATGTATCTAACGATAACGAGATTTCTTCTTCTGGAGAATTCGTGGAATTCATATAATTTGCCGGTAGTCTGGTCGTTAAAAGATTAGACAAACATGTCCACTTTAAGTGTGCGATTTTTTCTTTCATATTATGAATGGATATGCGTGAAAGTTGTGTGTGCCTTATGACAGATTGTAGTATAATTGCTTAAGTCAACAACAGCCATAGACCTAGAACCAGCTTTACATCTTCATATTGCCATCTTAGTGTTCCATAAAAGAAGCGTTCAAGTTGGTATTTGTCATCCACCTTCTACTGCTAACCTACGCAATAACTAGACAATGACAGACGACTTGATTCAATTCATGGCGGCAACTTTCTCGAACGCCATACGCAAGTTTGTAATCACATTACGGTTTCTATTTGATTTTATAGCGCGCCAAAATGTGCAACCGCGAGTTGATCAACGAATGCGCATGCGCAACGACCGACAGAGATTGCGTCTCTCTTTATAGATCTGCAGATCGACCTAGAGAAGTTGAAATTCACATGGCCAATGTTGTTCCCATAACATGGCCAAGAAGACGATTCCATAATTGTCTAGGTTCACAGAGAGAAAGAGGGAGGGATAACCATCCGGATACTTGGTAATGCTAATTAAATGTGGTTTGTTTGCCTCTTGGTCCAGGTATCTAAGTGTACAATGTTTACCCAAACGAGTATGGCAATTAGAAGCAGAAGAAGAACTTTCACTCTTTAAAAGCGGACTGGTGTATACACCTAATGGAGTGATATTAACCGGCGGAAGCACACTATCATAATAACCCTTTGAAGCAACATTTTAGCCACCACAGGCATTGTTAATCATTTTGCATTTATGAATGGAGTGGTATCCGTCCGCACGAGCATTGTAGCATCCACGCGACTATGACAGACTGCAGTAAAGGCATTGGCTTAATTGGGATAAATCTCCTGACGCCTGCTGCTGTGTTATGCATCCCTCATTTCTGAAGTCTAGCTTCAGTGGATGGGTCAAATCGTGACAAGGGAAAACAAACACAGTTTGGCCTCGAAAATATTCGATCTTCGGCTAGGAATTCACGTGCGCATCTGCACAGTCGACAAGGAGACAATAAAATTAATGTCATCAGTGGTTAAGACCACTGAGGCTTAGTGAAAGTTTTTTTTTGTTGTTAATTCGATATTTGGTTAGAAGCCTTAATGGTGGGGGAGATAATGCATTTGGCATGCACAGTGTCACTTGGAGTTGGAGGAAGACGAAGAAGGTCCCCGAGGACCGCAGCATGGGTGGCTGTGGGTATTAATGATGATCATCTGTAGCGTTAGATGGTGTCGTTTGATTAGTATCTAAGGTGAAGGATGCAGCGAGACAAGTCCGCATTGAAAAGAAAGTTTCGAAAGATTATACTAGCTGAGAAAGTTTTTGGGCGACCATTTCGCTGGAATGTGTAAACAGAAGTAACCTTTGGTATATAGGTGTGCCGTGTGCCGGGCTAACGATTTACAATAAAATTGTACAATAAGGCCAAGACGATAAAGGTAGGTACGTGGGAACCGAATCTTCTTTGCATATGTAATGTAAGATGTCGGCAATCAAATGATGCGAGCATAAGCATCAAGGTCAGTTTCAGTTATGTGAGTTGGTTGTGGTGGGTCGCGACGCGACCGTTATAGTGGATAGACGAAACATTGCAGATGTTACTCGCGTAACATTTATCCAGAGGGTGTGTTTGTAGCTGAAATATAAGATGTCTTTGGGGGTGACCTACCATTTTATGTCCATTCCAAGATTGAATTGAAAATCTTTCCCAAAACAGCTTTACCTTCGGATGTTTGTAAGACGTTCTTGAGAGGTGGCATAGTGAACAAAAGCCTTAAGATGTAATTTTTGTTCACATCTGAGATCTATCTCTCAATATTCCAGCACAATAACTACTGTGCCAGTTACTACGTCCACAAGAGTATTGGGTTAAGGGTTCACGCTACACCATAAAAGGGAACGGCCACTGAGAAATAATTCTTCGATGTCACTGCAAAGTAACATAAAGCCATACGTTCGAATATGGCGTTATATATATTATAAAGATATTTTTTGTACGGGAGGTGCCACGCCCCTTTGCCCAATTTTGACTAATCTTAACAGGAAGACTCCTGGGCAAATACCTAAGACCACCTGTGAATTTGAGCTTGGTCGCGGTAGTTCGCGAATTTCAGCCATCAGTTTCTATAAGCAATTTCTAATTTGAGGTTAAGTTCAAGCGAATGTTTTATTCGCTAGTTTGTGGATGCGATTTGATCATGCGGAATGCCAATCCGCGCCAAGAATGTTTTCGTTCGCGGCAATAAGTTTGGAGTTCTAAATTTCGTTAGGTATTTAAACCGGTTTTAAACTTGTTTTCTTAATGCATTTTGATGGGATAATTAATTATCCTACTTATGGAGTAATAAAATATGCAATTTTCTATTTATAAATGCTTAAAAAGTTTTTTGTTCGCATATTTCATCAATTCCTTCGTTCGTTCATGTGAATGGTCCTTTAAAGTCCTTTAAATTAATTATCCCATCAAACTTCAAAGTATATTAAGAAAACAGGTTTAAAAACAGAACAAAATTTCGTTTTCCAAACTTTTTTCCGCAAACGAAAACACCCTTGCCGCGAATTGTCAAAGCTTATTCGCAATCCACATCATTAAGCCGCGTTCCACAAACTAGCGAATAAAATATTCGTTCAAATTAGAAATGCCGAGTGTCCTTTTCAAAATCGAAAGTCCTAGAAGGTACATAAGGATAAACAAATATAAATTAGCATTTCCGAAAGGTGGACCCTTTGAAAATGCCGACTTGCTTAGCTTCACAAGTTTGAAAACCTATACCTTATGAAAATCCAAACTCACTTCTTATCTTTTAACGTTTTGTTCCGAGCTAATTTTTGAAAGTTGCTCGTTCTTGCCAATTTTTTTTTTTTTTAAGTTAATAAATGTAGCTTCCCTCCTTCCTTCCTTGATTTGCCGACTCTTGAAACGCTTTTGGGTGTCGCACCCCCCACACCCCCACCTCTCTACGCGTCTGGCAACAAAATCCACGGTTCACGTTGATCGGAAATGTTTCTCAACAGTACACAACAAATAAAGTGTTTTGCAGCATGTATCCGAGATCAGGTATATTTTCACGGTGCCACCATCTGGATATTAGGGTGTTTGGGAATGACCATTTCCTTTATATGAAATGCACCATCTAGTAATAATTTGTCTATGGTAAGACACTCTCATAGAACCATCAAGTAGACCCTAAATTGACAGAGTGAATCGTTGTTTATATTTCCTTAGTTTTGCAGAGGGAAAATGTTTCGAAACGGTTCGCACGTCGCACCTAACTATATTTAGGGCATTCGAATGGAAGTGATGCATTCTAAGAACATTATTAGGAAGGTGTCGGAATCGGAAGATTTATAAAAGTAATGACTTCCATTCCAAGTGTTATGTTCCTCAAGTGACAGGGACTCGGGCAGTGACAGAGGAAGTGCGGTGTGTCCCCATGAACTTCTTCGTCAATGCAGCCTCTACATAATATCGTTATCTTTGAGATTTAGTTTCATTGTATGGTTTCATAGGAAGTTATGACCCGTTAGAGCCCCTACCATTTTAGACGCAGGGATGACCTGTGAAACTGTAAAAGTTTGATGGTCCAGCCACTGTCGTTTTTTTGCCAAAGCTTTCGTGATACTTCACAGGTAATTAGTCCTTTCAACCTGTTGTTGGTTGTTGTCATGCAAATCTTACTCTCCACTCTCTCTATGAGATAACAGAGTGATGGCTTGATCGACTGTAGTGCTCGATCTTGATCCATTGCGGACCATTCTCGCCAGTTCGTTGGCCCTCTCATTGCCGGCTTTGTTACTGTGACCAGGGACCCAGCAGAGGACAGTGGTGTGCTTCGAATAAAGAACCTTAAGCTCTTCGCGACAGCGACGAACTAACTTGGATTTCATTTCAGTAGCAGAAACTGCTTTAATAGCCCCCTGACTGTCAATGAAAATGTTAATATCATTTATTGGTATTGACAACAATGACACCTTACGTTCCACAGTCCATATTCGATTCGATTTCCTTTTCGTGGGTTCATTTGTTGTCCATTCATCTCTACTCGAAAACGAGCAGGAGAATGGTCCATCAAAGTTTAGATGCGGAATCATATAGTCAGAAGTGACAACGTTCCCAATGTATTTCCCTAGAATCTGTGCGGGACCAAAATTGCACTGGTTCCAAGTACTGGTTTGGCTAATCCTTAATGCGCTTTTGTTAGCAGATTCCTCCATGTCTAGAGGAATCAGATTGAGAATTGCCTCCAGTCCAGCCGTAGGTATGGTTTTTATCGCACTGGTTGTCCCTATACATGCTAGTTTTGTGCTTGTACTTTTGTCATTGACTTAAAATTAGTCCCCTTGCCCGCGGCTGGCCAGATTAAACTAAATGTGATGTCACTAAATCTGAACTAGTAACAAGTTGCCGCACAATGCTTAGGGCATTATGATCGCAGGATTTGAAGGCTAACGAAAATGCCGACTTAGTAGCCAAAAAAGGAACAGAGCTGCCACTAAATGAAATAATTTAAGACATTAGATCAATGGGCCCTTAAAAGGGCACGCATTGTGGCCTAAGATATATCGTAAAAAAATCTAGCGATTTATTAAAACGCAACAGTAAGGATCTTCTCTTCTAGTCATTGTCTCCTGAAGAAGCACTCGAGGATATGATGCCCCAATCACTAAATGACAGACGATAACTATTAGATTGCTTGTCAATTATTTACACTCTCTACCATTAGGTGCATTAATTAGTTTAAATAAGCTACCAAAACCAGATAGTGCTTGTTTCCATTTGCAAAAGCTACAACCCTACTTAGTATGCCGAGTCCAACTATACTAAACATACAAGAAAGAAACTTCTTCACATATATCTATAGCTAGAGCTACATAATTTATTTCTAGCGGACTTGATGGAAAATAAAATCAAAAATCCATTTTCTGATTTTCTGCATGCATTTCGCATTGCATTCGCGTGTTTGGATTAAATTTATACCCGGTTTGAATTTTTCATCAAAGATCGATGAGACTTTCTCCACAGATTCAGGTTTGACTATATTAGATGCGCATGTGCGCTAGGAGACATTGAAATGAATGACGAATTTCAATTACATAAACATTGCCGAATAGGTTCATTCACAATGTGGAGCTCTCGTTGTGATTTGCATTCGATAAGGCGCGCAATCAATATCGAGGGCGCATAGTGTATGGCTATCCGAGAACAGCGATTCGCAAGGTAAAGGCACTAAGCAGCTACTAAATATGCTAATTTTTTTGATGAATAAAATGCAAACAACTTTCACTGATAGCTGCTTCGTTTATATATTGAATTTTGGGAGTATGGCATTTTTTATCGTAGATGGCACTCCCGTTGCGTCAATGCTAAATGTGATTCATGCAAATGAATTTCACTGAATAAATGCAGGTATGTGTTTGGGTGCATCTTGCATATGGAATTTATCTGAAACTGGATTATGTCATTGTGCCAGTTGTTGATCAAAATATGACCTCAATTTGAACACCGGTTGATTGCATCTGCCGCATTCACTTGCGCGGGAAAGACAAAATAAAAATTTGTATCTGAAAAAAAAAAAACACGAAAGATCTAGTATTCAACATAGCCATTCGTTGTCGTATAAATTTGGCGATATATTAGGCGAAAGCAGTTAACTATACGGGACTATACAGAATGCATCCAGCATCCACAAAGCATACCTAAGATTCAAACAAAAATCAGCCCCTAGCTTGAACTTCTGCAAGCTGCTTTACAGCCTTTAGCGTTTTAAACTGTTTGAGCGCCAGTTAAGATGTTGCGTACTGTATCTACAATGCTTAACAATTTATGTATAGTTTTTATGATTGTGGGGAGCAGCTATAATTTCTTTTAAACCATGTGACTATCTGTGATTCAAAGTGAGATATCTTAGATAATGCTAGTATTTGTTTCTACCTATTCGTCTAGTTTCGTCGGGCTAAAACCAACGACAGGTGTAGTAGATACACAATAGAGCCATATTTTTCCACCAGTGGTGTGCTGAACTACTGTGCGAGGGGTCCCAGGTTCGATCCCCGGAAAAACACAAAAACTGTTTTTTTTTTTTTTCACTGCGCCACCTCTCGCGAACGTCTGACAAACATCCGAGAGTATAACGGTCCTGAAAAAGGTTCTCAATTAAGCTGTTCGGAATTGGCGTTAAATTGTAGCTCTATATCCACTCGTCCCAAAAATATAAACTCACACAAACGAGTGAGAAGCTGGGCCTAAGGTTCCTATGGCCTGTTGCGTTAACTATTTATTTATTCTTTTTTTATACCCTCCACAGAAAGGTATATTCACTTTGTCATTGCATTTGTAACGCCGAGATGGATTCACCGGAGACCCTATAAAGTATATATATTCTGAATCAGGATCACATTCTGAATCGATGCCGTCTGTCTGTTGAAAACACGATAGCGTCCAAACGAATCGACATAGGCAAATGAAATTTTTTGAGAAGACTTCTTTTTACCGTCGCGTCGGCGTCGTCAGGTTGGTATTGAAAATGGGCTACGTCGGTCAAGTAGTTCTGATACCTCCCATACAAAACCAATATTTCACGCATATATCTCTCTGTTTGTTGAAAGCACGATATCGTCCAAACGAATCGACTTAGGTGAATGAAATTTTGTGAGAGGACTTGTTTTTACAGTTGTCAAGTTGGTATTAAAAATTGTCTATGTCGGTCATGTAGTTCTCGTAACTCCCATACAAAATCAATATTAGACACATGCGTGTACCTATACAGTACATACAGTGGAAGGTATCAAAGCATCGGCCAGGCCGATGACAACACTTTTACTTGTTTATATATATAGCATTGGACTGATAAACGCTGCCACGTCCATAACATGCATTTTAGGCAAAAAACGAGGATCGGTCGACATCGTCTGACAAAGCAATCCATTCAAAAGTTATTTATAGCCCATTCGCCATCCCAAAACCCGCTTAAATCTGTAACTTCTTGTGGATGGAGAAGTTGTTCCATTATTTCTCTTGAGTTTTCGGAATCCTAGATGCGATACTTTGGTTTTTAAGTGCCAGACAATTATTAGAAATAAGCCCAATCACTCAGATTAATTTAGTGTAAAAAATTACCAAAAGTTTCCGACATATTTTCACAATTATTTAACACGTAGTAGATACTCCGATAACTTTTCAAAACGATAACCTCAGGTTCTAACTACTCAGTGTCAAAGTTAAGAAATTGAGAACTGCAAATCATTCCGAAAAGGGCTTATTGCGCCCGTAAATTGAAAGCGATAAATTTTCTTTACACAAAGGTGTTGGTTATTTGATTAATAAACGACAGTCTGAGCTCAGCACTCGTGTTATACTATCGTCGTCTTGTCGTCACCTTAGAACACAATAATAACTTGGTTGTTGAAATTTGAAAGAGGAGGGTCTAGATCTAAGCTATGGAATTCAAGAAGGTTATTGGTCATAATACTATCCTTCCAGACTTCCTCAAGGTAATCGAAGAAGGGTTTGCCTATAGAGAACATCAGTGTGTGGTTAATTTAGCGATACCTTTTCACGTTTTGTTGAGAAGGTGGAGTGTATTATTATTTTCTTGCCATAGTTTGGTCCATGGCACTCTTCCATCTAAAGTTGGCCTTTAAAAGGAATTTTGAATTAGATGTTTGTCTTGAGTAGCCTAATCAAAATGGGAAATGATTATCTGTATCGAATCACTCACACATGGGCATATTGTGGTACTCGTATGAGTCTGCTTCTTTAAATATAACATATGAGCCAGCTGGCGATTCTCTGAACAAGAGATCGTCAGGCAGGCTCAGTCACAATCTGACAGTACAGAAGTGCAGGCCAAATAATCGTAAAGACCAGTAACGTAGGTCGTAGAGAGTAATAATCGTATAGTCGATAGTATAGAAAAAGAGTATAGAATAAAGATTTACTGATAGTCGGGTTTTTGTATATTTTCCCGACTCTAAACAAAGCCGCCGTGTTTTATTTCTGACATATACATTATCCAAGTAAACAGCCGATGGCTGAGCCTTGAGTATTCAACTCATCATTATCATGTTCGTTTCCATAAAGGTTCTGGAATTCAAATCATAATAACTAACCCTCGGTAATACATATACTCGTGTTTACAACAAGACTATACAATATACATTCTAGCCCAGGTGCTTAGCTTACGTAACAAAACCGCCCATTTTTAGAAAACAATTTGACCTATCATGATGTCCATTGTTGCAGATTGAATGAATTGTAGGTGCGTCGCTTCATTTTTCCTTAAAAATTAAGCTCACATAAACAATAGGTCGTGAGAACCCAAGTCTCGAGTTCTATATATGGACCTTTGTGTCTCTATTTATTTTTCTTAATTTTAAGATATGTAAGTTGCCGCTGCTTTAAAAGTAATCGAAGACACAATTCAAAAGAAAATCGTCTTCAATTATGGAAGAGACACACTTTCACCTGGTATACGTACCTACATAAAACGAATTGCCGCATTTGGGGTAGTGCCAACTGACTTATGGAGTGCCCTTACATGCATTTAAGCTATAGTGAGCAAGTGAATGTGGTTTGGTGGACTGATATTAAAATTGAGCCCTTTTTATAAACAGAATTGGCGGAGCCGCTTATATTATTATACACATCACATTGGCGATTTCTGCTATTTGACACAGATAAACTTCTTGCTCTGCAGTTAGTCAAAGAATTGTATCTACAACAGCCATCCATTTGATAAAAAATATATTCGCCAATACATGACCGAGCTTTGTGAAAAATGCACCCAAAATTTTAAGTAAGCGGGTAATGCCAAGTTTTGGAAAACACAACTAACTTTGTTGTAAACAGAAAAAATGATATAATTTAATTTTTTTAATTTTTCATTGCGATACAATCCTTGGAAGCGAACGGACCTTTACTTAATTTTTCAGTTTATTTATATAAAAGAAAATCTATCATTAATAACAAACTTTGTTGCGAAAAAATCTCGTCTCATGGACAAGTATGATTTCAAACAATCGCAGAAATAGTTGAAGTGTATCGATAACTCGATTTTAATAAAACAAACCTATAAAAGTTGGTATGATTTAGACATACCTACCCCAATTCGGTATAAAAAATGAAATCTGCTTTACGGGGGCTAAGATTTATTGCACCTTTCTGTACATTGTGTGAAAGCATTCTTTCAATTTTGTCAAATAAATTAATGACAAGGCAGTTTCCAAGCTGTCTGTCGCTCTAATGGTAGTTTCTAGTTTAGACTTTTGCTCTAGCTCAAAGTCTAAAATTCCAAAATTTCTATGCAAAATTTTGCTATTTTGAACTCCTCTAAAACTAAAAATGGTTTATCAATAAGGACCGTATTTATATTGCTCTCCACTAGTAATTTTTTTCAACTACATTTCGTACAAAATCTAATCTGACTTAAGACGAGCAACTAATCAAAAATGTACGATATTATTAATTTGTTTAAGATCCCGGCCCATTTTCAAAACCATTCATTGGCAGTATAGGTACCTAAATATTATTTCATTAACCCAACTGTAAAGCAGTTAGGTAATTTTAATCATTTCCATGAACCAACAAAATATATTTCCCTAATGAGATCATTCACATTTAATGGCTAACCTCATCAGAAAAATAAGTTCAATTCCCTCTTCCCGTATTTACACCATAACGCACGCCGTAAAACAATTCACGACTCCAATTATGGGTCAACTCGCACCAGAAACTCGTTCCAAGAATAGGAACACTATACGATACCTTGGTTCTGTTTTGATTCCAAACCGCGAATGTGGTATCCGTTACCAGAAGCTGGTTCACCCATTTAACAAGACACAAGCCCTACTGACACTGTGTTAGTTCCCATGTCTATCGCGGCACACTTGTTAGCAACACTGTTTTTCAACTGATAGGTTGAACAACATCCATACGAATACGAGTAGGTACTTCTCGAGCCCATAAATTCTCACATCAGTCTCTAATCAGAGCATGATTTATTCAAGCCATTCAATAAATTACTGTCATCAATGCGTGTTGCATTCATAGATTTTATAGACTGTAACTATAGCATAATGAACATCAATTAAAGATACTTTACCTTTAGTATGTTGTGAATTCACACTGAGTGGCAACAGCACCGCGCACACCACCAACGCATGGAATTTCATTTTCATCGTTGGAACTTATCGATTCGCATGCGAAACTCTAATTTAAATCCAAAAACCGATCCAAATCGGAAATAAAATCACGAAAAGGAAAGGAAAAAATCTACCAAAACAAAAATTACAAAAAAACAGAACTTGTCACTTTCTCACTATGACGACTGATCAAACAATCACTTCTGGTTCAAATGTATCTTACATCGCTTCACTTCACTTTATCGCACAGGAAAATGAAATCAAATTTAAATCGCAACGCGCTAGTAAATCATAAAGAAGAAGCTCGCGATCGATATCGGTAGTAGGTAACGTTTGTGCTTCTTTAACTTCACTGTGGCTATGTCTCGACGGTAGCAAGTTCAAGGTAAGATTAAGCCACGACTTGCATACGAAAAGAGTTTTATAGCGAGTCGACCGAGTCTGGTAGACTGGTGGCGGTACAGTGGTGTATCTCTTTACGAGACTCGAAGTTAGTCTCACTGCCTAACTTTGATTTAAATGCCGGCGGCGACGAGCACCTCTTTCATTCTCACCGCGACTACCTATAATATGGTGAGCACGAGTTTTGTTTTATAAATGGACAAGACATCGTTGACGCTACAGTGGGGCAAAATATTCTTATAGTTGGTATCAAATCAGCCGGTACAGCTGCTGAGAACCTGAAATATTGAGACCATTAATAAGATTATTTTAAAAACCCATTTCCGACACGCCCACTTGTTATTATATTTTTATTGGACGTTCTTTTAAAAAATAAATTCAAGAAATTATACAGTTTATAAAAGAATTCATTTTTTTGTCGATTACATTTACCTAACTGGAACAGCGTAAATCGCTATTGAACAGAGAGGTGCCAATTACTGGTTGGTTGGTTGGTTAAAAGTGGCCGTCAGCTAAAAACGCCAACACACTTAGACCAGTATAGGTCCATTGTGATGTCACGAATAAGGATCTAAGATCTCTCTACTAGTTGAACCATTTTGAGCTCTTTATAAAGCGTAAGAGGCTTCTGATGTCTACGCTTGTCAGATCACCCAAGTCGTTGTAATGGAAGGCTCCTAAGTGAAGCTTCCTTCTGCGGGAGAGAGCTGGGCAGGAGCAAAGAAGGTGAGGGATAGTTTCCTCTTCTTCCTCATCCATGCAGCTTCTACAAAAGTCGTTTGAGAAAAGGCCCAGCCTTGCGGCATGTTTGCCTATCAGACAGTGTCCAGTAATGACACCTATTGTAAGTGCCGATATGCAATCTGTTAAGAGAGATCAATTTCTTAGAGCGTTTCAAATCCATTGTATGTATTGGTACAGGTACACGCATGTGTCTAATATTGGTTCTGTTTGGGAGGTACCAGAACTGCTTGACCGACATAGACAATTTTTTAATACCAACTTGACAACGGTAAAAAAAAAGTCCTCTCACAAAATTTCATTTACCTAAGTCGATTCGTTTGGACGCTATCGTGCTTTCAACAGGCAGATATATATGGGTCGAATATTGGCTTTGTATGGGAGGTAATAGAACCTCCCACTACTACTCACAACAACTTGACCGACATGACATGGACCATTTTTAAAACAAACGTGAAGGCCATAAATATAAGACCTCTCATAAAATTTCAGTTGCCTAAGTCGTTTCGTTCGGACGCTATCGTGATTTCAACAGACAGAGAGAGGCGTGGTTTTGTATGGGAATGGGAGGTACGAGAACTACTTGAACATTTTCAATACCAACCTGGCGACGCGACGGTAAAAAGAAGTCGTCTCACAAAATTTCATTCGCTTAGGTCAATTCGTTTGGACGCTATCGTGCTTTCAACAGACAGACAGACAGACATGGCTAAATCGATTCAGAATGTGATCCTGATTCAGAATATACATATGTATATGTATGTATATACATTGTTTATAGGGTCTCCGCCCTCCGGTGAATGCTTCTTGGCGTTACAAACGTAATGACAAAGTGAATATACCTTCCTGTGAAGGGTATAATAAAAGTTTAAGCACCTATAAGTGTATTTTCTTTTTGGGTGAAATCTTGTGAATGAATAAGGACTTCCAATTTGGTAAGTAACGATTTTTTTCTTAAACCCTTAAAAAATGTAAGTACAACAACTTTAGCTATTTAATATGGCAATATGTTAAATATTATTAATTTCAGTTTAAATATTCATATTATTTGCTAATTTATTAAATAAGAGGGGTGCCAATAACTATATAAAAAAGAAACATTGTTTCAATGGTGACGACGGGTTTTTGTTTCAGATTTTTGAAAATGCCTAAAGAGAAGAAAACTTAGAATGCGGATCGATATCAATCCAAATTGAAACCCCTAAATTCGAAAATTAAATTTTTACTGAATAGAAAATTCCTTAAGGAATATATAAATGTATAACATTTTAAAATCGCGTTTAAAATAACATTTCTACGCTTGTTTAAAGTCAAAATTTCCTTATGAGTGCCAACTACTAAATTATTCAACCCTATCATGGAATCCGCCGGGGGGAATCATTCACGGAAAAGAATATTTTGGTATCGTCGCATCCGCAAAGTGAACAGTTCTCCGTTCGGGAAAAATTCGATTTGAACGTTTTTAACGATACAGTGAAACTTATTCAAAGTACCCACTCGGGGAACTGTTCACTTTGCGAATGCGACGATACCAAAATATTCTTTTCCGTGAATGATTCCTCCGGCGGATTCCATGATAGGGGTGATTAAAACAATACTTGAAAGAGAAACTGCAAAACTGCTTAATTTCCTCTAATCTCGTAGAAATATTTGAGGTCCTATAGTTACTCGCTTTTTGCGCTACTTAGAAGTCAAGTTGGCCATTTGGCAACATAATATCTCACACAACCAAATCCAATCGACCGACAATCATAATTGTGCGAATTTTTGTATTAATAATTCTTATGAGAATTCAGGGCCGCTTTACCGTCATTTTGTACTACCATTTGGGCCTATTCAGGAAAATCATTTTTCTTTGACGATCTCTAGAATGGTAGGTATTCTCCTTGGAAAACACCGATTACTTTTTCTGGAACTAATAGTGATCCATTTGAACTTCCTGATGTGCGTTTTATTCAGTTCTTTATATTGCATAAGGTGAATTCTAATTTGAACAATTTACGCAAGACACGAATACGACCATTTCATTTCAAATTCAGGTAAATTGCATTTCTAATGATGTATTGACGATAAAAAGTTGGATATTTATATCAAGTTTCTCGCGAAACTTTTTACGAATACCATTCATATCAAAAGGAACTCAAACAATACAAAACCTAACCTAACCTAAGCTGCTTATCTTTTTCTGCTTTCTAAGTAGTTTATCAAGAAATTGATACCATTTTTATTTAAAAAAAATCTGAATTTATTTTTTTGAAATAGTGCCAACTTTTGCGTCATTTTGTCTCACTGTTGGAGTTGGATCGTCTTCGTCTGCCAGATGAATTTCGATTCAAAGAGGAAAAGATATTAAAAAAAAACTATCTGTAAGACAGTATTATAAAAGTGAAGTGAAATTTTGTGTGGTTCTCTGAATTTTGAGATTTCTATGATGTCCACACTTACTCTTTTAATGTTGGACATTCCGATTCAATGGCGAGCAATGCATTCACTTTTTTGATAGAACTCGTGAAATGGTGGGAAGATTAGTCCCAACTATTACCGAACTCATCATCACTCATGCAAATACAATAAAATGTGGATTAGCGGTCTTCAAAAACGCATATTGCCATTGCCAGTGTTATTGTTTTAATTGCCCACCAGTGTTACTCGCTTTAGAGAAATTATAATTACAATTTTGCTTTCGAAGCGGAACACTGGAGTCGATGCTTTTGAGGAGTTAAAATTATAAAAGCCAAGCAACTATTATGTATAATAGATACCTACAAAAGCATTCATAAATGCGGCAGATTACGTAAGACTTTTTGTTTAGGTAGAAGCAAAACAATTAAAATAAACTTGGGCTTGGATTTGGACGGCCTATACGACCGGCATTTTACTTTACAATTTAATGTTTCGGCTATTTACATATTTGCTTGAAATTATGTAGAATTTTATTGAAATTAAAAATAACCAAAGCGAACAAGTTAAATGTGTGACGATTTTTAAGCTCGCGAATTATTTATCTCCAACTGCGCAGTAGCGCAGTGGTTAGTGTGTTGGACTACTGTGCGAGGGATCCCAGGTCCGATCCCCGGAAAAACCCAAATTACATCTTAAATTTTTTTCTACTGCGCCACCTCTCGCGAACGTCTGACAAACATCCGAGAGTATGCCTGTCATGAAAAAGCTTCTCAATTCAGCCGTTCGGACTCGGCATAAAATTGTAGGTCCCTTCCATTCGTCCCAAAAATAGAAACTCACACAAAACGAATGGTTGCGAGAAGCTAGGCCTAGGGTGCCTACCCGCCTGTTGAGCCACCTATTTATTTTGTATATACTAGTTTCCATGACATAAAAGGCGTTCGCCTCTTTTGTGGCTTTTTCCCCTGCTTTAAGTTTGAGCCCATGAGTGTGTGTGTCTGGAGCACTCAGACGGGACTGGTCCATTGTACTACCAGGCAGCAAATCCAGTACCTATTACCCATTTTACTGGAATTTCTTCGACTTTCAGAAAAGGCCGAAAATGCGCTTCATCGATGAGGAGCTTACAGTATCAACACTCACCACATCAGCGCCAAAAATCTTGCACCTGATTCGAGCAAGGCAGGACAATAACAAAGTATCGTCGCCCTCTCCACTAGCCTCGCAGACAGTGGTATCACTTAAGCCTAGCATACTAAGATGCTTAGCAAAAGCGAAGTGGAAAGTAGTATATTCACGTCTTACATGTCCTGCATTACCGAATAAGTGGTATTTTCAGGACTTCTATCACGCATTACCTAGGAAGTAGTATATTTATGATCATGACTTACCCCGTAAGAACGCCTATAAGTTTTTGCAGTCATTTCTACTGAGAGACAGCAGAAATGCAGCAGACTTCACACTGACTTTCGGGGCATGCGTTTAGTCTGCATGCTTCCTGTAGAGCCTTGCACATAAACAATGGTGGACGTTTGAGATCCAATCATCAATGGAAGCCATACCTAGCAGGAAGGCACAGCACAAGTTCTGGTCCAGAGAAATTATCCTCTGAGCCTTGGTTAGCAATCTCATCGGACATCTCATTTCCAGCAATCCCAATGTGACCTGCAACTCAGACAAGAGTCAAAGAGTTCAGCCTTGCGACCGAGTTCAAAGAGTTCTTGCATTCCCGAACTATTTTGGAACGGGTAACAGGGGAGCAAGGCCTTAAGCGAAGCTTGACTGTCGCTACAGACGCAGATACTCGAACCCCGCCACCTATTCTTAACAATATATTCGGCAGCCATTAGGCATGCTTGCACAAACATATTTATTTTAACAAAAAAAAGTCAAATTTCTTTCACTTCTCAAACAGATACATTAGAGTCAAGTTTTAATATAAATTTCAGCATCTACAGAAGAGCAAGAGAGTTTAATATTTCTCATCTCTTCAGGGACTTCAGGCACTAATGATTTCTGCATCTGCATTGAAGCATGCCCCGATACGTATCTTACAATAAGATAAGTCAGTAAAAAACTGTTTAAATATAAAATATTAGCCCGTGCCCTCTTGAAAGTAACTGAAATGTCAGTACAAAAAAGCTAAAATTCAGTGGTTAAAATGTAGCTTTTTTAATACCTCATATCTTTGATCTTTGCATACCTATATGTTTAAAAAAAAAAGTTTTATTTTTTAAGTCCTTCACGAGATTTACTAGAAGGTGGTAAGCCTAGGCGTGACCAAAGTATTTCTATAGGTCGGAAGACTTGTTTCATTCCATTTCTACTTAATTAAATGGCTAATTCTCATGGCACTTATGCCTCCCGATGACTGTGTAAAGATATCTAGCGGAAAAAGATTGAGAATAGCCTCAAGTCCGTGTCGTGTGTCCATAGGGCTCCGATAATATGTTTAGTGAGTATTAAGCCTTGATGTGAATTTTCATTAAAGGCATTTGTAAAATTCACAACTGAATTTTGTTCAAATTAAATAAAACTACATCCAGAAAGTAAGTGTGGTAAAATTTACGGTATAGATAGAAGGCAATTATAATTCAGTAAATTTTTGTAGGCGGTAAATTCAAAAATTCGATGTTTTTCTGTAGGTAATCGATAATTAATTCTAATTATTGGCGGCAACAGCATTTCCTCACTCATGTCAAACGTTCTTGTCTTTAAGTCTTCCAGTTGTAACAAATCCGCATCTAATTAAAGAAAGTGCGAATATAGCCTTGATTATCGAACAATATAGACATTTTCTCGTAAACACCCACACAAGAACAGATAAATCTTCGATTCAGAATAACATCGTTAATTTCAACACTCATGCATTCAGCATGCATTATTTCGCAACTAACTATAGTGATCCACTCAAATAATATTAATAAACAAATACCGCGAAAGTAGAAAGTAAAAGTTGCAATAATAGATATTTGCCCCTACAAGAGAAAAATTAACGACATCACGACAATTATAGGTAGGTATATCGATTGAAGAGCATTTATTGACATAACATTCTTAGAAGTGAAAACCATTAGGTATCTACTACCTACCAAATGTTTATGTAACACCTAAACGTGATATTTCAATTTTCACCATTTCCACATTTTAACTCACAGCTCTTCAACAAATTAGCATCTGTTTCTGGGGTAAGTCGTTTGATATTGCAGTACACGTGCGATTAACAATTATATAAGCACACCTTCCCTAGCATTCTTATACGTGTGCGGCAATGTTGCCGGTGACCCTCACGCACGTAACTTCTAGATTCGCTTTCGATTTTCAAAGCACTTGCACTTCGAAATGTCATTTCAAGTCCTTGCTCGCGATTCATAAGAACTTTGCGATTTCACTGCGAACTGCGAGCAATAAACAAAGAAAAAAGATTCAAGTGATCCTCCTAAGGTATTAGCCATCATCGAACATTGTTTGAATAACAGTTGAAGTAGTTACTTTGCGGCATCGGAAATTATTTATGGCTAGACCGCTCTCGGGTAACTAGCCATCACTTTTATTGCCTTATTAGATGATGAGCTGGTGAGCACTCGCCTCACACTTGAGACCGACAAAAGAAAGTATCTATGAATTGTGGTAGGCAAAAGTGTCGATTGTTTATTTTTTGTTTTCATATTCGACTTTGATCTTACACTCATGTAAATTGTTGTTTTTACAAAATTGTGTGGGACCACTTGGACAGTGGACACTTGGTTGACGCATTACTGTCATCATTAATTAGCAAAAGTCTGGTGAAAATGAGGGTCATACCAATCGCCGTAGTGGCTTATATAGGTTCAAATATTGAAGCGAGATTTAAGTTCGATTTTCTATTTCAAGTTTTTGAAACGAGGAGGTAGTGGTAGGTAGTAGAAGAGGTATAAATACGGTTTTACCTAACGACCAGGGGCCAAGCATCAAGCATCTTTTGAGAAGATATTCGGCAAAATGATTCATTTCTAAAAGTAACTCTGCAGTAAATGCTTAAGCCATGGGTTTTATTAATGAATCTATAGTCCGCTATCATAAGATTAAGCCATTCTCAGTTCGGTTAGGTTAAGAGAGAGAGAGAGATCTCATACAGCACTAGGCAACATCAGAGCACATCGCGATTCCTACAGGGAACCAATTGCAATAAACTACAATGGAAAAATACCTAAACACTGCCATTAAAAAACACCCAATTTCCTCTTCAAAAATCAAGTAGCCTTATGTAGTTGGTATGGTCTATCTCCTATAAATGTTGGAAGAAGTACCTGCCCAGAAAATTCTTTGCCCAGCATTCACACAGTTTTTATGTGTTATATCTTACGCGGCTTGCATGTCATAAGAACAGAATTTGCAACTGTCTATACGTCTACTAGTCTGAGCCTCTTGGCATGTTTTCCAAGAAGACAGTGCCCTGACAATATTCTGATTCTGATCAGTGTTCTGAGTTCTCACCTAGTTTGAGAATTTTCCTACAGATCTTTTACGATCGAATTGATGCCAAGGTGCATTAGATAGTGCGTGTTCGGTAAGTCTTGCTTTGCTATTTTATTCCAAATAACGCCTTTTATGATGCATGAATGTGGTTTAATATCCAGCTCCTCTCTACTCTACCTATAAATTTTCCGCCTCTTCTCACAAGGTAGTCAGCTTGCTCATTTGCAATTATACCGCAGTGTCCTGGTACCCAACACAGAACTATGCAGTACATTGAGTATTGTGCGAAAGTTCCTGGCTTTTTTAGAATTGATCTTCGTAGATTCCAGTGCCTTGAGTGCGGTCTGACTATCGATGTTAATGGCTATATCCCTTACAGATATAGATCTCATCCGCATTGGATTAAGAACAGCCAGAACACCAAGACACCTATCCGGTAGTCATATAGATACTTTCAGATTTGAATCTAGATGCCAGTTGCACTGCGAAATCAGCTATAATTTCGGCTAAAAAAAGCTGGGAACACATTAATTGTATTTCATATTAAGAAGACATCCCAGGTCTTAAAAACAAAAATAAATAGTTGGCGCAGCAGGCGTGTTGACACCCTAGGTCTAACTTCTCACAACCATTCTTTTGTGTGAGTTTTTATTTTTGAGACGAATGTGGCTCAGTGCGGTAAGTGTGCGCTGGACTACTGTGCGAGGGGTCCCGGGTTCAATCCCCAGAAAAAAAAAATTAAATCTAAAGTTGTTTATCCCACTGCGCCACCTCTCGCGAACGTCTGGCAAACATCCAAGAGTATAAATGTCATAATAAAGCTTCTAAGTTAAGCCGTTCAGACTCGGCATAAAATTGTAAGTCCCTTCCATTCATCCCAGTTCTTAGAGAGGCCAAAAAAGCTATACAGACTATACAGAAAGTTTATAGTAGGTATCACCTTAATAAAATGCATTTAGTCGACTATGTCTTGAGGAAGACTAAAATTATGACCATATCATAATTTTGTGAGTACCCAGCCGTTTGTAGTATTAGAAGAAAATTATTTTTCAGGGAAATAAAAAGTAGGTACCGCAGAATTAAGGAAAGCCTTTGCTGAATGCGAGACAGATGCTACTAACCTAAACATATTTCTGACACTGACTTTTCAAGACCAATAGTTCTTTTAGGCACTTATCCCCATGGAGATCTGCTTCTTTAAAGTATTATCCATAACCAGCACCCAAAGAAGAGGTGAAGGGTTCCTCTGGTTAACGACATTTTAACTCACTTAAGAAGCTATTAGGGGTGTTTCTTTGAAACCTCGCCAGTCAGCCGTTCATTTGGACAATTATTGCCAGCAAGATGAAGTCAACCGAACTTTTATATCTTCAAGTTGGTACACATGATTTCCTTTGTGCATGGACACACGATCATGGCATAATATGCGTTTGCAAAATAAAAAAAATGAAATTTTAAGAAATTTTGTACAAAAATACAACTCTTATTATCGCACGCGTTGTGGCGGCAAATTTTACTATTTTCCACATTCCATAACTAGCAAATATGCGTAAAAAATAAGAGAAAATGCAGACAAATTGCTGCATTAAGAACTGTAGAAAAAAAAAACAACACTGACAAAAATAATAACACATTTTCATTTATTGCCAAATGTCAAGAGAAACTTTGTTTAAGAAAAGAAAGAAAGCAAGCTCAGCAGGTAGGTACTAAGAGTTTATTTTATATTTTTGCACACAATCTTTACAAATTTATGTGATCAAACTATTTTCAAATCATAAACATATTTATGAAATGAATACATTTTTGGAGTGTCGATTGTCATCACAAAATTTAATTATGTATTTAAGTTTTGCAAACACTTTTATAACAAACACTAAATTTCAATTCTGCAATGTTTTCAATTTGTATTTCGCACTTTCTTATAAACTAATAAAACCTATCCCCCGCCATATAAAATTTCGTTTGTTTGCCAAGCCGTTCATGGTACTGAAAGTCATGCCCAAGACCGTGTGTCCATGCACTTTATGCGTTGTTCTCCATTCTGCAAGAGTCAGTGAAATTTCGCAGTGCCATCATACTGCTTTCTAATCCACTTGTTGCTTTTAGCGCCACCTGTTTGTGAATTTTGAACTGAATTGAGCCAGTTAAAATCAAGAGTTGATGACAGCGCGCTGGTGGCAAGCAGGTTGTTGTTTTAATTAGCATGTGAAATGTGCCTCAACTTGCAGCCACTGGCTGGCGAGGTTTCAAAAAAAACACACCTATTGTTGCATTTGCTCCTGATAATGAGGTTCCAGTAATCGCTCTAGGATTTAAGATACACTAGTAACCTTTTCTTTTTCTCACTCAGTGCTTCGCAATGCCAACCCGGTCGCCTTTGAAAATACATTATGAAAAAATTTATACAATCTGAACTCAATTCAACGTTAAATTACTTTTAAAATTAAGAATTTAAAATTAAAATCTTCTATCTTCTATCTCGAAGACCACCGACTCGATTGAGATCAAAGTGTTCTGTGTTTCTGTTAAGATTGATCCCTATACAGTCGGTAAGTTCCGTAAATAAGTCGACATTTTAATGAAGGTGACACCCCTCCCCCTCCCCCCATACACGGCTCGAAACTTCGCTACGCCCTTGCTAACAATTTGTCTATTTTGAAAATTTCGTTTTATCTACTGGAAGGTAGGTAGGTACATAATGTTTAGAAAAACAACGGGACCACAAACCAGTTACAATTACAATCCAGAGCCACCTAACGTACGAGTATCTACATACTTGTAGTTTTTAATAACTATTCTCCGTGCGTACTTTCGGTAGACAACAAAACACTCTCTCTGAATGTAGATTGCCTACAATTAATTTTCCTATACACCACCTACACAAACACAATATAAATTTAATTTTTGGCAAAGCCGACGCACGGAGAGAATTTCAATTCGAAAACTACGAACAACTAGATTCTAGATACCAGAGGAAGCGCCATGTGCTGGGCAGGGCACCCACTCCACTACTCTCACTTTCCTCAATGATATACGAGTATACGATATCCAATAACTTAAAATTTATTAGTGTAATCACGCGCGCCTAACAGTCTTTAATGCTTATTGCGATTTGCGACACTTCCTTTTTTGGGCAATTAAATTTTTAAATTAACCCTATGTGTGCCCTTAACAGTAGCACAGATGGATGCATTTTGTTGAAAATGTGCTAGTACGCGGCATGTTGCAAGCCACATACGTATGTAGCTCAACGTCAATAGAGAGTGCGCAAAGAGATCTTGTAAACGGCATGTACCCATTGGGACCATTCGCTGACGTAAAAATGACGTCAGTGCTACATACGTAGGTATGTGGCTTGCTACACGCCGTGTACTAACACCTTTAGCCCCTGGGGGTATTGATTTTTAGTCTCTTCCAAATGGTGGCAATTTTATTAAACTACATAAGTCATAGGTTCTTCTTTTAAAGTGATCGATCATCAACAGCAATGTATAGAAGCATGAAGCATGCAACCAGCTTAATACTTTCCAAAAAAAAATTCCTAACTGTGTACCTACTACGAAAAGAAATGCTATTAGATGAAATTGTGCACCTATACCTACCTACATTATGGATACACTAGAAACGTTTAAGGAATATAAAAGTTGCAAATCAATGCCAAACATTTGGCGGGAACTACCAAATTGGATTGCTAAATTAGTAAAATGTGTATGCAGTTGGTAAAGGCAGCACATTTTAAAGTGCAGGTGCAATTACATGAAATAAAAATTGATACATAACCGTATTCAGGGTTATAGGATGACCTAGATTTTGATAGTTCAAACCTGTTGACACCAAGTGAACTGAAAGTGGTTAAATTGCAACAAATAGTTTATCTTTTGAACTATGTATTAACGATGCCAAAAATAGTTTTTATATTTCGAAAATATAAAAACAATCTTCCATTCTTTACATTCATCCAATACCCCTAGTAGTTGTAATCGATTTTCAAGGGAGAGTACGATGAACGCTGTCCACTCGTACTACTTATGTAGTACTGTGCTACATATTTGCTTGATTTTTTAACGCTGTACTACATACTACATCGTTATCCTAAAGTACAAAATTTTTTAAGCTCCGCCTAACCATTTTACTTTTTTACGAAAAAATTTTTTTTGTAAATTTTCCCACTTTTACTTTTACAACAAACAAATAAACAAATAGATAAAGAAACTGTGCATCACTCTAAAGGAAGTACTGAGTCTTCACGACATTCACCCCTATTGTCGTTGTCGTTTACGACTCTATCTAAAGAAAAACGACACGACAGCACTTATAATAAAACTATTTCAAAGTTGCAATTTAACGCCAAAAATTGGGGTGAGTACAATTACGATGAAAACCAATGACGGATTTATGTAGAGGAGTAAAATACAAGCATTTTTTACTATGGGAGGGGGGCCTATCTCGCCCCGGTTAGGCGGGAGGGGTAATTGAAAGAAAATAATACTTAACATGAAAATAAAACATTAAAAAACAATGGCAACACTTAAAAAAAAAGTACTTTAGCATTTTTTAAAGCCAGGAATCTGTTCTGAATTGTGTATAATGCAAATCCGCAAAATTTTGTCGACCAATGTGAAATTTCAGGCCAGAGACTGTAGCTGAAAAAAGTTGTTGACATTGGGTAAACTAATATAATGTAAAGAAAATTTGCATATACTCAGCCTTGCACCCATCCCAAAATCCAACAGTGACCCTAAGCATGGGGGTTGCAGGGGGGCAGCATGCCCCCCCCATACACATTTCAAGGCGCAAGGGTAACAATTTGTACTCTAAACGGAGCGACATATAAAAGTAATTTTCAATTTTCTCAAAAATTAGGGTGACATAAATCAATCCGGTTTTCAGTGTTCGATTAAGAATTGATTTCGGCAGTGAAATCTACAAACAAATTAAGTATCTATTATCTTAATATTGAACAAATCAACCTACAACTTTTATTTTTTTCCTTAAATTTCAAGTTTGAGAGCATTTTTTCCAAAACTATTCATAGAAATAACTTGTTTTAAAAATAATATCAAAGAACAGACTCCTGGCTTCCAAAACCCCTAAAGTCCTTTTTTGTAAGTGTTGCCATTGTTTTTTTCCCTCCCATAGTAAAAATGCTTGTATTTAACCCCTCTACAAAATACTGTTATCAATTTTTGGCGCCGTAGTTATCGTACTCGTCCCTACATTTCTGTCGTCGACTATTTTGCGCACGACTGTGTGTTAGATAAGTCTTAAAAAAAGTAGGTATGTGTACCTAATTTTTAATTAACTAAAAGACAATTATAAATTATGTCGCTATCCTCTGGAGAATGGAAGAATGGAAATCCTCTTTCCATTGACTTAAAAGTTTTGGGTTTCACTCAGCAATGCATGAGTGGTTAGCATCCCACTTGACGGTGCCCAGCTGTTGCAACTTTTTCATACACATCAATTGTGCTTATTTTACCTCCGCATGGTAACCACCAGGTACTGGTCTCGCCCATCCGGGCTTAGCTTGCTAAAGCGAATATTGAACATGAAGAAAATAGCAACACTATAATGCTCCGTCGGAACTGACTGTCTCAGTAGTTTAACAGTTTAACATGAGCCCCTCAGAAAGAGGACGTGCGGCGGAAGAATTCACGCGATTGAATCAACGGTGACGTCAACAGTCGCCATGGCAGATACCTTAATGAGCTACTTCTATGTGTTGGTGTTGGTATTTTCCGTGGTTGGGTAGTTAACCCCACGCACAACCCTCAACCTGGAGGACCAGGAGGCCCTTTCTGTGATATTCCGGAGTCAGTAACCCGCTTCGGGGATTTGAGTGCTGCCGTTGACCCATTAAGAGCTCTTCCGCCACCATCTCTATTTCAACACCCTGACTAGTATTGAAAAATCCTTAATCACCTTAGCTCCAAATTCGATCCATTCAGGTGACGGATTGCTGGCGGATTTATTGCCAGCAATCCTCACAATAGCTATCGCTTTTGACAGCTTTTGGAAATACAAAAATATCAATCCGCCATGAAAAGCGATCCGCCACGATGGGATTACATACTTTGAAAAGTGCAGATTTACTTTGTGTTGGTTTTACAACCCATGGTATAGAATAATTCTTTTGTTTGTGTATGTAGACTGCATAAATGCGCTGTTTCTGTATTTTTAAATGAGTTTTATGACTTTTTGCGAAGCATTAACTTTCAGCTGATTCCTCCGCGCGCTTCTCATGCTCTTTCTTTTTCCTCCAGAGAAGCCGATGGTCTTCCTTGAAAAACGAAACGAAACACTTTCGCTGAGTGGACTTGATTAGGCAAAGGATTTCTCAAGAGTTTGAGGGAAACGATATTGGAAAAGGTTCTGGCAGCCTCTTGCAATCGCAATCAATCGACATTAAACAATGTCATACAAATTGTGTTTTAATAGTCGTTTATAACTTAGAAATAAATATAAAAGCCTAAAACCGTCTAAATTGTTTCTTAAATTTATCATAATGATAGTCATCCGTTGCCTTCTTTGTTCCCGTCGTTTTATCCACCGGTTCGATTTCCTTCTTTCGTTTTCTTGGCTCTGCATCTTCAATGTTAACTAAAAGAACAAAAGATTCATTTAACCGAATTTAGATCTTATATGATTCGAACTTACATCGATTGTGCTGCATAAAATTGACAGCCATGTTAGTTGGTACAAACACCGACGGTCCGTCTTTTTTGTTTTTCTGTTCTTGCACTAGCTTCTGTTTGGCTTCCTCTGTGGCTTCAATGTTCTTGATCTTCGCTTCGATGCCCAAGTCAACTTCTGGAATGCCATTTAGCATCTGATTTGATAACATTTCCTCTGAACGATTCGAAGAGCTCTGTCGCAAATGGTCTGGCAAAGCGAATAGTGCTGCTTCCTCTGGCGTCATGTACTTTGTTTTATCTGCTTCTTGCTCTTCGTCATCTTTGGCAACTCCTTTACGTTTACGTAGCTCTTCCTCGATGTATTTCATCATTTCCTCGTCTTCGTCGCGTTTATTAGTCTCGGCCGAGAATTGAGTACCGATTCCAACGTCATACGCATCGTCGGCTTCTTTGATTTTGCCCGCTTTTAGAGCTTGCATGTTTAGCATTCCTCCAGTTTTAGTGTTGAATGGATCTTTCTAAAATAAAAATGAGCTAGCGAGATTTGACTATGAAAAATCCAACCAGTCAACTTACAAGGGATATCTCTTCTTCCAGCGCAATTTTCTTTCCCAATGCTAGACCAACGACACTTACTCCATTTGGACGTGAACGAAGCCTTTGGCGCTCCTTGATTTCTTCCAAACTTGATCTGGCAATAGATGTGATTTGTTTTAGTTATGGAATATGGTTTATCTGAAGGTATTACTTACATGGTTTCTGACGGATTATCATCGCCTGATCCATCCTCGTTGTCTGATTTTCTTCGCTGCCTTAAATTCTTACGGGGTTTCTTTTTAAAAAGAATCTTTCCTTCTTCAGCAAATAATTTTGTTGATTTTTCTTCGTCGGACATGATAGTTGGAAATGGAACTGTCAAGCTGTTGTTGTCTAGATATGGGATAGGTAGGGAGGAAAAAATTAAATCGATTACTTTTGTGATTCGATATATCGATAACAAATTGATTGATTAAATGTTATTGTATTCGAGCACGTTTTGAAAACATTTGACGTGTTATGAATTTCGAATGCTTTTTGGCATAGGCATTCAGTGTGCTCACAAACCAGAGAGCTCTCTCTGATTTGTGAGTGTGCTGCTGCTCTTTTACATCGATACACTCGTTATCTTTAGTGCGTTCGGTTTCTTAACCGAATATAAGGCGTGTTTATTGAACATCTATCTCAGTAAATTAATGTAAAGTAGAATCGTTAGCAAGTAATTACAAGAACTACATAGAGTCTCGAAGTGTCAATCAGAATGTAGTTGTATTAATTGCGTTGTGAAGATTTTACTTTTCCTTACTTAGCTGAGACTATGTGTTCAATAAACCACTCAATTTTCCTTTTGTTTATTGCTTGTTGTGTTGTGTTTATAAATTGTAATGCCGAAGTTGTTTATATTAGGTGGAGGCAATTCTTTAATGAGGTTAAGGATTTTATCATCATAGAAATTTCCTCTTTCCCACTCCAATACGTCTTATTTTGCACTGGTCCGGTGGAAAATGGCACTTCAATCGCTGTGTCTGATAATCGATAGTCGATATTGACATATCGGAGGAATTTGTATGCGCATCGCTACTTGCTTTCATCTACTACAATTTTTAATTATGTAATTTGCATTAAGACTTGGCATCACTTTACAATATCAGCTGTCAGTTGTCGTAACCTAACCTATCAAATAGTTCATTGAAATTTTCCAAAGCATATTTTCAATTTTCATTACTTGAAGTATAGTGACTTTCTTGCATTTTCTTAAAAAAAATTACACAACAATGAATATTGCACGTGTTTCCATTCAACAATTACGGAAAACTGTCCGCAGCCCAATTGCACTAAGTCGCATGTTTAGCGCTGAAGCAGCGGCAACTTCTGCTGCCGCTGGTGCAGAAAAACTTGTCCCACCCGTACCCGAAGGTGTCGATAAGCCACCAAATCCTAAATTAGATATCATTGTCAACCACATTGCTGCTCTAAATCTGTTGGAGGTCTCCGAACTCAGTTCGCTGTTGAAGAAAAAATTAAATTTGCCCGAGACTGCCTTCGCCCCAGTAGGTTTCGCCGCTGCGGGTCCAGCTAAATCGGCTGAAGATGATGAAGAAGCGGCACCGAAAAAAGTACAAACATCATTTAAAGTGAAACTTGTCAAATTTGATGAAAAGCAAAAAGTCGCACTAATCAAGGAAATCAAAAATCTGCTTGAAGGCATGAATCTGGTACAAGCGAAGAAATTCGTTGAAAGTGCTCCCTGCCTCGTAAAAGAAGATATTCCCAAGGATGAAGCTGAAAAACTAAAGGAAGCTCTTACAAAAGTTGGCGCTATTGTCGACGTAGAGTAAGCTAAAGTGGAGCCCATTGTTTATTTTTAACGAAAAATATGTTGAGAAAGTTACGAAAATATAATTAGATACGAAAAAGCAGAAATGTATATCATTTTAATGCATTAGTTCAAATGTAGGTCAATTAAAAGAGAATTTACGACGAATTCTAGAGTTTCCATCACTGAGAACCGTTAAAGTTTCTCCATTGACCATCTATTCGCGTGCTCCCATTGTCTCCATATTAATTGCTGGGGTGACAATCTGGTTCTATACGTGCGGCGAACGAGAGGTGCTAATCGAAAAATGGTTTCGATTTTTGGATAGATAAACCATGAAGTTTATCGAATCCACTTGCTTTGGAGTTTTGAATACATCGTCATGGATAGATGTGTATTGTCCAAACCCGAAGTTGCTTGGAGAGCGTTGAGTTTTAAGAGTGACGAGGACAAAAGACATTTTTATTGTTAAATTCTGAAAGAAATGTGAACCTTTTGAATAATGTTTTAGAACGCAAGAAAAGCAACCATTTTATTTAAAACGTAAAAGAAGAAGAACACAAAAAATTAGCAGAGTTGCCAATACAAATTCATATTATATTACTTTGACATATTCTTAATGTCATTGCCAGAATGCAGTTTTATATTTAGAATGATCTTCAACACCCCTTCTCATTCTATATCGGCCAAGCCAAGGCTAGTACGCATGTTGACCACTCTGCTCGCTTTTAGAGGTTTGGTTAGCAAATCAGCAAGCATATCCTCAGTTGAGCAATATTCACACTTGATCATTTTCTTTTCGACGTAGTCCCTAACGAAATGATATTTTATATCGATGTGCTTGGACCTATTGTTAAATTTGTAGCCTTCGACCATTTTAATACAGCTTTGGTTATCCTCGTAGATAAGTACAGGTTGATTAATTGGTTCGTTGAAGTCATGTAACAGCTTGTTTAACCATATTGCTTCTTTTGCAGCTTCAGCTAAAGCAACAAACTCCGCCTCCGTTGATGATAATGCAACACACGTCTGTTTTCTGCAACTCCAGGATACGAGACCTCCATACACCATAAATAAGTATCCACTGTTCGACTTTCTGTTAATTCTATCTTCGCCCCAGTTGGCATCAGAGTATCCGAAAAGTACGCTATCGCTCCTTCCACCTAAAAATAACTTTAAGTGTGATGTACCTTTAAGATATCTTACGACTCTTTTCAGCTCTATCCAATCTTCCTCCGTAGGTTGACTTGTCTTTTGGCTCAGGATACAAATAGCTGCACTTATGTCTGGCCTCGTATTTAGTGTCACGTACAGAAGGCTACCGATCAATTTTTGATAGGCTTTATTGTTTTGTAGCCCCTTCTGCACATCTGCTGACTTCCCGTATGATGGCTCCAAAGGAATTGGTGAATTCTTCGCAAGTGATAAACCGGTATCAGAAACTATTTTTTCAATATAAGCTGACTGTGAAATTGAAAAAATTCCTTCAGCATCCCGTTCAACTTCCAATCCCAAATAACTTTTGACTACTCCTAAGTCCCGAATCTTGAAATTGCCTTTTAGAGTTTCCTTAAATTTGCACATTTCCAGTTGGCTGTTTGTAGCTATGAGAACATCGTCTACGTAAATTAAAACGTAAACAGCCGCCTTTTCTCTGAACAGTGTATACAAACAAGGATCCAATTTACTTTGCGTGAATCCTGCCTTCACCAACACATTGTGAATGTTCTTGTTCCATGAACGCGCCGACTGCTTCAGACCGTAAATTGCCTTATTTAATAGGCAGACTTTGCTTTCTTCCCCTTTCTTATCGAAGCCGGTAGGCTGTCGCATGTAGATAACTTCACTTAAGTCACTGTTGAGGAAAGCCGTTGTGCAATCGATGTGATGAACCATTAGTTTTCGCCTTCCAGCTACTGCAAATAACGTTCTGAGCGTTGTATGCGAAACCACAGGCGAAAAGACCTCTTCGTAGTCCACCCCATATCGCTGCGTAAATCCTTGTGCTACCAGACGCGCTTTAAATCGAGTTCCACCGGGCTCAGCTTTACGTTTGAAAACCCACTTACAGCCTACGGGCGTGCGATCCTTCGGCATGTCCACCAAACTCCAAGTGTTGTTCTCCTTTAACGACTCCATCTCCTTAACCATAGCATTTAACCAACTATCACGATCAGTACCACAAGTAGCCTCCTCATACGTTTCTGGATCAGATTCCTTGATATGATTGAGATATCTCGCTGGAGGTATTCCTCTAGTTGCCCGTGTCGATCGCCTTAGCTGCCTCCTGGTTGTCTGTTGAGTTGAGTCTTCATCGCTGCTTTCAAAACCATGAAATGAATCAAATGATGAATTGGAATCGCTGTCATCCGAGAATTCAGTGTTTGACTTTTTAGGAAGTAATACAACTTCATTATTCATGGAAGATAATCCCTCGCCGCATTCACCTTCGCTATCCACAACTGTATCAATATCCCTTCCACTCCTCTTTACGAAAGTAACATCTCTTGATATCTGAATGTTATTATTGCCGCTCAGCATTCGATACGCTTTAGAATTTGAATCATAACCGACCAACACCATCTTAACAGACTTGTCGTCAAACTTCAGTCGCTTTTGTTTGGCCACATGCACAAACCCTTCTTCACCAAATGGCCTGAGATGACTAAGATCTGGAACTTTGTTGTGCCAGCGCTCATAGGGTGTTTTACCTGTTGCTCGAGTCACCAATCTATTTTGCAAATAATTTGCTGTAGAAATAGCTTCGCCCCATAACGCCTTCTGTAGTTTTGCTCCACTTAGCATACACTTCGACATCTCGACTAAAGAACGATTTTTGCGTTCTGCAACGCCATTCTGTTCAGGTGAATATGCTGCTGTGTACTGAATTTGGACTCCTTCACGTGTGAGGTAATCGGCTACTTCTTTTCCTATATACTCGCCACCTCTGTCGGACCGTATTACTTTTGGTTTCGTGTTAAACATATTTTTAACCATTGCGACGTACTGTTTCAACTTGTCGAATACATCCGATTTATGTTTCAGTAAATAAATAGTACAAAATCGACTGTAATCGTCAATAAAAGTTAACATGTACCTGTTTCCGGATGGAGTTGGCACTTCCATGGGTCCACATACGTCTGTATGAATAATGTCAAGTACCGCCTTTGAACTTAAGGAACTTTTCTTTGGAAATGGTGCCCGTGTAGATTTTCCGATTGGACATATATCACAGACAATGTCACTCTTGCAGTTCTTTATTTCCATACCTGTTGCGAGACCTTTGGATTTCATTTGTGAAATGGCAAGCGAAGAACGATGTCCTAGAGCTCTGTGCCAGTAATGAATGCATTTATTGTCACATTCCTTAACAACATTTATGTGTTCCTGCTTGTTAAGAGAATACAAATTCGCCCGCATATGTGCTACACCAACTGATGCACCATTCTTGTTAATATAACAAGTATCTCCTTCAAATACTATGTCGCAACCTTTGGATGTCAGTTTCTTTACGGATAGTAAATTTACTTTCACTGACGGAACATATAAAACTTCCTGGAACTTTGCCACTGTCTGCTTGTTAAATCGATTTATAAGATTCAACCGAATAGCTCCTTGACCTTCCGACTCGATGTGCGCTCCATTTGCAAGTAGTACTTTTTTCTTCACTGATGGATCGAATTCAAAGAATAACTCCCTGTCATTGCAAATGTGGCATGAGGCACCAGAATCTACAATCCATTTTCCGTGTCTTTTATCTGTTATCGTCAAACAGAACTCTTCATCCGTCTCAACTGCTGCTACGCTGACTTGCTGCTTTGAATGCTTTGCCTTCCATTCGATGTAATGTAGGCAATCCCGTTTGAGGTGTCCTTTTGAGTGACAAAAATAGCATTCGACCTGCGAAGTAGGCTTTTTGTTAATCCGCTTTGGTAATTTGTTGACTGTCACCAAGGCCTTGTGCGATTCCTTTTCTCCTGTAAGCTGACGCCGCTTGAACTCCTCGATTAATTTCGATTCAACGTAACCAATTGTCAATTCACTTTCTGTTCGCGATTCCAAAGCAGTAATTAGGGTGTCAAAACTGTGAGGTAAGCTGCTTAAAAGCATTGCCACGTTCCAGCTTTCAGTGAACGACTTTTCCCCGAGATTCTCCAATTTCATGAACAAATTCCGCATTGCACCAATATGTTTTTCAACATCAGCTCCTTCTGCAAGATGTAAACTACAAATTTGCCGCATGATGCTTACCTTATTGCTTAGTGTCTGTCGCTCATGATATTTTTCTAATGATTTCCAGGCTTCCCGCGCTGTTGAACAACTCCTGATGTGGTGCAGCTGGTCATCCTCCACACAGAGACAAATTGTTGCTCTTGCGATGTCATCTTTAGATTTCCATTTCTCTGTTATTGGGGTCGGTGCTTCTTGGCTAATGGTGTCCCATACGCTATCCTTAATTAGCAGCATCTGCACTTTGTACTTCCATACGAAGTAATTTTCATTATTTAGTTTTGCTACTGAAAACTTTATATCTGCTGCCATGTCTTTAATTATTCTTTTTTCACTAACACAGTTCTTAATATTTACTTTAATGCCTTAATGGGTGACTGGGCCCATAACCTATTGTTAAATTCTGAAAGAAATGTGAACCTTTTGAATAATGTTTTAGAACGCAAGAAAAGCAACCATTTTATTTAAAACGTAAAAGAAGAAGAACACAAAAAATTAGCAGAGTTGCCAATACAAATTCATATTATATTACTTTGACATATTCTTAATGTCATTGCCAGAATGCAGTTTTATATTTAGAATGATCTTCAACAATTTTCACCTTCTTTATCTATTGCCTAGCTCGCTCGATCCACTTGCGAAATCTCTTGAAATTTAATAATTTGTATTCTTATTCTCAGTTATATATACCTATTATATCACTTGTATTATAAATTATAATTTCGTTCTGTAGTATTAAACAGAAATTTATTTAAACTAGCATATGTACTTGTACGAGAATTCTGTGATGCTATAACCGGCCGTACCTGACCCGTATTCCTATCCGCTCTTAAAGTGATAGCCCGGTCATGACCAATTTGATGAGCACAGAAACAGATACAATTTTAATTTTGTTTGGCACTCATCAAATTCTATACCAAAACTCTGTTCCGTGTTCGATCGGCTCTCTTTTTGGTGAAGAAGTTATATGTAGGTATGGTCAACTTTTTTCAATTACATATTATCAATGTGTACATACATTTGTATTTTAATAAAGTAAAAATGCCATGTCCAGGAAACTCTCTTTCTTTTGACTTTTAATTTGTTACATAAAATTGATTGACGAGTACGAACTTTCCGTAGCTCAAATGGGGTACAAACTGTGAAGCCAATTGACCACATTGAGATCGACGCAACCGCAAGTTCAGAGCCCAACATATACATATAGGTACTTAATATGGACTTCATACTAGTAAAATGGAATTTTCCTAAATTCTGCGACAAAAAAATGTACCAAAATGCATGCACTACTGTTTTACATTGCATGATATCGCTTAAATTTCCATAACAAATAACAGACATTTGGTAAAACTATATTTATGTTCTCACTTCTCAGACAGTCAAGCAGCTCTCAAAGTCCTTAACTCGTCTGTCATAAAATCGAAGCTGGTCCTGGAAACATACATGGCCATCTAGGAATTTGCAAAGAAAAGCCCAGTCATTCCTTAATGAATAACAGCCCACAAAACGTCCTTAAGATAGTCCTAGACTGTTGTAGAAAAGAAAGTCTTTCCATCAACCTCAGCAAGAAGAAATTTAAATTTAAACCAAATATCGATCAATGACACTGTCATTGAGTAGTCCAACGAAGTCAGATATCTTGGAGTGATCGTAGATAAAAGACTAAGCTTGTGGGAGTTCGTTTCAGCTTGGTCTTTTATCTAACAACAAAATTCAAAAAGCAACAAAAGCTTTCTGAGCCAGTCGCATGTATGGTAGAACTTGGGTCTACACAGCAACAAAGCAACCCAAAAAACAGCGGCTATAGAAGCCTTAATAGGACTAACACTCCTCCACATTTACATCAAAGAAGTGACAATACGCAGCTACTACTTCTGAGCTTGACAATGATCTGTGCGGTTACAGACCGCCTATCGAAGACGCACTGTGCTTCAACAAAAATGTCTCTACAGAAATCAGAAGCAGGGAAGCTTGGGCAAGTTATTACCCACCAAATTGCCAAAACAGCCTAATATGGTTCCAAAGTGGACTCGGGGGTGGTATTCATAGGCCGAATCAAAGTGTCTTCATAGCTATGGGAAAAAGCCCCAGTGTATATTCAAAGCCATCAAAGAATGCGCAAACCTCTTAAACAATTCAGGTATAAAAGGCGCTAGCATCCATATATTCACGGACAGTCAATCAGCTATAAAAGCCCTTAGCTCACCCACTATTGACTCCAAGCAGTACACTGCTTCAAATACTTAGCACCTTAGTACCAGGAATAAAACCAGTCTATGGTGGGTCCCCGGCTACGATGGGATTGAATTAAATGAAAAAGCTGATGAACTAGCCAGAAAAGACTCGGAAACTCCTTTCATAGGACCTGAACCCTTCTGTCCAATCCACAAATCAGCTACAAAATTGGCTATAAAAAGCTGGGAACGAAAGGAGAGCATTTCTTATTGGGAGAACATCGCAAGTCTAAGACAGACCAAAAAATCGATTCAGCCTTTCAAAAACGATGGCAAAAAGTTACTAAATCTACGCAGGCACGGTATCAAAAATCTATAGTAGGCTACCTAACAGGTCACTGTCACGGTCTGTGATTGCATTTAGTCGACTCGCCGGAGTGCCGACTATGTCTTGAGGAAGACGAAACAGCTGAGAATATAATATGCGAATGCCCGCCCCTCTTTTCTTTTCTTTAGAAGGAAATCATTTTTCAGGGAAATAATAAATACCGAAGAATTAAGGAAATCCTCTGCTGAATATATCTGCAGCTATATTAGGAAAGTAGAGGCGCTACTAACCTAAACATAAACCTGGCAACCACCATAACCATCATATCGCTCTGGCGAGTCAGAATTAAAAAAAAAACATTTCAGGTACTACTTTAAGAGCGTGTCTCAAATTCTATGAAATCTGAGTTAAAACACCAGGGCAGAACTGCACCTAACAATTCTTCTCAAATTTCTCCGCCGAAAATCTTACAATCTCATTAACCTGAGAATCCTGCAGGTAGGTACACTTATTGGTCATTTCTTCATGAAAAAATATCTTCGCCATATTGTTGTCGCACACCCTGCATGTATAGGATGTAGACTCTATCTTGAGCGTGACGAATCCTCTCTTCACATAATTATGGAATGAGTAGCCGTAATTTTATAATACTATTATAGAAGGAGTTGTGTCTTTGGTGAACTATTTCATAAACAGTGTGTCTCAAGACAATTTGTTTCCACTATTGTGGTCAACATAAGCCAACATGTCAGGAGGATTTTATTGACCCATTTCGTGTTATCCCAATTTTGTGGATGTCCTTCATTTTGTAAATAATTTCTTCGGCATATTTTGCTGTTTACGTTTTTATAAAAGATTTGCTATATAGCTAGCTATCGACTTTAAAATCCTCAAATATTCGGAAAGTTTAGAAGACAGTTTTCTTTCTCTTAAATACATATTCACCCCTATTCCCGTTGGCGTTTGTCGTAAACGCCTGATATTTCATTTCGGTTTTAAGGCAGTGTTTGTAACTTTTTTTTAAACAAACGATTTGAAATTACAGTGAACACTTGAAAAAGAAGCAAAATCTTTAACAAAAGTTCGGAAAAAATCGGAATATCTTGTTTAAAACGACACGACATATGAGTCGTATACGACAAACGCCAACGGGAATAAGGGTGATTATGTGTCAGTTTTTTGATAGAGCGAGGGGGCCGGGCAAAATGCTCATCTTTCAGTCCTTCTCGCGGGCGCCTACCTGAAAATGGCTAATCATCTTGCCTGTTAGTGTCAGCCAAGGGTCTCACTTAGATATTGACCGTACGCTGTAACTCGTTGCAACGCACAATTAATGTATAGGAGTGAACCATAAGTTTGAGGTGGAAGTAAACCCCAAATCCCAAATCTAAGGTGGAACAGCAAACGCCGATGGATGCATGGCTAAAAAGCCCCTATATTGCGAATTTCGGATACCGGGCGACCTCCGATCTCAAGATAGCCTTCCTGTGGTTAGACAAGTAGACCACGGACGACCTATGAATCCCGCCTACTCGTGGGAACCATTGAGAAATTAAATAATAAAAAAACATTAGAGAATGATGCCTCTATAAATGCATCATCAACTAGGGATGTTTTTGAACATCCTGTCGAAATCAACATGACACCTGCTAACCGGGAAGGGTCACACATTAGTGAATTTGAGATGATGAGCCTCGGAATCCAGTACGGTATACAATATCAGTACTTTCGGATGATTTGCATCCGGAAAACACGGGCGCGCCGGAGACCTCTGGCAAATCGGCCCAGACCGACTCCAAGCGCGTCAGATTCATGCCAGCAGAGCAACGCCGCTTCAATAGAGCGCTAAATCGGGGTAGTAGCATAGAACAAGCCCGCATTTTTGCAAAGTCAAAAGATGACGCTAAAGGTGCCGAAGTCAAGCGGATGAGATCCGAGGGCAACATACCACCTCAGGCGGAAGCGAAACGAGCTCACACTGGGAATACAAACGCTGACAAAGCCTTCTAGCTCCTATAGAGATATAGCGAGGTACGTCAGGATGGGTGTGGTACCAGTCGTTATCGATCGCAATTCTCTCACCAATGAGCAAATGCTTCAGATACAAATGGTTCGGATTATGGACATCACGTTCAAATTGCGCGACGGGGATGCAAAGCCAGATTTCCGCGGGGCACTGCACATTGCACCCAGAGACCTGTACTAGTACTGTTGCTGGAAGCGATACAAATGCAAAAAACACGAACGCAGCCACAAATGTCCCAAGTACGGACAACACCAACACCACCCAGCAACGGTTTAGACCGAAGCTACATAGGCGAAGAGCGGGCGCGGGTAAATCAGTATCACGGACGGCGAAATAAAGGTCCAAGTGATAGACACGAAGGTCTCTCTCAACAGGGTGTCGTAAGTAGAAGAGGCGATAACAAGCCGCCTTATAGGGTACGAAACCCTGAGCATGCGAGGAAACGATAACGTCTCTCCTGAATATGCTGCCGGCAAACCTGCACCGCGCTATGGGTGCCTCGGACACCTATAACCAAAGATGTACCGAACAAAACATCACTCTTGGTTTAATTCAAGAACCATGGGCAACTTCAGGTACGATTTTTGGTCTAAACAGTAGAGCCAGAGAGCTGCTAATGCCGACTATGTCTTGAGGAAGACGAAACGGCTGAGCATATCAAGTGTGAATGCTCGGCCCTATGTGATATCAGAAGGAAGTCATTTTTCAGGGAAACAACCTCTGCTGTATATGTATCATCAGCTACATTAAGAAAGTAGAAACCCTACTGTCCTAACCAATTTCTGACGCTTTAAGCACAAAAGACCTTACAGGTCGAGGTGCTCTTTCTTTTATCGGCATGGCGAGTCAAAATGTAAAAAAAAAATTAGCGAACGGCTAATAACAAACAACAAGGTTTTGTTTTCCACTGCTCCAGCTCTTGCGATCCTCTATAGCAAACATCAGAAAGTATCTTCATAAACCTTTTTAATTCAGGTATTCGGAGTCGGCATAAAATCGTAGGACCTTTCCTAAAATAAAAACTTGTTTGGTTGAACCACTGTAATGGTTTTTATTATGCTGTTTTCTCCTCGAATAATATAAGAGCATTAAAAGTGTAGAGCATTCACACACGAACTTTTGGACCGGTCTCTGAAGAACAATCCGTACAAAATAATCATAAGCCAAAAGGTATTTTAGAACTCGAATTTTGTGTAGATGAAAGTATATAGTTTCTTAATAACAACATAACGTAGAAGCAACTAACGAGTGTTAATAAATCATGTACAATAGTAACACCGTATATGCAAAACCACAACTGGTTGTACCTACTTATTTCAAGTGCAAATTGATCACTCATTTTAACAGTAGGAAATCGTCTTAAATATCTTTAGACAAACCCTTTGCTGCACATTTAAGTAGGTCGAATTTCCTGCATCGATAACCCATTCACCATATAGATGGCCATAATATTCTTAAATGACCATAAACACGCGACCCACATTTGATATCTTATGAAGCACAATACCGTCAGAATATGCTCTTGCAATTAGCACTTTTCTATTAACATATCTGTATGAGTCGTGTAGAAGTTAACCGCTTGGCGCTTACTCAAGCGAAAGCAAGACATAAATGCAACAGTCTACTGAAAACAAGGCACTCGAAAGCAGTATCGCGATATCCCTAACGGGGACATTTTTAAATTTAGTAAAGAAATAAGTGGAATTTGTTTTGTAGTGTTTTTGAAATTAAGTTAACAAAAGAATATTTTTAAGTTCATAAAATGAAGCTATATCCTATAGTTATTGCATTAATTTGGCTGGCCCTATTAAAATTCGCATACGGACTGGATACAACACTTGCTATACCCAAATCGAGAGAGGGCAGATGTAAGTGAGAGTGTATCTTAAGAACTGTGAATAATAGTAGTCCTTAATAACTGCAAAAAAAATTAACAAACTTGTACAATTATTGTGTTCCTGACGTGTGTTTAAATAGCGATAAATGAGTAACGAAATTTGAAAATCATATTTGGAGCCTATTTGTAGTTGTGATATGGCTTGAGATGAAGAAAAGACAAATAAGGATGGGCGCCCTAAGACGGATGGGAGGATTTAGTTTGCTCAGTTAAAGGGTTTTCGTCGAAATCAGGTTGCAGGATATTGTTTTCGGTCTCTCGGTTGTTCTCCAATTGTGCCCGCCACCTAATGTGGGGTCTTCCTCTGCTGCGCGGTCCCTCAGGGGTGGATTCGAAGACTCGTCGGGCTTGTGCGTTATTATCCATACGTTCCACGTATCCCAGCCATCTCAGCCGTGCGCGTATAGTTCGTCATTGAATATTCTTCTCCACACTCCATCGTCACAAACTGGACCGAATATGACTCGAAAAATATTTCTCTCAAAGCATCTCAGAAGGTTTTCATTCGCTTTTGACAGGGTCCATGCTTCAGCACCATATAGCAGGACAGGGATAAGTAAGGTCTTATATTATATCGTTTTGGTTCTATGAGAGAGGGCTTTACTTCTTAGATCTTAGATACTATCTTAGAACGAAGAAACAGCGATTGGCAAGAGTGATTTTTCGCTTGATCTCTGCGCCGATATCATTTTGCGAAGTGATAGTGGAGCTAGATAGGATAGTCTTTAACTACTTCGAAGTTGTATCTATCCATCGTGAAGTTTTGTATGAGTCGCCGATGTTGTTTTCCTCATTAACAGCCAGACCCATCTTCACCGCCTTCGTTTCGATGCCACTGATAGCTCGCTGCGTCCTCCCAATCATTTTGGGCCTCCGCACACGAGATTAATTCTGCGGGCAGAAACCCGTTTTTATACCATACTTCGAGCGCACACGGGATGATTTCTGCCGGCAGAAAAATTATATATATGAACCCCTTTTCATTGTGTAGTATTATTTTCACAATTGAAATATTTTGAAAGTTGTGTATGTATGAGTTTTATGCCTTGTTCAACCGCTCAAACTCGGCAGAACATTTTATTCCGTTTTTTCCCCTCACTTCAGTCCCATCGCCTACTAAATCGGTTTTATGCCGGCAGAATTAATCTCGTGTGCGGAGGCCCAATATCATCAGCATAGGCAACTAGTTGAACGGGCTTTTGAAAAATTGTACCTCTGAGGTGTTGGCTTGTGAGTTTCGTACAATTGCTTCAAGAACGATGTTAAAGAGAGTACATAATAGCGCGTCGGCTTGTCTTAAACCTTTTTCGACATCAAATGGCTCGGTGGTTTTCTTGCCGACTTTGACGGAGCAGCGAGATTTTTCCATCGTCATCCTGCACAGACGGACGAGTTTGGCGGGGATGCCAAAACTTGACATGGCTTTGTATAATTCGTCGCTATAAACGCTATCATAGGCGACTTTAAAGTCGATAAATAGATGGTGTGTATCGATCTGAAATTCCTGTGTTTTTTCCAAGATCTGTCGGAGTATCAAAATTTGGTCGATGGTTAAATTTCCTGGTCTAAAACCACACTGCTATTGACCGATCAGGTTGTTGGCGAAAGGTTTTAGGCGTTCACATAATCCGACAAGATCTTATAGGTATGCGACATTCAGGAGACTTATTCCTCTGTAGTTGGCGCAGCTCAGAGTATCTCCTTTCTTGTGGATGGGGCACAATTCTAAGGTTCCATTTGTGAGACAATCTTTCATCCGACCAAATTTTACAGATAAGTGGGCGCAGTAGCGCAGTGGTTACTGGTTAGTGTGCTGGACTTCTGTGCGAGGGATCCCAGGTCCGATCCCCGAAAAAACATAAATTACATCTTAAGGTTCTTTTTTATGCGCTACCTCTCGCGAAACCTCCGAGAGTATGACTGTCCTGAAAAAGCTTCTCAATTCAGCCGTTCGGACTCGGCATAAAATTGTAGGTCCCTTCCATTCGTCCCAAAAATAGAAATTCACACAAATGAATGGTTGCGAGAAGCTAGGCCTAGGGTGTCTACCCGCCTGTTGCGCCTCCAATTTATTTTCTTTTATTTTTTTGGTGCATGCTCCTTAACAAACCATCTCCCGCTGCTCGGCCATCCCCTCCAGCAACTTTGTTGGACGCTGGCAGTGTTTCCACTGGTCCTCTGTACTTGATGCTAGTGAAGCTGAGGATGGGCTTGCTGAGAGGTTTAGGGAGACTCGGTCGACAAAGATTTTGGCGGTCTCTTACCATAGTAGCCTTGTTAACAGTAACAGTATCCTATCGGTGGTGTGGAATATTGGATATCCGCATCTGTACTTTGGCTACCACCAAGTAATGGTCCGAGTCTATGTTGGCCGCTCGGAATGCTTGGACATCCAAGATTCTGGAGGAATATCTGGCGTCGATCGCAAGATAAACAATTTGGTTTGATCTGGAGACAGCCAGATCAAACCAACCAAAGCCAGCTAGTTATAGCTGTCGATCGTGATGTTTTGTCCGATTCTACGATGTTGGGTGTCCCTTTTGTTGACAGCATATACTTGGTTTCGCCCTCGTTGACCCATTTTATCCGCTTCCGTTTCTATACTAGCAAACGTACCAGTGACAGCTCGCTGTGTTCTACCAATTATGTCAATATCATCGGCGTATGCAAGTAATTGGACGAACTTTTGAAAGACCGTGCCTTGTGTGTTGGCCTGTGAGTTTCGGACAATTCTTTCGAATATGATGTTGAAAAAGTCGCACGATAGCGCGTCACCTTGTCTAAATCCTCTTTTGCCATCAAAGATTTCGGTGAGGCTACAAGGCTACCGACCTTGTTGCAGCAGCGAGCGTTCTCCATCGTCTTCCTACACAATCGAACGAATTTTGCAGGGATGCCAAAGCTAGACCTCTGTATAGCTATATCGATGAAAAGATGGTGGGTATCGATATGCCTAAGTGTGAAAATGTAATACACTCAAGATTTTACCTCTAAGGGACTCGGTCGTATGCCATCTCCAAGTCTATAAAGCATGCGTAAACAGATGTGGCATACTCCCAAGCCTTCTCAGGTACCATTCTGAGAATAATTTAATGGTCGTTTGTGCTTCTGCCCGGACGAAAACCGCGCTGCTCATCCCCTAATCGTGACTCGACCACAGCTCTGCAACGCGTTTTCAGCACCTTGGTAAATGCTTTTCCCGCGAAAACTTAAAAGACTCAGCCCTTTCCGGGGGAAACCAAAAACAAACTTCTTGGGGTTTCTATCAGATCTACCGTAGTGTAAAGTTGGACGGTCACAGTTGATTATCTTCAGTTTTCTCGAAAAGACAATTGAGTCTAATACTTTGATCACAAGATCCTCTTGGAAGATTATTCAGATCTTGCAGTATCTTGTGAAGTTATTTACTTTGAGGTTTGATATACTGGGGAGTCTCAGAGCACTGAGACCAGCTTCTCGTTTTACAGAGATGTATAATTATAAAGCATTGCATGGTGCAGGTGATATGCATAATGCTTCTTAAGATTGTTTTACTTATGTATGACCGTTATTATTTTATTATTGCAGTTTTTCCCTTTTACACTATTGGACGATTTTCGAACGATGTCTGTACCGGTAGTAACAGGATGACGGGCACCTGTCAAGTGCGTGGTGAATGTACAGATGCAGGCGGCGTTACTGCGGGAAAATGCACTTCGCTCACCAGTCAAGCGGTGTGTTGCGTCTGTAAGTTATCCGTATGCAAAATTTAAATATTTGAATCCATTTAAAAACTTGTTTTCAGATACTGCCACATGTGGAGGTTCGACGAGTAACAACAACACATATTTCTACAACACAAATTATCCTGGTACCTATAATGGAGCTGGACGTTGCACTTTAAGTGTGAGTCCATGTGATGCCTCAATCTGTCAGTTACGAGTTGATTTCCTATCACTAACACTTGCTCCACCAAATGGCAATGGAGAGTGCCTTACAGATAGTTTGACTATTTCTGGAGGATCGTCCAGAGTGCCACGTATTTGCGGTGAAAACTCCGGCCAGCATGTGTACGTCGATTTCAATGGTGTCACTCCAATTGTCATTGCGATTGAAACTTCAACTGGCGTAACATTTAATCGACAATGGCAGTTTCAGGTTTCACAGATAGGTTGCTCGTCCGTGACTAAAGCTCCATCTGGATGTTTGCAGTATTATTTGCCAGATAGTGGTACAGTATCAAGTTTCAACTATTCACCTGCCGGATCGGCTCAGCTTAACTCGGTGGGAGTGGGTGGAACAAGGCAGCTAGCGAATACAAGGTATGGAATATGCGTTCGCATGGGATCGGGTCGATGCTCCATAACTTGGAGTCAAGTTGGCGGTGATCCTTATTCGTTTACTGTCACAAATGATGTTGGTGCTGTGGATCCATCACTGCTGGGGACTTCTGCAGTTCAGAGTCAAACTTGCTCGACGGATTATGTTGTAATTCCAGCTCCAGTACAAGGAGGCACATCTTTGGGTAGCGATCGATTCTGCGGATTAGGCTTGGTCTCGACGACAAGCTCAGCGAAGCCATTCGTACTGTATACAGTCACAGATGCGAATGAAAATGCGGATATATTGAATAGAGGATTTGCTTTATCATATTCTCAGGGTAACTGCCCGATTAGCTGAACAATAAAATGTGATTTCGTGAATTGTTTTTTTTTTTTTACTTTGCAAACATGTGGACAGGGTGGCGAATACGTAATTTTTTCCATTATGTACGAATCATTATTTAAGCTATATTATATTGTTTGACTTTGCGCAGACGAGTGCTCACGGAAACATTCATACATTGTTCGGACAAAGGGTATAGCTATTGAGTGAATTGAAACGTAAAAATTATAACATCGAAACAACGTTAATATTGTTTTCAGTTTGTTACGAAAAGATGTGTAATGTTCGGAAGTCGATGTCGAACACAGACTTGTTTATTTTCTACACATATGTATGAGTGGGTTCAGCCACATTATTATATGACACATTCATGTCAAGTTGAGAAATACAATAGCTTGTGACAAGATTGGTGACTCCGACTTTTAAAGTTTTGACAATTTGTGCAATTTCTGTCATTATTGCAGTATTGGCAAATTGGTTATGATTGGCAAATTGGTTATGATCTCTCTGTCAGATTCGGAAATTGTAGCACAATGCCGAGTAGGTATAACAAGGTCGAAACATTTTTCCATTTTGAATGAAGCTGGTTCATGTTTGTTTTTAAAAAGCTTTCCTGCTTTGATACAAAAAGCCACATAAATTTAAAGAATATTTATCGACACTCGTTGGGAATTGTTGGAAAACGTGGCGTGTGGTGGGGACATCAGATTTTTATTTCAGACTTCAGATTTTTCGTGGCAAATGGAACATGAAAGCAGATTGATCAGCTTTTTTAAATGTATTAGTGCGTTATTTGACAGTACACCAGCTGTGCAAATTGTTTTCGTTTGTCGATGGAAACATACATTACGTACTTCATTTGGATAATCATATCGACGAAGAATCGAAATCCACAGATGACGAGGAAGAAGAATAAGATTCATTTTTTTCTGAATAATTGCTTTTCAATAGGCTTTTAATAATTCTGTTTTGAAAAAAAAAATCTGAATTACTTAAAACAGCTGTGCAAGGTACCTTGGTATTTTTAATGCAATGATTTCCATTGCCCAAAAAATGCACTTTTTTAAGATTCAGATCACTTTTGCAAATCTCGATTCGAGGGCGAGATTCACACATACTTTCACCAATACCAAAACAAAAGATATTTGTAAACGCAAATTGCAATAAAAAAATAAATGACTGTCAAATTACATACCAACACATATGCAAACAAAAAGTAATCTCATTTCATGACCCATTGGGGCAGAAAAAATCTGAGATCTAAGAGCAAAACGGTAAAAGCCCAATGGAAATCGACATGAGAGTATGTGTAAATCTGAAAAAATATTGAGATCTGAGAAAAATGTTTACCCGAATCCGCAAATATTTAAAGAAAACACGAGCCGTTAATATAAAAAGAATGGTTTATTAACTAGAAAAGAACTACCGAGTCTGATGACTGTCGAAGAACAACTGCTTGTATGTGAAAAACATAGATTTAAGAGAAAGAAAGTAACAGCAATTGTAATTACAAGACATAAGCAATGTATGTGGGTATGTGTAGAGTTAGGATTTGATTTTTATATAACCTATATACATATTTTTAACATCCTCCCGCGCGCCGATGAAATAGAAGATCAATCGGTTATCTCCAGCGGATACAAGAGTTGTATCGGACGTCGTAGGATGGATCCGGTTGAGAGTCGGATTTCGCAGGCACGTATGTTACCATCTCTTCCAGGAAATATTTTTTCGACCACAGCCAAATGCCATAGTGGGCGCGGAAGCGATCGATCCTCCAGCAGCACTACTTCACCTACTTTTATACGAGATCCCATTGTATGTTTAGCATGATGTAAAGATCGAAGCTGATATAAGTATTCTTTATACCACCGTTTCTTAAAAGCAGCTAAAAAACGTAGACGATCTTTCCACTGTTTACGCAGTCCAGTCCCAGTATTTTGTTCGCATGAAGGATCAACAGCAGTAGCATTTGCATTATTAAGGAAATTGGAAGGTGTAAGGGGCGCGAGATCCAACGGGTCATCTCCAGTATACGTTAGAGGTCGAGAATTAACGACACTTTCCACCTCTACCAGTAAAGTATTGAGCTGATCGGCATTCAACGTTGATCTACCGATAGCTGATCTCAGGGCCGACTTAACTACTCCTATTAGACGCTCCCAGAACCCACCCCACCATGGGGCACGTTCAACGATAAACTTCCAATTGATTCGAGAGTCGCTTAAAAATCCCAGAAATCGTTCGTTTGTCTTCAAGTTGTTGATTTGCCGTAACTCGGTAGAAGCCCTTTTAAACGTTTTTGCGTTATCTGAATAAATTATGCGAGGTGGCCCACGTCTAGCTATAAATCGTCGTATAGCAAGTAGGCAACTTTCGGTGGTTAAGTCTGAGGTGCTCTCAATATGAACAGCCCGAACAGCAGCGCAAGTAAATAACAAGATGTACATTTTCACTCGTTGGCCAGCTTGGTCAACTATATATAAGGGGCCGGCGAAATCCATTCCAGTGACTTCAAAAGGCTTAGATAAAAGAATTCTGTCCTTGGGAAGTGGCGCGAAAATCTGAGTATAAGCTTTTCCTCGAAGAGCCTTGCAGATAAAGCAGTTTTTGGTCAAACCTTTGATCAACTGTCGTCCCTTTATAATCCAGTATAGAGAGCGAAGTCGCGAAAGAACTGCTGATGGTCCGGCATGAAATGACCGCTCATGAAAGTCAAGCACTATAAGTTTAGATATATGGGAAGTCTTCGGCAAAATAATGGGATGTGCATCATTAACATCTTTAGCTACACTTTGTAGTCGTCCTCCTACTCGCAAGTATTCATTGCCTTCATCTATGAATGGAGAAAGTGTTAATAATTTAGAAGTAGAAGACATACCCTTATTCATCCGGAGTGCTGCGATATCATTAGGAAAATGCTGCCGCTGTGTTCTTAGTATCCAATATTTCTCAGCCTTTTGAATCTCTTCAGCCGAGAGATATTTTGTTTTAGCTCGTCGTTTGTGAAGGAAAACATCGAGAGCTCGAAAAGTGTACGCCGTAACTCGTAGGAGGCGCCGCCAGGTACTGAAATCCTCCTCCTTGAGAATTGGTTCACCACCGATAAATTTGTTCTCGTCTGTTAAATTGTTTGGTTCTCCTTCTGCCAGACACATCGCAGTACACAAAAGAATAGCGTTACTAGGGCAGGAATTTGGGAAATCGACCTCATTCCCTCTGAGCCAAGTGGGCCCATTTAACCATGTAGAAGACTTTATAAGCGATGACGCAGCAATTCCCCGTGTAAGGAGATCTGCAGGATTATCCGCTCCAGGGCAATGTCTCCATGTTAAAACGTCGGTCAGTGTCCTTATTTCCCTAACTCTGTTCTCCACATATGGCTTCCAACGTTTTTCAGTTCCTTTAATCCAAAACAAAGATATTTGAGAGTCAGTCCATAAGAAAACATCACTAATCGTAAAATGAAGCTTAGAACGTAGATAAGATAGCAATCTTGCTGCTATAAGGGCTGCGGTCAACTCCAACTTTGGAAGAGTAAGCTCGTTCTGGTTGTCGCTTTTAAGAGGCGCAACTCTATTTTTAGCGCATATAATTTGCGTCGACACCTCACCATCGTTGTTAGTTGTCCTGACATATGCTACTGCTCCATAGGCCAGTTGACTCGCATCCGCAAAGATGTGTATTTGTGTTGAACCGGTGACTATTCCAAGGTGGCGGGGTATTGCCATCTCCCAAAGTTCATCGACCTCATTACGGCAGGCACTCCAAACTTTCTGTAAATCCTGTGGCAACAACTCGTCCCATTCTAGTCGCCGCCGCCAAATATTTTGGAAAAGAATTTTCCAGCGCACTGTCCAGGGGCACAGAATGCCAAAGGGGTCAAATATTTTCGCCGTTATTTTTAACACGCTTCGTTTTGTATTTGGAAGGTGGTTTGACTTTAATAATTGTGAAACAGAATCAAGATCGACAGCTAGTTCGTCTGTACCTATTATCCAACGAAGACCAAGTACCTTTTGTATACTGTCCGATTCACCCTCAGTTGAAAAATATCCACGAACAGCTGAGCTGTTGCTGTTCCACTTACGAAGCGTCATGGATGCACTTCGTAGGATGATGTTAGCTTCTTGATAAATGATTTTCGCCGTCTCCTCATCGTCCACACTTAAGATTAAATCGTCCATGTAAAAACTTCTCAAGAGCAGTTCAGATGTGCGTTTGTATTTTGATGAAACTTCGTTAATTATACTCCTAAGCGTTGCGCAGAGAAGATAAGGGCTACAGGTAACACCGAAGGTCACTCGTGTCATTCTGTAAGTCTGCACGGCTGGCAAGTGGTTTTCGCTGGCAATCTTTTCAGAGAGCCATAAGAAACGATGGCTATCTCTATCAGCAGGATGAAGTGATATCTGCAAAAAAGCCTTCTCAATATCTGCTATTAGTCCGACCTTCTTAATACGAAAATTGAGTAAAATTGCCAACAGATCTGGCAATAAATTTTCACCTACTTCCAAACATTCATTTAGGGATAAATGGTTCGGGGCATGTGCTGAAGCATCAAAAACGATGCGTAATTTCGATGTCTTCTTATCCTCTCTGTAAACAGGGCGATGTGGCAAATAATAAACACGATTTTCACTAGTGCCTGTTTCTGCGACTACCTCCGCTATGCCTTCAGAAACCATTTCATTCATAGCGATGCTGTATTCAGTCATCCTTTTTGATGAGCATAGCTTTCGAATAAGCGACTGCAACCTAACTAGAGCTCCTGTTCTGTTGTCGTTTAGGGGAGTAGATGTTGATCTCCAAGGAAGGGAAGCCTCATACCTCTGACCTACTCTGCGAATGTTTAATGACAAGGTACTACTTACATTCTTATCACTATCTTGAGCAATTCCCAGAAGGTCCAATTTCCAGAATCTTTGAATATCTTCGCATGCACACAAGCTTAGGGTAGTTGCAACTTCGGCGGTGGGATTGCTTGAACGGCCAATTGAGGGGCCTTGGATTGTCCATCCTAGGATAGTATTTATAGCTGTCAACTTCTCGGTAAGGCGTTTATATTCGCCTGTCGCAAATTGCCAGTAAGTGTCCGCACCAATCAGAATGCTGATCCCTTCTTCCAGCCGCAGTCCATGAGTGCGGGCATCAGCCAATGTAAAATTATTAAGCGCAATAGCAGTATCATTCGTTGGCACCGATAGCACATCCACACATATTTCTGGAACTTCTATAGCATCTAATACAACGGCCTGATCATCATACTGACTTCGTAGGACTAAGCGCACTTTATTACAAGATGTACTTGGATTTGGCATGATACTACCAAAGGGAATTACGCTTAAGCAATGTTCGCCGACTATAGGCAAATTGAGACGTCGCGCCAATGATGTCTTCACAAATGTTAGCTGACTCCCTCCATCCATTACGAGGCGAACATATAGGTGGCTAGAAGAGAATTCACTACAGGCATATGCACAAGCTGTTTGCAGATATACATTACCGGGTGGCATCGTGTCAGATGTGTATAGATTGAGTGATGATTGCGAAGTCGACGCGTTGTTGGACATCATTTCTTCACTTTGACCTTCATTAACCGAAGTAGAAACGCCTTTAGATTGCATATATGAAGGGTCACACATACTTGTTGCGTGGCGTCCACTACACGTTTTACAAAGAACACCTTTAGCTTTGCACACTCTGGAATTGTGTCCCTTTTTGCAGCATCGAAAACACCTTCCCTCGTTCTTCAGCACTTCTTTTTTCTCCGTTAAACTTTTTTTCTTACTGTAGCAATCCCTCGAGTAGTGATTAGCACCTTGACAAAACACACAATTTTCTTTTACAACATCAGCGGCAAATAACCCCAAAGCTGTTTTGACAGGTCGCTGATTATTATGTACTTGTGATCGAGAAGTAACCAATTTCCCTTCGTTCGCTTTTTCAAGAGAATCCACCTCTCTTTTTAAAAACTTGAGTAGACACTTCACTTGCTTATCTCCAACTATATTCGATGACGAATTCTGTGAAACAGTGCTCGCGGTATCATCTTCGGAGTCATGATTATTTTCTGCCGTATCGTCATAGTACCGATGGAAATCTACGCGTAATTCATTTGGTAGACATCGTAATAAAACTCCTTTCAGCATTACAAAATAATTGGATGACGGAATGCCTAATGATGAGAGCGAGCGAGTAGACGCCAACACCGACGTATATAGCCGTCTCAAACCCACAACATCTGCTTTTGAGCCTACTGGTTGAATAGAGAGCAGACGTTGCATTGTGTAATCCACAATTTTTTCGTTGTTACCGTATTCCTCTTTTAATAGCTCAATAGCTGCATTGTAATTCGCTTCGGTGGGAGTGAGACCAACTAACGTCTCCATTGCTTTACCCGTCAATGCATTTTCTAAATAGTTGAACTTATCGATGGTGGTAAGAGCAGCATTCTCGTGAACCAATACCCGATATTGCTCCCAAAACGGGACCCACTCTTTAAAATCACCGGAAAATTTCTTCGGCTGCAATCTCTGCAATTTAACTGCACCATGAGCTGACAAATTATGTACAGTTGAGTTCGCTAAAGTAGGTTCAGGGAGATTTTCTGCAAATGACAAAGGGTTTTGGATTTTGCGAATTTTTGCCAGCCTGAATTTTAATCGAGTAATAGCTGACATTGCCTTATCCTCGTACTCTGCTACCAGGTCGGCTTCTTTGGACCAGTCCTCCTGCTTTATGAAAGAAGATACTTCCTTATTCGCTTTTTTTAAGCACTCATATGCGGCCGTTAATCGATCTAACATAACGCTAAGTTCTTCTTCTATCGACTCCAAATTATTTAGGTTTTCGTTAATTTTCGATTCATCCGACTTAAGGTAATCAGAAGCGGCATTTACCAGCTTCGTCACCTGACCACGATAAGAAGCGCGACTCACCAACTCCATTTCGAATATAAATCGCGTTAAACCAAACTATTTTTTTTTTTTAATGCGAGTGATTTTCCAAAATACGTCCCGGGTTTCGGCACCAAAATGAGAAAAATGTTTACCCGAATCCGCAAATATTTAAAGAAAACACGAGCCGTTAATATAAAAAGAATGGTTTATTAACTAGAAAAGAACTACCGAGTCTGATGACTGTCGAAGAACAACTGCTTGTATGTGAAAAACATAGATTTAAGAGAAAGAAAGTAACAGCAATTGTAATTACAAGACATAAGCAATGTATGTGGGTATGTGTAGAGTTAGGATTTGATTTTTATATAACCTATATACATATTTTTAACAAGATCTTTAAAGAGTGATCCGGATAAAAAAAAATTTATTTTTTTGCCCAATGGAACATGAAAAGTGATCTAGATAAAAAAAAAGATTGATTTTTTGTCCCAATGGAAAACCACATCAGTTAAAACACTTGACATTTACTTGTATGTAGTTTGGTAAATGGACGATTTTATAGCGTAACGGGTTCAGTACCTATTTGGCACCAATAAGGAAATTTTGACTTTAATCAAGCGTAGATTTCTTATTATAAACGCGATTTTAAAATGTTAAGCATTTATATATTCCTTTCTTTTTACTAAAAATTTAATTTTCGAGTTTAGAGGTTTCAATTTGGAATTAAATGGATTATAAAAAATGGCTCTCAAAACCTACAGTAGTTGGCATCCCAGTAGTTGCCACTCTACGAAACTACAGTTCTTCTTTGAAATCGGTCTTCTTTTTATTGCCGAAAGAGCTAGTTAACACCGATCCGCATCAACAGTTTTCTTCTCTTTAGGCGTTTTCAAAAATCTGAAACAAATAACAGTCGCATACTACCGTTGTTGGCACCATTAAAAGAACAGCTATTGGCAGTGTCAAAAACTGTTGTAGTCCCATATGAACCAGTTATTGGCACCCCCTGCCAATAATTGAAACTATGGCTTTTATTTGATACATTTTTATTGGCACCTCTCTTATTTAACATATTAGCAAATAATATGAATATTTAAACTTAAATTAATAATATATTGCCATTTCAAACAGCTACTTAACGTTTTTGTACTTATTTTATTTTGTACTTATTTGCAAACACTTTCAACAAACACTAAATTTCAAGTCTGCAATGTTTTCAATTTGTATATCGCACATTATTATAAACTTTTCACAAATAAAATTTCCCGCCATTTAAAATTTCGTTTGTTTTCCTATAAGTTTTTTTTTTTTTTAAGTTTAGGTGAAAGAGAAAGCGCACTTCTGAAAGGGATAGCTTCGCGAAATACCCTATCGATGTTAGTCAAGTCAATGACAAGCAAATTTTCGCTATTTCCACTTGTCAATTTTCTAATTGGCATACAAATACGTCAATTGTCAATTCCAAATCGACAAGTTATAAGAACCCAGCATTAGGAGGAGGAGAAGGACGATGAGGATGTGTTGTGTTAGCATAACATCTATTATTTTTTCAGTATTTATCCCAATTCGGTTTAAATTATTTATTTAAATACTGTTTTTCACTAGCTCTAACTTTCTCGACTTTATGTCTACCAAATGTCAAATCAGATTTAAGTGTATATGTAAATTTCCATGAGCTGAGAAAATATCTTGATTCGCAAAAGTGCTCTCCATTTCAAAAAAAAAACAGTTTTTTTTTATGTCAATCGAATACAAAGTGATCGTCAAAATGCTTTGAACGCTTCCATTTTAGTACAGCCAAACAAACCTTGATTCTACTGTCAGAAATACGTTCCACTCTTTTTTATTTTTGTAGTTGTTGCTGTTTTTAGCTATCACCGAAACAGCTGACAAAAGCCGAATATTTTTTTTTATATCAGCACTATGCAAATACTTTTAAAATTAAATATTAAACAATTAAAAATAAAATGTAGTTTACAAAAAAAACAAATAAGTAACATTTGGTACTGCCGTCATCATTCCTCTCAAGGTATGGCATCGCAGCGTTTCTCTCAAATCTAGCAATGAAAAGCCTGACTTTAAATTTGTAGTTAATATAGCACAAGGATACCAGCCGAAGGATGTTGAGAAAAATAAATACATCAAGTGGTCCCAAATAAAAGCACCTGCAGAATCGGACAAATCAAAATTTCGTATGATACTTCCACCGCCAAATGTAACCGGTAACCTACACCTTGGTCATGCACTAATGGCAACCGTTCAAGATGTTATATGCCGGCATAAACGACAAATGGGATTCGAAGTGGAATGGATACCAGGCATGGATCATGCGGGTATTGCTACCCAGGTTGTCGTCGAAAAGAAATTGCAAAAGGAGAGAGGACTTTCGCGTCATGATCTGGGACGAGATGAATTCCTTAAAGAGGTCTGGAAATGGAAAGCTGAGAAGGGTAATTCTATAATCAATGATTTGAAACGTTTGGGTTGTTCTTTGGACTGGCCGAGGGAGTACTTTACCATGGATGAGGTAAGGGTGTCTTATGGAGGGAAGTACCTAATCGTTCACTTTTCAGAGGCAAGTTAGCGCTGTCAACGCGGCATTCATCCGTCTCTTTGATGAGGGTTTGATCAAGCGAAATAAATCTCTTGTAAATTGGTCATGTAGTTTGGAATCAGCTATATCAGATATAGAAGTCGAAATGAAGGAGATTAACGGGCCAACAGAAGTCATCGTTCCTGGCTATGACAAAAGTATTACATTTGGACAGTTGTACAACGTGTCTTATACAGTCTTCGGCGAAGACAACGAGGAAGTTGTTGTTTCAACTACTCGTCCGGAGACACTGCTTGGTGATGTAGCAGTCGCTGTACATCCTGACGACGAGAGGTATTGCCGTTTTCGAGAAACTCCAACGTATCTCTGGCATCCCTTCAGAAACAAACCAATTCCACTGATTTTTGACTCCTCAGTAGATCTAGACTTTGGAACTGGAGCAGTAAAAATAACTCCTGCACACGATAGAGATGATTTTGAGATGGCAAAACGGCATTCCCTCGAATCTGTTGAGGTTTTCACCGAGAAAGGAACAATTCGTCCAAACTTTGAAGAGTTCTCAGGCCTGCGTATATACGAAGCACGTAGAAAAGTCCTTGATTCACTATCTGGTCAACAACTGCTTCGCGAAATTCGACCGCACACTATGAACCTTCCACTTTGTTCGAGATCCAAAGATGTGATCGAGTACATACTACGCCCACAGTGGTTTGTCCATTGCCAAGGGATGGCTGATGAAGCAATCCAAGCCGTGTGTACTGGTCGCATCCGTATGCATCCAAAAACTTTTGAAAGCGAGTGGTTTCGTTGGCTGGGCGACTGCCACGATTGGTGTATTTCGAGGCAACTTTGGTGGGGTCATCGCATCCCAGCCTATCTTGCCAGAACTAAAGAAAACAATGAGGTCTGGATCGCTGCGGCATCAGAGAAAGAAGCTCTGGACAAGGCTCAACATAAGCTGAATGTTCCAATCAACGAAATTCATTTGGAGCAAGACCCCGACGTACTGGACACCTGGTTCTCCTCGTCTCTTCTGCCATTCTCGGTATTCAATTGGCCCGACACGCAATATCGCCACTCCTACCCCCTAGATATCATGGAAACTGGTCACGATATCCTCTTCTTCTGGGTCGCACGAATGGCAATGCTGGGTCTGAAGCTAACCGGAGAGGTGCCCTTTCGCAATGTCGTTCTCAATGGAATTGTCTGCGATGCTCACGGCAGAAAGATGTCGAAGAGCTTAGGAAATGTAGTCACTCCGCAGCAAGTGATATACGGATCTTCGCTGAATGAGCTACAGCTAGATATTCAAAAATCGCACAAATCTGGCATTCTTGGAAGCGAAGAGCTCAAGAAATCCTTGAAGGGCGTACAGAAGATGTTTCCATCTGGCATACAAGAGTGCGGAACCGATGCACTGCGATTCACGCTATGTAGTCACAACATTAAAAGTCACTTTATCAACTTTGACGTGGCAGAATGCCACACAAATAAGCTGTTCCTCAACAAGATTTGGCAAGCAACAAGGTACACTTTGGGAGCTTATGGCAAACTCGGCATATCTCCCAATCAGATCTCACTGAAAGACGTTGAGCTTTGCCAAATGGACAAGTGGATACTAAGTCGTTTGTGTGACACCCTAGATGTCTGCTCGAATAGCTTGGAGAACTACAACTTCCACACCTCGGTGGCGGCACTGAAAACATTTTTCTACACAAATTTTTGCGACGTCTATCTGGTGGGGAATTTTATAAAAATAACTGTTTCCATCTCTAATTCAAACTCGTTCTAGGAAACAACAAAACCGGGAATTTCCGATGGCAACGACAAAGCCAAATCCCATTGCGCTACACTATCAACCTGTCTTAGTTTAGGTCTCCACGCGATGTCTCCTTTCACCCCATTCATTGCCGAGGAACTCCTCCAATATCTACCTCCACCTTCCACGTTAAACGTATCTCATCTTGGGAATCCCATTCTTGAGGCGGAAGTCAACGAAATCCTCGAAATATGCCAAGCAATCCGCCAGTTAAAGAGCAGGAATAAGATTTCCAAGAAGCACAATCCCAGGGTACACCTATTTGCCCAGAACGATGATGCTATGGGTACTCTTGCAAAGCATCTCGGCGAGATGAAGTCACTAACTCTGTCAAATGATGTGACAATTAGTTCGAAGCCACCATCTAAAGACGATTTCACAGTATTTTCTACTGCCGGTCATTTATGTTCCTTCGGTGGGTTGCATGCGACTTAATTTGCATAAGTTCTTGTTCCGAGTTCTTGTTCTTGCAGGAATTTCGACAAACGCCGAGTACAAACTACCTCAGGCGGGCTCAACTGATTTGAATCGAATCAAGTTGGAAAAACTTCAAATGGAACTTTCCAGGTATCTAGAACGGACTTCAAACGAGGGCTTTCGGAAGTCGGCTAGCGAGGCTGTGCAAAAGAAGAATTTTGAAAAGGTTTGCTTTTTCGATTTAACGAACTTTGGCCAGGAATAAGTTGTTTTGCCTTTTTTCAGATTCAGCAGCTGGAAATCGAAATAAAAAACATACAGGCACTACGAAGTTAGCTATTCACCAGCACCAGCAGCAAGGTAGCACTTGCTACTCATATTGACAATTGTCTTGTAGATAAATAATAAATTTAAGTTATATTTGTAACGTAAACGATTTTGCATGTTAATTGTGAAGTTTCAGCAATGGACATGGTTTTCAGACAACTATGAATGATATATGGCATACTGAGCAGGTATGAAAGGAATCAGTCATGGGACGCTTTCTCTCAAAACTGATAATCGCCAAAACACCAACAATAATGTGAAACAAAACGGAACTGCTGTCGGTTTGGTAAAATAAATCAAGCGGTCGAATACCTACCAACCAACTGGAGATTCGACCAAACTCTAGTAAAAGAATTAATACAAACTAGCCACTGCGGCGAGGAACAAGGGTTTTAACGAATGACACGTCACACATTTTGTAAATATTAGAAAAAGAAGTTAGCCAAACGGTAGAATCAGCAAATACCATGGCATTCGTGCCGAATATCCCAAGATCAGTGTCCTCAAACTTAAGCTAACAATCCGAATAAACATTCCATCAGATATCGATTGCTGTGATCCGCATAAAGCTGATCTTTGCACATTGCATCGGAAGTCATTAAACTTACTCATATTATGTTCGACGTAGTTGTTCGAACATAATAAAAATCCCCATCCATGCCTGCTCAAAAGAAAAACCAACCAAACAGAGCAACTACAATTTGGAATACTTTAATTAATCGCTCATAAGCTCAGTACATTACATATATATAATAAAACATTAAAATACAATATTAAAAAAAAATATACAGATTCTTCTTACGATCCGCAGCTCATGCAGGCATCTTTGTTTTCCAAGGAGCACACCATATCGGCCATTCGTCGATCATGATCAGCCTGCGGGGATGCCACTGGACTCGCGCCGTTTTGATCTTTTACAGGTGTAGATAGCGGTGACCCTCTATTTTGTTGGGCTCCAGCCAAACGCGTTTTGTCAACGGTGAATTGGATGGCATGAGCAGCTGGCTTGGTGCGCAGATAATACATGCCAGTCTTGAGGCCAGACTTCCAGGCGAAGAAGTGTATAGACGTCAGCTTACCGTAGTTTGGCTCGGCAACGTGAATGTTAAACGATTGACTCTGGTCGATGAAGGCACCTCTGTCTGCAGCCATTTTAATCGTAGAACGTACGGAAATCTCCCACACCGTTTTGTAAAGATCTCGCAGATTTTGTGGAATTCTCTCGATGTGCTGGATTGATCCTCGGCTGGCGATAATTTCGTTCTTCATGTCGTCATCCCACAAGTCCAGCTCGGTCAGATCCTTTAGCAAATGCTGGTTGACGATTTGAAACTCGCCCGACAAAACACGTCGGTTGTAAATATTCGAGGTGTACGGTTCGAAGGATTCGTTGTTGCCGAGAATTTGTGCGGTCGAGGCAGTCGGCATTGGAGCAACAAGGAGAGAATTACGTACACCGTGTTTGGCGATTTTTTCTTTTAGGGCAGCCCAGTCCCAGAGATCGGTGGGTGTTTTATCCCACATGTCGTACTGAAGAATACCCTTGCTGACGGGGCTGCCTACGTAGGTCTCATAAGGACCATCCTTTTCGGCTAGTTCGCAACTAGCTTCGAGCGCTCCATAGTAGATGGTCTCGAAAATTTGTTGATTCAACAACTGCGCTTCTTCGCTTTCGTAGGGGTGACGCAGCATAATCAGCGCATCAGCCAGACCCTGTATGCCGATTCCAATCGGACGATGACGCATATTAGACTTCTTTGCCTCGGGCATTGGGTAGAAGTTCACATCGATGATTTTGTTTAGGTTTCTTGTGACGGTTTTGGTCACCTTTTTAAGTTTCTCGAAATCGTACTTTTTGTCGGCAGTCACAAACATATTGAGTGCAATCGAAGCCAGATTACACACAGCGATTTCATCCGGAGCAGAATACTCCACTATTTCTGTGCACAGGTTGCTGCATTTAATTGTGCCGATGTTCTGTTGGTTGGATTTTCGATTACATGCGTCCTTGTACAGCATGTAAGGGGTTCCTGTTTCAACTTGAGATTCAATTATAGCAAACCATAGTGCCTGTGCTTTGATGGTACGATTAGCTCGTCCCTCACTCTCGTATTTGGTGTACAACTCTTCGAACTTATCACCCCAAACGTCGTGTAGGCCGGGGCATTTGTGCGGGCACATGAGTGACCAATCTCCGTCAGCCTCCACACGCTTCATAAACAAATCTGGAATCCACAAAGCGTAGAACAAGTCACGAGCACGATTTTCCTCCTTTCCAGTGTTCTTTTTCAAATCGAGAAACTCAAAGATATCAGAGTGCCACGGCTCCAAGTATACAGCAAACGCACCTGGTCGCTTGCCGCCTCCTTGATCCACATATCGAGCGACGTTATTGAACACCCGTAGCATGGGAACAAGACCATTGGAAGTACCATTTGTTCCAGCAATAGCAGTGCCCTTTGCGCGAATACAATGAACATTTATGCCAATACCACCAGCAGATTTTGATATCATGGCGCATTGTTCAACAGATTTGAAAATACCTTCAATCGAATCCGATACCATGGTTAGAAGAAAGCAAGACGACAATTGTGGACGCCTCGTGGCCGCAGCAAATAAAGTCGGCGATGCATGTGTAAAGTACTTCTCCGAGAGTAAGTTATATGTCTCAATAGCAGCATCAATATCCTCGCCGTGGATGCCAACAGACACTCTCATCAACATATGCTGTGGGCGTTCTGCAATTTTTCCATTCACCTTCAGCAGATACGATCGCTCAAGCGTTTTGAACCCAAAGTAATTGTAGCCAAAATCCCGATCGTAAATAATTGCAGAGTTTAGCCGATCGGCGTTGTCCATCACCACCTTGTAGTGGAAATCCGAAATCAATGGAGTCTTTGTGCCAGTCCCAACTTCAGTCACATTGTACAAATCACTTATAACCTCTGAAAATGCCTTTCTGGTTTCCTTGTGCAAATTAGAAACAACTATGCGAGCAGCCAAAATTGCATAGTCTGCATGACTGGTGGTCAAACTAGCCGCAGTTTCGGCAGCCAAATTATCCAATTCCTGGGTGGTAACTCCACTGTAGAGGCCGCTTATAACTTGCAGTGTGATTATGACGGGGTCAACGAAGTCCATGTTAAGGCCATAGCACAACTTCTGGATTCGCGAAGTGATTTTATCCAAATGGATCTCCTCTTTGCGTCCATCCCGCTTGAAAACGTACATTTTCTCTGGCTTCATCTTAAAGAAATAAATATATATTGTTTTAAAAGAATACTAACTTTTAAATTAAAACAATTTTCAACAAACAAAGAAAACTACAACCGGCCGCAATCGCAAATTGGCGCGAATTTCACAATTTAAAAAAAAAAATTATAGAAAGCAAATGACATTTGAAAAAAGGGTGCTGCCAAGTTTCAATCTTGTTTTTTGCATTCAGCAAGACAGGAAGTAAAATTGCTAGAAAACATGCCCCAAATTTACGCGACACATTTCGATTTTGAATGCGGCAGCGTAATGACAATTTTGTTAAGGCCGTGTGTCAATTGGGCTAAATAATTATCCTTGGATAATTCTCTGACACTTATGAAAGTGTTGAAAAAGAAGTTCACCAAACTCCAAACAGAGTTTTATCGAATTTTACGGTGGTAATTGAAATTCTGTGTTTTATTTCCTCTTTAACATTCTAGAAAAACTCAAGCAAAAGAAAACGTAAAAAAAAATGATCCTACTAGATAATTTATTATCTTGCTACCGGATCAGGATCATTTTTTGACAACTGAAAATTGGTTTTCCACCCCGATTGACACACGTCCTATTATCACAGATGGAGTAGCTCCGCCTAGAGCTCTAACAACAGCGAAACAAAAATGACATCACCCCTATTACCGTTGGCGATCCGCTGCGCATTTTGGAATAAGCCCCCTGGGTGTCTGTCCGAACCCACTAAGCCAATTGTACCTAGGTCTTTCTCAAGAACTAATTGACGTAAGGCTGAAATTTGCACACAACATACGGTATAACCTCTAGTTAAACGACAATTACCATGGTAACAATAAATCAGCTGGTTTTGGGGCAATTCTAAATTTGGTGAAAAAAATATTTGCATTCGCACAAAAAAACAGTTTATTTCTTGATTTACAACAAAAAAACATGCATTCATAATGTTTCTACTTTTTTGAATGAAAAATGCAGGGGGTAGCCGAACACGGATGGGCCGCAAATTCCCATCCGATTCTTGTACTCTCTTTTCGCCCTCTTCGCAATTTTGCGCCTTTGCTTTATTGTAAACCGTACTCGGTCGCGCTGGACATCTGCATTTGCTCTATTTTCGAATTGTGTGCAGTATGCGCTGCGAAAATGCAGCTACCACCGCGAATGATGAATGAGACATAAGGAAACAAAGAGAATTTGATAATCAAGGCACTAAAGTTGAAACACTGGACGTATAAATGCACCATAAGTGCCCAAAAGAGAATTGAGAAGTATCGGACGAGAAAGCACGCAACGTAATGGTGGATTTACATTACCACGCCACGCAATTTTGCATGAATTCAGAGAGAGAGAGATCCGTGTTTCCACAGTCAAGGCTAATGATGTGTATGAGTGAGACCACACGCCTAAAAGTTGAATTTAGGCCGCCATAACTTTTGTAAGGAGGTTTGTGGAGTGGTCTCACTCTTACAGATCATTAGCCTTGACTGTAGCAAACGGATCTCTCTCTTTAAAGTCGTGCAAAATTGCGTGGCGTGGTAATGTAAATCCACCATAAACCTCGCCATAAACGTATAAATGTGGTATAAATCGGGTCGATTTAAAAGTAAAGGAACAGACCTATTGTTTTATTGTTTGTCTCTCGCTCTGCTGTCACCTGTCATTCTAAATTCTGAATCGTTTTCGTTATGCGTGTTCTTTCTATTTTCTAATATTTTCCAATTGGAATTGGAACTTCAATATTCATTCTCTTTTCCCTTCTACACTACACATACATAGATAAGGTACGCACCTTTGTTTCTCGTCTCGGGCTCGAGTTCAACCATTCCCATTCATTTATAAGCGTTTTATTAATTTCGCTACTGTTTCTTTCTTGATTTACAAAAAATGCATGTTAATTTTATGTATAGCTATGTATGTGCTGAGGGCTATTTTGCCGAAATGTTAATATTTTAGAAGATACTTACATATTTACAAAAATTGGTCAATTGCCATATAAAATAGGCTCCAATTGGAACTTCCATGTTTCAGTCCCATTGCATACCTATTAGTACCCTTTTATCATTATTGTTTGATGGTGCTCTCGGCTCGGCCGCGGTCCTCACTTTTTTCTCATGGGTCACCTTGGGTTTGGGTGGAGCCGGTGGATTTTAGGCTGCAGTTATAGCTATCAGAAAAGTCCATCCGTAAAAACACGCAACAGAACCAGAGTTGGGAAATAATGATTACAAAATAATTCAATTACAATTACATGTAATTGTAATTGAAATTTTCTCAATTATAATTACTTGTAATTACTTGTAATTGTAATTGGCAAAATCCAATTACTAATTATTTGTAATTGAAAAGCATTAAAAGCTCGTATTTCAATTACATAAAAGTAATCGAAATACAAGTAATTCTAAAAAAAGGTGTAATGATTATTTTTTTTTGTAATGATTGCACGTATATGTAATTGAATATATTTCTTTATGTCATTATAATATCACAGAAAAAGGGTTTTACGTCGTTGCATGTATACACATGTCTTTCGTTTTAGCACAGTCTTCAAATTCCATTACTTTCTCATGATTATTCATTTTATATCCATATTTTTCCTCCAGTCATAGAGATTGATTTTAAAATGAATTCAAACGAGACGAGTTAGATGAATTAAACTGTACAATTTTTTCCCGTACACTACATACATACGATGGGTAGTTTATCAAAATTCATGCAATGAATTACTATTTAAGTAATCAATTACTCAAAAAGTAATTAACACTGTGTTTTCTTCAATTACTTCCAGATTTCAATTACTTTTCTGCAATTACATGTAATTGTTAATTGTGATTTCTCAATTAACAATTAACAGTAATTGTAATTGCATTTTTTCCAATTACCATTACATGTAATTTTAATTGTTATAACATCAATTACTAATTACTTGTAATTGTAATTTGGCTTGTAATCAATTGCCAAAAGTAATAATTATTTCCCAACTCTGAACAGAACAAAACTGAAACATTTAACCATAGCATATCATAGGAATTGAGTGGAATACTTCGTGAAACTGGTTGAGAAGTTGAACAGAAAAAGTTTTTCGTACGGAAAAATAAAGAAATTCTGTTTTTAGAAAATTTAAAGATCAATTGCTTAATTTTTTTTGACGAATTAGTTTTATAATTCAAAAGCAACTATTTAAGACCAAGATTGAGTTCAACGATTAACTTTAAGTGCTCCAAAAAAGTGAAACAATTTTTTTACGGATGCATTTTACTGATCGGAGTGTCTATTCGCCCGTTCATTTTGACAGATTTTGTACTGAACTGACGTTTACCGATTTTCGGGACACGACTACGTAATCAACGTAACGTCATCGTATTTTCGTTAAAAACTCTTTTATAAAGATAAAAGTTGATCCTAAACGTACGGCATAATGTCCGGAAATGATTATACTGGAGTTTAGAGTCCTTGCCGCGAGCGTAGCGAGCCACATACCCCAACTTGACGCAATATAAACTTTGACATTTCGTTACGTAGTCGTGTCCCGAACAACGGGCGAATAGCAACAGCCTTTACTGATAGCTATAACTGCAGCCTTACAAAGAAATTTCTTGCTCCTGTTTGTAGGGGGTAGGTCATCCTAGTAATGTACATAGTGTGTATGTAGGTATAGATCTACATTAAAACTGGAGAGTGACGATGACGGCATTCTTAACTATGCATGCACTGTAGATATCAACTAACAGATGATGTAAGTAATTTACTAGTAGTACTACGTACGTACGGAACCTTCGGTTGCTTTCGGTGCGCGAGTGACACCGCACTTGATCGGTTTTTTCCCTCCACTTTTCTCTACCGCTACTGGATAATTTGGCGTTCGATTGAGCATTTTCCCTAGCTATAGCACTCAACATTTGTTTGCGAACATGCCGCTTAAGTCATCTAGCGGTCAATAGAACGCGTCGAAAGATAGCATACATGCTCTTGTGGAATTGGTGACTTGCTCTCAGATTGAAGGAATTTTAATTTCATGCAAAAGCCAGAAAGCGTCTTCTTTTCTCATCTTTTTTTTTGCTGAAAGATGAAATCACCTTCACAAATACATACACAATGCAATCCGTATATCAATAGGCAACCTGCAAATATCCATTCCACCTGCAAACTCGATTCCAAAAAGCAATTTAATAAAACTTCGAAATTTAGTTCATAATTTTACTTGTTTTGTATGAAATGTGTAAATTTGTGTTGCATTTTTCCACAAACATTATGATATACATTTATTCGTTCACTATACAATGCGGTTTATAATTATATCATTATGTTTTCTGCTTTAAATATGTTCTAAATTTGATTTCCTCTATTTACGTATGAAAAATAAATCTTTAATTCTGAAATAAAAAAGAACACATCAAAAACAATTTGCAATGCAAATTCAAATAAATAAAACAGAAAAAAAAACATTTCTTTCTTTTTTTTATAACAAAATTATGTTTTACGATATTTATTTTAGAATATTTTTTGCGGTATATTAAATTTAAAATCATATTGATAGTAATACATATCTTTTTCTTCTCAATTAATATCTTATCGAGTAGTATTTATAGTTTGTTTTTGTTTTTTTTTTTTGTTTGTAATTTTAATTTATGTAATATAAAGTTTATTCATAATATCTATTTATATATATAAGTTTATTTATAATCGTAAATATCATATAATAATAATAATAAAAAAAAATATATCGAGCAAGCTACAATACACGTATATATTTATATAAATTTAATTAATACTTAGGTTTAGCTTAAAATTACAAATAAAAAAAATAAGAAAAATCAATTTCATTATGCATAAATATCTTTGGGTAATGAATAATTTATTAATTTTATTTCCTTCCTCCTTTGTAAAATGCGAAATTATTGATTATGTTTCTAACGTAAATTGACACGAGTAAATTTAGAACAAACACAGATGACTAAAAATAAAGAACTATTTGAACAAAAATGGAAAATGTGAGAACAAATAATTTCGGATCAGTTTTTTTTTATATAATTTGATCAACTACATGATTTTTTTGTTTATTATTTTTACGAGTACGACTAGCATTTTATTTATTTATTTTGTTGCTTTAATTGTTCGATTTTTTGTTTATACTTTTGTTTTGCTTTAATAATATCTAAGAATGTAGAGTTACAAGCAATGATTATACATATATATATATATATAATATAATTTTAAAGATAGAAAAACACAAGCTTTTTTTTAAACTACAACTTTTAAATTAGAGACAATAATAAAAAAAATATTATATTTGCTTTCTTTTAGTCAATAAAAATACAAAGATAATTTGTTTAGTAGTAGTGTTAATGAAATTATATGTCTGTAGTTAAACTCATTTTAATTAGGCGTGTTTTGTTCGGAAAACTGGCGGCCGTCATTTGGTATTGTACTACAAAAAAAAAACACACACACATAATTCGGAGGAAAACAAACGTTTTTGCATCTGCGTATTATGTGTGTTTTTCTGAACACTTGCACCACCTGGGGCCAGTACCACGAAACAACAAGTATTGTTAAACAGTAGCAATTTATCGGAGCAATATGTTAAAATGCTCCTTGTTGTTTCGTGGTACAGCCCTCTAGTCTATAGAATTCTAAACAAAATGCTTCTAATAACTCGAGCTGGATACAGTTTCCAGTTTTCTTCGAATGGAGTTTCTTTTTAATTTATGCAATGATTGTTATTTTTTGATATGCTCAACATAACATTACATAAATGTGTAGTCTTTGTGTTGTCAAGAGGTTAACTTGGGAATATTTTTTTTGTCAGTCCTTAAATAAATTATGGGATTATGGGAACGTATGGGTTTCATTTAAAAGCAATAGTTTAAACAGCAGTTTATAGAGAAATTCAAGAGATTCTTTTAAATGGGTGGGTATTTCTCCCAATAGATAAGAAGCGCCTAGAAGACGGTACATTGCTTGTTTCCGAAACACACATTTCGCCCCAAAGGCTGGGCATGCATAGGCCATGGCAGTAGTTCAGCTTAAGCCAGAGTGCGATTACATTTAAATTTCATGTCGTGCCTATAATAGGATTATTTCTGGCATATTTCAAGCATTTGACAGAACTTGTGGATGTTTGCTAATTTTTGACGCCAGGTTAAGTCCATTTAATCCTATCATAGTTGATCCTAAGGAGGCGCTAAAAATAAGAAGGTATAACTTGTTGATGGCACTGCCTCGGAACTTTAACGCCAAGCCATCAAAAGCGGCTGAACTTCTTCAATCAACTAATAGAGCACACACTTCTAATCAATAGTTTGTATTATAGAGAGAGCTTGGGAAGCTGAGTGCTTTCGTGCCGAATCCTAAGCATTGTACGGTTCAAAAAGTGTTAAAAAATAAAATAATAAGTAAAGTATATTCACTCATATTCCCGTTGGCGTTTGTCGTCAACGCCTAATATTTCATTTCGGTTTTAAGACAGTGTTTCTAACTTTTTTGAGTTAAATGATTTGAAATTACTCTGCACACGTAGAAAAAGAAGCAAAATCGTTAACAAAAGTTCGGAAAAAATCTGAATATCGTTTTTACAACGACACGACACACGAGTCGTATACGACAAACGCCAACGGGTATAAGGGAATTGTACGCAGTTCAAGCGAAATCCAAATTCCTATACAAATTTGTTATTTTTACGCGAAAATTTCAGTATGCAATACGAAGTTCACGTTAATACTGAAATATAGTTTTTTTCCGAAACGATAGGGCATGCAATAAATTCGAGGAAAGGAAATCACCTGATACGTTTGTTCATAAGCACATAATATACTTGTCTTTGAATGAAGGTGTATTTCCTCAAGATTAGAAAGGGTAAAAACTGGTCCTTTAGAGAGGGAAATTAACCACCTGACAGATTTTTGTCAAAACTGCCAAATATGTTATGTATGTTGGGCATGACGGAAACAAAATTGAAACATACTACATATCTGAAATAGGCTACAGCCAGCTATCGAGGTTTTTTGGTAAAACAATACGGATTTCGAAAGCCCTCCTTATTAATGGATGGAGCAAGTGTGGTACGCAGCACAGAAAACAAAGCTTTATAAGCAAGATATGCGAGGCTAAATACATATTTGGCGCAACAAGTCCATATAGGCACTCTACGCCTAGTTACTCGTTTGAGTTTTTATTATTGGGACGAATGCGAGGGACACAATTATACAATTTTATGCCAAATCCGAATTGAGAAGCGTTCGTGAGAGGTAAACAAAATATTCAGATGTAATTTGTGTTTTTCCGCTGGTTGAACCTGATACCTCGCTAAATTGTCCAGCTAGCTCGAAGAAATACTGCTCCGTCGTGACCTTGATATCGAAAAAGCATTGAACATAGTAAGCTGGACTTTCGACTACTCCTTACCAGAATAGTAATGTCAAGTGAACTGTATACTTCGTCAATTTCGGCTGCATATAAATATACAACAAATACGACAAGTTGTGTTGCGTTTCGCAATATTCATGCGACTAAGATCCCACACAAAAAATTAACCTTTCCTCAAAATACCCAGGGATGTTAACCTTCCATAGATAAAACGTCCGATTAATGGTTTAGCTTTTAGCTTAGTTATTTCGTCGATTAAGTTCTATGTGAGGTGGCAAGTTAAATCTGGAGAGTAAATGAAAAGAATCAAAAGTTGGGGCATCCAACAACTCTATCAACTCATAGCCAGATGAAGCTTTATAGTTCATACTACATTTATCCCCCCATAGGCAATAGCCGATCAATCAATCATAAATAGAAAACCTGAATATATCGCAATCAGTGCATTTTACGCCCTAGTCCCTCCAATGGTAAGCAAGGCATAAACATGGGTTCCACCACCTACTATAAACTATGTTTAGTTAAAAAAATGCTTTCATTACGTTACGGCACAACAATACAAAAAAAAACAAAACAAACAAAAATCTGGTGAGCAAAACTTAAATGATAATAGTAAAGTATTCCTACAAAAATGGTTCTCATCTTCTTCTGTTAGTTTTTCGTTTGTTTTTCTCTCTCTTTTTCTTTATTAAATAAATGTTCCAACATATCACAGACAAAATTATGGAACAAAGTTGATCTGTTACTTATTTTTTTTGTTTTTGCTGAAGAATTTCTCCTCACATCCTTCTTTTTACTTATGCCACAATGGTAATTATGTGAAAAAAAACAAGGATTTTGAAAAATATAAATACATATATATATAAAACACAGTGGGACAAAAAATAAAACATAAAAACTGAAACAAATGCGTTTTCTCTTTATCTCTTACTGACTAGACTCTGGGTGGGGCGGGGGAAACGATGACGCACCCTCTTCTCCTTCTTTTTGATTGAACCCACTTTTTACCTGTGCAAAGCATTCGATATTTGTTTTAAAGACTGACCCACCTCGATCACTAGCTTCTCATTGTCCTGGATGTTCTTGCTGCCCGCCGATCGAAGGTATCTCGATTGCGTTTCAACTCTCGTGACAAGCTCTCTAAAATGAAATTTAGAATGCGGTGGCATGGTCTCATTATCAGCAAATACCACACAAGAGTTTTGCAGGATATTCAACTTGTCACTTAGCTGAAGCCATTGTGAAGCTGAAATGGAATTTACCGGAAGTTTGAGGCTACCCTCCAGCAGGCCGACCAATTCTAGTATACCCTCACGACTGGTTTGCGTCGAAGATTGATTATTCGTCAAAGGAGTTGTCGTCGTGTTCATATTGCCTTCGGTGTTGATCTTCTGCCCTATAGGCGTGGCATAGATGGTGAGTTTAGTGGGTTTTAAGGGAACTGCAGGCTTACTCTTGTTCAACAACTGATTGTGATCAGAGGATGGATCAGGCGGAGTTGGTGTCAACATCGTCGATGTGATCATGTCGCTGTTCTCATTGGAATTGCTTTTGAGCGCCAACTTTGGTGAGAGTTGAGTTTGTCCCTCGGTTGGTGTGGATTCTTTCGGCTCCCAGAGTTTCTTTAGACTACTAATACTGCCTGTGCTGCGTCGTTTGCCATCTTCGGAAGAGTCGCCCGAGTCTGTGGCCGCTGTGGTCGTAGTGGACGATGATTTCAACGAATGATTGCTATCCTTCTTGTTGTTGTCCTGTTCTCCCGGCGCATGCTGGAGCACAGAGACTTCGATTTTGATTTCAGTCTTTTTCAGTTCGATCTGGGATTTGGATTTTGGCTTAGTTAGTTGCTGTTCATTCGGATTGTTGTCGGAATGGCGTTGCTGCTCCGAATTGTTGTCTTTTCTAAATGAATTACTATAGTTCTTTGTCGTACTATCGTCCGAGTTAGTACTGTCGTCTTTTGCCGAGTTCTGCTGTGGCTGGTGGTCTTTGGGGTCATTGCCGTTGCTACTGTTATTGTTGTCCACCTTGCGGAGTCGTGATTTGAAGTCGATTATTGTGTTTGAATCGTTTTGGGGTGGGGTTTGCAGTTTCTTCGGCTCGACTCGCTTCAGTTGGGCTTTAAAGGTGTTTGTGTTGGTCGACGAGTCGTTGGGCGGCGCGTTCGCTGGCGAGTGCGCTGACTTTTGTAGCGGCGGCGGTTGTTTCTTGTCTTGTTTCGGGAGATTCATGCTCTCGGCCAGTTCAGTGACTAATTGTGAGACTGGGTCCACTTGCTGGCCACCATTTTCCCATCCATCGTGGAGGTTGTTCTGCTGTTTTCCGGGATTCGTACGTTCCTTAATTTCGGCCATTAGTTTCATTTCGAGCTTTTCCTTCATGCTGCCGCTATCTTGTTGTGGCTGCTGCTGGTTATCTGGTGGACTACCCAACGAGCTGCACGAATCCGTTGACGGTTCACGTTTGCGAAGGCTTACCCCAAATCGTGAACTTGCTTCCTCCACACTGGGTGCAGTATTCGAAACGTCGTTGTTATTGATTGGCGCTGGCGGAGGAATGGGAATCAGTGGAGGCGGTGGTGGTGGCGATTCAAATTCTTCAGGTGGCGGGGGAAGATCTATCGGTGGCGGTGGAAAATCTAAATTGGCGAGCGCCGATTGCTGTGCTCGCTTCGGACTGCTACTAGCACCACGGAATGAGGAGAACGTCATCATAGAACCATCGGTTGTGGTGCGATGGCGTTGTAGCTTATTAAGACTTGCCGAGGCGTTGTTGGCCATTGTGACGCCACTCGACGAATTGCTGCGTATCATTTGCGGTTGGCCACCCTTGAATGTTGCAACGCTGTTCGTTAAGTTATTGCTGCGCGCCATTACACCATTGGTTCCGATTGCTGGTGGTGGCGGAGGTGGAACATCCGGAACGATGCTATTATGGTTTAACTGCTGTACACCGCTAGAATCCTCCAGGCTATCGAGGAACGCACCGATTCGAGCGACTTTTGGCAGGGTTCCGTACCGATTTACCACCCGTTTCACGTTCATCACTTCCAGAGCACCGACCGTCACCTGATGGCTGGATGGTGGAGTAATAACTCCAGCTAGGTTATGATGTGTATGCTCTAAGGGATGTTTACTATGAATCGGGTGCTGTTGAGATCGTTTGCTGTTGCGAGTCTCCAGACCCCGATTGCCCATCACCGGTGTCGGCCGTTTGAATGAGCTATGCTGTACGGGCTTATTGTGATGTCCCAGGGAATGTTGCATTTTGCCGTTGTAGTCCATGCTGTCGGCATCGGTATCAGCGTCGGGATTATCATTTTCCGAATCGCAGCGATTGGCCAAGTTTGTGATGTCTCGCGTTAAACCTGCAAATAGTGATGCATCATTAAATTTGCTGTTGTATTGGGTGTGGGAATTTAATTTAATTGAAAGCATTGCTGTAAGTATTTGTCACACAGTTGTTAGGAGAACAAGAAAATAGGTATATTAATTAGTCGTGAGCTGCATTGCCGGTGCTGCAATTACTTTGTATTTTGCTTGTTAGTGGTTTGTTTTTGTTTTAAATATAAACATACAACGTGGATGCGGAATAGCACCATCATCCTCCTGATCATTTCATTTCATCGAAAGGCGAGGGATTGGTTCAATCACGATATCTAAAGTGCTATGAATATCCTGCAACTCTCATGCTTCGAGGTTCTTTTTGAGTAGTATTTCTGGCGCCGAGAGCTACGTGACCGTTTGTGTATAATGACATTTGCATAATGGATGGATCTCGTAATTTGTTTCTATTTAAGGCTCAGAAAAGCTAATCGTGTAAACGTACGATGCGAGTTATGTGCTGTATACATTTGCTCCTTTATAAGAATCGTAGCGGTGCTCGGCTCGTTTTAACTGAGATCTTTGAAGAAGTTACATATTTCATAGAAAAACATAACTGAGATTGGAAAGGGCTGGGCAGATGCAGAGAAAATCTTTTCCTTTCTGACGCTTCTGCAGAGCTTAGTTTTTGAGCAATTCTGTCTAAGTTGCATTGCCCAGCATCCAAACTATGGAAAACAAATGGATTGATACAAAAAATCCGATGACTATTAACAAAAAGGGGTACCCCAAGTTTGTGTTTATTTCTGCCATTTTAAAACGAGACTGCAAAGAATTTCCTAATGTCAAATCAAACCATTTGATTGTGATTGCTTTAAAGTAGCATTAGTCATTCATTGGAGTACCGCAGAAGGGGACTGTCAGACCCAGAAGGTGAATCTTTAGAGAAAGAAACGAAATGGCCAGACGATCGCTGCAATATTGACTAAAAAAAACAAAAACTGTTTTAAATCAGTCGAATGCTCTCCACGCCAAAAACAAAAAAAAAAAAAACTCCAAAAAGTCTCTACCGTATTAGTACTTATTCTAGGTTATTGCGATAATGCAAACATTCATTGTTAGCGACATTCCATTTCAATTGGCTTGCGATAGCATACATGTTTTGCAAAGTCATGCACACACGTAAAATATTGAAAATGTGGTGAAATGTTGTTGTAATCCCTTACTCAGGTGACAAATACCTCGAAATAGAATATCGATTATAAAACTACTGCAAGAAGATGATTTCTTAATGCTACTACCATTCGTATTCAGTTCATCCACGAAATTCTTCCCATCATCATCGCGGTATGTTGAGTCCCGACTGGTAGATAGGAGGCTTTAAAGAAACACAAATTCAGATTAGAAAACGCTAGCCAATTTTATCGATTGGTGTTAAACGCACCTAGTTCTCTTTGGTGGAGCTGGAGCTTGTTTGCCTTGTTTATTGGTGGTTCGTCGCATTTGTACATTCCCCTTGCCTTGGCTGGAGAATGTACTCAGTTTGGTGGAGGTGGAGCCCGTTTCTGAAAACACAGACATCATTATTAGAGGGCTTTTTAAAAGTGTACAAAATTGTATTTTACCTGATAGCGGTGTGCTAGCTTGTTGATCATGGTGGCCTCCACTACCTCCGCCACCACCACCGCCCCCCATCTGCGGCTTTTTTCCCATCTGTGGGGTGAGGGTTTGTGAAGCATTCAATTGCTTCTCAACTGCTTCCGTAATCGATGATTCCTAATAATAGAGAGTATTATGTACCAACGCAACTTTCAAACATAAGACCTCTAACTCACCTGAAACATATGCTCCAGCGCATGATGAATACTCTTGAACGTTGGCCGATCTTGTGCATTCCATTGCCAGCACTGTCTCATCAGATCGTATACCTCAGGCGGACAACCCGGTGGTCGTTCCATGCGATATCCCTTTTCCAGTTTGTGAAATACATCGGTCAAATCTATACCCGGATAGGGTGACATTCCATACGTGGCTATTTCCCATAGAAGCACTCCAAACGCCCAGACATCAGATTTCGTACTGAATTTATTATAAGCCAGACCCTCGGGAGCCGTCCATTTGATTGGGAATTTAGCGCCCGCATGCGCTGTATATGTGTCGTCACGCATAAGTCGGGCCAAGCCAAAATCTGCAACTTTTACGAGCTTATTATCACCGACGAGACAATTTCGCGCCGCTAAATCTCGATGAATATAGTTGCGCGATTCTAAGTAGCTCATTCCAGAGGCAATTTGTGTTGCCATGTAGAGTAGAGCCACTGCGTCCAGTGTTTCTCGACCGGCGGATCGTAGAAAGTCCAACAAATTTCCATGGCTCATGAATTCTGTGATGATATAGAATGGCGGCTCTCGGGTACACACACCTAAAAAATTCAATCAAAATGACGGGGTTAGCTTATTGGTGGAAGCTGAGGGACACATATAAACGACTAGCTGTATGTGATATATACATTTGAATAATTATTTCAAGGTCGTAATATAAATAAATAAGTCTATATAAGACAAAGGGCTACCTTCTCAAACCCGTTCGTTATTCTGTGATTTTTTAACATTCTCGTTTTTTTTTTTTTTTTGGGGCGAACGGAAGGACCCAACAATGATATGCTGTATACGAAATTGTTATTTGCAGTGGAATACCTTACCTAACCATATGCGAGATTAAAGTTGCAACTCTACTAGGCGTACAGTAGACCAATAAGGTAACCATGCAAAATGGATTGAAATATTTACCTATTAACTGCACAAGGTTTGGATGCTTCATCTCTTTCATGATGGCTGCCTCTTCTAGAAAATCTTTCAGCGCCATTGTATCCTCTTTGAGTGTCTTCACGGCGACCGTATTGCCATAGCGCTTCCAAATCGCTTCGTAAACTTCTCCATATTGTCCACCGCCCAATTTATGCTTCATCACAATATCCGTACGACAAATCTCCCATTCATCCGGTTCTGGACTTAGGGGGAAAACAGTTGGTTTATTTTGCTTTGGTGCTGGATACAATAACGGTGTAATCAGTCCATGGCCCTCATGTGGTACACTATGATGATGCACCAGCTCAGCCAGAGTATTAAATTTCGCCTCTGCCGTCACGTAGACTTTGCCATCCGAGTCTTCCGAAATGCGATAGTGATAGACTCGCCCCTCATACCTTAGACTAATACTTCTCTGACCGGGAGAGCTCTCACTCTCGCGCACCAGAAAACTTCCATTTATTCCCGAACTTAATAAATACTCTGCGGCATTCCTAGAAATTGGTCCATGATACCAAGAATGCTTCTCCAGTGAGTTCAACGGTGTTACATAGTTCGATGGAACCCATCCCACGTTTCCCGAATCCGAGTGGGCTTCACACCATTCACCCGACTTATTGTAGGACAATATTCGGACTTGTTCGCCCTTCTTCAGACTGAGTTGATTTTCGCCGCCGGCTTGAAAATCATATAGTGCGACAAACAATTGCGGATCATCTTCCTCTGGGCCAGGCGCTAGGAGATTCTCTTTCGATGTCCATCGGTGAGCAGATTCAAAGCCTGAGGTCGTTGAACTTGGTCCCTGACTGTGGCTTTGTGCATTGTGCAAGGAGCCATCCTGACTCTGGGCGAGTAGTTCGGCTTCCAGCAGACTCGATCCGGGCGGAATGTGTGGTAATGGACGTGACTGCAGGAGGGCCTCTGTAATGAAAAAGAACAAACGAAATCAGTTAGAGATTCCAAAGAACTTTAATTCATTGATGATGAGAATGCGATTAAATAGGAACATTGTTGCAAGATATGTGTGTGGAATGGCAAAGCCGATGTAGCTGTTCTGGATTTCAATTAGGTATGCCCACTGGCAGTGACTTAAAAGGCAAACTGTCACGATGGACGGCAGCAGCTATTGGCGGTGTTGGCGAAGAAATGCAATATCAAGAGAATCATGGAACTGGTTTGTAAATCCTACTTGATGTGTGTAATTATGTCTTTTATGCCAAATGTACTTGTATTTGAAATTGTTTAAATATTCTGATTTAATTGCGCTTCCAATGGGTTAGGAAGAAGAAAGTCGAAGTTCTTATCGCGAACTGAGATGTACCTACATTTCATGGATTTTTTTCCGCAATTACTCATAGGAACGCTGATAAGAAACCAAAACGGAATACGGAATGTTGTGCGCATCGAAATGAGAAAGTTAAAGGGAATGCATACGAGATTAGTGGAGTTGACTTTGATTGGGTTTAAATTAGTAGTTATAAATGTGATACATTGATAAATACTAGATAAACCTTTGACAATCAATACGACTAGTAAAAATGTAAACCGAAGCAGAAGAATGAATTAACTGTTTCATTATAAGAAAGTTTAAAACTGTTGGATATGTCGAGCAAAAGTAAAGCACTAGGTCTAGATTTTCTTGGTCTAAAATGTGACTATGCAATAGGATCCATCTCATCTAAGGTCGCATCTAGCAATCATTTCGACTTGCGGATAGCTATAGCCTTAACCAGGTACCACAAGATGGTGAGGATAGTGCCAAGTCTGGCAAGATTGTCGTACTCACAATTTCCTGAGTGGTACAGCTCGAGGCGTACTTCGAGCAATTTGTTTGATTCCAGGGATTTAATAGCCGCCTGTCTATCGGCAAAAATCGCGATATCCTTAGGAACCCGGGTTAACCTCAAGCTAGGACAAAGCTTCCTTGTACTTCCGACATATTTAGAGGAATGAAAGGATAAAGCAATTGGGAGAAACAAATCTCCACCGAAAGCATCCACGGTTTTTGAGCCGACGTCATTGGCACCAATGATTCGACAGCCAATGGTATTTGATAGTGCCAGATTGTTGCCGGCTAAAAACTTCTCCCTTCCCGGAACAGACCGATTATTTGTTCCGAAAGTCTTTCGCAATGTGGACAATTTGGAATAGTTTCACCTCTATGTTTAAAGATATATTCTCTGGAACATTTTTATTGATGTCTGTAAATAAGAGACAACATGAGAACGTATCAGTCAGTGTTTTCAGGCTTGAAACTGAAAAGATTGAGAATCGTGGCCAGTACAATCTGGATAATCACAGAATCCGTCGTATTCGGAATTTTGCTACGAACCCCGAAAAAACTATCACGGAATCCGTCGTAGTGGAAATGTTTGCTATGAATTTAATTCAGGCTCTAACTTCCACCATTGACAGAACTCAGCAAACTGTCACTGAAGCGTTTGTTAGTATAGAAACAGAAGTGTTTAAAATATGTTTAGCGGAAAGGCAATCCCAAGAATATACTGCCAACAAGAAGGGATACACAACATCGACGTAAATGAGGGATTGTCATAATAGACAGTTTAGAGACTTTGTCTAGAAAAGTAGACAGTGAACTCTACGATTTGTACAACGACATTGACCTCAAAAGATAAGTAGAAATCAGTCGAAAATAAAATGGCTAGAACATGACGAGCAAATGGACACCAATTAACCAGCTCGAAGAGAGTTTCAACCCCGCAGAACAGGGCAGTAGATCCAGATGGATCTAGTACTCAAGAGCTGTGCACCAGAACTTGTATCTGTACTATGTAAGCTGTTTAGCATGTCGTACTTCCAGAAGACGTTTCCTTCTTGCTGGAAAACCGCTCGCATTCAACCTATTCCAAAGAAAGGGAGGTAATGTCTGAGCGTTACTTTCAATGCTCTCAAAAGTAATGGAAAAGGCAATAAATGTCGAAATAATCAAATATCTAGAAGGCCATCGATTAATAAGTGACAGGCAATACGGATTTCGGAGCTGTCGTTCCACTGGAGACCTGTTAAGCTACGTAACGCACTTATGGACGCAAGCAATTGAACAACACGGCGAATCCAGAGCCGTAGCCTTGGACATATCAAAGGCATTTGACCGAGTCTTGCATAGAGCCCTATTAGGCAAGTTGGCGTCTTATGGATTACCACAACAACTCTGCGGATGGATGCAAAATTTTCTTCTGGGAAGATCGATCCAAGTTGTGGTAGATGGTGTATCATATAATTCGTTTGCTATAAATGCAGGAGTGCCCCAAGAATATATTCTTTCCCCAACTCTATATTTCTTCTCCACATCAACGATTTGCTTGGATCGACGAATAATAATATCTACAGCTTTGCTGATGACAGCACTCTTATATCCTCTATCTCGAACAGTGGGCCTGTGAATGCGGCTACATCACACAGTCAGAGATGTAAACAAATTAGTTCTCTAAAGGATGATCTGAACAAAATCTTGAAGTGGGGACACAGCTCACAAAATTTTCTAAGAAAATTGCATCAACAGTTCCTCAGATCCAAATGGATGACCATCCAATCCATCCCAAGGACTCAATGCACCTTCTAGGAGTCACAGACAATTCAGGAATCACATGGCAGGACCACATATCCTATATCGCAAGATCGGCGTCCGCTAAGCTAAGTTCAGCTACCTATTTAGAGCAAAGAGGTACTTTAGCCCCAAGCAACTTCTCCTTCTCTATACAAAGCACAGGTTAGACCAGGCCTGGAATATTGCTTCCATATATGGAGCTCGGCCCCAAAACATTCACTTAACATACTTGACACTTGACAGCATACAGAGATGAGCAGTTCGACTTATTGGAGAACCTACACTCACATCGAATCTCAACCGTTGGTGCACAGAAGACAAGTCGCTGACCTATGCTTGTTCTCATGACCATACAGTACACTTGACAACCGCGAGGACATCATCTTTGAAAAACTCCTTCTGTTACAGGACAAGCAAACTTTGGAACTCGCTTCCTGGGGATATATTTCCAGAAGACTACAATTTGCAGCAATTTAAGTGCAGAACTAACACACATCTGCAATCATCTCGTTATATTATTAGCCTTATAGGTTTGCCTTTCCCGGGAGAAGTATTTAATCAACAAATTGAAGTGCGCAACTGGAGACACCAAAGACCGCGTTAATTGGACTGGCATGTTGGTTGGTCCGATTTATATTAGATAATGGTGCACTGTACGATCTAACACCAGCTTTTCACCTTATAGTGATGTGTCGCTTAGCTTAAAGAAACCTTCATCAGTCTACACTTATACCCTATTCACACCAAGCTGAAAACCGAGTTTTCGCCAAAAAAGTTTAGAAAACTCGTGGATGCATTCACACCGAACACCAACTCGTTTTCGTTTGACGTTTCAATTAGCTGTGAAACTAGCTATGAAATGTTTATGGCGTCTAGACTTTTATTTTAGTTACTAAACTTCGCTCGTACTGACATAATATACAAACAAAATTATTTAAGCTACTTGATAATCGTTAACTTATGGTTAAATGCATAAAATAATTAACATAACCAACATTCAAAATCAAAACATCTGAAAATACAATTTAGCTGTGGCAGGTAGTTTGCTCCATATGGTGCAAGCAAAGATAACAAAAAAAACTCTCACTCTCACTCAGTCTCTCACATCCTGTCAGCAGTTTTGCTGAGCTCGCTGAATGTTGAAAAAGGTGTTTCTGCTTCAATAACCCAACGATTGTACTCGTTTTCGTGGCGTTTTCATAGAAAACGACCTCAAACAACTCGTTTTGAAAACTGCAATATGAATGGGAAAACTTCTGTTTTCGAGGAAGTTTTCGACTGTTTTCGACTTATTGTGAATAGGGTATTACACTTTACTTATAAATAAGAACATGAAACTCAAAAAGACCTTTAAAGAAAGTTGCTTCAAACTAGTCAACATTAAATTACCAATGTTTTTCTTTCTTTTTAATTACATTTCGTTCGACTAATACGAGTATATTCCTTCAACACATTCAAGAAATTGCTTTCCTTTTTCTCAAACACCATCCTGTTTATAGAAAAGGTCGGATATTCTATCCTAACGTGTGGAATGCCTAAGTGGTTTTCCGTATCCCTATTATCATCGTAAAATGTTATTGACTACTGACTGGGATGTTGTTTGCTTGCTGCTGTCACCAGCATCTCTTGTCACCGTGTAACGTGATATACTATTCATTTCAGTTTCATTTTTGTAATGTTTGATTTTTTTAATTAATTAATTTTGAAAATACATACAAATGTTTCTGTATCATATCAGAAACAAATGCAATGACGTCTATATGAATATAATGCATGTTGGATTCATATTACTTTGTTGTGCTCTTATTATTTGAGTGGCGATAATATTTTTCTAAAATACATATGTAATTATTCATATCATAAGTATGCATCTAATAATAAAAAGCTCCTGCATCCTAGGTAAAAGAAAAGACAACAATGCATCCTCATCCATCAATGATTAATTAGGTTAAAATAAAACAAAAAAAAAACGTCTCCCACAAATTGCTGAACCGGATACATCCCATCAGTTTATTTTCATTACAAAATGATCGGCGAAGAACCTACTCCATCAGACAATTGCATTCGATTAAAACTCAATAAAGGGAATTTCCGGCGGTCGATACGCCAGAGATACACACAATGTACTTGTATACTTATCGTGAGTGAACAAAAAAAAAATCTAAATGAAAATAAATTTGCTCAGCCATTAATCAAATATTATTTCTTTATGAATTTAAAATTTATAGAACAGCATGTGTAGAAATAAAATTTGATATTTTGTATAGAGAAAAATAAATGTTCACTGGATTAATGTTTTAATTCGATTTATATGTACAATTAGTTTAATAATGCGCAACTGTTTTTAAACTGTTTTTATAAATTAAATATGAGCAGGTATGTTTTTATGTTTTTTAGTTTTTATTGAATAAATATTTTATAAATAAATTAAATACGAGTCGATGGTAATTTAATTTTAATAGCACTGCAGTTGGGGGAAGACAGCAATTCAGTCAAATTCTTTTGACGTTAACTGATGAAGATTTCAATTAGGGCATTTCATTAAGGTCCGCAAACTTTTATATTTATGCCTTATAAAAAGCAACCCAAAAGAATTTAAGCTTTACTTAATGTTTCAATTCGATTAAATGTGTCACGCATATATTAAAAAACTACTCAGCCGATTTCGTTGAAAAGTAAGCAGTTTATTCTTATTGGTGTTGGTAGGGTTTAGAATTGGTTCCTAACCTTTTGAATTTTGTTACCCCTTTCACCTATTAGCGAAATATTGTTTTTATCAATTATGATAAAAAATATATCTTAAAGAAGTTATATGCATTTTAAAAATAATGAGTGATATTCAGTGTGAATGTTGGTATTGTTGGCTTTCACAAGTTTTTGTATTTTTTATGCCCAGTTGTACAGTCAGAGTTTAAACTGAAGTTTAACTAAACCTGACCGAGAGTTTAAACTTTTGGTTTAACTCGTTCAGTTTCACAGTACAAAATAATCTGCCAGTTAACTAAACGCAGTTGTGGAAGCGCAGAACAATTTCCCTTAAGGGGATATTTTTCTACCAGCGCACTTTTGACCAAGTAAATGGTTATTGCTTTTCTCTACTTTATCTATTTTACCATTTGTAAATAAAAGAAAATGTGTGCAATATTATTACATTGTGTATTTTGGTATTAACGAAGTGAATTGATTTGTTTTCGACACATGTTTGAACTGTCATCTACTTTCACCAATTAATTATTGCAGTAATTATTATTTCTTTTTTTTTTTTCAATAATAATACATATCTAGTTGTTGAAATGTATGTGGCATTCAGACGGATGCGATCACAGGTACTGCTTCTTTGTAACTCGCTGGGTTTTTACCACATCCAATCACCCGTCGCCAGTAAAATATTGAAAGGATTTTATGAGCCTCTAATTAGGGTCATTGTCTGGTAATAGGTAGGCGCAAAGTTTTTTGCTGGTGTTTCTACGAAAATCTGCGCTATCTTGTTCTGGTTTTACTTTTTGTTTAAACAAAAAATGTAGGTAATCCAGATCTGTATACAAAAATGGTATGAACTCCGAAACCTTTGAACTGAACAGGCATTGTCCCGAGAAGTGTGTTTAAAATCGGACAAACCAATTGCATTGTAAAAAGAATAGAGTGGGTAGTGTCTTGTTTCAGCCAGAAATGTATAGAAATATATTTTGTTCGCGAAGAATCTAAAGAAATCACTAGTACATTACAAAAAATAATCGTCATTTCCACACACGAAAAGAAATAATTTGTATTGAAAAAACCTCAATACAATTTACGCTTGTCTACATTATGTTTGGGCTAAGATCTACCTGATGTTCACTGAAAAAAGGCGTTTTCATTGAAAAGTACATTATATTGGTTGAAAATCTATTGAAATTTTCTGATGACAGTGGGTTTACCGCAGTAATGCTGGAACTAATCATAGCTCTACTTTTCACTCATATAAAATCAAGAAGTGCAGCACCCAAACAATTTCTCATTTCTGTTCTCTCTCTCTATCTCTCTGTATGAAATAGCAGCTGTCAAAATAAACCTCAAAATGCGAAACGAAAGTTTAAACGGCAGAATGCAGGCGTTTAACTTAAACCGAGAGTTGAACTCCACTTTGGGTTTAAACGAACACAGTAAAACCGAAAATTTGTTGAACGAAGGTTTAAACCAAAACGAGAGTTTAAACTCTGACTGTACAACTGGGCATTAGTCGGTTTCTGATGTGCTCTATTTTGGCTGTTACTAAAAAGTTGAGAAACCTCTCTCACATCTACAAATAGTGGCAAACGGTATATTTACATTTTTAGAGCTCTTTCATCACAGACAAATTGTTAAAAGTACAAAAAGTAATAGAAATAAATGTGTTAGAAGTTTTTTTATGACCATTTAAAATGAAAATTGAAGAGTTGATTATTTAAAAAAAGCAATAATAAATTGGATTTAGGCAATTACCCCCAACGAAAAAAGTTGAACATTGTGGACATACATTTTTTGGATTACAAGTCCGCTCGGTATGTTTCTTTGAGAAATAGGACTCCATCCGGGAGAGAGAAGAGTTCTTCAAATAGTGTATAGGCACAATTCAAACTATTGGGCTCTATGCAAATTTTTAAACTTTGGTTCAACGAAAGAAAAAAAAAGGGTCTTATTTTTCCTCACTCGTTAGCTTTATCCTGCAGATATTGTCTCTAAAGTGATAGTGTCAACTTTAATTTCCGATCTTGGTCTCTATGCACTAAAAGAAAATGTGGAGACGTCGTCGTCTTTTTACCCCCACTTATGTAGACCCATTATAAGCTGAATGTTGAGCGCTTCTTCACTGGTATTTTGACAGCCAGCTTTATTTAGTAAGTTCCTTTACCTTCACTGTTCCTGTTTACTGAAGAGCTGCTTTTCTTTCAAAGACGAATACTTGACGATATTTGATACTGTTGGATAGCCGTGGCCACGAGTTTTGAAATAAAAAAACCTGTGCTATGCTAAGGTATGGTCGAAAAGGAAAAGTACAGAAAACGAATATCCGCAATACTAAGAGGAGTCACTTTGGTATGAAATGACTACCGAACAGTATCAAATATCGTCAAGGATTCGTCTTTAAGAGAAAAGCAGAAGCTCTTCAGTAAACAGGAACAGTGAAGGTAAAGGAACTTACTAAATAACACTTTTAAAAAATCTTCGATTTGTCACCGACTTACACGTCTGGTCCACGGTTGTATCTATTTTTTGTGACCTACGCTGTGTAGCCTACAGCATTTGGCGTTTGAAATGGCTAAGAAATGCGGAGCGAATGAACAACAACGCTTCGGCTTTCAGAATCTTTGAAGTGGAAATTGAAATGGATCTCAACCAACTGGAGTGAATTAACTAAGCACTAGTTGCGATAGCGATACCCGTTCACTCCGGGCTGTAGCACCGCCTAAGAATATATGGATTAGTAGTTTTGTTCTTGAACTGTTAAATTAGTATGATTATGCCTTTATGGGAGACTCCTTCGAGTGCAACTAAAGACATTTTTAAGGACTTTATCTACCTCAGCTCCATAAATAACATCCAAATAAATGTTCGGGTAAGACCCTACGAAACCGTTCCTATATTTCGGTTTGGCAAAATATTTAAGACTCCTGACTTAAACGGCAAGCTCTACAAAATTGTTATTTACCAGTTCTGCTCTATGGCGATGAGTATAAGCAGACAAAGTGAACAGCTATTGCTGAGCTTATTCGAAAGAAAAATTCGATGGATTTTTGATCTTGGGTGTGAGGAGGATAAGAGCTCTATGAACTGTATAGCGTGGTAGTCAAAATCAAGACTACGACCGACGTTATCGGCTACTCCGATCGACATCTTCGGCAAGCAATAAGCTACTCAGCGCTTCCTATTTATTGCAGCGAAGTCCGAAGGGCGAAGTAATCGCTATTCGACTAGCCGCTGGGTTGGCCGGGAATGACCTTATTACAAAAATATATCGAAATGCATATAATTATAGCAGCTATACTTCAAATCCCATATCCAGCACAATAAAATCGATGGCAGTAAAAGATTGCCGCACATCACATCACATCACGCATGCCAAACGATGTCCCAAGATATTGCAAAGCTGACGAATTGGTTAGACAAGGTGCATCTGGTATAGTCATAGTATAGGTATAATAGCACTCAATATTGAAGCGGCAATATCGTTTGCAAAATACCTTCCCACTCCGATGCACTTAGATAGGACATGCCTAAATATAAGCGCAATTATGGCCTAACCTAGACCATAAAAAGTCATCCGGCTTGCCTAGGGTGAACAGATCCATGCCCACCAAAAAGAGGACACATTCAAAAATGTAAAATTTAAATATCGGTTTTTTTAGAATATAGGTGTAAAATTCTGAGTCGGACACATTTCTAAAATTATATTTACAAAAAAAAAATGTAATTTACAATTTCAACTGTCTTTTCCGTTCTTCAGTCCATTGGTTCGTTATCAAAGAAAATATTCGCTCAATATTAGCATTATGTGCAGGAATTGAAAAAACAAACTGTGCAATATTATATTTAATTATTTATTATTTATTATTTATTTAATTTTTTTTTAAATATTCTACCCTCTTTTTTTTTTGCATGGGTGCATTTAAACAGTTATTTGTTCTTGCTCTACAAATATTTTTAATCTACATAATTGGTCAAACAATTTATTTTCTTTTAATTTGTTGGGAATTTTGTTTAAGACTAGCTCCATCTGTGAAGATATTTTAAACACCTTGAATAAATTTCAATCAAAATTCATCAAATTTCATCGATTTCAAAGCCGCCTACGACAGCATTTATAGAGACGAGATATACAGATCCATGGCTAGCTTTGGCATCCCTGCAAAACGCGTTCGATTGTGCATCAAGGTCGGTAGCGGCCTTACTGAGACCTTTGATGTCAAAAGAGGATTTAGACAAGGTGAAGCGCTGTCGTGGTACTTTTCCAACATCATATTTCAAAGAATTGTCCGAAACTTACAGGCCAACACATAAGGCACGATCTTTGAAAAGTCCGTACAATTACTTGCATACGCCGATGATATTGACATAATTGGTAGAACACAGCGAGTTGCCACTGCTACGTTTGCTAATATAGAAACGGAAGCGGCTAAAATGGGTCAACGAGGGCAAAGCGAAGTATATGCTGTCAACAAGAAGGGACACCCAACATCGTAGAATCGGACAAAACATCATAATCGACAGCTATAACTTTGAGATAGTGAGGGACTTTGTCTACCTCGGACCTCGCTTCTGCTATAAATTCTGACAACAATATCTCAGAAGAAATTAAATGAAGAATAACTCTTGCCAACCGCTGTTTCTTTGGGCTAAGAAGGCAATTGAGTAGTATAGCCCTATACTCCTATCCCGAACAACTAAGGATCATTCCAGTTCTGTTTTATGGCGCTGAAGCTTAGACTATATCTAAAGCGGATGAAGCTACCCTCGGTCGCTTCGAGAGAAAGATTCGTCGTAAGATGTTCGGTCCCGTTTGCGTTGAGGGGCTTTGAAGAAGGAGATTCAACGATGAACTACGTACAGCGACATCGACCTGGTCAAAAAACTGCGAGTAAGTCGTTTAAGATGGCTAGGACATGTAGGGCGGATGGAAATCGGCCCGTAGAGTCTTCGAGTCTAACCCGGAGGGACAACGCAGTAGAGGAAGACCTCGCCTTAAGTGGGGGGCGCAAGTCGAAGGCGATCTCAACCGACTAAGAGTGTGCAACTGGAGGCATTTAGCTAAGGACCGGGCTAACTGGAGATGCTTACTTAGGCGGCTCTATAGTTCGGGGTGAGCCTCGGTAAGTGAGTAAACCTCTAATGTGTTGAAAAAAAAGTTTTGTTATAGTTTTGTGATGTCGAAAAATTCCGTTAACTGGGAAATACCAAAAAGAGGACAAATTGCATATTTTTTCAAAAATATACCGGACATTTTCTTTTTACATAAAAAGAGGACGTCTGGTTAGACTAGGCTTGCCCGAAGGTTGGATATCTCTACAATGATATCTGCGCGGAACTTCAGAAATGAGGAGAAGGAAACTGAAAGCTGAAATGCAATTAACGCAATAACTAAATAACTAAAGAGGTCTTTGGTCACAAGTTTGCGGCGCACCTGGTATAAATACTGAAACACTCACTGACACACTAAAGAAGTCCAAGCCTTAAATAGGCTTTAAGTTTTTCGACGAACATGAATTTAATTTTTTCGATTTTCTTTTCAATCTTTATTCCGATCGCATCTTCTCTCCGTGTCACACCAGCCATCTCTAAGGTCTTCTAGTTTGTGGAATTTCGTCGAAAAAACTGTTTGGGTAAGTCTTGTTTTTATCGAAAAATGGCGCCAATGTTCGTCGAAACGACGAAGATTACCTTCTACGTAACTTTTAGTGTTCGATTCGGCCTAATATTTAAAAAAAAAAAGAGAGGACAACGTAGATGCAATAAATGTAAAGAAAGGGGAACATTTTTACATATTGTCCTTAGAAAAAATGGCGCTTGACCAAGAGTAATCATGTGATACGTACAAGGAAAGCATAATATGCTGGGAACATAAAGTTGAGCTTTCTAACAAATGCTCAAAATGAATAATTTTTTTTGCGGTATATTTTATTTTTCTATTTTCTATATAAAAAGTACATATATGAATTGATCTAAAAAAAACAGGGGTTCCAATACATTTTTCAATATAAATGCAAAAGTTTTAAAAAAGTTTTCTTGATCTTTTGCTTAAAAAAAGAAATGGTCTGTTAATATTAACTATTAAAATTAACAAGCTTTTCGTAAAAATCGGAGTCCAAATATTACTTCGTCCATTCGACGAATGATTACCTTTAATGTACTAAAAAGTATGATTACCTTTCTAGGGTTAAGTAATATCACGCCTTTGAGGTATACGATCCTAATTCAATAAATCGCAGTCGAAAATCAGTCACAGAAACTATGTCACACTCGATCTAACTCTAAAACAAATCTCAATTGGCACTATTAACAAGACACGCACAAACTGCACTCGAAAGTTTCACTTACTAACTCAGCTCAGCAGCCACAAATAATGGCGACACAAGTTCAATGCCCAGAGCGTTGCCACTGTTGGACAATTTTTTCGCAGTAGATTCTCTAAAAAAATGCAGTAGATTGATTTTTTTTGCAGTAGATTTTTTTTTTCAAACAAGAACAAGGTAAATTACAAAACATAACATAAACAATACAAAATTAATAAAGAGTAAAGTATTTAAACAAAAAAAAACGCATTAATATTAATGAACATGGAATATTGTTCATCTTCATTGACTATTAAGTTTTTCTTTGTCATCATCATAAAAAGGAAACAAGTTTAAAATAGGCAATATCGAGGGTATACTGCCGTCCACTAGGTACTAACTTTGTATCTACGTACCTCAGAGGTTTCAGTCTTTCATCATTAAAATTAAAACGATTTTGTATCTGTTGACAAGCTTCGATATAAAATTGCAGCACGAAAAACTCCATCAAGATAGAAAATATTTTCAGAATCGACGTCTTAATTTGACATGTTGTTGTTCAAAGACATATTTGGCTGAACAAGTTTCCTTCGGCAATTTAAGCCAGGAAAACTCAGTTTCCCAAATTGGCTTGTATTTGTGTTTGTATTTTATTTACTATTTTGGATTTAGCTTCCTCAGTTAAGCTTTTACAAAAACGCAGTAGATTTAATTTGGTGGCAGTAGATTTAATTTGGTGGCAGTAGATTTAAATTTTGAAAAAAATGCAGTAGATCTACTGCAATTGCAGCAAAGTGGCAACGCTGATGCCCACACCTACGTTTGACATTTCAAGGCAAACAGCAAACGGCACACTGATGCGCGTTCTGTGTTCATGCCACACAATTAGTCAAATTAGTTTGTGGTTGCCAGCGCATTTAGCCCATTGTCTAGCAATTGTCAAAATTTTCAATTGATTTACACTCATTCTGTCTTCCTCTCTAAAATATTTTTTCTGACCAAAAAAAAAAAAATACAACATTTTACCCGCATCAAATGACGAAATTAAATTAAATAATTCAAAACGCGAACACACTCTTTGGTGAGCTTCTTCTTTACGGTTATTTTTGGAGGGTGCACTCACATTTGGCATGCACATACGTCGGCCGTATACAATAAAGTGGTACCCTCTTGTCTGATGGTCCGGAAGAAGGGGCCACTTCCGTTGTTATAAGTTGAATTTTGAAACTAACTGCGCGTTTTGTCTTTTTTCCCGAAAGCAAAACGCGCCGGGCAAAAGGAAATGTAAATTACCAATTATTGCCTTGCCACTGCTGAAATTCGTTTCCTTTCGGAGATGATGTAACGTAACCCATTATTTATTCTTAATTACAAATTTGAATCTTTCGTTAAATATTCAAACTTAAGTTGCGAGAGAGTTACGGGAAAAAAAACTCAGTTTTAATGAATTCTCATCGTTAATCCTTTTTTAAGGATATTACATGAAAGAATACCCATTTCAGGGTGGTTTCCCAGATAACAATATTGGTAGGTACTGTTTTCTGATTTTGAATATTCAACACAAAATTCGAGCTAGCAGGGCGGTATACATAAATTTGAAATTAAACTGCTGCTGGCTGGCGACCTTTTTTGTTTCTGTTTAAATGAATCTCGTTCGTTTTTGGCAGGAATCTGTTGTCTGTGTTCGGAAGGAACACAAGGTCGCGGCAAATGGTTGTTAGATTTGGACGATGATGCGAGAGGATGACTCCATCCTTCTATATTTATCCAAGCTTGCATAGTTAAAGAGCCCTGAGTGTTTGCATATTGCTTAAGATAAGCAAATGTATTCAAACAACGACAGCAAAAAAAACTAAAATGTTGAAATCATAAAAAGAGGAAATGTGGATTAACTTTTTTTTTCTGGCTGGCATTAGCATTAAGTTTGGGAAATAGTTACCTACGCGAATGTAAACTAGTGCAAGTGGGCCTTATAAAAACAGTTTAAGGAGAAGGCTTTGAAAAGTATATTCGTAACTATAGACTAAAATATGGTTCCGCATGTTTTACATGGAATTACCAGTACATATCCTTATGTATGTAGACATATGCCTGGAGATTGTAAATCTGCTCATTGTTGGCAGATTGGCAAAATGGAAACGTAAGTCGATGAAAAAGGATCAAGCAGCAATATCTGCCTAATACTGCATTGTCTTTAGAAGCAACATGTTCATATTGTATAGTTATAGCTGTGGGTGATCTACTCCTACATGCGTTCATTGAATTTAGGACTGACCAAGTGAAAAAAAAGATGTCATCGCCAGCGCTAAAAATATTTTGAACGGTCTAACAAGAATTTATTTGGAGCTGCGGTCGTTAATGATTTTCGATGTAGACAGTAGTATCAGGGTGTAAAATATAAGAGGTAAGTGGCACAAAGGCCTTAACGACAGCTTTTATATACCCGAAGAAGGTTATACTGACTCAGAACAAGGGGATGTACAAACTAAGGTATATCAGCATTTTCATCCGTTCATCCCTTCTCTGATGCTTGCGACAGGAAAATTCCAATCTTAAAAGTGACTACATAAATAAAGAGAACGCTATTCCATGGTTAATACCTGGACAAAGAAATGCGGACCGGCAGTAAACAGAAAAATTTGGGAAACATTTCTGATAACGCGAAATACCTGGGAGTTGTCCTGAATCGATCAAAAATTGAACTGGAATCTCAATATAAAGGAAAAATCACAGAAGGGAATGATGACACTCAACAGAATATTCGGTCGAAAATGGGGTCTAAGTCATAAGAGAGTCATGCTCATGTGGCTTTACACTTTGACTTTAGACGCTGGTTGTAAGACCGGTACTAACATATGGCGACTTAGTTTTTTTTTGGCAGGCGACCAACCTTAAAACTATGACACTGATTCGAAGAATGGTCTGTATTGTGTTTTGGCACTTGCAGGGGGGATTAGAGGTTAGATTTAATTTGAAGCCCCTAGCCTAGCCTAGACCTTTTCGTACAAAAATCGACTGCCAAACAGTGCACTTCGGAGAGTCCAGATTATAAGCTGGAAAACACTGCCAGGGCCTCACCCGCAAATCCTAAATAAATACACGGGCAGTAATATTATTGACGTCACAAGACCAGCGGCAACATTGCCAAAAAGCCATCAGAGACGCCGCCTCTGATGTGCTTGGTTCCACTCGACCACCACAACGAAACCCCTGGTTCGACGACGAGTGCAAAGAAGGACTAAACCTGCTCGTGAGCTCTACGCGCAGAAAAGAAGAAACGAACACCGGCTTCTCAGGAGAAAAAAAGAAAGAGCACGAGAAGCGCGAGTTATATATCTTTACATCATATATTGGACAACATGCGTTTAACAGCCTTTCGACCTGGCAACAGCTATTCGGTGTACCATCCGATCCAACAACAATAGTAGCGGCATTACATATATTGTACATTATATTACATATTAATAATACACAATATACTAAAGTGAATCATACAAATAATTGATGTACACTAGTCAGTCACAATATAGGATTTGATGAAACCACGTCGTGTTCGTTGTTTTCTTTGTTTAAATGTTTGTTTAAATGTTTTTCGGACGATCGGTCGCGACCGCTCGTAACTCGCGCCATTGAGGAAATAGAGAGATGCTACACCAGGAATGAGGTTCGGAAGTTTTACCAAAGGATAAAAAGAACCTGCCAAGGCTACAGAGCCCGAACTGAAGCCTGCAAGGACGAACAAGGGATCATCATAGTAGAATCGCAGTCGATGCTGAGGGTATGGAAGAACTACTTCTGCAGACTGTTTAACGGCGATGACGAACTAAGTCCCACTATCAGGCAGAATGAGCCATTCAACCTGGACAATGAAGACCAACAATTCCGTCCACCCGACCTGGATGAAGTGAAGATAGCCATATCTAAGGGTAAGTCCAACAAAGCCGCTGGAGCAGATGACGTAACCGCCGAGCTATTCAAAGCGGCAGGCGATGACTTGGTTAGGAGCATGCACCAACTCATCTGTAAAATATGGTCGGAAGAAAGTATGCCCGATGAATGGAACCTTAGCATTGTTTGCCCGATCCTCAAGAAAGAAGACCCTCTGAACTGCGCCAACTACAGAGGTATTAGTCTTCTTAACATCGCCTACAAGATCTTATCTGCCGTGCTGTGTGAACGCCTGAAGCCTTTCGTCAACAACCTGATTGGTCCCTATCAGTGTGGCTTCAGGCCAGGAAAGTCTACAATCGACCAAATATTCACACTGCGCAGATCTTGGAGAAAACCCAGGAAGTCCAAATCGATACCCACCACCTTTTCATCGATTTTAAGGCCGCACACGACTGCATTTGTCTAGTTTTGGCAACCCTGCCAAACTCGTCCGTTTGTGCAGGATCACAATGGAGAATGCACGCTGCTCCATCAAGGTGGGTAAAAAACTCACCGAGACCTTCGATGTCAAAAAAGTATTTAGACAAGGCGATGCGCTGTCATGCGTTCTTGAAAGAATAGTGCAAAACTCAAACGCTAACACCAGAGGCAAAAGTCCGTCCATCTACTCGCCTACGCCGACGACATCGACATAATCGGGAGAACGCAGCGTGATGACACTGGCGCGTTTGTGAGCATTGAGACAGAGGCGGCGAAGATGGGTTTGGCGGTCAATGAGGACATGACAAAGTATATGCTGTCATCAAGAAAGGACACTCAACACCGACGTCTTGGACAGAATGTCACTATAGACAGATATTTATAACTTTGAGGTGGTAAAGGACTTTGTCTACCTAGGCTCCGCTATGAACTCAGACAATGACACCAGCGCTGAGATTAAGCGAAGAATAACTCTTGCCAATCGCTGTTTCTTTGGGCTAAGAAAGCAATTGAATAGCAAAGCCATCTCAACTCATTTAACACCTTAATCATCCCAGTCCTACTTTATGGTGCAGAGGCATGGACTCCATCAAAAGCGGATGAGGCTACTCTTGGTTGCTTCGAGAAGAAAATTCTTCGAGTAATTTTCGGTCCCATATGCATAGACGGTGAATGGAGGAGAAGATTCAACGACGAACTCCAGTTCACTTATCTGTCTCACTACAGCAGTACAGCAGTGTGTTTTAAGCTGAGGGAGGTACTGGCAGTGACAAAAGTTGCTAAACAGGTTGCAATGTTGGCAATACCTCATGCAGATATAATATTGTCTCGTTAGACCAGCACAATGACCACTACTTCTAATACGAGAAGGGAAAGGTAATTGCCTATGCAGATCACGTAGCTATCGCTGTCTCAGGGAAACACCTCAATACGCTTAGAAATCTTTTGCAGAATGCCATCTCTAAGCTCTTTAAATATGGCGTGTGGGTTGATCCCCAGAAAACCGAACTGATCTTATTCAAAAGAAAATACAACATTTCCAACTTTGTTTCCGCCTTAACTAAACGGCACCCTTTTGGTGTTCACGCACGAAGTACTTAGGGCTCATCTAGACAGCAGCCTAGGCTGGAAATCCAATATCCTGCAATCCAACTGCAGCAAATGCGCCCATTTGCATGAAAGCAATCCGTCTGTGAACCAGTCGGCCAAACTGGTCACTCGTCAGTTTCAAATAAAATAGAATGCACCCCAAAAGACATGGATTGATTACATCCTCCCACTGACTCAATTCATCAAACTTGGCTCCTTTCTGAATTAGATAAGCATCAAATTTTGCGTTTTTAAAAAATGTGCTTCTTAAACTTGATCATCGAAATTTATCAACTAGTTCAAGTTGTGGATGATATTTCTAAATGCGCCCTCACCTCAATGTTTAAAAATCACTTTAGCTGGTATGTATTTTCTTTTCACCCACAATTCTAGGACATTAAACTGTCAAGAGCGATTTATTGTCCGGTTGAAAGAATTATTATCAACCCACCCCTACCTTTGAAAAGGCATCTCAAAGACTACCTCATTTAAATGCAACCAATGTCCCATAAAAACACACAGGATGCCCAATTTGGTCTAAAAGCCCGTGGCCCACATGGACTGCAAGTAACCGTAACCGAATAAAATTAATTGCCTCCAAATTGTACAAGGTCTGAACACCTGATTTTCCATGGAATTACACCCCGTACTCTCATTCATATGAAAGTCGCTATATCTACATAATTACTTATTGGTAGTTAATCACGTCTACGAACTTGAGTCACTGAGTGAATTTTAATTATGTACTATACGAACTCTTTATATTCCCGCAAACACCCCACAACACTGCCTTGCCCACATGGGGAATTTTTTTTTTTATTTCCTTCAGCGAAAATTGTTTATTGCTATAAATTATTATTAACTCGGTCTAACTCTAATTAATGGAATAGATTAATGTCAAAACAAAAGAACAATAATTCTGCTTTATTAGTGAGAAATTAAATTGGCAAAAGAAAAACTAAAATACACACACACACACATTTATATGAAACTATCGAGAAAAGCCCGACGCAATAAATGCAATAGACAATAAGAGGAAAAGCTGTCCGCAAATAAAAAAATGCTTAGGCACAAACCAACTACATACAAGTGTGTGGGGGTTTTTTTTTTGTAAAAAAAGGTCAGAATTTGATTTTGTGGTGAAAATGTTTTTGTTTACCTAAATGCATTTGATATTTTCCCGTATCACGTTGTGTGCCTCTGATCATCGGACCTAAAGCGGAGAAAAAAAAAAGAAAATATTTTTTTATATAAACGAAAACTTAATAGAGAGACAATAGTGTCGAAGGAAATTTTGTTTTGTTAGTTGGGATGTTTTAATTTTCTATGTATACATGTGTGGACTATTTGAAGGGTCTATGTCTATTTACGTTTTAAAAAATGGATGGCGATCGATTTGTGATTTGTAAAACCTAATGAGCGATTAATGTGTCATGGTTAATCAATCATATATTACACTAATAGGAGGGCGCGCTCTCTGTTGGAATTGGTGACATAAATTTTATTTTTCGAAAAACAAATATTAAACACGACATTGTTCTTGGTGAGGCAATATTGTATTCGGAACAGGATGATGATGATGAGACTATGCGACTATATGTACAGCCATTCATTCATCCATTCATAAACGTGGAGAGAATATCGTGTTTATGGATCATTTGCGGTTGAAAGATTTATGTACAAATGACGCCTGTGTTAGTGGGGCGCTGTTCTTTTATTAAGTTGTTCACTCTGGAACACCATTTGGACTCAATTTATTGTGTTGGGGTTAACTGGAGCAGATGTGTAGCTATGTTTTATTTAAATGTCAAGTACTATTAATAAATTTATGTTTTTTTAGTCAGTAAATATAGGAAACTTGATGTTCCTTTAATAAGTCAAATGGCAATTTATCGTTCGGTGCGATTCACAAACAAGGAGTTGGCACTTTTATAAACATTTCCATGGATGGTTCCAAAATGGAATCGGGTGTTGGAGCCGGTATTAACGGACCAAACCACAATGTCTCAACACCTATGGGGAAAAGCCATGGGGTACCTATTCCAGGCGGAGTTCTACGCCATTCAAGAATGGGCCATCAGCAACATCCAAAAAACTGGCATCAAAGGCGCCCTTATCCATAGAGGGTGGGCCATCTAGTGGTTTCTTTTTAAATCATACCTAGGTGATTTTGACACTGACAGCACTGTTTCTCGTTTGAAATCTTGACAGAAAGTCACAGTCAGTGTCATACCTCCGCAGAACGAAATAAGTCGCTTTACGCTTGAAAAACGTTGGGAAATATTGAATACATGCAAACAAAGTGATTGCGGTGTAGACCAAACAGTGGGTTTTTTTTTAAAAGAAGTTTTGGCCGAAATGAAGCACCCACCGCGCCTGCTGTACGCAAGATTGTGCAACAAGTTCGTGAGACTGGTATGCTAGTGGACAACATTCATGGTGCGCACAGACGCGAGAGTGTGAGACTCAATTCACGAACATCAACTCACCATCGATCTCAATAGCTCAACATTATGACGCACTAGCCTGAGGAAAATTTTGCACAAAGATCTCGGATTATTCGGTCCAATTGACTCTAGCAATTGAAGGCGCATGACCATCCACTTCGTTATCGCTTCGCAGTTTGGGCCTTAGATCAGCTTGAATGGGACAACGATTTTGGGCGAAAAATCATCTTTTCTGACGAGGCGCATTTTCATCTCGGCAGCTACGTTAACAAACAAAATTGCCGCATCTAGTGCTCGGAAAATCCGCACGTTATTGTCGAGAAGTCAATGCATCCACAGAGAGTGACAGTTTAATGCGGATTGTGGAGTGGTGGCATCATTGGACCAAAATGAGGCTGGGAACAACGTTTCGGTCAACGATGGGCGTTGTTAACCGACTTTTTTTTTGGCGTTAGGCAATAACGCTCAAGGAAATAACGCCCAAATCAATTTGGAAATAACGCCCTAAAAAAGCTCGTACAATTTGTTGTTGCAACATTTTTCGTCATTTTGGGTGTTATTTCCTTTCCAGGGCTCGTTTTTTTGACAAGCAGTAAAGCCCAAAATAGTAAGTGGAAATGCATAAACAGTGGAATAACTATGGGGCATGCTGCTCCCCTGCAACCTCCCTGATTGGGTTTTCTGTTCGATTTTGGAGTGGGTGAGAGTTTGTACTGAAAAAAAAACCCTCAATATATCCAATTCTGACAGTAACCCCATAGGCAGGGGGTTGTAGGGGGGCAGCATGCCCCGGCTCACCCGTACATATTAAACTGGAAATCATTTTTGAGCTTTCTATTTTATTCCTTATTTTTGGGCGTTATTTCCAAATCGATTTGGGGGCTATTTCCTTGGGCGTTATTGCCTAACGCACTTTTTTTATTAAAATTGAAGACATACATACCTAGATTTGGACGACATCTGGCTCATGCAGGATGCAGAATGGCGCGCCATGCCACACAGCCCATGTCACAATCGATCTTTTGAGTACCAAATTCCCAAATCGGGTTATCAGCCATGAAATAAAGTCTTATGCAAAAAGGTCCAAAAAGTAATTTCTTTTACATTGCTGAGTGCAATAATGTCCAATGAGTTTATTGCACTTTCAAAAATGAAATAAAGTCCAAAACCCGTTTTGGATCTTATTGCAATTTCAAAAGTGCAATAAAGTCCGAAAAAGTCAAAAATTACGTTTTGGACCTTTTTGCATAAGACTGTATTTCATGGCACCTTATCAGCCGTCTTGGCGATGTCAATTGGCCGCCTCGAAGCTGCGATTTGGACTTTTTTTTTTGTGGGGAACCGTGAAGGACCGTATTATGCCAACAATTCGGAAACAATTCAAGCACTTAAGGCCAATATAATCCAAGCAATCCGTGAGCTACAGCCCGAAACCATCAACAAGGTCTTGGAAAATTAGAGTGACAGAATGCGCTACTGCGAAGCCAGTACGTTGTGTTCCATAATTTATGGGAATGTTTTCTCTTACTAATAAAGCCATAATACATGGAACAATTTAATTTTGTTCATTTTATTGCATTTTTAAAAAGAAACTTGTATTTGGCCCTATATATTCACGGACAGTCAAGCAGCTATAAAGGCCCTTAGTTCACCTACCATTGACTCAGTATTACACTGTTTAAACACCCTTCAAAGTCTCAGCTCCAGGAACAGAAACAAAATATGGTGGGCTCCTGGCCGTGAGGGCTTTGAAGAAAACGAAAAAGCCGATGAATTGGGCGGATGTATGTAAGTCTAAACAATGTCAACGTGCCGCTCTATGTTAAAAAAAAAACATTTTCGTCGAAGCTACTTTTACACAGTGTTCCCGAACTGCGATCAAACTTCTACTGAAGCGGCAATCTAAAAATATTCGTAAAAATTGGAGTAATTGCTTTGAATGGAGGTACATACTTTTTAACCTGTGCCTGCAGTGGCTTTATGGTTAGAGTGTACCAGAACTAGACTACTAAACGAAGGATCTCAGGTATACAAAAAAAAATACAAGTTGCAACTTTAGGTTTTTCCTTTGCAACACCTCTCGCGAAAGTCAGGTCTCTAACTTCGTAATTGATAACAAATTGCTAGACACATCAAACCTTTTCTGCTGTACCTAAAAAACACATTTTTTATTGCATGAAAATCCCACACTACTATGATAAAGCACAAACATATTTTCGCTACTAAATTTAGCGACAACCTCCGCAAAGAAAACGCTTCAAATTATGTTACGTTAGAACGTTTAAGAATGTTTACACGGGCAAATGAAATTGCAATTCGTACAAACTGCTTATCCATTTAAGCCAGTTACCCTCAATTTTACAAAATCGATTTCAATTCTGCGCCATTACAAATCATACAAGAATTCTATCTATACGGTACCGCATTCCCCTCAAAATGTAATCGAAATTCCAAATTCCCTATGTAGGGTATACCGTATACCTAACCTCAGATTGAGACCCCAAATAGCTTTAAATTTAATTTGTCACAATGTGGCGTTCAATTCCAACACACAACAAACAAATTCCGCATGAAATTGAATTCGCCATAGTCCTTGACTGCTTCACTCTCCATGCAGCCCTTCTCCCAACTTATGCCTCCTCCATTTTTCCTGACTAGCAAGAAAATATGTGTACCTACTTTGTATTCATAGAGAATTGTTTTTGACTGTGAGCCAACAGATATGTTGAGGGAAAAAAGAAAAAAAAATTCCAAAAATTGGCAGTAACTCTCACTCAATGGTCCATGACCCTTTGGGTTAATTAAGAACCGGCACCGTTCAAATGAAAGCAAATACTTTGCAACAGTGAAATTCAATATGCCAGGACGACCACGACACTTCCCCTTTCATCTGTCAGCCTTCAAATAAATGAAGTAACAACTTATTGTCCCCGTAGGCACCCGACAATGCTTGGCATTCCGCATACAGATGCTCTTACTTCAACACATGTGTCGACGGGACTCAGGACTCTGGGAGTACATAGTATATACATTAAGCCTGCTGTCGATCGATAGCCATCAAATTGCGAAACCAACACCAGCACAGCCTATACCTTTGTTATAGCAAACTCCCCAGAGATCGAACAATAGCGCTGAATTTTTGCCTACGAATGTCCTTGGCCTTTTTTCTTTGCTCTTCTTCGTTGTCATCATAGGTTTTACTTGCACATATACTCGTATGGTGGTGGGTATATATCGATTATGAACGTGTGCCAAAAACCGTATAAGGGTTCGTAAATTTTCGCCAAAAAAAAAAACAAAAAACAAAAGTCAACAGAAAAAGAGAAAATGGGGGTTAACGTATAGGGTGAGTCCTTTTCGTGGTTAATGGCGTTGGAGACAGACTCTGAAGTCGCGGCCTTTGTCTGCCTGAATGTCTACCATGCTACACCCTTCCGAATCGGCTAAGGGCTTGCATACGTTTTCTCTTTTTTCTTGGAATCGATAATTTTTCCACAAGATGGCATAGGAAGTGAGTAGCGTTGCTGTATGGTAAATATTTACCAAAGGAAACATTGCAAATCGTAGACCGTAAGGGAGGACTATCTTAAACATATACAATGCATTCACTCGAGTAGATTGTCCTTTTTGTGCTTTGAAGTCGAATTTTTCATTTTCTTTTGAAATTTACTTTTGCGAGATAAGAAATGAATCTAACAGCCTTGGAGGGGGTTTTTAATAAAAAGTAATCGAAGTGCAGCATAAGTCACGTTCTGGCTGGGAAACCCCAACTGGCAAAGAGATACCAATTTGAATGTCATAACAAAACTCTTTAGAAATGAGAGAAAGTTGTCGAACCTTAATGAAGATAATATTAAGTCGGGTATTGAAACCATTGTGCAACAATTTCTTCTGTGAAGTACGAACTTTTATGTATGCACAACGACAATAAATAGGACATAGAGTAGAAATTGAAACTTTGGTCAGATGGGTCTTCATTTTCTAATGTTTCCGAAGTTCCCTCGCTGGGTTTTGAATTCCAATAGTCATTCTGGATGTAGGGAGAGAGAAAACTTTATGAAATTAACTTTCAAGACCATTTGATGTGCATAATAAAAAGTATACAGCAACTCTCCGGGTGAAAACATTTCCAAGCGTTGTTCCACTGCTCCCTAACCACTTTTAATGCGACCAGTGACCACATCAATGAGGCTCTGAAGAGTGATGAAAGGTAAAGATTTTGTGTTCAGATTTCAGTGCTTTCAAAGAACATTCAATGTCTAATATAAACATTTATTTACGGTGGATGGACCGCTCCATTGGTTTAGTTACTTCATTCACTAATCACTAGTGCTGTTTCCAAAAATTATGGAACTATTTACTTCGAAATTTTTGATGCAGGTCCAATAATTTTTCGAAGGGAACATTGAAAGATGAAGAGGTTTAGGGATGAGGATAACTAGATGTACTTTCCACTGTGGAAAGCATCCTAATTTCGGACACCCTGCAAAGTTAGCTTGAAGCCCGTCATTTGCAGAATGGTAGTTGTTATACCGTCCGCTCCCTCTGACTAGTTTGCACAAAGTGCCTTTATAAATAGAGATAAAAAAGCTTGTCTCGAAATGGAATGGAGACGTTGGTAGGATCTCGCGAAGGAAAACTGCGTCAACAAGGCTATCCACGAGACCTGCGACGAAACACCTAATCAATGACACACCCATCCTCTATTTTTTTTTTAGAAATTTGTCAAAACCTGTTCATTCTGTAACATTCTTCAAGAAAAGCTTTCCTTACGACAACGTTTTTCACAGGGAGCTACAGTACTGTAGAAGTCTTTAAAATGATCCACTCCTAACTTTGAAGAAGTAAACGAAAGACAAGGTAGTCGAAAAAGACGGATTTTGCATAAAAAACCGAAAAGCATTTGTGACAGGATAGTTTGATCCACTAAATTGTTTTTTTTTTTACTTTTCCGCTCGCTAAAGAAATTCTAAATACCCTTAAAAGCCTACCTACTTTAAAGCAAGAACCTTGATGTTGCTGGCGGAGGCTTAAGTCGCTCAATATGGTTAAGCTGTCGAAGGCGGAACCATTGCACACCAGGCGCGAACTAAACACTGCCAAAGTGCCAACCTAATTCCAGTGGTTGTGTGAGCAAATACAAAACCATCCCCAACGACAGATAATTAGAAGTAGAACCAACCGCGGAGGACTAGGTGCTTAGACGAAACTCTTTAATATAATCTTGCTCGGCGCTGCTGCCGGGGCGGATCTTCCTTTACGGAGGGTCGGAACAAAAATACATATCGCATAGCATATACAAAACAATAACAAAGAAGAAGAGAAGGATACGAAAAGTATCGGAATTAAGATCGCGGTAGACACCATAGTTATTGTGAAGCTATACCTATACAACCTCACCGAAATGCGAGACGCTCTATATAGCTATTTGGGCGAGGGTATATCTTCGTTGGAGAAACAGGACCAGCTCTTGCCTGAACCATTGCACGAAAAACCCCGCAAATAGACGGCGAATGAGAAAAAGTTGTCTCCAAGCCTGAGGCTAGAGGTCATGCCTGAGGACAATCATAACATTTCGAAAAATTCAAGCCCCAAAGCGAGGAACCGGATTAAGCGGCATGCAGAAAGAGGTGAAAAGCTAGCTAGCTGTGGTGGACCTTTAGAAACCGGGTGGCACCCTTGGTGCCATGAAATAAAGTCTTATACAAAAAGGTCCAAAACGTAATTTTGAACTTTATTGCACTTTTGAAATTGCAATAAAGTCCAAAACGATTTTTAAACTTTATTTCATTTTCAAAAGTGCGATAAAGTCCAAAAAAGTCAAAAATTACGTTAAGACTTTATTTCATGGCACCGGTACCCTTTACCTGCACCTGCCTACGCCAAGATGAGCTGAGCTGAGATGGTCCAATTCTTAGGTTCGTAAATTTTTCAAAAAGAACAAACTGAGACAAATTCAAAAAGAAACTATAGTAAAACCTCTCAAGTCCACCCTCGCTCGGCTAGTCTGTCGCTCCGGTTAATCCGACCGTGGTCGCGCATTCGAGAAACTTGACCCGATGCGTCGTTGCAATACCACCCGTCACGCGCCATGTGCCATTGTTTACAGTACTGACTCCATCATCTCTCATGCTGTTTCTGTCGTAGCGAGTTTTATGTACTGAACTATGGACGACTTTGAAAAGTTCCATGCTTCTGTGTATGTTTCATCAGAAGGATAGGGCTGATGAAGGTAAGTCTTTTATTACCTAGAAATTCTAATTGTCCATGGAAAAGATATGCACAAGGAGTCAGTGTTAGGTTCAATTATTGCTAAAAACTCTTTTAGGAGCTTAGGTGCGTATCGACGTTCGCGAAGGTGCTAGAAACAGCTTTCTTTGATCTGCTAAAGATGTCGTACCTATTTTTTAACGATGGTAAACAGAAAATATTGACTCTCTAATAAAAACCTACAATCGATTTTAGAGTCGGTATCGCCTCCTGGACAATATCAGTATCTTCAAAGAGCAGGTCTTGGCAGTGGCAACAGCAGCCTGTGAAATAAAATGGAAGTTTGTGAAATACCGTCGTACAGAGCTTAGTGCAATCCCCCTATTGTAAGTGTCGATAGTTGATCGTTGATCGACAACAATTGTGATTGTCGTTTGCGATTGATATTTGTCCATTTGACAGTCGCTTGTAGTCGATTACAAATGTCTGGTCGATGCTTTCTCTTGGAAGTGAAAAAATGTTGTGCGTACGAATAGCTAAAATCGATCGACACTCACAATAAGGGCCTAAGATTCATGGATAACAGTACCAGATATCGCCCTGCTATGATGAATTAGCAAGAAAAGTTTCGACAATGTCCACAAAGCCTATTCTTGCTAACATAACCAAAGTGTCAATCAATAATTCATAGACTAAAGTGTCAACCGCAGAGTAGGATTATGTGGGATTAAGTTACTGTCAAATATGGACGAAAATACACATAAGTTCAGTCAGATGTTTGAAATTGCCCACAATCCTATTATTGTCACGACATATCCGTGTATTTACCCTATCACAGGTTGGGTTCTTGGACAGCTTTTTCGGCCACCCAAGGGTTATTATCCAATTAAGCCTACCAACCAACTCTAAAGCCGCAAGGTCAACACAGGTTTTAATAGACCAGTGGTGCTTCTTATGTCGTTTTCGGTTGGTCGTCCAGAATCGTCCGGAAGCAATCCGAACGCTTCTAAAATCGTTCGATTGGCACTCAACTGACAGTTCTTTTCCTGAAAAGAAGAGAAATTTTCCTCTGGATTTGAATTCAGAATCGCGGAGAGTTCTTCCGGGCGGTTCTGGACGACCAAGCGAAAACGACATTAGTCACCTGCAGCTGCAAATAGGGATTTAAGACACCGATGGCGAGTGACGACTTACATCTTGGCCGATTTTTTACATCTATTCCGAAGCACATGCGCTTGAGCTTGTGCCGCAACGATTTCAGAAGAATATTACTCTGCGTTCTTGGTGCTATCATGTCATTAGCCGAATGAAGTGGCCGGTCGGCTTTATTAGAAACTCACCTTCAGTTGGTCAACAGTTGGTGCATACAGATTTCCAATTACGGTGGCCTATCCTCACATATTTTTGGTTATTAACTAACACTCACTGATACAACACGCACATATTACATATCACTATAGCAAGGCACTATAACAACCTACTCGTTCGTTAAGTTCAAGTAGGGTGGCTCGTATCCAAGCAGATACTCGTAAAATGGATTTTGCATAAATCAAAGGCTGTATGGAGATAACCTTTACTACACCTTGCACAGTAAAATGCGAGTATCTGATATTTTCCCACTAATTAATCCCATTTCGTGAACATGTCCTTGACACATGCTCTTCGAGTTACATGATAAACGTTGTCGTTGCGAATTATTTCCAATTCCTTCTCTCCTTGTGAAGTCACATCAAACTAATGCCATGTTAAACACCTTTAATTAAACACACCTCTTGCATCAGCAATTCACTCTTGTTCTCCTCGATTCCTCCTCTCTATCTCTGTCTATATCTAGATCTGGGCATATACATATATACACCACATACGTCATAATCCGGTTGCAATAATTTGCATGCCAAATGCAATGCAAACCGAACACTAAAACTCTCATTAACCTGACGCGAACCCAACAAAGTGCAAATCCACTTTTGCCGCTTTAGCCACGAAGCGCTGCGCTCGACGCTTTTGTTTTGCCGCACGGAATTCGGTAGACGCCAAACAATGACAGTGCGCTTCGAGGACATAAGATAGGGAGTACAGTGGAGCCGAGTTGAAGTCGAGTACTATCGTTAATTACTTGCGAAAATTCCACCCTGTGCTAACGGTCTCGCTGGGAGACAAAAGCGATTTTTTTTTTGTTTTGTAAAATCATCAGAGGAGCCTCTGTCAAGTGTAAGTGGTAGGTAGACTTCACACACATACACACGCCCAGGCGAAAGTCTAGTTAGATACCATTCAGACTTTTGGATTTAATTAGCGCTGTCTTCCATGTCCGTCGACATTTCCTTCAGCGTAAATTGTATATTGCCGCCGACGCTTTCGGCTGACGGTTCTTATTTTTGTTGTTGGATTTCTTGATTGTTGTGGAAAACATAAAAAGAAAGCAAATGAAATGGAAGAACTTAGTGGAGTGCCATGAAGGTAGACAGTCGAAGTTCATTGTAACATTGTCTGTACGGAAGTTTTCCTTCATAACCGGTATACAATTGGAATATGGCGGGAATGGAGGTTTTCAAGTTTAAGAAAGTGTCCTTAAATATTATCTTGTTTTAGTTTGCGACAAGGTGTGGGGTTAGGGGTGAAAATGTGTTAATTGGCTTGAACTATGCATAGGCGTTCTATAGACGGGCCAGACTTTCCTCGTTGTAGAAATATACTTTTGTAGTTAATGAACAAACTATTTCATTCTAAGGAGTGAAATGGATAAAGCAGCTTAAAAGCGAACATTACAGTTTAGTTCAGTTAGTTCACTATAGTTCATAACAAAAGTGAAATCACGTGCTTTCGAGTACATACCAGCCTATCTCATAAAAATCGCGCCGACCACAGAGTCCTAAACTACACCACAGACAATGGATCCAATGAATACAGGGTACGGCAGAAAGGTCGGACGATTTTGAAATGACTAGTACACTGCGTTGTGGGCGCAGTGCTTAGTGTGCTGGACTACTGTGCGAGGGATCTCAGGTTTGATCCCCGGAAAAACACAAATTACATCTTAAGGTTTTTTCTACTGCGCCACCTCTCGTGAACGTCTGACAAACTTCCGAGAGTACGACTGTCCTGAAAAAGCTTCTCAATTCAGCCGTTCGGACTCGGCATAAAATTGTAGGTCCCTTCCATTCGTCCCAAAAATAGAACCTCACACAAACGAATGGTTACGAGAAGCTAGGCCTAGGGTGTCTATCGCCTGTTGCGCCGCCTATTTATTTATTTAGTACACTCCGTCCCACTTTTCCCAGGTAAAGGTCATAAAATGTACCTGTTCTTTTTGTCACCCTCCATCGCAAAAAGGAAAACAGAAAAAAAAAATATCCTGGAACTAAATGAACTAAAGTTCTTTAAGGAAACGAAGCGCTCGATACCTAAATACTAAACAAGTAAAAGTGTTATCATCGGCCTGGCCGATGCTTTGATACCCTCCACTGCATAAAAGTCATGCAAAATGTTTGCCATGCGAGTTAGTATGTGTCTAATATTAGTTTTGTATGGTAGGTAGCAGAACTACTTTACCGACATAGACAATTTTCAATACCAACTTGACGACGGTTGAAAAATGTCCTCTCACAAAATTTCATTCATCTAGGTCAATTCCTTTGGACGCTATCGTGCTTTCAACAGACAGACGGACAGACAGACAGACAGACAGACAGACGGACATGGCTAAATCGATTCAGAATGTGATCCTGATTCAGAATATATATACTTTATATGGTCTCCGGTGAATCCTTCTTGGCGTTACAAACGTAATGGCAAAGTGAATATACCTTCCTGTGGAGGGTATAAAAAAATAAATAAATAAATAGGTGGCGCAACAGGCGGGTATACACCCTAGGCCTAGCTTCTCGCAATCATTCGTTTGTGTGAGTTTTTATTTTTGGGACGAATGGAAGGGACCCACAATTTTATGCCGAGTCCGAACGGCTGAATTGAGAAGCTTTTTCAGGACAGTCATACTCTTGGAAGTTTGTCAGACGTTCGCGAGAGGTGGCGCAATAGAAAAAACTTTTTTAAGATGTAATTTGTGTTTTTCCGGGGATCGAACCTGGGATCCCCCGCACAGTAGTCCAGCACACTAACCACTGCGCTACTGCGCCCACTAATCATATTAACCTCCCAAAAAAGATTTCAAATGAGCTCCGATTGGAGTTCCAGAACTCTCAATAGAACTCATGGAACTCTTCAGAATAGCATGCTTAGTGCACTGTTCCAAAAAAGTGCTGCAAAAACTTTAAAACTATTTTCATTTTCGAAAACGATTAAAAAGGACAACCATATGTTTCTTTTAATTTCTGCAATCGAGGTTATGTCACTGCGGTTGGAATATTGAATAAATGCAAACTTTTTTCAGGGCCGATATGTCTAGTTTACTGACTATCTTGAATTCTTGAACCGTAATAATGTAGAGGAACTGCCCATTTTCTCGGGTGCTAACAAACGAGAATGGCCTTACTTCGAGGAAGTTTTTAAATCAACAACAGTCGAAGGCAGATACAGTGGCAAAGAAAACGTCGCTCGTATCTATACGGAAGGCCCTAACTGGTGAGGCCTACCAAGTTGTTAGCGATCGTCTGAAGTACTCCTCGGATGCTGACGCAATTGTAGATTCGCTGCGTGCTATATTTGGTCGTTATGACGTGCTTGTTCACGACTTGACTGCCAAATTACTCAATCTTCCAAAGCTGAGTTCAAATAGTGACCCCAAGCTTCGGTTATGGGCGGTAAAAGTAAATGGGTTCGTTGCTGACATAAAATCGATGAAGAGGGAAGAAGACGTTACCAATGGATATGTTTTGACGGATCTCTCTTCCAAATTAGGCGCCGGTTTGTATCAGGAGTGGCAAAGGAAGAAAGTGGCTACCCCTAGCGCCAACTTCATTGACTTTGCTGAATTTCTGACAGGCAAGGTGATTGATCTATCTGCCTCCGGAGTTGTTGTCTTCATCAGGGTCTATTGACGTCAAGAGGGTCCAAGTTGCTCCGAAGTCCTCTAGGCGAGTTCTGCTTCTGACTCACCATCCAGTATCAGCAGCTTCAATACCTTCGTGCGAAAAATGTGGTCGCAATCAACATCCCTTGAGTCAGTGTCAAGAATTTTAGCAGAGGCTTGCATATGCACGAGAAAAGTTTGTCTGCTTTACTTGCCTGAATTTTTCGAAACATGACTGGAGGGCATGCGCCAGAAAAAGAACTTGCGGGGTGAGTGGCTGTACCGGACTGTACCGGTCAATCGATGTCGCAAAGTTAAAGGATTTATATCCACATCTTAGAGGTCTACCACTCACAGATCTCGTAAACGCTAAACCGAAAATTCTCGTAGGTCTGGATCAGGCTAGGTTCCTGTTAGGGCGTGGTCAACGGGATGGTAAGGACGAAGAGCCTTTACCATGCCCACTTCTAGAGAACGTCAATTATAATATACACCCAGTCGACAATTATTCCACGCAGACCGGGAAATGCAACTGAGCAGAAGATTACTCGAACTCTTAAACAATTTTAAAGAAAATCAGCCTTTTATACTCGACCAATTTCCCAACATTTTATTATAGACATTAACATGAGGTAACAGACGATTCGTTACCCTGTAAGTTGTTAAAGTGTACAGGGTGTGGTTATCAATTTAAATTGCTACCGCACAAAAAAAAAACATTCTTTTTGAGACAGGCACGGGAGTCGGGACGCATACTCAACTCACGTTCTGTGCTCATATTAATTACCCTAAAGGTTAATTATAGTTGTTATTCTTGTTTGCAAAATGCTTCAATAAATATTTCCCAAGTAGTTTTTGTTCAAACACAACCAACTTCAGGTGCTATGAATGAAAATGTCTAATTATGAGAACAACCTTGATGCGGAAGGAATTATTCTTGTTTTGTTCTGGCCATGTACTTGCACGTTGCACAGGAAACCTTTAGCGTAGGAGGAAAAATTTCTTTTCGGTAATTTGCACAATTTGCATTTGCCTTCCGTCGCAATTGTAAGGATATTGGTGGCCCCCCTTTGCTTACATTGTTTTCAGTTTTAGTTCTTCCAATCGTATTCAGCGACCTCGAAATCAGAAGATGAATGCGATAACCCTTTATCTGTTGGAGATGCTCCTTGTGTGTAGTGTGTGTGTATTTTAATCAGAGAACTTCCTCTGAACGGATCGTGGAAATAATTTTTCAAGGGCTTCCTCGGCGTTCCTGCCGGAGAAAGCATATAAAATGCATTCCAAGGAAAGCAAACAAAATGAAAATGTTACACGTTGGCGTGTAAATCTATTGCAGGATAAGCAACGATGACGTTGCACAATACACACAGAACAGAAGGATTCTTTAAGGATGTGCGTAAACATGGTAAGGGAGTATCGCGCTGTCGTCATCGTATATACCAGCGTAGGTGTCACCTTCTCAACTCTTGAAATTGTTTGACGAGGGCAAAGCAATGTCCTTATGCAAATATTTCTTCTTTTTGTTTTTGTAATATGGGTGAAGCGACTATAGTACGGCGTGTGCAGCTAGTAGGTATATTGCGGAGTCCTCGGGTCATAGAGTGGCAGCTGAATACGATGTGAAAAGAAATGCCGGAAGACTATATGGAGTATGTATCACGAGGTCGTTTTGTGCACACAAAAGTTTCTCAGTTTATTATCCACTCCATACGAAGGGAGGGATCAATGGCAGCTAAAGGAGTATAATATAGTGTATCGTTCAAGTCCTTATATGGATGCATTACGCTATTGGGTGATTACACGTTTACTACATTTCCAAGGGGCTATATAATGTACGATGAATAGTTTCACGATGAATATGCTAACATTTACTAAAGGGTATACGAGGACATTATTGCATGATGATACAGATAGTATTTCAAGGAGTGCAAACACAAGGTCGATTTCGAGGAGTCACTGTCTTGGAAGACCGAACTCGAATGGCATTCAATTTATTATCGACCATCCTTGAGTTTGTGGAGTTGCGGGGTTGTTTTTCTAAATTGCCTTTAGAGACTTTTATTCAAGATTGGGCGGGCACATTTTTATTTACTCTTTATCTTGTTCGTGGTTGCCCCATGAACGATACAATTAATTTCTGGAACTCATTGTCATTAGTTATAGTCGTCAGAAGAAGTCCACCCCTTTGGATGAAAACATAATATTCATGCAAGTGCTAAAGTCGGATCCAACAAGAAAGTGCTCAGACATATGAAACAAGGACTAGCAACCGCAATGACAATGGCGGACATTTTTTTAATTTCTGCAATGCCATAGGTGGCATTGGCATCAGTCGAGCCGTGTCGTTATCAGTTGTCGGGTTAGGAGTAGTCTCATGTACGGGGATTATGGTAGCGATGGTGTATAACTGCGTTCTTCTATTAGGTTAGGCCGGGTGACTGTCTTGAAAAAGTAAAGACACACTGAGAACGAAATTATAGGCTCATTGTGATATCACATAGGAGAAGGTGGCTAGAAGACTAGAGACGGAGACGGGACATACGGATCAGAGCCCTACTCACATAAATTGAGCAAGCAAGTGAATAAAATGAGAGGCTAGAAGACCACCAGACTAAAACAATCAAACAAGTTAAATTTGTACGAAACTAGGATTAGTGGGAGGGTGATGGTTGAGGGACTGATACGGAGTCCGGACTGTGGGTATCGGTTCGTCTAGACTCTAGAGAAAAATGAAGGGTGACTATAGCAGTCCACGACAACACTCTATCTAAAGAATGCTTAAATACAAAACCGCCTGGACTAAAATATTCCCTGGTGCGGCTACACCTAAGAGGTCACCTTTCACAAGTGTTTAAACAATCAACAGCTCTTTTTCAGTCTCTATATCCAAAACCATTGGTGTGCTGTTTGTTTTAACATTAAGTGGTTTAGGGTCATCTGCCGCTCGCCGGCAAGATCTTATACAGTACGTCTCTCTCCGTGGATGCTTAGATCGTGCTGAAACTGAAAGCCTGCATTGCAGCTAATCGTGCGGTATGGATAAGCTAGTGTTCATATAGCCCACGAAGATAGACAAGATAAGTAAAAAATAAATAAATAGGTGGCGCAACAGGCGTGTAGACACCCTAGGCCTAGCTTCCCGCAACCACTCGTTTGTGTGAGTTTCAATTTTTTGGGACGAATGGAAGATAAGTAGGTACTTCTTAATGTGTCCGCGACAAGCACAGCTATTTCAATGTACTGACTACAGAGGCAGAGGAATTTGACATTAGGTACCTACGACACTGAATCACTAAAAAGGTAGATGGTTGTAGTTTTATACCACACCCTGTAAAGGGCTGAAATATGGTTCTTTACTTATTTTAGATTAGTAGTAGAACTAGCTCAAAAAATGGAAGGAGCAAGATGGGAGAAGTCTAAAAAGTTGGAGAGGAGTTATGGCAATTTGGGGATGCATTGATCCTACGACCCATACACCTTCGTAAGATCAACCATTTCACCTTCAGAACAACAAACAGCCAGATAGCATCATATACTGTTATACATTTTATTAAAAAAAAGGCGCTTACGCCATGCCACAGCAAAACATGTTTCTCTTAACCCTGGTTTTAAGTACTACAGGGTTGAATGGCTAACATCCCCAGCTGGTTTACTCAAAATTATTGATCTGAAACGCTATATAGGTGAAAATAAAATGTCCCTCAACGTCAACATATTCGAAGTCTCAATGTAAGTTTTGGAGTACTTTTTCCATTCCAGGACATTTGTGAACAGCTGTCGCCGCCGCTGCAACGTGCAGTTTGGAAGCAGCTCCTCCTATTTCAAACTTGCACCGGATTTCGGCAAGGAGACGCCCTATCATGCGACTTCTTCAATCTCGTACTGGAGCAGATAGTGCGCAGGGCAGGTGTCAACACGGAAGGCACTATCTTCAACAGGTCCGTCCAGCTGCTTGGCTATGCGGACGGTATTGACATCATCGGTCGCTCCCAGCGTGCCGTGATAGAAGCGTTCACGGCGATTGAAGAACAGGCGAAATCCGTTTGACTTGTAGTAAATGAGGACAAGACTAAGTAAATGCTATCAACAAACAAACAAGCATCTGTCCACCGCCTAGGACAAAACGTCACTATTGATAGCAATAATTTCGAGGTAGTTAAGGAGTTTACCTACCTCGGAGTAAACATAAACTCCACGAATGACACCCTAGTGGAGATCCGGCGAAGAATTACCCTGGGAAACCGTTGCTACTTCGGTTTATGAAAACAATTGGGTTCAAAACTCCTAACTCGAAGAACGAAATGTGTGCTCTATACAAAACCCTTATCCTGCCAGTTCTGCTTTATGGCGCCGAGTGCTGGACGATAAGCAAGAAGGGAGAGCTGATACTGGGCTCATTCGAAAGAAAAATACTTCGGCGAATTTTTGGTCCTGTGAAGATACAACCGCGAACTCTATGAGCTGTACCAAGATGTAGATGTAGTCCAAAAAGCTGAAACACGTCGACTACATTGGATCGGCCACAATGAGCGAATGTACAATAATGCTCCAGCTAAGAGGATCTTCGAATCCCAGCCCCCAGGTTCGAGAAGACAAGAAAGACCGAACCTCTGTTTCAAAGACCAAGCCATCACGAATGCCAGGGCGCTTGGTCTCGACAACTGGAAGCAGCGTGCCCGGGATCGTAGAGGATGAAAGTCTGCTGTGTCTCAGGCAGAGACTCTTCACGGGTCGGGAGCCCGATAAGTAAGTAAGTAAGTAAGTAAGGAAGTAAGTGCCGCCGCCGTGTGGTACCGCCATAGATTCCTCGCTCGAAATTGCTTAATGACTAGATATAGCCACGCTTAACTACTGATCTTTGATGACTGACCTTTCTAAAACTCACTTTGGCGAGTTGAGTTGATACTCAAGAAACAATTTAACGTATGGCAGGCCTTCTCGATGAAAGTGAGATCTTGCAACACATCAACAGCCAAGACAAAGACCAACACGTCTATATGCACTTTGAATTGTTGCATTTAGGATTAAATGATGTCCAAGAATGTTGTTACTACGGTTTAAGACTTTGTCGCGAGGTGAGTTCGACTTAAGTTCAGTTGTTTCGTGGATGAGTTTTACGAAGGTAGCCTATACTCGACACGAAAAGGCCATTGGAAGCATTTTGCAATATCTTCGCATTAATAGCGATATTTGAAAATATGCTTGACATGATGCAAGCTAAAAAAACTGTGTTTGCTATTGAAATCGAAGCAGAAATTGACCTTATCAATGAAAGAAACTGCTGATAGCAACCAAGCACTTGCACACCTGATGGCGAGTGTTAACTCTATTGTCATGAGTTTATCTTTTCTTTTCTTCTTTTAGACAGTATCATACCTACTTTGCAACTAAATACTTAATCTTATCGCCTGAATACCAAATGATTGTTGTACTCGATTACTTAGTGATTTCCAATGAAAAGGCGTCATGAGAGCCACCTTAAAGCTAAAATTAGATTCGATTGTCAGTTGTGCTTCAGAATTTATGCAACTCAAGTCTACATTGCATATATCGTACGTGCTTGTAGTTTTTAATAATCGCAATCGCTCCTCGAATATAAAAGTCAATTCTCTCCACCATGTGTCTCCCGTTTGTACGATTAAAATCCGTAAACCGAACAACAACTGCTTGTAAAGTATCAGCTCAGGCGCAGCGGAATGTTTTCATCACAATTTCACTTTTCCATATTTGAACTCATAAATAATTTGTATCTTAGATTCACACGTTATCGTACGTGTGCAATGGCAAATGCCTATCACAGGAAAATAATAATTTCCCTTGCACTTGCATGACTGCTCACGCACCCAATCGCTCACGAAAATGCAATATAAAGGCGAAGCGGAATAAAAATAAATTATAGTCTTTGATGGAAAAATAATCACAATACTAGCGCCCCAGCAGACACGCCCACACTTGGCAGATACAAAGTCAATAAATTAGACAGAGAGGGACGCGCGCGCAGTCGAATGACAGATGAACTTATCGAACGCAATTGCAACAGCAGACCTTCCTTGGCACTTGTATCACCCTCTTCGGTTTCTATGTCCAATTACTAAGTTAGGGCGCTTATCTATCTATCTATCAATCTATCTATAGGTTATTCATTTTCGATTGATCACGAAACCGAAAGTATAATCAGTTTCGTACTGACTGTTTTCTTTAAATTGAAAGTACGTCTATAGTTGGCATTTGCGGTGGTGAATCCAACACGACGATGACGACGTGAATGCGGCAAACACTCCTTTGACTTGTTTCGAATAAAAAGTGAAATTTTCCAACTCATAGATACGCGCGCCGTCAAAGTTTGCAGTGTATAGATAAAGCCGAAAGAAAACAAATTATTCGCTCATGAGTCATGGGCTGGGCATAAGTAAACCCACATGGCTATAAGTGTACTCGGGTATTGTGTAATTAGTTGTTGAATTTTATGTGATTATGTGTATATAGAGATACCTGTCGGCGTTGGAGTGTACACACTACACAGGTATAGACGATGGCTGTTCAAAGTGAACTCAATCGTTAAATTATATGTTTTTGTCGGATGTGCGGTTGGATTCAAGGCCGAAACCGGTAGCCGCTCATGCAGAGTAACCACGATTTGATGGTCATTTATCCGGATATATTTTGTCATAAAATTGGTTTTATTTAAATAGGTATCTGAATATATATGACAAAAGTTGACAAATTTGCAACAAAAAAAAGGATAATTCATAAAATTACAACCAGAATTTTAACTTAGAACAGTGCACTACCAGTTTTCCTTCTGCTGAACCAAAGTAAATCATAAAACGTTAGCGTGCTCGATCAGAACCTCTTTTATGTATCTCCAGCCTACGATAGGCTGCAGGACGTACTTTTAACAAATATAGAGATAGGAAGCTGCTACATTCACAATAATACACAATTTGTAAGAACTCAACTGAATCAGAAATACTTTTTAGATCGAAATAAAATTCTATAGAGCTTCATCAAACTATCAAGAGTGTCAGAACGCGCCTTTGACTAAATTAGAAAATCAGTCAATACGCTATTATCTATATCAGGTCCACATTTTGTAGTTCATTTAATTGCAAATAACAGTCGTCAAATTGCAAGTCACACACAAGAAGAGATGTATACACGGGTTACAAGTTGATACGAAGTTAATCATCGGGTACTAGTATCGGCCAACCTGCTAAGCTTAAACACTAGGCCAATTTTGACAATTTTTCTGGTAGGATGCATTCATAATACTGCTAGTAAGCTGCATATAGGGCCATTTCATTTCACCTTTTAGGTACTAAGATAGCGTTGATTTAACAAAAAGTCGAGACATACACCAAAATAAACAGTTTTTAGCACTTTATCACAAATGATTGCATACCTGCAGGCTGATTGATACCAAGTCCCTCTGAATTGTTTTATTAGCGTCTGTCTTTCGAAAGAGGAGAATTGACTAACAGAATTCAACTGTTCTAACAAATCCCTTAAAGGAATCCGATGATGGACGAGTGGTTTAGTTTGAAATAAAAAAATGCCAACCGAAGTGCTTGTTAATAAAGATGTTGCTGTCTCAAACACCTCAGAACCCAGCATCAAAGAAAGAAAAGAAAACTTAAAAGAACATTGGTGTTCACTAACTTTTGACGCTCACTATATTTAGGTACTGTTATGGTAAGCGGCAGGCTTAGGCAAGAAGTCTTGAGCTTTCAAATTATGAGTGAACGCCTCATAAGAATCCATCCCTGATATGAGCCTAAGGTTGCCAGACGGCCGGGACTCGCCGGGATTGTCCAGATATTTTAAGCGGTGTCCAGAGTCCCGGCTAAAAATGAGTTGTCCAGTCAAAAGTCCCGGCAAAACTTATTTTTTAAATTCCATCATTTATTGAAAAATGTGTATTATGTATGTAATATGTATTTATTTCCAATTTTATCTAATTAAAAAATAAAAAATGTGCACGAATGGGTCGCACGTAACTTTCTCGTTTATTGCGAATCTCCCAGAATTTCAACAACACTTTATTACTTTAAAATTTCACTCCGAATTGATACTTGAAGGAGGCAAGTAGGCGATGAATTTATATTGCCACTGAAGTTGACATACCGTGTGTGAATACAGATCGGGATTTGTGTAGTCATTTTTGAGAAATATTCATAAAACGGCAATATTCGAGTTTTTGAGAAAAACTAAGTATGTGATCATGTTTAGAATGCTTATGTTGTCTTAAATATGTATTTGGATCAAAATCCTTAGAGCGGTTTTTGTAAAATTATGCTGACAAATGTTACAATTTGGATTCGAAAAGCACTGTTATTAAACTGTTTAGCTGAAAACTGAGCACGACGTATTCTTCAGGATATAAATATTACCTAGCAGTTACATTTTCATCCAAATCGAAAATGGCGTTTTCAAGATATGAGCAGTTTTTAATGCACCATTTTTAGCGATTGGGGTGGAAATCGAAGGACGCATTCATGGTTCAAAAACACTGTTTTGCAACAGTTTAGCTGAAAACTGAGCAAAACGTATTACTATGGCTTTAAGCATTATCTGCCATTTATATTTTTATGATAATCGAAAATGGCGTTTTTAAGATCTGAGCAGTTTTTTAAAGTAATATTATTAAGGATTTGGGTGGATACCAAAGGACGCAGTCTCTTTAGAGAAAAACTGAATTTACTATAAAGTTAGGAATGATTATGGTATCTTAAAAATAATTTTTTGTTGAAATGTTGAAAAAAGCCCAATATTCAAAAGTATCGTTGCCGGACATTTGAGCGAAAAACAGGGTTATGTAGTCATGTTAAGCATGCCTACATTAACTAAACTATCAATTTTGGTTCAAGCCGTTTTCGAAAAAATCTGAATTTTGTAATATTTCGTGAAATTGTTATATGGGAAGTACCGTTAATATTATGGCTAGCATAAAAAAAAACGCCTCCTAGCGGGAAGCCCACAAACTCTAAATACGAAGTTTGAAACAAATCCGTCCAAGCGTTTAGATTCCCCAGGGTTGGGACAGACAGACATACGGACGGACAGAATTGCGAAACCCACTTTTTTGAGTTCACCTATCATCGTTTTATCAGAATTGATCAAAATCTCGAGTTCGGAATTGTGTACGAAAACAATATCTCTTAGGCCCGAAACACACATGCGATTTCAATCGCGCGTCTGTTTAGTCGCAAAAAATGAAGCACACACATTTCAATGTGAATGCGCGCACATAATTTTGGATTTTATGTGCGCGCATTCATATTAAAATGTGTGTAGTGTGTGCTTCATTTTTTGCGACTAAACAGACGCGCGATTGAAATCGCATGTGTGTTTCGGGCCTTATAGCTACGTATACGAGAAAGTTAAAAAATTTCAATCACTGCGAAATATTTTGAATTTAAAAAAAGTAAGAATTTAACTGAACTCATGATTCATCCACTTAACGAAATTACAATCAATTTCAATTTTACGTTGAACACTACTATCAGTAAATGACATTAATCACGCTTGTAATTTATTGTATATAATGTTGTACTTAAAGGCAGAAGCTCAGGCGCTCGTAGGTTTGACTAAAAATACTTCAATTAAGGGTCGAAATTGGAGGGTTTTATTTTCGCCTTTCACTGTTGTATTTTTAGACTCTAGGAGCGACTGAACTTCGATATTTGAAAAACATAATATGCAAATGTCAATATGTAGCTGAAGAGAAATGTCATTGAAAACTCAGTTTGTTTTTGTTAATAAAACAAATTATATCCCTTTTTTTTATTAATAATAACAAAAATAAAATAGTCCTTTGAAATGTCCAGACGAGTCCCGGAATTTCAACGTAATGTCCAGATATGTACTGATTTCGAACTGGCAACCCTATATGAGCCACAGAGGAAATATACGATGCTACTTGAGACTGTTCTTTCTGTACAACCTTCTCGACAAAACTTATGACTCGGTGGTTTTAACGCCAGGCAAAGAGGACACCTTTGGTAATACTTTCGGAAAGCATAGCCTACACGACACCACGTCCATAAACGAACTTGTGCAATAACTGACTTTGCCGCTGGAGGTATAAAAAAATGCTATTGCGGCATCAAAAACCACTAAACTGGTGTGCTGCGTTTGATACGACCACCTCCACAAAAGAGTTGGTTTGATGGAAAGTGCCGGCAAGCACATGCAGCAAAACCACGAGTCTACGAGGTGGCGATCGACAGAAGCACGACACAAAAATGTGAATTGCATAGGCGAACAAAAAAAATCGACTTTTGAGAGGAAACATTTAAAGAGCTTGATAAGCGCGAAATAAAAATGGAACAGAAAAGCACAAAACAGCAAGACGCGAACAGCGGCTGAAGAGATGAACATGAAAACTTTGCATTAGAATAACAATTGGTGTTGAGAATATGAGAAACCCATTTTTGCAGACTAAAACGACGGAAAACGGAAAGTCAATACTTCCATCTACCCGACCAAAATGAAGTCAGGATAGTAATATTTAAACTTCAGGGCTTCTGGCCGAACTATTTTAGGCAGCGGTGTACGACTTGGTGGAGAGTATGCCTGATGAATAGAATCTCAGCACCCGATGCCCTATACATAAGAAAGGAGGCCCTCTAAACTGCATCAACTATAGACACATTATATGTCTCCTTAATTTGGGCGTTGTGAAAGCCTGAAATGAACAGATTGGTCCCTACGAGTGCGGTTTTCGCCCCCATAAACCGACCAAATATTCAGACTTTGATGAATCTGTAGTGATCACTCAAATGAAATTACTCATAACAATTTAGAGCTTTAGACCATTACCACCAATCCTCTTTCATTCTTACTCATTCGTCGATTACCCATCTTGAGATTTTATGAATTGCCTACTAGTCGAGTTAGCTACCGAGTTAGTCTTCAACCAACTCGCACACGGCTCAGAGCAAGCTACAAATTATTAATTTTAATAATATTATCTAGTTTTGGCATCTCCACCAACCAAACTTGTCAAATTGTGCAGAATGATCTATACTTGGATACAGTTAGTCAAAGACTGGGCTGTTTAAAGAGGCGCATTGGTTGATGCTCTGATCCTCTGTAACGTAGATGCTTTGAATAAAATTGCGTAACGAAAAGTGAAACGCAATGGAAGGCCTCATTCCTTATGCAGTAACCCAGCACTGTATAGGAAATAGAGCTAAAAAAAAATAAATAGGTGGCGCAACAGGCAGGTAGACACCCTAGGCCTAGCTTCTCGCAACCATTCGTGAGTTTCTATTTTTGGGGCGAATGGAAGGGACCTACAATTTTATAACGAGTCCGAACGGCTGAATTGAGAAGCTTTTTTATGACAGTCATACTCTCGGATGTTTGTCAGACGTTCGCGAGAGGTGGCGCAGTAGAAAAAACTTTAAGATGTAATTTGTGTTTTTCCGGGGATCGAACCTGGGGCTGGGATCCCTCGCACAGTAGTCCAGCACACTAACCACTGCGCTACTGCGCCCACTATAGAGCTATTTCTGTTATATTCGTTACTCTTTCACTCTCAGGCAAGAGTTCACACAAGAGTTAATGAAGCGATGCTAGTGTTTCATTTCTCGTTACGCTCTGTCCTTAAAGCTTCATTTCTAATACTCGACCACCATATGTGTACATACTTTCCCTTGTTCTTATAGTACATGTAAAGGGTTGGCAATGGTGTAGTTGGATAGAGCCATTGCTTGTAAGAACCAGAGCGGCGCAGGTTCGATTCCCGGCTCGCGGGGGAATGCAATACAAATACTCTCCCACCGACCATGAAGAGAAACGATTCACATCTGAGTTTCTCCATCACTGGTCTGAGTACTCCAGGATTTCGAAATAGCGAAAAATTGCTTGACAATGATTTGACAAACAGGTTTTGCCAATAACTGACAAAGAATTTGATTGACAAGTGGAAATAGCTGAATTGTCAAATAAAATGTCACTTTATCTATAATTGATAGTGAAAATGAATTGGCATCAAGTTCAAGTTCGTCAATCAACTGACAAACGATTTTTTGCCAATAATTGACGTAAGTAGAAATGAACTGACGGTGGTTTTGTTCAATGACATAAACTCGAGAGCTGTCAAACTTTGTCAATCAACCGACATGTGGAAACTAACCTTAAGAACCCAACTTTTTTTTTATTGTGACGTATATGTCAGAGCAGTTGCTTGTCAGAATATGCATCCACAGTAAACAGCATCAGCAACTCATAGAGGAATTATATTTGGACTGCATCGTTTTGATATTGATATGGGAAAACAATTTCTCACAAGCATTGCTAACACAAATTTCTATACTATAAATGTTAATAAAACATAACGGCCTCTTCGGTGCCATCAGCTGTTCACAAAGTGAAAATGAAAATTTCTTCTCGTTTTCAGTGAAAATCTCATCCCGTTTGTCATAGAACTTATCTCTCTAAAGCCCTTGCAAACGATGCATCCGGGTGTCATAACGTCGTAAAAAATGTCCTCATTTCTGTTATAGTCGCCAGTGTTTGCCAGTGTTGCGATAAAACAAAGCCCGCATGTCCCACTGAAGCGACGCACTCTGGTATTAACTATGTGTGCAACAAAAGCGTTTTCTCGCGATTAAGGATTTTTTTTTTTGTTCGTTCCTACCAACAACACTGGAACAGCAGCAGCAACCCTTCGTTGGTTGGACAGATTTTATGGCCAAAACACTCATAAACAGTTCACACTGAGGATTATTTACGAGCTCCATTAGTCGAGTGTGTTTGTGTCAGTTTTCAGTTGTTTTGACTTGTGCAGTGTACGATGCAGCGCGACAAAATAAAAAATAAACTTTAACCTAATGACAGGACTTAAATTTAGAATCCGCATCCGTGCCGCCGCCGACCGACACACGCTGGTGTAATACAATTCTAAAGCCTCGGCCGGTGGGGCCCCTCCTCGAGTCCCGGATGGGACGATATTATTATCGCGCGTTTGTGTTTGTCATCACTTGGCTAGGCGATCAAGACAAGCAGAACGTATTGCATTTGCATGACCGGGTACCGTCTTCCTTCCCGCTTATACACATACACGTACATATATCATGTGCAATGCAGACGAGTTCACTTGCTTTTATATCAGTCTTTCACTGTTGCCGCATACTGTTGGCTGTTCTATGGTTTCACGTTATTCGACGATGTGTACAACAGTTTATGTGCGAGAGGGGACTTTCTTTTTGCTTTTGTACCATCTCCTCTTGGGGGGGAAATCGATTTTTCCTGACATTTGTGTTGGATAATTGTTTTTATTTTACTAGCTGGTACATTTAACACACATACTCGTACACACAGGGCGATTGTCTTTCAACACAGACCGTTAGAGGAGTTAATAGGTTTGCATTCTAATGACTTTCCTGAAGAAAGCCGAAATGCAAGGCATAAATTCACATTGACTAAGCATTGCTTTTGCATGTTATTTTTTGTAGAGAGAGGTACTTGAACTTTTGCTCTAAAGAGCTATTTGACGGGACTCGACATCAGGTTGGCACTTTTCGACATGTATTCATACAAGAGAAGAATTTAAAACATTCACATGCCTAAGGAACTGCAGCAGGTACCAAGTTATCAAGGATATGGTTAATTTCAAGCGCCACTTCCATGTAAGGTAATAGTTTCGACCTTGAAGTTAGCAAGATGTGCAGTGTAGATACTTTTAAAAATATGTATAAGAACATTTGGTTGAACACAGTCACGACTACAAGCCCAAGTTTAAGAATTTGAGGGCCTTATTCACGAATTGATTCCATGAAATCACGTAATTTTGGGAGGCCGTCCGTGTGACTATAACTTTGTTGCCGTTTTTCCCAGGGCCATCAGTATTACCGTGAGCAACCATAGTTTCGATTTCCATGAAATTACTCCAAACTGAAGAGGTCCCCTTTGCAATGCATTTTCTCTGCTTGCAGCAGCCAAGTTCTGATTTGATAATCCGGTTTAAAAATATTTGTTTGGAACACTTTGTAAATTCCTGTTTTTTAAGTAATTTTTCCACAGCGCTGACTGCGGATTGAAACAGTTTTTCTTCTTTCGTCGAGGGTGAACTTAAAGACAATGATGGTCTGGCAGACAAAGGTCCCTATTGCGACTGATTTCTGATTTTAGTATTCCGAATCTCGATCAAGATAGACATTTGTCGATTAGCAATTAGTCGTAGTCGTTTAAATTTTTTCGTGTCGAGTTTCACAAGATTTCAATTTATGTATAGCCCGTCGAATTTGGAGGCATGAGCACTGTGTATGTTATAACTTCTGAACTATTATAGCTACGAAAATGATTTCGTACATTGTACACTAAAATGTTTAGTAGGGCATACAAAAAATGTTAAAAACTTTGTAGAAAGCAGACACAAAATAGTTACGGTTCCATAATTTCAATATTACAAAGCCCCCCCCCCCAGCAACCCCCCCGACTTGGGGTAACTGTAGAATTTGGAATGGGTGCTACGTATTTTGTATAGCTGAGTGCAATAACGTACAATAAAGCAATTTCAAAAGTGCAATAAAGTCCAAAATTACGGTTTGGACCTTTTTGCATAAGACTTTATTGCATGGCACCTATGCAACCTGCAACCTCCCAGCTTTGGGTCAGTGGGTAAATATGAAAAAAAAAAATTTACACGACTGGGTCGCACGTAATTTTCTCACTTATTGCAAATCTCGCAGAATCTCAGAGTCATTTTAGTGATCTTTACGTTTAAAATCATATACCCACTCAAGATGTACTCAGTTAACTGAACCCATGTTAATTAACATCGTTAAGTAACATACGTAACGTATTAACTTCAAAATTTTATTACTTTTAAATTTCACCCCGAAATGAAACTTGAAGGAGGCAAGTAGGCGATGAATTATATTGCCAGTGCCACTGAAGTCATGGCCTTTATAGAAATACTAGCTGAACGCCCGCCAGCTTCGCCAGTCCTTTTTTTGCTTTTTGATTTTTTTTTTATTTTTTATTTTATTTTATCTTTTATTTTATTTATTTTCGGGCGACAATGTTTAAATTTTTTTGTATTGTTTCAATCTCAATCGATTCGGTAGTTTTTGAAATATACGATTTTGAGTGTTTTTAATTCGCGGTGCCACGCCCCTTTCCGATTTTGACCAATCTTCACATTAGCACTCCACGGCCAATACCTAAGATTATCTGTAAGTTTGAGCTCAATCGATTCTGTGGTTTTCGAGATATACGATTTTGAATGTTTTTTTTTTTTTGTATGGGCGGTGCCACGCCCCTTTGTCCGATTCTGAATTTGTTTAGCCTATCACCCAATCACCGTAATTACCGACATTTAAAAAAAATCAACAAAATCGGTTGAAAATTAGGGGCGACAGAGGGAAACAGTTTTTTCCACTTTGTTTTATATATAGTCATGTGAAAAATAATAGGGACACATTGCTGTATTTCGTGAAAATACAAAGAACAAGAATATTTTCATTAAGTTTGGAGTAGTGTTTTTATTTTTAAATAGGCTTATGTTATGTTATGATAGCGGTATTTACTTTATCGACATCCAAAATATTTAATTTGCGGTTTTTAACCAATTTATGGCAATTGAAATTGAAACAGAGTTGTGTTTTGAACATTTTTTATGCAAGTGTCCCTATTATTTTTCACATGACTGTATATAGAGAAGAGATACCGTGTGTGATGTGAATACAGATCGGGATTTGGGTAGCAATTTTTGAGAAATATTCATAAAACGGCAATATTAGAGTTTTCTGAGAAAAACTAAGTACGTGATCATGTTTAGAATACTTATGTTGTCTTAAATATGTATTTTGATCAAAATCGTTAGAGCGGTTTTTTGTAAAATTATGCTGACAAATGTTACAACTTTGGATTCGAAATGCACTGTTTCTAAACTGTTTAGCTGAAAACTGAGTATGTACGACGTATTCTTCAGGGTATAAACATTACCTAGTATGTAGTTACATTTGCATCCAAATCGAAAATGGCGTTTTCCAGATATGAGCAGTTTTTAAAGTATACTTTTTAGCGATTGGGGTGGAAAAGGACGCATTCATGGTTCAAAAAACACTGTTTTGCAACTAAAAAATAAATAAATAGGTACGCAACAGGCGGGTAGACACTCTAGGCCTAGTTCTTCGCAACCATTCGTTTTGTGTGAGCTTCTATTTTTAGGACGAATGGAAGGGACCTACAATATCCAGCACACTAAACACTGCGCTACTGCGCCACTCTGTTTACCTCAAAACTGAGCAAATGGTATTACTATGGATTTAAGCATTACCTGCCAGTTACATTTTTATCATAATCAAAAACTGCGTTTTTGAGATATGAGCAGTTTTTTAAAGTACATACATACTATTATTACAGATTTGAGTGGATATCTAAGGAAGCAGTCTCTTTAGAAAAAAAATGAGTTTGCTATCAAGTTAAGAATGACAATAGTACCTTAAAAATAATTTTTTAAAATCGTTTTACCGTTTTCGAGAAAAAGACAATTTTCAAAACAGCCGTTGCTGTACTTTTTAGCGAAAAACTGGGTATGCAGTCATGTTAATCATGCCTACATCAACTCAACTATAAATTTTGGTTCAAATCGTTTTCGAAAAAATCTAAATTGTTTAATATTTCGTAAAATTTGTATGGGAAATACCGTTAATACTAGGGCTAGCATAAAAAAAAACGCCACCTAGCGGGAAGCCCGGAATTTTGTACGAAAATAATATCTTTCTCTTACTACGTATATACGAGAAAGTTAATAAGTATGTACATAAATAAAACCATTATCAGTGGAAAATATTTTCTGTTTTATTCTATTCGTATTTTTCTTTTAAATGGCTGAGTGCAAGGACTTCATTGTACTTTTGAAATTTTGAAAGTGCAATTAAGTCCAAAATGACCTTTTTGCATAAGCCTTTATTTCATGGCACCGTCATTGGCGTACCGAGTTCGTGAATTCTTGATTTTTGGTCTATATGCCAATCTTCATACAGCTTATTTTAGAGTTCGCGCGGGTGTAGGTACTATCAGCCAAAAATATTGCCTTAGCAAAAAAAAAAAAACTATTTCAAATTCCTTTTCCTGCTTATCGTTCAGTACTTCGCAGAACTGACACGATAATTGTTCTGTAGAGCATACATTTCTCCCTTTGATTCAAGAGTTACGAACTCAACTATTGCCAAACCGCGAAGTTATTAGATTAATACCCTAACCTAACTGCCTTGAAGTTTGCTGCTATCGACAGTGTGGGTCCATACATTGCAGTGGAACATACAAAAAGTAAAACAATTATCCATATATCGCTAATCCTAATAGCATTAGCAGAACTTGTAAAAAGAAAGAAAAAAGAATTTCGATTAAAACTAATTTAAGCTTCCGCAATTTTTTCGTTGACCAAGAACATCAGAAACGAAACAATGTTCGCCTGAAAGTACACGTTTACCATCAATAAATCCCTCTCCCTCCACTCACTGAATGCATTTTTTTTAAACCCTTTCCCGCACAGCTGTTGAAAGGAGTATACCCGAGTTCAATTACACCATCCCACCCATCATCACACCTTCTATCATGGTCGTTGTCGTCGTCGTCGTCGTCGTGCGTCTGTAACATGACATTCCATTAACTGGGAAAGCAATTTGTTGACCGGCTTCTTCTTTTTGCATTCGCTTCCTCTTCCAAGTCAAGTCTCTCTCTCCTCGGCGAAGGGAAAAACGCAAAAAGTAATTTTCAACAAAGAATCGTGGAAATCTGAGTCGAGGACCCAGAGTAGACATTGGCTCGGCAGCGGTGCATACCCACCGGATAGTATCCACACAATCGGTTGTATAAGTCTATTAAGGTACCCATTCCCACACGTAAACAATTCGAAGAACGGCGCAGATTTATTCTCATTGTGCAAATCCACCTCCTCCGTTCTGTCATATGTCTTCTTTCCAGCAGCAGCATGGAATGTGGTTGGTAACGAGCAAACAACACTCGGAGGAATTTCTTGAATTTATGATTTGCAAAGCTCCTGAGATTAAAGAAAGGCGTGTATGGTGGTGGCAAAGACTTTGCTCATTGCATGAGGATGGGATTGTCGTCTTTTGGCATGATTGAGCGAGCCTGGGAAATTGGTTACAGTGCAGTGAATTTTGGGAATTCGAGTTGAAGCCGTAAAATTGTCAGTTTCCGGACAGTTGAGAGTATCTCGAACTATCGTGAGTTGGTGAGTGGCTTCCGCGCTATAAGATTGGTTGCATGAAGGGAAATTAATGTTAAATGTTTTTGTATTTTCATTGAAAATAAAAATTTCAATAGGGAAATATGCCAAGGCTTCCGGTAGAAAAGTGATAGACAGACGTGGGGAAGCTCGGAAAATTGTATAACTCGTTTGTGGTCTAATGCAGAGTATATATAAAATTGTCTGGTCAGGAAGTTGACTTCTGTCGTCTGTCGTCTGTCACTTTCGGAGACAAACTTTGTCAATGACGGTGAATCGCAGGTAACGAGATCGAACCTAACTCGTGTTGTGCGTTATAAAAGCTGCGAATCTTCAGTTAATTTTCTGTCAAAAAGTGGCTTACTTAATTGACATGTCCCTTGTTGTCCCTTGTTATGGTCCATGGTGGTCGACTTTCTGCTTAACAACACTTACTGCTAATGATGTCTACGCTCAGGCTTATATGGGTCAATATAGCTAGCTCTCTATTGGTTAATTGGTTTTCCTGCTTGTGTAAAAGCTATTGAACAGGTTGCTCGTCTTCCTTTCCGCTTTCTGTCTGCATATTCTCAGTTTCGATTGGATTTAAGGTCCCGGAACACATTTAAACATATTTTCAGCATTTTCTAGAGTGGTTTCAAGTTTCGACTAATGCCAAACTGTTAATGTTATCAGACGACCATCCGCCAAAACAATCCTGACCACTACGGATTTCCTGATGCTTATACTCTCTTTATTCGTTGCTTAAGTTGCTTGTGCAATTTTCGCTCAGAGTCGAGTTGTTTGTCTTCACAGCTTGAACTGACCTCTTGGCACATTGCGGTACCGGTCTGCTCACGCTCTGCTTTGGACCAGGTCGATGAGTATGGGTGCATTTGAAACGCGCTTTCAGTTTAAAGACGGAAGTCGTTCTAATCGCAATAATGAGAAGGAAGCTGACTAGCCTGACACAGCCAAGGCATCAAGTTGTCAAAAGTTCATAAAAAGATTAAGTTGGTTCAACGTGTAGCAAATTCCCACGAGTAGGAAATTCACGTGGTATCGTAAAGGGTCTTTTAATATAGTCTAAGTGTGTCAAATCTTGGTGGCAGTCACTTCCCCTAACCTTACTATAACGACTGTAATGGGCAAATCGCGATCATTGTCATCACCAACTCATCATACTTTCGCTCTGGACAGTGGGATGTTTCTCGCAATGGAACATAACATAACATTGCAGGCTAAGCGTCTTCAAGCAGCAACAGCAAACAGAGGATAGGGGTTGTCACGTTAACCAAACCCGTGTAGAGGTAGGTTAGGTTAGGTTGTAGGATGTGAGTTTATCACATTAGACTAGGCACCATACCGGGCTTATCGCCATTTTTGGGGAACCTTCCCTGTCTCAACCTAAACCAATGCGCCCAAAAATTAAATTTCCCTAGCAGAACTTAACTATTTTGTTTGAAGAGCAAATCTCCTACAACCTTCAAAGGTGCTTCCTTCTGTACCGAGCAATAACTTAACATTCACAGAGAAGATGAGTAATATCATCTGGGCGACATGTAGGTCCTCGCAATACCTGCCCGTATTTGTTAAAACTAATCTCCTAGCGTGTTTGCTCAGAAGGCAGCGAACAAAAAGTATTCCTATCGCCACTCGTAACTTTGATCTGCTGAGCTTTAACAATTCTACAAGGGCTTTGAGATCATGTGCCCTTCTATGTGAGCATTTTAGGTCTGCCTTGTTTTTGGTTTTCTCGAAAATAACTCTCTGGGCCACGGCTATGATCTTATGACCTGAATTGTTTCATTTCGTGGAAGTTCTGTTCCTATTTGGCCAAAACGTCGACCCTTTCCTTATCCTCAATATTACAGTGCCTGGGTACATAACATAATCTAAAATGGTTCTGCGCGCATAATTCTCTGAGCATTGTGCGGCAGCTCCTGACTACTTCTAAGACTATACCGCCTAAACTCAATTTATATTCACATCACAACACTTCCAGTTGTCTCACTTCATCTCACCTCACCAGCCATCTGCGCATTTCGTCTCCTTCGATTATATAACATGCACAACGCATCCTTCTAAGTGCACCCACCACCGCACAATGTAGAACCAGGATCAAGAACAATCCTTAAGGTGGTAGTACATTGAATTATTATATTGAATAAGTAAAGGGTCCCCCATCTAACGTTTTTTTTTTAACTAGTGCTTATTTCGCGAATGGTAACACTTAGCTCATGTCTGATTTGACAGACAATTAGCTTTATCCTTCCGCTGAACGAATATGGTTGTGTATACGCTTGAACAACGCTGGGAAATATTGCGACATTACTTTGAAAATCATGGTAATGTTGCAAAATGTGTGCGAAAATTGCGTACGGATTTTGGAAGAAGAGAAGCACCGTCAGCTCCGTATGTTCGTTATCTTGTGAAAAAAGTGAAAGAAACTGGCATCCTCATCGATAAACCAAAGCGTGAAAAGCCAAAAACAGTGCGTACACCCGAGAAAATTGCTGCTGTGGCAGAAAGTGTGCGTGAAGCGCCATCAACATCAATTCACCGTCGTTCTCAACAATTGAACATTTCGGAAACATCATTGAGACGAATTTTGCATAAAGACCTTGGTATGACGCCATACAAAGTCCAATTGGTTCAGGAGTTAAAACCAACTGACCATCCAGTGCGTTTTCGCTTGGCTAAGTGGGCCTGCGATCGACTTAGAGAAGATGCCGATTTTGCCAAAAAAAATCATCTTTTCAGATGAAGCTCATTTTGATCTTGGCGGGTATGTAAACAAGCAAAATTGTCGCATTTGGGGCACAGAAAACCCGCACGCATACATTGAAAAGCCGATATACCCAAAACGAGTCACTGTTTGGTGCGGATTTTGGTCCAGAGGCATAATTGGGTCATTTTTCTTCGAAAATGAGCAAGGAGTGGCCGTTACAGTCAATAGCGATCGTTATCGGGCCATGTTGAACGAATTTTTGTTCACAAAAATTTAAGAGGAGGATATTGTCAACATTTGGTTTCAACAGGACGGCGCTACGTGCCACACAGCCGAAGCTACACTCGATGTTTTGCGCCCTGTTTTTGAAGATCGCATTATGTCGTTTGGCCACCGCGAAGCTGCGATTTGACACCGTTGGACTATTATTTGTGGGGTGCCGTAAAAGATAAGTGTTACGCCGACATGCCAGAAACAATTGACGCTTTAAAGGACAATATTCGTGAAGCCATTGGTGAAATACAGCTGCACACAATCGATAATGTGCTTAAAAATTGGACCGATCGTGTAGGCTACTGCATGGCCAGCCGAGGCAGCCATTTGAATGAAATTATTTTCCATTATTAACCGGAAGGATTGTACTTTCAAATAAAAAAAGAAATTTGAGAAAATATTCAGTAGTTTTTTTTATAGCATTTTCAAAAAAAAAAAGTCATTTGGCGGACCCTTTATATTTAAAAATAGGCAGAAAAAAATACATTTTATACATTTTGGTTAAAAACTGTTCCACAGGACCTAGCTCTGAACGACTTATCCAAAAACCATCTAACAGTACTAAGAAACATTTAAAAAAAAGTTTCATTGAAATCTGACCAGTAGTTATCGCACTTTGAGGTAACAGAGAAAATGCCTACCTATATAAAAAATAACTTGCATTGTGTTTGTAATTGATGTTCTCTGTAATGCGTGAGCCAATTTTGATTCTGCAAATTTCCCATGAAAGGTGACGTCAATACCATGGTGTGTATGTATATATGGTCTTTGTATGTGTATTGGTTCATGAGTTACCGAGGTAAGCCCTAAAGCATCTGTCCATTCCATTTCTACTGGAAGTGTAAAATCCCGACGACCTCTTGTTTACCAGGCAACTTAATTTGCGAAATATGCCTACCACTACCTCTTCCATTCAGTCCAGGATATTAAGAAAAAAAAATTCTTAATGGAAGAAAACCTAATTTGCTGTTCTTTTGAAACCACATCACATCGTTCACTGTTAATTATGCTCCCAATTTCGTAATCAATACCACTCGGCGCTGTATCCATTTCAACCCTCGAGCCTGAAGTATCTCTCAATCAAAACTAATGATTTATTTTTCCTTCACTGAGATAATAAAAACAGAACCGAACCGAACCACTCCACATTCACGATCCGGTGCGGACGTCGACTTTTTAAGTGGAATTTCTGCATTAATTCCTGCGATGCTTTGATTCGTCTTCATTCGTTCGTTCTGTTTATACAGAATTGTTCATTCCCCAATGTTGTAACGAAAATAAATATACATCTACTACACCTATGTACGTAAGTATGAGCTAAAACTGAAATGGGAAATCTTGAGGTCAAGGTCTTGTACACCGTTGCCGTACGATACGAAATACCGCACCCGTTGATGGATGCGTGTGTTTTGTCCTCCTTTTTGGCAAGAAGTGTGAAGAACAAATAAATGTGTAATATGTAAGTGTGCATAATTTTTTAAGCCCCGAAGGCTGTACAAATTACAAACAGGCGCCGAGCCAACGCAACCACCTGTCAGTACAAAAAAAACAGCTTTATCTTAATTACACGACCAGCGACGAAAAATTGCATCGTGAAAATTTGTTGTTGTTTTTTTGCCGCAAATCAACAGGTTTGTTTTTTGTTGTTTTTCATTATTTTGTCATGTGAAAGCTTTCGATTGTTTTTGTATAGTTTCGGAGTAGTTTTGTTTGTGCAATGCATTCGCATGGGACAGACCACAGACGACCGTGCCACCAGAGGATGAATGAAGTTCTGAAATGAATGTGCCGCCTTTGCCCACATGCGACAAAGTGTCATTGAACTTTCCAACGATCAGAATAGTTTGGGCGGGAATGATGACGAATGCAGCAAAAAAATAAATTTGAAAATTTATTCATGATAAATTCGAAAAGTGGTGGGTATACGAACAGGTATTTCTATTGAAGTTCTGTTTTAGTAGTTGTGTAGTGTGTACCTTGCTTATACAGCTTCTTTCAGCTGCATTGCATAAAGAAATTAGTTTTTTTTTTTGGTTTGGACATAAATGCGTTTTGCAGTCCATTATTTCAGAGTTAGTTCGTTTCCGTAACGTAAGTAGGTACCAACGAAAGCAGACATAGAGGTAGGATATCAGACTGAGTGCATTATAAGTGAAACAACAATTCAACAACTTTTCTTTATTCTTTCACATGATACGCTCTTGAGGTCTTGTAGGTCTCTCTCCGTTTGTCCTTGTTACGTTTCCGGGGCCTTTGTCCGATCAAACATCAATGGATGGTCGTACATCCATGGTGGTTTGGAGAATGTTTTTGATGCTACGATATTAAAAGGGTTTTGGAATAGGAGAACTGAGAATGTTTTATCTTAGCACAATAAAAATCTTAAAACGCTATGATTTGGCAGCTACATTTGGCAGCTAAATTTTCTCCAAAAAGATTTTGGAGGCCCTTTTTAAAGGGTTTTCCTATAGGGAGGACGGCGGGTATATTTTGACGGTTCTTGGCGGCCATGTTGTATCTGTTGTTACTTTTCTTGTTTTTTTATTTTTCAGACACTAAAGACACATTGATGAAGCGTTATAAGTTCGCCTGCAGATGTATGTTAGTTCTGCACTTAAATGCTGCAAATTGTATCGCCATGAAGCGAGTTCCAAAGTTTGCTTGTGCTGTAACAGAAGAAGTTTTGGAAAATTGATGTCCTCGCGGTTATGCTTATGAGGGGCGTCCAAAAGTTGCATTTCGAGGGATAATGTCTTTGAGTTCCTCATAACATCTACCATGGTCATGGAAGTATAGGTACCTATAGAACAAGCAAAAGTCAGCGACTTGTCGGCTGTGCACCAACGGTTGTAGATTCGATGTGAGTGTAAGGTCTCTAATAAGTCGAACTGCTCGTCTCTGTATGCTGTAAAGTAGGTTAAGTGAATGTTTTGGGCACCATATATGGAAAACTATTCCAGGCCCTGTCTAACCTGCGCTTTGTAGAGAAGAAGTTGCTTGGGGCTAAAATACCTCTTTGCTCTAAATAGGTAGCTCACCTTAGCGGACGCCGATCTTGCGATATAGGATATGTGGTCCTGCCATGTGATTCCTGAATTGACTGTGACTCCTAAAAGGTGTATTGAGTCCTTGGGATGGATTGGATGGTTATCCATTTGGATCTGAGGAACTGTTGATGCATTTTTCCTAGAAAATGTTGTGAGCTGTGTCTTGTTTGCATAAAATACAACCAAGTTGTTTTTTTCCCACTTCAAGATTTTGTTCAGATCATCATTTAGAGAACGATTATAGGAGAAGCAGTGCGATTCTAGTTCGGGCAGAAGAACAACCAACCATAGTTATTCACTCAGAATGCTACATGAGAAGGCACATGCAATCTGTTTACACAAACTACACAAACTGTATTTGGGCGTTAAATCAATAAATTTCACCATGGGAGTTGGACTTCGACAGGGGTGCGCCTTGTCTCCTCTCATTTTCATTACTTATATGGACTGGATGTTACAACGCAGTCATAACGAAGAAAGTTTCGAATTAGGAGATCTGAGGATAAGCCCTTTGCTCTTCGCTGATGCCTTGGTCATCCTTGGCTCCTCTCAGACTGAAATTTAACGCGCACTCGATCTGTATGTTGCCATTTGTATTGAAGCTGAGACGAGAGTATAAACGTGATCTGATGCGATAGCCGTTTCCAGAACGCCTATTCAATGCACTCTTCATTTTAGTGGAGTCCCATTGAAACGGGTGAAGAAGTTTAAGTATATCATCGGAGTGATGCTGAGTTTTCCTATAGGATTGGTCAGTCTGATGGCTCAATTTTGAGACTGCCTGGTGATTCTGTTATTAGGAGGGCTGAACGTGGTGTCCAAACTAAGTTTTCAGTCTTTAATTCGGTGTTTGTTCCAACTCTTGCCTATGGTCATGAGATTTGAGTAATAAAATGACCGAAAACATAAGATTCCCCGAAATCAGATTGCTCCGTTGTATTGCTGGTGTGACCCGTAGAGATCGTATAAGAAACATCAGAATATGTGCGGGGAACTTAATGTCGAGCAACTACTTCTTCGGACGAAATGGTTTATGATTGGGTAGTTTGGTCATGGATCCAAGCAGGATCCCAAGACATGCTATGGAATCCGTAGCATTAGCCAGGCGTCCTCTATAGGTAGACCCAGGTGAGGTGGTTAGATCGAGTCCGTATCTCTCATCTAGCCGTATGGAAATTGCGTTTACTGATCTAGAGTCGATGGCAGAGAATCGAGAGTTATGGAAGGTCCACTTGAGCAACCTACAGCTACAGCCGCAACCCATTTAATGGATAAGCCGACCATTAAAAATGAATGAATGAATGAAAACACTAAAAACGAATCACATTGGGAAGTTACAACGTCAAGCAACTCGTGGAAATTATGAGGATTGTGGGCCGGCGCGGCGGGATCATCGAAAACAACGATAGTATTGCTATATAACCATCAACAAAGAGCCCTATACCGATCGATTATGTGGTTCCAACAGGACGCACGCCGGCACTTAATGCCAAATAGCTGAAGCAACAATGAACATTCTGAATAAGCTATTTGAGGAGCTGGTTATTTCACGCATAGGCGAAATAGACTGGCAACCGAGTTACCGAGATCGTGTGTATTGACCCCGTTGTCCCCCTTAGACGTTTTCTTCTGAGGTTCCCTTAAGTCACAGGGTCTATGAAAATAAACCGTAAACGACCGGTGCCCTCAAAATCAAAATAACCCGGGCAATAGCTCAAATTCAGCTTTATCTGTATATGCACCAGACTCATCGAAAGTTGGACATCTCGGATGGGCGCCACCTAGCAAGTCAGCGGCCATTTGAACGATGGCATATTTCACACATAATGTCATTGATACCTATAGGCCTTTTAAATAAAATAAAAAAATTGTTGAAATTTTACAAAAAAATTTATCCACCTATTGAAAAACCATTTAGAACACTTCCAGACTAAAGATTAACTAATCAATAGTTGTTTCCTTTTAGCTAGGGTTTTCGGCAGATTTCGACAGTTATCGCGCATATCTCAAATTGTCATATCAGTGGAGATTTGTACCAAAGACAACTTACCTATAGCTAGATGCATCTTCGTTTCGCAATTAATTTAGCTTCAGTCAATCCCCGAATACATTGAAAAGGGCGGCTCTATACCTACCTACAATTTCTATGTAATTGTACAGCATTAAGCTGGATTATGATTTTGCATTAAGTTTTGGCTGATACCTCACTCTTTGTGGTCAGTTTTTAGCATTTGTCCATCATGTAGAATGAACTAAATGAGCTGCTTAAAAACTTGTGAGGACACCAGACGACTCATTTGTCTAAAAGACGCGCCGCCTAAGCCAGTACATTGACTTTGCCCGCCATTTGTTTTATTATTGTCACTCGAATTGAAAATATAATTCTCAGTGTGCCATCAAATGGATGGATACCTACTTTCAAACGAAATTGAAATCGTAGTCCTTTGCGACTAAAAATAGTAATCAACCTCCACTGTGCAGTGTGCAGCGTTGCGCCGCGCCAAAGGAACGTGTTTCCATATAATATTGTGTGGAGATTTGTTGCCGTTTGCCGCGACAGCAACAGCACGAAAAGTTGCTTTACGGCGAGACAGGTTATGGTCCTATAATTAAACTGGATGTCGTCCGCATCGCATAATTGCGGTGGCCTGGCCACAACGGATGGGCGCGCGCAAATTCTGAAAGTGTTTTTGTTAATTTATTTTCAAATCAATTAGTTACTCAGTTACTCTCCATTTCTCTTGTTCGTATAGAAGACGCGTTCAGGAAATGGGATTTGCGTTCTTATAATGTATAATGTTCCTTTTGTGTTTATGAAGAAATCTGACACCAACCTCAAAGTAAAACGAGTTTGTGCACTAAATGCGGTAAAAGATATGCATGAACAGCCAAAGAAGAACAAGATCGAACCTGTCTCTACACGATATTATACATATCTACAACTAATGCTGTGAGCTGTAGCAGTTGTTGCTACATTTTGTTCTGTTTCAATTTCAATATACTGGCCTAGCCTAGGGTGGTTTCTGAGCTAAGAGCTTAGCAATCTTGTTTCGTATCATATTTACGATGCTGAGAGAATCGCTAAGAGCAAAATTATTTTTTATCTACATATTTGTTCAGAGTAATATTTTTCACGGAGGTGATCAGCACAGTAATCAACTAAATAGGGCCAATATAATTATTGTAGTGGATGCAGACTGAAACGTCGTATGCTATATTATCTATCCGCTGGGAAAGGCCGTATCTCATTGACTAAAAAACACCCAAAAATTAAATTAAGAAAAAAAATGCTCTATAAGATTTCCTTCAAGATCCGAATTGGACCAAAATACGTATAATTAGGTACTAAAGGTTTCGACAATACCCATCTTCACCGATAGATACTTCTAAAAAAAACTTTAGGGTGGGAGCAGGCGTATTTTTAACATAAAAAAGAGGTACATATATCCAAATATTTTCGCCTCCCCAAAGCAGCCGCAGCATTTTCCAAAAGTTAACAATTTCCCGGCCTCGATTCGACAACGTCTAGGTCCAATCTTATTACGGACACTGGGATACACTGGCACTGGCAAGTCATCGGTTTGAGAATACTCTCATCTTGGTTCGCTCCCTACTTCGTTAGCCTGGCCCTGGACACTAAAAATTAGTACCGCGGTATGTATAATAATTGACAAAGTTACTTTTTATTATAAAAATAAATAAATAAATAAATAGGTGGCGCAACAGGCGGGTGACACCCAAGGCCTATAGCTTCTCGCAACCATTCGTTTTGTGTGAGTTTCTATTTTTGGGACGAATGGACAGTGTTCCCAGGGTTTAAGAAAAGAAATCACCTTTTTTTAACACCAACATGATATTTTTTCCCCTTTAGAAAGAAAAAAAATCCCTTTTTTTTCCGAAGAAAAAATCTTATCATACCTAACCATGTTTTGAACTCGAGCAATGCTTCCAATTGCTTGAGATATTTGTATTTTTTTGTTAGTTCCTTCTTCATTCAAAATCCAAAATAAAATGAGAATTATTACACATTAAGTTGTGCCGCCGTTGTTTAGAAATTCGCGTAATATTTTGAATTAAGGCATAGTTCAAGGACACACTATGTGCTGAGCCACACATGCCTTCCCATGAAAGTCGTGTTGGGCGAGACGGGTAGATTTTTAGGTTATCTAGTTGAGAAAAGAAGCGTATATTACACTGCAGATCCATTCTCTTTTCTACTCACTTAAAATCGACCTGTCTCGTCCGAAACGACTTTCATGGGAAGGGATGTGTGGCATAACTTTCATTCTAATGAACGACTTGGCTATACACAAAAACAAACCCTCATTGCAATAAAATAAAATTTGACAGGTACATGAGTAATGAAATCGAAAATACAAAAATTTGATGGTAAATTCGAAGCAGACGCCCGATTTTACGTCCTCACTCTACCAACGCAAATACCAATTAAAGATTTTTATCGAAAGCGCTATGGTTCCGGAAAATAACCTTCGTAATCATGCGCCATGCTCATGTGAAAATTATTTCTGAAAGTGGATTTTTGGTCCATTTTCTGTACTACCTATCTTTTTTTCTACTCACTCAAAATCTAGCTGTCTCTCTGTACACGACGTTCATGGTAAGGAGTGTATGGCCATGGTTATAGTTTTATTAAATGTCAAAAGAATGAATGCATTCAGAAACCAAACAAAAAATTAAGTGGGTGTTGAATGATCACATTTTTTGAGCATGGTTATTTTTTGTAGATTGTTTTGTAGGTATTCATTCTAGAAGATTTTCTTACAAACTCTTTTTGATAGGATTTTAAGATTTTTCCCTTTTTGAATTTTTTCCCCGTTTTTATCCCTTTCCCCTTTTTTCTCCCTTTCGTCTTAAAAAATCGGCAAAAATGGTGATTTTCCCCTCAACCTGGGAACACTGAATGGAAGGGACCTACAATTTTATGCCGAGTCCGAACGGCTCAATTAAGAAGCTTTTTTATGACAGTCATACTCTCGGATGTTTGTCAGACGTTCGCGAGAGGTGGCGCAGTAGAAAAAACTTTAAGATGTAATTTGGGTTTTTCCCGGGATCGAACCTGGGATCCCTCGCACAGTAGTCCAGCACAGTAGTCCAACACACTAACCACTGCGCTACTGCGCCCACTTTTTATTATAAATACAGAAAAATGTATTTCTCTCTCTCTCCTGACATATCCCTGGCAACCCTTTATGTTTTACGAAGTGAGGAGACATTTTTCTGTATTTATAATAAAATCTATATACATATATAAAAATTGAGCCCTAAAATGTTTGTCGTAGATTCACGCCTAAACGCATTTACCCATTTTAACCAAATTTTCACACATCTTTGGAATTGGTCCATATACGATTTCTGTAAAGTTTGGTCAAAATTGGACAAAGGGGCGTGGCACCGCCCATACAAAAAAAAATTCAAAATCGTATATCTCGAAAATCACCAAATCGATTGAGCTCAAACTTACAGAAGATCTTAGTTATTGTCCCTGAAGTGGCCTGTGAAGTTTGGTCAAATTTGGTCAAAGGGGAACGGCACTTCACATACAAAAAAATATTCAAAATCTTATACCTCCTATACAAAAAACATATTCTATGGAGCAAAACTCGATGACGTTATATCTCCATAACCGCTGGGCCGATTTTCATTATTCTTTTTTTTGTTTTGTTCGTATTGCTGTGTTTCAGGTTTAGGTAGAAAGAAAATTCCACCAAGTCGATTTAAAAATCAAAAAATGTAGTGTAAGAACCATAGAGCATTAGAATAAAAACAGTTTTTCTATTTAACTATTTTGCACTACAAAGTGTGCACGGGCTACGCTAGTTTATAATAAAAAGTAACTTTGTCAATTATTATACAAACCGCGGTACTAATTTTTAGTGTCCAGGGCCAGGCTAACTTATACGAAGTCACAATGGCGAAAGTTTTCATATAAAATTATCCACTGTGACCGTCGAAATACTTAAGCTGAAGATTAAAAATGATTATTGCTAAGGCCCATAGAATTTAACTAAGACACGCCCTCTTTTTGGGGGGCGGGTTTGAAAATATTAAATCTGTATCATTTTCTTAGGATACAGTGTGTTTTTACAAAATAAAAAAAGGGAGACATGAAAACTTTTTAAATTGGGATGTAAAGATGCTTTTCTAAAAGCACAAACAAAATTGTACAAGGTAGGTTTTAAAATACCCAAGCATGAGTAAGATTATTAAAATTTTAGTACTACAGTGTGAAAACTGTGTGAAAACTGTATTTTCGGCAAAAAGTTTAAGAAAATTCGTCGAGGCATTCCAACCCAACACCAAATAGGTTTTGTTTGACGTTTTAACATTTTACACGTACATATTTACAAACAATATTTATTAAAATAACTGACAATCATTGATTTTTGTTTTTTGTTGACTTTTGGGCAATAATGAAAAATACGGCCAATAGTCGGACATGCCTTTTAAAAGTAGTAAATTTTCCCTCAAATTTGTTTAGCTTTAAGAAACTAAATTTTTGTGTTGTTTCAGATCTATCCAATTATTAAGAACTATTAATTTTGAGTGACAGTTTAACTTCTTTTGGTGGTCGAAGTCGCGGGCACAGCTAGTCGTTAATATGGTTAAAGACATAAAATAATAAGCATAAACAATGATCAAAATCAAAACAATGGAAAATTTTAGTTGGAAAAGGCAGTGATACCGTTTTAAAATTAAAAAAAAAAAACATAATATTACTGATTATGGCGTAAGGATAACAAGAGTGAGAGCTATCCCTTCAGAAATTTAGCTGAACTCGTTGAATGTTGCAAAAGGTTTGTCTGTTTTAACAACATAACGATTTGAAGTAGTTTTCGAGTTGTATTCGTCAAAAAATTCTTCAAACAACAGATTTTGAGCATTGATGTATGTGAAAACGAGTGTTCTCGATGAAGTTTTCGAGAAAACCCAGATTTCGGTTCGGCGTGAATAGCGTATAAGCCAATGTCACTTTTATTCTATATAGTTCATTAGCTGGACCCGTGCTCGCGTTGTCCGCTCGCACAAAATTATATTTGGTTCATTTAAAATTACACTTTGAGTGTTTCATTGAAATCTGTCCAGTAGTTTTCGCGCTTTTAGGAGAAAGGAAAATTCCTCCTGTAGTATACGTATGCTAGTCTCTTTTTGTTTTAAGTATAAACATCCATTTGTAGCCATCCATTTCTGTATGTATATATTTTCACTTCAAAAAATATATTTTGGCTAAAAACTGTTCCTAAGGACGTGGCTATAAACGACATAGCCTATAGCAGTCTCACAGTCTTAAGGAACATTTTTAAAAAAGTTTCATCGAAATCTGTGCATTAGTTTTCAAGTTTTTAACGGCCAAAGAAAATTCCTAAAGTTTTATTATATGTATAGATTTCGAATTTCTTTTTCATAGTTTATGATATTTGAGTTGGCAACTTTTTAATTTTAAAGCATTTCTTTTAAACTATCGACAGAAATAACTTAATTTAAAAATACAATAGTATATAGTATTTTACTCCAGATTTTATTGTTAGTGTTGCCGCTTTTTTTTATATATGTAAAAAATGTTATTGTGGGCGCAGTGGTTCAGTTGTTAGTGTGCTGGACTACTATGCGAGGAGTCACAGGTTCGATCGCCGGAAAACAATTACATCTTAAGGTTTTTTCCACTGCGCCACCTCTCGCAAACGTCTGACAAACATCCGAGAGTATAACTGTCCTGAAAAAGCTTCTCAATTCAGACGTTCGGACTCGGCATAAAATTCATTCGGCCCAAAACTAACAACGAACAACTCCCAGAAACGAATGGTTGTTAGAAGCTAGGCCTAGGGTGCCTATATAACGACCTATTTATTTCTGTTCGCCTAAACGGAGGGATAGAAAGGAGATACACTCCTTTCATAGTAAAATGGATTGTATCATGACCTTCCTTCTACCAGAAACCATTATCATTTTGCGACGCCAAAGTTAACGTACTTCCGCACCAAGTCTTATAAAGTGCCTGTTGAATTTGTCTACAAGGGCTGCATTGTAACTCCGTATTACAGAACCGTAACATTTACACTGGCCCGTTTGTATAGCATTCGTTAGAAAAAGAACTGCTACCAACATCTTTGGGTTAAAAATGACTTTCAATTGAAATTATTGCGTTTCCCTTAGCGGCTATTTTTAACAACAATGAGTCGTTCACTATAAAAATACTTGTCCCTACCAAACTGCCATGCCATGGACAAACCCCAACTTAAGTACCTCCCTGTGCCGTTTTTCGTATCCTCGTGTGATAAATTTAAAAAGCAAGTCATCTCATGTCATGACCCATCCACAACTCTTATTGACGCTTACACCACATTTTCCATATTATAATCGTCGTACACTTTATTGTGTATACGATCTCTTTTCTCCGCAAGAGAGGTCATGGAAATGTTTACACAGAAATCGGGCTAAAATTAGAAACATAAATTCGCCTTTCTCATGCTCGGATTCGGAACGTGCCGCAGAGGGGCGGAAATTCCAACGAACTTCAGACGCCGCAATGAGAGTTCATCAGTATCTTCATCTTTAAGTGACAGAATTTGTTTTCATTTCTCTTTCTTTTCTTTTTTCATTTCTTTTTTTTTTTTCGTTTTTCTTGGGATAAATGTATAGGATTGTGGCTAATCCTGGGGATGTAGTTTGCATATGTTGGCAAAAATTCCAACGAAAATGTAACACACACGAAACGCGTCTCTGGTGGGTTGTTCTCTGACGATTTCTCAGTGGAATTCTCTATTTCATGGAATGTTCTGAATCAGAAAAAAAAATAAAAATTTTATTCATGCCAAAAAATTGTGTTGTATATGGAATATTTTTTCGGTCTGCAATTTTAATCTTTACCCCCAGAGCGAAATAGAGGACCATGTAATGGAGGTTCTTATTTTGTATATCTGTCGGCTTGGGGCAGCATCAATTTATGGCGCCTCTTAAAGATGATCCTATGAAATCGCCAAGGTAAGCGATAAATATTTTATTTTCAGGAGTTTCTGGTTTTGGTGTTATGTCTTAACATGGAAGTCAAAATATTTTCCTAGGAATAGATAAATTTGTTATTGCGGAAGCACGTAGGTAAGGAGATACGGTCAGCTTTAATTTTAGATAAGTACGTAAATCTTTTGAAGTAAATATTTTTTATCGAATCCTAGCAATGAAATTCCTTTCAAGGTATTTATCGTTTGAGAGTTAGAGTTGGATGACTATGCAATTACTTTTCAGTAGCTTCTTATACACAGTTTTGGTTTCGTGCAACACTTACGAAAAAGCGTGCTCTACTCCGATTTTTAAATAAAAACAAACATAACATCTGTAAAATTGTTTTCTCTTGTTTTCTGTGATCTGCTGCTGGCAGCAACCAGGTCCTCCTTTTGGCTTTTTGGTCTTTAAGCCCAGTATCCTGCTCGCGCTAAATTTTATCTCCCATACAAAAATGTCTACAGAGATAAAATTTAGCGAGGCAGTTTAGCAAAGCAGTATCCTGTTCCGCACGCTAAATCCTTTTTTTCATATAGATGGGACACACTAATTGTCAGTTGAGTACATATAACAATATTGTGTGTTATACGTACTACGAACAATTTTGTTATACTCGGCCAAGAAAATGTCTCCACTGATTTAGCTCGCGAAAGAATTGTCTGGTGCATGAAATCGGCGCTAAATTTTGACATTTCCGAAACAGAACAAATTTTGAATTGACTATTTCGTGGAATACTTGATAATCGATGTAAGTGAATAGGCAAAATGTGAAAAAGTAACAAAAAAAAAAAAATACATAATGGCAATAACATATGAGTGAGTGTCCCATCTATATCCTGTACAACGAATTTAGCGAGCATTTATCTGTGATGTGGAGAGAAAAGTGCTCGCTAAAATTTAGCGCGAGCAGGATACTGGACTTTAATGCTTAAGTCAGCCATCTCGCCGTTCTGTCGCAGCGAATGACACATTCGGTTAAAAGAGAACCAATGTTATTTTCCAGGAAACAGATAGTGGTCTCCATTGTGAGCGTCGATAGTTGATCGTTGATCGACACTTGCGATTGTCGATTGCGATTGATATTTGTCGATTTGACAGTCGTTTGTAGTCGATTGCAAATGTCTGATGCTTTCTCTTGGAAGTAAAAAAATTGTGTGCGTACGAATAGCTAAAGTCAACCGACGCGATCGACAATATTCGCGACGATCGCTGATCGACAATCACAATAAGGGCCAGTTTTACGGAAGTCCAAATAGCTTAGCTAATCAAGCGGGTTCTATTAGATGCCAAGTGTTTCGTGGTAGAGCTGTGATTTATACTACATATTGACGATTGTTGGAGTATGTTTGAGAAGATGTTAATCTGGTCCGACCACTAGTGCCTCTTGAGCGTAGACTTGATCTTGGACGTAATCCTCTCGAGAATGCTAGTTGGTGTCAATTTTGGGAATACATGTAAACAAAATGGTGATACTACGCTACTTATTGATCGCATCTAAAACGAAAATACGTTCATTCTCTGAGAAAGGTTTCATTCACTCAAATAGCCTGAAAACAAAAAAAACAGCCCAAGTGCGAGTATAACTCGCGCCCCGAAGGTTCCATACTTGGCCAGAGTTAGTGTCTTGAAAACGTTAATGTGTCGGTTGTTTTTTGACCCTGGTACAAAATTAAACAGTTTTTTGAATGAAGGAAAATATTTTTTTCACCAAATTACTAATTTTCCAAAACCAGTCAATGTTTGTCGTTTAACTAGAGGTTATACCTGGATGTTGTGTGCAAATTTCAGCATTTAACGTCAACTGGTTTTTGATATAGACATAGACGAAAAGACATCTTAGCGAAAACAATAAGGTTCCATTTTGTCCCTATGGAAACTGAACTTTAAAAAGTACCGCAGAGGAACTTCTCACTGAATGCTCTAAGGCAGGAAAGGCTAAGAGAAGCTCGTTACTGAGATGCTTAAATGAGTAGATATAAATTCTCTGGAACCCTAAAAAAATAATGGTAAGGTAAGAACAACGAACATCTTAGAGAACCTTTTGTTAAAGTATGGAAGGCACCTCTCCGAAACCTCGAGGCCTTACGGAAGATCGTCTACACTAACTCTCTTATAGAGTAAGAGCTAGCAACGTTTTTTCTCAAGTCATTTTAGCAAGGCTGTAACTTTGTGAGCTTAGTTCGTAGTGACTACTGAACACGAAAAAACAATTCTTGCAGCGCTGCGTGGGTTTATATTAGAATGCCATAACCTCAAAAGTGAAAGAGATTTACCTCATGTTAGCAAACTTAAGATTTTGGTATATGATGAAACCGGAGTTTTGGTTTAGCTTTGAGGAATTAGTAGAGTGATAATATCCCTAACATAATATCAAAAATTTGACTTTGCTATTATGACTTGAATGTTGCCTTTTTTGCACTTTAAAACCGGCAAACTGATATGGCAATTGCATTTTCTGACTACATCGGTCATAAATCAACACATACCAAAATCTTAAGTTTGCTAAAATGAGGTACCTACATTTTTTGCCTTTTTGAGGTTATGGTATTAATATATAAACCAACGCAGCGCTGCCAGAAATATATATTCGTGTTCAGTAGTCACCCCGAAATAAGCTCACAAAGTTACAGCCTTGCTAAAATGACTTGAGAAAAAACGTTGCTAGCTCTTAGTCTATTATGTATATCCGGCTACCTATAGTGAAGACGAATGGGCAATGGAATACTTTTAGATCACTTGCCTGACACTCCCCAGTTGCAGCTTAAAACACAGACCCGGCTTGCAAAAACTTCGAAGTGTTTATCACGCATACGCACATCTACCTAACAATAAGATTCCCTGGGCTACACGTACTCTTAGCTTCAAATCTTACAGGTCACGAAGACCTATCCGTCGAAATTTAACACACTTTGAATATAACTCTTCCTTCGATGGTGATTACGAAAATTAATGATTCAAAAATGCACAACTACTCACAAATTAGTTCTATTAGAACTATTGCAGATTCCAGCCGACAGAAAAAGTTGAAATGACACTTACTCATATCACTGGCAATCGTATCAATCGTGACACTGTGTCACGCTGTGAAAGTGCCTTTCATTTGCCGGTCACTCGTCTTTGTCATTCAGCTCTCTCACAGGATGACAAAAAGAATATGTCATTAATTTTGGGACACAATGACACACGCATGACCACACGATTGATATTGCGTGTGAAAGAGTGTCAATTGGAGTTGGGACGCTCACAAATGACATTTTGATACAAATTTTGCGCTATCAGCATGTCAACAAATGACACAGCTTTTGACATGTGTAATAGTACCTAAAGGGCTTATTGGATCTGTTATACATTTCAAAACGGTGCACCGATGTTGGAGTAAGTGGTAAACAAAAAGCAAGTTAAGGTTTAAGATCTTCAACGTAGCATCTTTCTTTCTACTCAAAGTTTGTCAATAGTTTGCTACCTTCCGCACTAATTAATACGAAATGAATGTCAGCGTTACGGCAGATATAACTCAGTACTGTCTTACTTTCCCTTAAATGCACAATAGAAACATCTTTGAGTGATGACAAGTATGCCTTATTTGTTGGGTGGTACACTGCTACGCCTGACTGGATGAACTCATTGAGTCACTTGTGGTTCTGGGAATGGAATCGTCACTTGATATATCTACTGATAAGAAAAACTGTTACACTGTGCATATGAATTATGCAACGGTAGGTACTAAGCTTGGGATTCATTCGTTCAGTGTTTTGTGGTAAATTCACAACCCTGGCTTAACATAAACCAACCTAACCTAAATTACATCCTTATATCGTAGGTTAGTAGGTTGCGAAACACAGAAAGGTGCGGTTTTATCCCCCTTCCTGTGGATTGCAACAATCAAAAATCTGCTCATAGATCTGGAAATAGGTAGTGAGTACATGTGCGGATGACTTGGTGATTGCTGTCAGTGGAGATTTTTAATAGCACCTTTCGATACTCTCCAGATGGGCTGCTATAATAAAGGATAAGGGCTAAGCCCTTATAAAACTGATAAACTGGAAGTACGTAATTCCCCCGATAGATATGAACTTCCTTACTGAAAACTTCCTCACCGTTCCTTCTTTTTTTTGGGCTTAACTTAGGCATTATATTTACTCGAACAATATGGGCGACGGAATAGTAATAACGACAAAATCGTGCAATATTCATGGCCAAATTTAATTAAAATTGGATAAAATATGTAATTATACGTACATAATACTTGACCTACCCACATACATAAACTATTCCCCGCGCTCGCATTCAATTGATCTGGCAACCCTGCATGACTAAACCACACCACTTACCCAATCACCATAAATATTTCTAAATCTGAGAACAACCCTCAGCCGCGTTATTATTTTGATTTATTTTACACCGCGCTTTGGTCGAATTTACTTTTTGTTCTCCTTTCCATTTGGCACATTGTCCGTATCGTATGGCGATATGGGGGAGGTAGAGGTACGCGTACGGGTAATTTACATGCGTGTTTGAACACGCCTTGGGTTTGATTAGAACAAACAAAAAAACACACAACACAGGCACAAGTGAGAGAGGAAGAGGACCCTGAAATGTTCATTTCTCATCAACAGTTTATGGCAAAATCCTTATTTGCCACAATGAATCAGAGCCGTCCGCCATTCCTCCAACCACAATAGTCCCAAGTCCCAAGTCCCAATTCAATTAAATAAAGACTTTTCGATTTTCCTTGATTCATTTTTAGCAGACACTCTTCTTTGTATGTTGTTTATCCCCTTTTCTTCAATTTCTTTTCTGCTTCGATATATATGTGCTTGTATAGATGAAATGATATCCGGAAAAGATGGTCAGGATAAAGGAAGATGTTGCTCATCTGTCTGACCGACGGCGGCTACCGTGTAGCAGCGTATTCCAGTCTCCACATAGAATTCAATTAATTATTCGGAATCCATGGGAGGATGCTGTGTCTGTGTGGCTGGCTACACCATTATTATTTATTCTTCGTAAATATTTCTGCCGCACTTCTTTGTGTTTGTCCAGCTGCTGAGTGATTTATGAAATTTGAAGAGGAGCAGTCGCAGTCGCAGTCGAGTCTGGCAGATTTTCAATTGAAAAATGTGTATCTTTTGTGGTACCTATGTGAGGTACTCTTTTATTGGTGTAAAAGATCGAAATCAAACTGAATTTTTTTTTTCATTTTCCATATTGATTCATCAGATCGAATGAGCATTAGAACTAGTTTTTTTTTATTTGCTTCATAGAGGACTAACCAGATAAACGACGTCAGGGACATCATACTCTTTAATTTCGCCAGGTTAAGGGGTGTGGTGGTGGTCACAAAAGCACACTCGTTAAAGTTAGTGGGGGTAGAGCACAAATTGGCTTTGTCATCTCATCACTAGGCTTGATTATTTTAGGGGAGAACAATTTAAGACTGTTCTAATTTTGATTCGTTGCATTCAAAGTTTTTCGCAATGGCTGCGAAGGCTGAATTGAGACTGTTTTTTACAGACTTAGGCGGCTCTCACATTGAGGCAACAACAATCAATAAACAACAAAGCAAATAACAATTGTCGAAAAGCAATACGCAACTTTATTTTAACCTATTCTCACATTGTAGCAACATTAGGGGTATTTTTTTTTTTTTTGGGAATCTATAGCTAGCTCACTTTTACTTTTACATGCAAAACTGTTATACTCGCTTTAGGTTTTGTTATACTCACTTTTGGTTTTGCATGTAAAAGTAAAAGCGAGATAGCTATAGATTCTCAAAAAAATACGCTTATTTTTGCCAGACATTTCTAGCTATCAGGCATATTTTTCCACTATTTCTACGAACTTTCTATAAAAAACTGGATCGTCCAACAAACCCATTTTCTTAAAAATTAATAAAACGTAGTATGCACGAAGGAATATATCTTTATCTATAAAAATGCTACTACACGAAGCAATATTGAGTTGCTTTGATGTGAGATCTGACTAGAATGAAAAATGCGTTCCACACATGGACCGGCTCAATTCAGTCTAGTAATCGGACGTCTAATATGGAGCCACGCGTCGAGAAATTCTAGGAAGGAGGCTCAAAAACTCTCCTCAACTACGTACGCCCTCTATGGAGCAATCTATAAAAATTCAGTCTGTGTAGGTACTACTATGTTTGTGTTCGCAAAACTCGAAAACCACCAAACCGATTGAGCTTAATTGTTCAGGCAATCTTTGTTATTGGCCCAAAGGGGCGTGGCACCTCCCATTAAAAAAAGACATACAAAAACCTATACATATTTCAAAAACCGCCGTTGAGCTTGAATTTTCAGATAATCTAAGGTTTTGGCCCCGGAGTATTCCTGTAAAGTTTGGTCAAAATTACACATGGGGCGTGGTACCTCCCACTCCACACTCATGAGAACTAAAGTTGTAAAATTTGGACATTGATGTGTATTGTTGAATTTTATTATGTTTCCGGAAGATAAATTATTGCAGTTGATCGGCTCCAGTTCAAACATGATAAGAAGCTTAAATAAAAGAACTGCCGCATTTGGGGTACGGAAAATCCGAGAGCATTGCATTAGCGACAATTACACTCAAATGCACTGTGTGGTGTGGAAATATGGCTGATAGATAAGAGTTACCGGGCCATATTTTTCCGAAAACGAAACTGGTCATCCAGAAACCGTCTCAGGGGCGGTATACCGGACAATGTTGGGAACTTTTTTACGTCCGGTAGTTCTCAATAATCGTGACATATGGTTCCAGGAAGATGAAGCTACAGCTCATACCGCGAGAGACATAATGGGGATTCTGCGAGAAATTTTCGATGATCGTATAATTTCAAAAAATGCTGATTTCGCGTGGCCACCTCGTTCCGCAGATTTGACGGCCCCTGATATTTTTGTTTGGGGTTTCTTGAAGGAACGGGTTTACTTACGTCAACAAACCACAAAACATTCAGGAACTAAAGCAGAATATTCGCAAAGAAATTGCAAAATTGGAGCCAGAAACGTTGCGCAACGTAATGCAAAATGACTTTAAAAGAGGTGCAGGGAAATATTGGATTTAGTTCCCACTTAGTGGGAAATAAAATCACTTTCTTATGGGAAATTAGTACACATTCAACAGATTAATATGTATGGGGGGAGGCATGCTGCCCTCTGCAACCCCCTTGATTGGGTTTACTGTTAAATTTACAATATGTGCGAAATTGGGTATATTGAAAGGGAAATAAAACCACTCAGAGTTTTCTGAATTTATTTTCCACCTTACTTGGGAATTAAGTCCACTTCACGAACGTGGTTTTATTTCCCACTAGGTGGGAACTGAGTCCCTCAGTGAACTTAGTACCCGGGGACTTATTTCCCTGAATCTTAAAAAGAGTCATTCACTGCCAACAGGAAAATGGGGGTTAGTTAAAGGATGTCATTTTTCACGCGTAAAAATTTTTAATAATTTATACCTACATTAATTTAAAAATAAAATAAAAAAAACTTTAAAAATAAAAAAAAATTATAAGCATTTCAAATCAGCTCAGAAGGTAAATTATCGCTCATGAAAAGTCGTTGTCCTGACAGTCTTTAATGTGTTAAATGCGTTAAACTCAGCCTTTATTGAGAATATCTTTAGGATACCGCAATATCTCTTGCAGATGATGAACAACTAAGGATTGGGAACTAATATACGATTCGACGGAGGGACCCAACAAGGTAATAAATGCTGGAGCAGTGTAGGTATTGAACTGGGACCTGACCACTGGAATACCTCGTACAATGGAATCCTAGGACACCGTTCTAGTAGGCTACGTGCGATGACATTAGCGCGGTGATTACCACGTTGAAGACCGAAAATGTACAGAGCAAACTAAACCAGGTCATTAGATGCGTCCACGACGGAAGGGAAGACAATGGTCTCAGTCTAGCTGGGGAAAACCTGCAGATAGTGCTTATAACACGACAATTGGCGAGTTTCAAGTCGATTTTGAAATCATAACCCACAAGACAGCGTGAATTATGTACCTTGGAATAGACCTCCACCTTTGCACCTTCTGAGCGAGCTGTAAAAGTAGGTAGCCTAACGTTATAATAGCCGGTTACAATGTTTGTTCTATAAGGCGTAAAGGGATGGATGATAGTGAAGGCGAATAAATATATCCTTGGTCGTTTTAAAAGCCAAATTCTTCGAGTGATTCTCGGTCTCCTTTGCGTTGACGGGCTTTGGAGGAGGAGATTTAACAGTGAACTCTGCAGCGACTTTGACCTAGTCAGAAAGTGCGAAATGATACCAGCGCGTACTAAAGAAAGACCTGAAATGTTGAGTGCGTCCAACTGGATGCACTTTGCCAATGATTGCGCAAAATCAAGAGAAGTATTGCTTGAGTGTCAACCCAAGTAAGTTTTCAACAAGTCTTTCAGGTGTGACTTGCATCATTTACACTTCGTCAAAGGTAGCAAATGCAAGTCAATGCCATTCCTAAACTTATCTAATTCGATGCGATACTATTATGCAAACATGTCCTCATTTCAAAAACTGCACCTAGCAGCGCATATATAGAATTCAAAAATCGAATAATTCTCAATTCTACATTTTGACACTAATTTAAGTAATGGGTGCTTTCAACGAAAAAAAATAACCTCAACCCTAATTTATTCAAGAGGGCTACAATTAAATCCCGCTTCAATGGGGGCTTCCCAGTAATAGAGGCTCGAAGAACAACGACCACAATTTCACATTAACTCCCATTCCCTCCTTTTCATTTGGTTGTTCTTCTCGCATCTGTTTCTCTCCCTCGCTCTCGGCTGCTTTTGTTTAGCCCGAGTGTAAAACGGAATTAAATGCCAGAAACAAAAAAGTTATATGTTAAACACAAAAAAAAAGGAAAAATAAAGAAAACAATTTTTAACAAAACAAAAAAAAAATAAGCATAGAACTACATTTACTCGTAAAATCACCAGAGAGACCAGCAACGTCATCCTCATGCCTCATCATCATTATCAAGCCTTTGAGCGAGATTGCGGAAGTCGATAATAATAGTTGAGAGACTTTACGCACACAGCCACACAAAGCGCTCTGATTTTCTGGTGGGTTTGGGGTTCCACTTTTGCACTTTTATTTTGACTTTTTTTTTGCAATTTTATTGTGTTTTTTTGTTGTTGATTGTTTTATCGTAGTTTCTACTCGCTGATGTGTTTTTCAGTTCAAATGGAATGGAGTTGGAATGTAGTACAAGAGACTGGGAAGAAACTCGCAGAATCATTTCAATTCCTAGTGGTCAGGGCAGGGGTGCCATAGAATACACGGTTTGTAGCTTACATAAAAAATCGCTGACAGAATAAAAAAAAAAAACGGACCGACCTAAATACTATGGAGAGGGCAGACAGCCAACATGTGAGTATGTATGCTTGCCGGCAAATGTCACATTTATACAAACCGCATTTAAAAAAAAAATGTTTGAGTTCTGTTTTAATCATTGTGGTTTTACATTTTTTGCGCTGATTTCTGTGGGTGCGGTTTGGTTAAGGCTTGGGGACGAACGACGTAGCAGACAGGCGCCAATTGCATAAATCACATTCGTTTTTTGTTTTAAATAGTTATTCGCATATTAATAACCGGTTGAGTTTCATTTTTTTTTTTTCATTTAAAATAATAATTTTCTCCATTTCGGTTTAGAAAAGAAATATTCGCCTTTTTCTCTTTTATAGCTAGAGTCCTTTTTTTTGACATCAAACGATTCAGTGTCAAAACAAGATATATGACTGCATGCATACAGCTCGTCTAATGGTGAGTGTCTATTTGGGATTCATTATACGAGATACAGATCGGGATTGACACATGAACCATCGCCTTTGACAACCAAGCGTACTTTTTGGCACCACTGGTTTTTATTGGACTCTATAAAGGTGCTAGATAAGCACGCCTCATATATATGTGGCTCTGACGTCAACAGAGAGTGCACAAAGAGAGCTTGTACACGGCATGTACCCATTGGGACCAATTCGCTGACGTCAAAATGGCAACATCAACATTGACGTAAGATCTAAATTCGATGCAAATATTTTTCAATTCACCCAACTTTCAAATGCTGAAATGCTGAAAAACATCTGACTTTTCAAGCACCTAAAATTATTTCAACAAATTTTAGCGGGCGCAGTGGCTCAGTGGTTAGTGTGTTTGACTACTGTGCGAGAGGTGGCAGGTTCGCATTTTTCGAATTTCTGATTTAATAAAGACTTAGGCAAGAAGTCTTAGGCTTCCATACACATACCATAAGCTCTCAGCTGGAAAGAATATCCATTAGGGCCAAATTTAGAACAGAAGCGTTCTACTCTACAGGGTTTTTCAATAGGGATGCTACAAAAGTAGAGCGACAGGGACAGCAAACGACGCCGAATTTCTTGCCGCTCTTTTGACATTTCTCTTCAGTAAGGTATACGAGCCAACAACGAGTCGAAATTATTAAAATTTACTACCGAAATTCGGAGTCAGTGGCCTCAACGTTAAGAGCGCTACGTCCAATTTATGGTCGTCATAATCATCCTAGCAGATCAACAATTGAGCGTCTAGTGGAAAAATTTGAATCCACAGGCACAGTACAAAATGTTCCCGTGCCAGTGAGACAAAGAAGTGCCCGTAGTGTCGAGAATATTGCTGCCGCTGAGGCTTCAGTTGAAGAAAGCCCAAATGATGAACTTCGTACGAATATCGAACGTGAAATTGCAGCGGTATCGGCCGATTTATGCTTGAAACCCGTCGAAAATTGGGTTCAGCGTCTGGACTTCTGCAAGCGTGCCCGTGGTGGCCATGCAAAAGAAATCGAGTTCCATACGTACGTACTTTCACAGGAATAAAGAATTTCAAACATCACTATATAATGTACATACTTTGAAAGCCAGGCGGCCATAAAAGGTGACCCTAATATACTGGGTGCCAGGTAATATGTATATTCCGGTTAAAGGGATCAAGCATTGATGCATTTTTGGGCGTAAGGTCAGTAAGGACGGAATCCCCTGAGTATGTTTGGAAGGAAGATCGACATTGAGTCAATGAGTGAAACAAACCTACCCTTGACCTGGCCCATTCTCAATACACGCACACAAAAGAACTACGTATAGCCAGTGGTGAGCGAAAAGAGATCTGAACTTCAGCTAAAATATTTCTTCCAACATATTTCTTCCAAATATTTCTTCCAACCTGCATTCCAGGTTTGACTATTTTAACTAAATTAACAGCGATTGTTTATTTAGTTACTTTTTGGAATCTGGGACAGCTATTGTTACTTGACATGTTGTAGTATGAACGAAATGAACCACACTTTTGCCTCTGGTTAATTTAGTTAACTTCCCCTCCTTCGAACTCTCACAGCTTGTCAACGCTGTAGTTAAAATAGTCAAACCTGGAATGCAGCCCAGGTATTTCAAGGATACAATTGACTCAACTGATTGTCTAAGTAAAGCTGTGACAACGTGTCACAAGAGTATTCATTTTACCTTAGTATCTACCTATCATGAGAGGTGCCACGCCCCCTAAACCGAAACCTATACGAAGGGGTTAGGAACACTCTTATTGAAGACCCATGGATGGTTGACGGTCTATGGATATCAGATGAGATAAAGGTTCGGACAGACAGAGAGACGTCTTGCAGTCACTTCTGTATAACGCTTAGAGAAGGGGATAGCACATTCTTACCGAAAAATTATTAAAAAAAAACGTAAGTGCAAAATACTTTTGTTGACGTGCTGTCATTGACATGATTTCCATTGCCGTCTAATTAGCAACGCCTATACAGTGCAACACCCACAATGCAGCGGGTAAGGTGCTAATGAAACTCACCATCAACTAAGTACGACCTTAGCTGACCTTTGAGTTTACTTCATTAAGGAGTAAACATATTACGGTCTTGTCCTCCAACAGACACCTTCGGTTAGATAACAACGCAAACAATGATTGAGTAACAATTTTTTTCCTCTTTTTTCAGACAATCAGTGCAAATGAAAAAAAGAAATCCCACAACAACTTTTATAGTCGTGCACTGAAATACCTACCTATACACCACCTGCTTTACCAGCTTCTGTTATAGCGATGCCAGACCTATAGTCTTACGTACAACCGACACGAAGCGACATATTTACAATCGATGTAGTAACACTCTGTAATTAGAGAACCTAGTTTTTTGCACAAATTTTCCTCGCAAACCTTTGTTTCCACTTTTCCATTGCTTCTGTCATTCGGTGTTCACATGAGAACATATACCAACAAACTGATGGAGGTGCCAATTGGTGCGATGGTACCTAGCTACCTTCTTTCCCCTCCATTGTTCCGGGGTTAAGTTTTACAACTTTGTTAACTGGAAGTTTTGCCTCCGTTGTGTGTACTGTCCAATGGCAACGCCAATTTGAACTTTGACAGGACTAGTCAGTCGAGTGAGTAACAATTTTCGTAATTTTTGGTTTTCCACAACACAAGAAAATCTTCCACCGAGAATAGGTGGACATTTGACACCCTGTGACACATCAATTTCAGCAGCAACATGCATAATGCATAAGTTGGAGTCGTATTTCAGCACGTCAGCCAATGATGAAGAGAACCACCAGCCACGTCAAAGCTATATATGCGAGGGAAGAGACGATGGCGTGCATTGTGTTGCGGTTTTGTGATATGCGGTAATGTTTGGTGATAACACCCATCGATTGCGGTTACCCAGAACCGGAGACGAATAATTATGCAACAGTTTCCACATCTGTGCAGTTCTCTACGGGACAGACAGAGATAGGCGCGGTCGAGGAGCCCCAGTTGCGATGCCAACACCGAGATGGGCATTATATACATATCACTCCCCCTTGGTATTTATTGCCGCCTGGGGGTATCGATTGATCTAATTTACTTTAGTGCTTCCGATTAGAGACGGAAGGGTAGATGAGTATATTTGTTATGGTCTGTTGCTAAGGTGATGGGCCCAAGTCGACGTCGAAGTCGGAGGAAGGAAATTTATTTCTTCTTTTCATGATAAAAATAGAAAGCTTCTTTTAGTTGAATTAAATGTGGACGAGTTTGATAAGAATATGCGGATTGGACAGTTGGCCTAGTTTCGAAGCAGCCAGCGATGTGTACGCCCACTTTAAATGTGCACTGATAGTCACTCAAGTAAAATCATTGAAATTAATATTTTTATGTATTTATTATGGCCATCTTCTGAATGAGTCGGAAGGCACACTGTAAAAGTATGGGCGAAGAGATAAATGTGGGTTTTGCCATTTCTTTTATATGAATGCATTTATGAGTACTTACGCATGAAAAAAAACCTGTTACTCTTTCAGTATAGATTCTATCTTCCTACATGCCATTGACCAGAGCTCCGTGCGTCTGTCTAAAAGAAGGTTCTTCCTGATATAAAACCAGTCCATCTGTTACGAAAGACTAGGAGTGGTACAGGGTTTTTCAATAAGAGCGCTACAAAAGTTTTTTTAAATAAAACAAAAACGGTTTTGGATATCAATGAAATTCTTTATTCCTGTGAAAGTACGTTCGATGCCATTATGTATGGAACTCGATTTCTTTTGCATGGCCACCACGGGCACGCTTGCAGAAGTCCAGACGCTGAACCCAGTTTTCAAGCATAAATCGGCCGATACTGCTGCAATTTCACGTTCGATATTCGTACGAAGTTCATCAAACGTCGCTGGCTTGTTGGCTTAGACCATAGACTTGACGTAGCCCCACAGAAAATAGTCTAACGGCGTCAAATCGCACGACTATATCTGTGGATTCAAATTTTTCCACTAGACGCTCAATTGTTGATCTGCTAGGACGATTATGACGACCATAAATTGGACGTAGCGCTCTTAACGTTGAGGCCACTGACTCCGAATTTCGGTAGTAAATTTTAATAATTTCGACTCGTTGTTGGCTCGTATATCTTTCCATCATGAAATGGCAAACCTTACTGAAAAGAAATGTCAAAAGAGCGGCAAGAAATTCGGCGTCGTTTGCTGTCCCTGTCGCTCTACTTTTGTAGCGTCCCTGTTGAAAAACCCTTTATATCCGGTTACGATCAGACAGCATTTTTTGAGTAGAATTGATGAGCTCTAGCGGCTAGCTAACTTACTTCAGTAATGCTATACCTATAGTCTAGGGGAACCAAGAACTCTCTCCGGAAGCGATCAAAATAACGAAGGATGTCTTCATCCGCCTTTGCTATAATGTCCATGCTTCTGTGCCATATCGCTCACTAGAATGATATGAGGGTCTTATATAAATGTTTTTAGGCTTCTTAGGCTAAAGAAACAGCAATTGGCAAGGATAGTTTGTCCTGTCGTTTGATTTCTAATGTGATATAATTTTCAAAGTCCCTAACTAGTACTTAAAGTTATAGCTGTCTATTTTGACGCCCCGTCTCATTCGTCGGTTACGAAGCAACGAAAACCGGTGGTGTCATTATCAGAGTTTATAGCGGAGCCGAGGTTCACCTATATCTACTAGGTTCCGTGCGCCTGTATGTTGTTTATCCCTTCTTTTTGACAGCATATATTTAGTATTGCCCTAATTCACCACTAAGCCAATTTTTGCCGCTCTGTAGATACTAATACCTGCAAACGCACCAGTGACAGCTCGCTATGTTCTGCCAATGATGTCGATGTCGTCAGCGTATGCAAGTAGTTGCACAGACTTTTGGAAAATTGTGCGCCTAGTGTTGGCTTGTAAGTTTTGTACAATTTTCTTAAGTACAAAATTACATATGTTGAAGGATTTACATGACAGCGCATCACCTTGTTTAAATCCTTTTTTTTAATCTCGGTGAGATTGGTCCCACCCTAATGGAACAGCGAGTGTTCTTTATCATTAGCAGGGAGACGGGAGTCCATATCAGGCTGGTGTGGGCGACTTTACCTTTGATGTGGATTGTCATAAGACGTTCAATAACGTGTCTACAACTCAACACTTCTTGCCTAAGTCCGCTACCTATCAAAAATCTATATACAAACTAGCTGACCCGGCAAACGTTGTTCTGCCTAAATTGTTATTTTAAATATTTCAATATTTTCATATTTTTGTTTAATTATTTTTTTTTAATATGAATTAATCGATTTTATGGTTAACCTAGCGATTATCGAGTTATAACGTCGTCGAGTTTCACCCCATAGAAAACATTTTTTGTCTGGGAGGTGCCACGTCCCTTTGTCCAATTTTGACAAATCTTCACAGGAACGCTTCCGGCCAATACGTAAGATTGTCTGCAATTTTAACTCAATCGATTTATCGGTTTTCGAGATATAAAATTTTGAATGTTTTTTTGTCTGGGAGGTGCCACGCCCTTTGTCTAATTTTAACTAATGAGCACTCCCGGGCCAATACCTAAGATTGTCTGCGAATTCGAAATCAATTGATTCGGTGGTTTTCGAGATAGAAGATTTTGAAAGTTTGTTTTGTATGGGCGGTACCACACCCCATTGTCCAATTTTGACCAATTTTCAGATAAGCACTCTGGGCGAATATCTAAAATTGTCTGTAAATTTGAACTCAATCGGTTCGACAGTTTTTGAGATGTAAGAGTGTGAATTTTTTTTTGGTACGGGATGTGACACGCCCCTTTGTCCAATTTTAACAAATTTTTACAGGTGCACTTGTGGAACACTACCTAAGATTATCTTAGTCGGTTGTTTTCAAGTTATACGCAGAGCCTTTAACCTGTAAGGACACGCACTTGATTGACATTTGGACAACAGGCTGTATATTTCATGTCAGTAGTTCACTTCGTGGATGCGAGACCTGCCATCGCCCCATAAAGGGTTCATGCACCTTCATCTTTCTTGAATAGCATGCTGGGTTTTATTCTCAAAAGCGCTGCGGATGGCTTTTCATGGCGGATTTAAATTTTGTATTTTCAAAAGCGATTCGGCTGACGAATTGCTGGCGGATTGTTTGCATAAAAATTGATGGATTGCATAAAAAATCAGTTCGTTTCTGAGAATAAGCAAAAGCGAAGACGGTCGAAATTGAAGTATCGCTTTCAATACGAACCGCCGCTCATTTGAGAATAACCCCCCCTGGTGACTAGTCCTGACAAATCCTAACTGACCTAACTGAGCCCCAAAATGAGTCTGGCTAGCTCATACGGTAAGATATGTGTCACTTGACAGTTGATTCAATGCTAGTAATTCATCCGCCTCCATCTGAAAGGCTCGTGTTATGCATCTCAGATATAAACAAACATCAAAAAAGTCTTTGGTCTGGCAACTGTCCTTACGTCAAAAATGTGATATTCAGCGATTAATGTATAAAAATGTATTCGCACACTATGTCAGCTATTTGTCAGGCACTTTACCATAATTGACTTACCTAGTGTCTAAACGCACACTTCTTTAAAACAATGTAGCCGGTTATTAAGTACACGTCATACTTTTAGGTTGGTAGACGTCATTGGCCTTATAAACCTCCGCCAGCGGTGTTCTCATAAGACACAATCAAATAATTTGTGACAATAAAATGTCTTCATACCGCACAGGATCGACATTTCTCTTAAAACTACATTCACAAAGTGTCTCCCTGGCCGAATGCTTCAAGTCATTTGTCACCACTTTCTTGACTAGTTAACTGCCATTAATAGACCCTCGCACCATCTGACTTTATTTTTAACTTACCCAACACTGACCAGTGACCACTCCCATATATGAAATTCCTGAATGCTTATACACCAGTGATTGCTAGACGCATTTTTTTAAATTACCCACATAAACACACCTCGCGGCATAGATGGGATTTAGATAACAAACAAAAGTAGTTCATATTGTAGTACCTCGCACCACCTGTTCATCGGCGCTTCCTTATTCCTATACATTTCCTATTCTGCCAACCACAACTGCTCACAGAACCATATTACCGCATACCAAAAATGCATATATTCGATATTCCCAATAATTCGCCTCACTAGGTCAATGTCAAAGCATATCACACATATCGCCGACAAAACACATAAACAATATGAGTAATGGGACAGCAAGGGAACTCCACTTCAGTTCTGTACACATATGCTGATATCACACTGTGTGTAACTAAGGCGAAGAGTGAATGACATGCTGGTAATTCTGACGCACATATGCTGACAAAGCACTATGCGCAGCTAGGGCAAAACGCCAATGACTTGTTGCGATATCGATGGTATTTTTGGGTTACAAAGGTATGAAGGACTGCATCAGCATGGTTGAGCAACGCACTTCCAAGAAGTGCAAAAGAATATGTGTTGGAGGGGAACGCAAATGAAAGTGGATGAACTAGAAAAGACGTATAAAAGGACTGAGAATTTTGGAAGCAACAGAGAGTTGTTAAATAGATTTTGTATGGTAAAGGTTGCAGCCAAGCAATAAGACAGCGGGCCTTACCATTGAAATAAATAAATATAATAAAAACAAATAAACAAATAATTAGTAAAGGTTGCAGCCAAGCAATAAGACAGCGGGCCTTACTAATCAAAATAAAATAAAAACTTCTTTTATTTCCAACCTCTCCGCGAGTTCGTTCTTCTCCTGGTGACAGGAAAGCACGACGAACTTTGGCGATACAACAATTGGTGGCAGCGGTGGGATACCCAAAGAGGTCCCGACTACCATACCAACATACCGAAGCGTTCTCTGGGGCTATACACCAGAGAAAGTGTTAAAGCGTACTGGGGCATACACCAGTTAAGTGAAGTGAAAAAAAAAAAAAAAGAGAAAAAAAAGTGCAAAGTCCCAAATACTGTAAGACCTGGCGAATCCCTGGAATACGGGCGCCGGAGGCAAACAATTGGGCAGTGACATAAAAGACCAGGCCACCACACCTATAGGGCGGGAAGCCTGCCTGGCAGAGGAAGAAGAAAAAAAAAAAATACAGCACCATCATCACCATCGGCATCAGAAAACCTACCAGCAGCAGCAGAGGAAATTAAGGAAAAAAAAAGACAACAACAAAACCATCAGCATCCGCAGCAGAGAAATTTAAGATTTAAGGTATTTAAGAAGTTATATATATATATATATATTTTTTTTACACAAAAAAAAAAAACACATTTGACTTAGTTACGCCACGTTTCTTTATATTTATACTTTTTTTTTATTTCGGTGAAGAAAAAGAAAAAAAAAACTCTAAAACCCAGAATTTTCATTTCCTACCCATTATTCTTCCTACACCCCCAATATTACCACAAGAAAGCAAGCTGCGATAGTGCAGCTCTTCGAACAACTACCTTTTTGTGTAGAAATACCCGAGAGTTCTGAATCCGGCACCACCATGTCTGAATACAAAATTAGTCTTAACGACATTTACAACATTATCCCGGCTTTCAGCGGAAACCCGGAAGAATTAAATAAATTTATAGCTTGCGGGAATATATTGTTCACGTCAATTAGAACTGACCCCGAACATAAACTTTTTCTGGAAGTCGTGAAAACGAGGCTCCAGGGACCGGCATTCGAGCTAGTCCAGTTAAAATCTTTTGCAAAATGGAATGACTTAGTCTCAGAACTAGAAAGACAATTCAAGGAAGAAAAATCTCGTTCCTCAGCTCAGAACGAGTTACTAAATGCTAAACAAAAGGCAGGAGAAAACGTTAAGGAATTTGGTGATCGCATCAATCGATTACTAAACTCCTTGAACTCTGCTACTTTTGCCAGCACTAGTGACGAAGCTGTGAGAAGGTTCCTTTCCCACGAAAATGATAGGCTAGCCATACAGGTTTTCGAAGACGGTCTTCTAAATCTAAATCTCAAATTCATGGTTCAAGCCCACGGGGAAGGCGATCTAAGGAAAGCCATAGCATACGCGGAAGAACATTCGGTTCGCCTCGAACGTACCGCAGTAACTCACCTTTCTGAAAACAACAAACATCCAACAAAGTTTTCCTCTTCAAAACCCACATGCCAAACTTGTAATAGGGTAGGACATACATCCACTACTTGTTTTAGAAATCGAAATATAGTCCCCACTCCCAGACCTATCTGCCAAACCTGTAACAAGGTGGGACACACGTCCGCAACCTGTTACAGAAACACCAATCTTCCTAACTTCGCTCCTCAGCAAATTAAAAGAGAAATACAGTATTTAAGATGTACCTACTGCAACAAACCCAATCATCACCAGGATGAATGCAGGACACGTTTGGCTCAAATTGGAGTTCCTCCACAAAATATACAACCAGACTCATTACAAAGGCAACACAACCAAAATAATAATAATAACTCCTCACGCAATATACGACGAGAATTCCGACACTATACCACTTCAAACGAAAATGAAGCGGGAAACGGGTTGACTCGGGGAGATGGTGTCGACAATCAGCCCCGAGCGCAAATACAAGTCGACATGCACAGAATCCCAAACTAAATTTCAATATATACGTACCATTTTGCCCCAAACGTCTGGAGCCAGTGGTACAAATAAAATTTCACCCATCAGAAAAAATATCAGCTACATTTTTGATTGACACAGGCGCTGACATCAGCCTTGTGAACCCAACAAAATTCGAAACAAAAATATGTAATAGAAATCAATGTACTATATCCACCATATCAGGAAAAGAATTTAAAACTATAGGAGAAACTATAGGAACTTTGGAATTCCAAACAGAAGACCACTTGATTCTTCTGGACCATCCGTTCCAAGTAATACCGAACCATTTGAGTTTAGCATATGATGGCATACTCGGTAACGATTTTTTAACCAAATTCCAATGTTACATTAACTATGAAAATAGGGAAATCGAAATTAAAACACCAGTAAACGGCTTAGTCACAACTCAGCAAAATAAAAAAGACTCAGCAATGGTCAATAAGACTGAGCAAAATAAAAAAGACTCAGCAATGGTCAATAAGCCTGAGCAACGAAATAAATATCCAGCAAAACGTAAGACTGAGGACAGCAGTGCCTCAGCAGAAAATAAGCCTGAGATAATGATAAATCCAGCAAAACGTAAGACTGAGGATAGAAGTGCCTCAGCAGAAGGTAAGACTGAACAAAATAAAAAGGACTCAGCAATAGTCAATAAGCCTGAGCAACAAAATAAAAACCCAGCTAAACGTAAGACTAAGGCAAAAGAGAACCTAGCAGACAGTAAGACTGAGGAAATTTTAACAAATAGCCAAACAAAAGCTGAGAAAGGCACCATCATACTTAAACCACGAACACAGCGCGTGGTAGAACTCCCATTTCATAAAACAGGTAATATCGATTTAATTATACGAAAAAAACAAATTATTCCAGGCGTATACCTCGGTGAAAGCCTGAGTAGATCCAAGGACTCCAAGATAAAAGTGTTGATGATGAATACCTTGGAAACAGAGCACAGGTTAAACACCGAAAATATCAACCCCGAATGGGAATCTCTAGACAATTTTAACTTGGTATCTAACAAACCAAATGACAAGATCAAAGGCAGACTAGACAAACTTAAGTCAATCATAGACGTCGAACATTGCAACCAAGAAGAAAAGGAATCAGTCCACAACATTTGTAGGGAATACAATGATTTGTTCTTCCTCGAAGGCGACCAACTTACTTTCACGGATGCCATAAGCCACAGAATCATAACTGACCAAAACAAACCACCACTATATGTCAAACCGTACAGATTGCCTAACGCACATACAAGTGAGATCCATAGGCAAGTTAACGATATGCTACAGGAAGGAATAATCCAGCCTAGTGCAAGCCCATGGAACTCCCCCTTGCTTCTGGTTCCTAAGAAACCAGACAAAGAAGGCAATAAGCGATGGCGAGTCGTGGTAGATTTTCGTCGACTAAATGAACTAACAGTCGCTGACGCATATCCGCTACCAAACATTACAGATATACTGGATCAACTTGGTAGAGCGAAGTATTTTAGTACCCTTGATTTGGCAAGTGGATTCCACCAAATTCGTATGGATAAGGAAGACAGGTGCAAGACGGGATTCAGCACTCCATATGGACACTACGAATATAATCGTATGCCATTTGGGCTAAGAAATGCCCCAGCAACCTTCCAACGCCTGATGAATACGGTATTAATTGGTCTACAAGGATTCGATTGCTTCGTATATGTTGATGACATTGTTCTATACGGATACAACCTGAAAGACCATAACGACAAATTGGTAAGAGTATTTGATCAATTACGCAAAAATAATTTGAAACTTCAGCCTGAAAAATGCAATTTCATGAAGAAAGAACTAACGTATTTAGGTCATATTATCTCCGAACACGGTCTTAAACCAGATCCAGAGAAAGTAAAGGCAGTCAAAACATATCCAACACCACAAAACACCAAAGGTATAAAATCGTTTCTAGGTCTCATAGGCTACTATAGAAGATTCATTGATAACTTCTCCAGTATAGCTAAACCCTTGACAAAATTACTAAAGAAAGATATCAAATTTGAATGGGATGCATTCTGTGATGAAGCATTCCGTCTACTTAAAAGTAAAATAATACACCCTCCTATTTTAGCTTATCCAAATTTTAAGGAAGAATTCATAGTCACTACAGACGCAAGTGACGTTGGACTAGGTGCGATATTATCACAAGGAGACATTGGTCAAGACAAACCAATCTGTTATGCTAGTCGTACTCTCAACGACGCTGAGACTCGGTACACCACAACCGAAAAGGAATTATTGGCAATTGTCTACGCGGTACAACAATTTAGGCCCTACATCTATGGACGTAAATTCACAATATGTACGGACCATAGGCCTTTACAATGGCTTATGAACCTTAAAGACCCGACGTCAAGATTGGCTCGTTGGAGAATATTATTAGACGAATATGAATACCAAATAATTTATAAAGCAGGAAAAACCAACGTAAATGCCGACGCATTAAGCCGCATACCCAAAAATATAGCAGAAACGTCCAAGACTGTCATGGTAACTACACGTAGCCAAAACAAACAACCTTTACAAAACGTACGTTCCGACCTTTCAGACATTCAGGTTCTTTCTAGTATTACTCTACACGAACATAAGGGATCCATTTTTGTAGACAAACTAGTCCAACTCAAAATAATAGTGTTACCCCTAATACATACATCCGAGGAAGAGGTGCTAAAAGAGAAGTCACCACAGTTTGTTAAACCACAATTAGGTAAGAGAACCCTGGTACAGTTAAGTAACCAAGAACAAATCTGTGTAATAACTTTACCGGTACCATTCCGAAGCTCAACTGATCAGAAAATCGTGAGCACATGTCTAAACGACATCAAAGAAATATGCTTTGAAAAATGCTTAAAAAATATTGGATTCTCTTTACCCGTAATAGGGGATGAATTTAAGAAAACTTTCAAAAATCTTCTTGAAAAAACATTCCAAACCCTTGATATAGACATCCATATTTATGATGACGACAGAATTCTCTTAACAGGCACCAAAGCCATACAAGAATTACTCGCTGAGTATCACGACTCACCTTTCGGAGGTCATCAAGGAGTCACTCGAACACTTAAGAGAATCAGGTCCAAATACTTTTGGCCTACAATGGCAGCAGACATCGATGAATACATCCGAAAATGTGCCTCCTGCCAGGTTAATAAAAGCAGGCGAAATCCTCCCATACCTATGAAAATCACGACTACCAGTTCAAAACCATTTGAACGGATCGCATTAGATATAGTTGGACCCTTACCAACAAGTTACGGTGATCATAAATATCTTCTAACATTCCAAGATGATCTTACTAAATACTCTGAAGCATACGCTTTATCCAATACAGAAGCTTCAACTATAGCAAGAGTTTTCGTCGAAAGCATTGTTTGTCGACACGGCATTCCGTTCTCACTACTAACGGACCAAGGTGCAAACTTCCTAAGCAAAATGTTTTTGGAAGTGTGTTCGCTCATGAAAATAAAAAAGCTAAATACAACACCATATCACCCGCAAACAAATGGAGCGCTAGAACGCAGCCACAAAACCTTGACTGAGTATTTACGCCATTACATCAACCATGATCCACTTACATGGGATACCTGGATTCCTTATGCGATGTTTGTGTATAATACGACTCCTCATTCAAGTACAGGCTTCACGCCATATGAATTGCTCTACGGTTATCCAGCAAACGTACCTAGCAAGTTCGCACAACAACCAAACGTTTCATATAATTATGATAACTATGCGAACGAGTTGAAGTCACGATTGCAACACGGATACCAAGCAGCAAAAGAAATACTTAACAAGAAAAAGGAAAACTCAAAAAAATACTTTGACGCAAAAACCAACACCAAAATATTTAACGTCGGTGATAAGGTCTTGCTCAAAAATAACGCCAGAAAAAACAAGCTATCCCCGTTATGGGAAGGTCCATTCGAAGTCATAAAAATAATATCCAACGAAAACACTATAATTAAAGTTAAAAACAAACCCAAACTAATACACAACAACAATCTACAGTCTTACTACGAATAACTACACTCACCACGCTCACACATACGACTCTTCACGAATATAAACTCATCTTTCTCCACATATTGCTAAGACGACCACTAAACATTTCCCCATTGTTCTTCTCTTCTCTCTTAAAAGATGGAGTCGATACATTACACACCAGACTCGGAATGGAGACTATTTAATATTGTAACACAAAAAGTACTTCGCTTGCGCCGTGGAACCACTAGGATAGGCAGGGGGCACGCAAATAACATAGAACTAAATACACCACTTGTGTCTCCTGGCCAGTCGGCCATCCACGTGGATCTTAACGATCAAAAGGTGCATATAGTGGACCACCATTTTTCCCGTGGAACCTATATTAATAGAGAAAAACTTCCACCATGTACCATAAGAGAGCTCCATTTCGGAGACATAATAAGTTTTGGGACAGTCGAAGAAGATTTTGAATTAAAATTCTGTCCCACATACGTATTAAAAGGCCCACTCCCACGACTCTATAACCCCATTACACGCACTCCACCACACCGAATCGACTACGACGTCAACGACGACGACGACACATCAGGCTACGAATCTTCCGACACCGTATTATGGGAACCGCCTAGCAATTAGTTTATAAAAAAAAAGAAAAAGTAGAATAAATGTATACCTACTTCAACTATTTTTGTTCTTTCTTTCCTTCTTTACAAACCTACGACCACACTTCACCACATCGACTCGAATACTGTAAACATAAACTATAAACATATGCCCCTTTACAGATGACACCAATTATTCTCATCTCAGTGATTGGGCTATCGCTCACCTGCGGAAAACTTCAAGTCACTCCAATCAATAACGAAGCAGGCGTATACTTCGAAAAAATAGGAAACGCCGAACTATACTCCAGTGAGTGGAAACTAGTCGTCTACTATGATCTAACGCAACTCACGAAAGCTCTAAATCATGCTACTAATTACGTGGTGGAAATCAACGATTTGTGCCGCCTATTACAAGGAAACGCTAACTTTGGCATAATTTGTGATGGTGCAATAAGCGAAATCAACCACTTATTAATGAACCTTCAAAACAAATATATTCTCCTAGGCACACAAAAGCGATATAGACGAGCCCTAATCAATATAGTCGGTACATTAAGCAAATCCTTGTTTGGTACCTTGAATGAAGACGATGCAAAACACTACGACAAACAAATAGAGAAAATCAAAAGAAACGAAAACCATTTACTTGATCTTATGAAAAACCAAACATTTATAATGGAAACTACCAAAAATATTTTTAATAAATCGGAAAAAAACATAGAAGACCAAATGCTTGCGGTAAATGCAAAAATAACCAACATAAAAGGAGTAATGACTAACCTCGCGAGTCTCACTCAAGATCAAAATACATTTACTGAAATAGAATCTTTAACGTCACTAATAACTTTAATTATAATCAGATACCAGAACACGATCGACGATATTCTCGATTTAGCTACAGACGTCAAACATGGGAAACCCCACCCGGCCATAGTAACGCCAGATCAACTAAAATCTGCACTAAAAACTATCAGACAACAAATTCCAAACGGTCTTAGACTACCGCACCTAGCAAATGAAAATAACATCATCTCGCTTTACCATATTTGTACCACTAGCGTCGCAACTAACAAAGACAAAATAATCTACGAATTTAAAATACCCCTTTCCCTTGTAGACAATTTTCAAATATACAAAATTATCCCCTTTCCCATGAAATACAAAAACAATTTCGTATACTTACAACCAACAAATGATTATTTAGTAATAGATCACAAAAGAGAACATTACTCACCCCTGTACCTTAAAGACCTTAGCAATTGCAAAACTCAAGATAATGATTTCCTATGCCCTATTACACATCCACTTTTTGACACCGACACAGCTAATCCCCAATGCGAAATCCAACTCTTAATTGGAAATCCGACGCTTCACGATTCATGCGTGATAAAACAGGCAAACTTAACAACCATATGGATACAATCACACCAACCACATAAATGGCTATTTTCATCCATGGAACCATGCATTGCTAACGAAATCTGTCAAGATAATATGACAAGACATACTCTTCAGGGACCGGCAATAATAGAATTATCCGGTAACTGCTACCTCAAATCAAAAGATTTTACTTTATACGCCTACAATGAAAAATCGTCAATCATTAATAACTTCTTCATTCCACCAATAAATATCTCAAAATTCCTAACTAACCCCTCCATCAATTTTCCTAACTTCACCGAAAAAACCGCAATTGTAAGATTTTCAAGCCAAAATGAGCTAGAACTTGTTTCCCAAAGAATAAGCGAGCTAAAGAATGAAGAATCAAGACCACTTATTTCTTTGGATAAAAATGATGTTCACCACTATATTTTAATTTACGGAATAATTGTAACAATATTGATTCTTGTATCCTTAAGAAAATACAAGTCTTACAAACTCAGACATACTTCAAAAGAAAACAATAAAAAAAAGTCCAGCAATGAAACAATTAGGGACACCCCTACCTTCATTTTGGCCTAAAAATAAAAAGAAAAAAAAAAGGAAAATGTGTATCTACTTTTATAAATTCAAATAACAATAACATATAACCTTACAAACTTAACTTTGCATAAAATATTACAAGAATAATTTTTGGTAAATTGTCTAAAAATAAATTTCCATCAAAAATATATGTAAGAAAAAAATAAGAAAATTTTTGTCTAAGATATTTTTGTTTAAGCTAATTAAGAAATTTTTTTTTACGATACTTCATTTTTTACAATATTTGGTTAAGAAAATACAATATTTTGTTTAAAGAATAACTAAGAAAATAAGAAAAAAATTTTGCTTACAATATCTTGTCTAAGTAAAGAAAAACGAACTATGTAATAGAAAATAAGCTAATAGAAAGTAATTGTAAATTGTTTCTAAAATTCTCCTAAGTCACTTCTCTGAAAGAAAATTGATCTTTTTACTCTCAATTTTCTTTTTCTAAGGGGGGAAGGATGTAGTACCTCGCACCACCTGTTCATCGGCGCTTCCTTATTCCTATACATTTCCTATTCTGCCAACCACAACTGCTCACAGAACCATATTACCGCATACCAAAAATGCATATATTCGATATTCCCAATAATTCGCCTCACTAGGTCAATGTCAAAGCATATCACACATATCGCCGACAAAACACATAAACAATATGAGTAATGGGACAGCAAGGGAACTCCACTTCAGTTCTGTACACATATGCTGATATCACACTGTGTGTAACTAAGGCGAAGAGTGAATGACATGCTGGTAATTCTGACGCACATATGCTGACAAAGCACTATGCGCAGCTAGGGCAAAACGCCAATGACTTGTTGCGATATCGATGGTATTTTTGGGTTACAAAGGTATGAAGGACTGCATCAGCATGGTTGAGCAACGCACTTCCAAGAAGTGCAAAAGAATATGTGTTGGAGGGGAACGCAAATGAAAGTGGATGAACTAGAAAAGACGTATAAAAGGACTGAGAATTTTGGAAGCAACAGAGAGTTGTTAAATAGATTTTGTATGGTAAAGGTTGCAGCCAAGCAATAAGACAGCGGGCCTTACCATTGAAATAAATAAATATAATAAAAACAAATAAACAAATAATTAGTAAAGGTTGCAGCCAAGCAATAAGACAGCGGGCCTTACTAATCAAAATAAAATAAAAACTTCTTTTATTTCCAACCTCTCCGCGAGTTCGTTCTTCTCCTGGTGACAGGAAAGCACGACGAACTTTGGCGATACAACAATATTATAGCCTGAGTAACGACACTTCTTTCAACATAACAATAAGTAATTAAACCATAAAAGAAAAGCAAAACATTGTAAAAATCAAAATTACTTAACAATTGCATAAAAACAAACATAATAAAATCACTAGAGCCTGCCGCAACCCGCCACACTCTGATTAAGTATTCACCTCCAATTATTCCATTTTATGACTTTGCCAGATTTGATTACTTATTTTGCGAATTGTGAGTTTTTCTTGGAAGTGCTATGTAAACGTGGTCATACATATTTGCATTAATGAAAAAAAATTCAGTTTCATAGAAAAAAATGCGTTGCTACATAACTTTTATCAGTGAGTTCATAAGAAACTGACAGCTTGAAGTATACGATGACAAATGATTGTGATAACGTCAGTTATGGCGCGGCGCATTTATTCACAAATGGCCTCAAGAGATTTGACAGTTATTTGTGAAAAACAAAGACACACTGCGAAGGAGAATTCTTTAAAACAAAGAATATGGCTGACCGTTCAGCAATTTTGCATAATTAATACCGTTAATCTGGTTATAAACAGAAAATAATTTGCCCATAGCGAAACCGCATAGAATGTGTCAGTTAAGTTAATTACTAACAGAATGAACGGGTTTATTTAATTATGACGGTCGACGGGAAGGTGAAAAACATCCAAAATCAATAATGTGAATATTTTTCCCATTAATGTACTGGAGCAAATTTCAATTTTAACAGCACTGTGAGCTATGCAATCCACACCAGTTGTGATGACATTTTAATTTAAAAGGATTAGCAAGTAACAATTGGCGTACCGTTTCACTGTTTTAAGTATGTGCGGAAATTGGGAGCAAGGTTTAGCAAACTGAAAGGATTGAAATAATTGTAACGTGTACACTGTACAATAATGATTAAAGATTAAAGCGAACTCGATTGTAGACATTTTCTTCTTTTAAAATCAGCAGGAGTGGATGGTATAATTCCTGCTCCGACACAATGAGGCGTTGATGGTATTGTACGAATACTGATGGGAAGGGACTATGAATATACGGGGACAAGCTATCATCGAAGCTTTTTAAGCAGCACCAGACACAAACGAAAAAGGTGAGTCTTAGTAATCAGAACTAATCATTTTGTTCTCTGAACTTTCAGAACTTAATATGATTTCCGCGTTACAGACCGCTTCCCAAAACTTTTATGCTTCGACAAACGCAGCTATCTACTCTACGGAGATCCTCAACAAGAGAAGACTGGGTCCTCTAAACTGCGAGTTTTGTATTCACGGACCAAACCGCGCAACAAAACAATGAGTAAAGGGAAAATCCTTTAGACATTTCTGCAACAGAGCAGATCTACCCTAGATTTAAAAGACTAGGACGTATCATCCAGACTAGAGAATAAACGAGATTTGTCAGAAGATCAATTCGGATTTAGAAAATCCGGCGACATAAAGGCCGTAGTAAAGGGAGAGCCATCTAGTGGTTTCCTTTTAAATCATAGGTTATTTTGACACTGACAGCTGTTTCCCGTTCAAAATCTTGACAGAAAGTCAGTAGCACAAACCACAGAGAACTAGACCGCCGACTTTCCGTACACCTACCCGATTCTCCCCGGAAAAAATTACCCTGTCTGTGAATACGTGTAAATGTCAAAATTAATGGCGGGAATGTAAATAAAACATAAGAGCGGCCATTTATTGGGATGTGTTAAGAAACGTTGGGAACTAAGTTTAGGTACTGTTTACATTTTAGATAAAGTCATTATTGCAAGTAGCTAGACGGCTGGTTGGAATGATTTAAACTTAATTTTGAGCGAAAATATAATCTATATCGTTGATAATATTTTGTTAGCTCATTCGAAAACTAATACTTTTTTCAATCCACAAGAAATTCATCGCAACAACAAATCACCCGCGAATAAAAAGAGGTAGGTAGGTAGTGAATGAAAAAAAATCGCTGGCGATTTATTTTACGTTCCAGCAAACATTTAAAACCAACTAAGGGATAACTTTTGGAATTGTGGTTTAGTTTAACACGAGAACATTATCTTAGAATTAGCTTGTGGCATCACCATAAATTATTATACTGCTTTCTCTGTCTTACAGCTCATTTCGAATAAACCCTCGCGTCTTTTTTCTTTTCAGCGAGTTAGTTGTATTTTATTCTTGTCTCCGCAAAACTTTAACTTTTTCAGCATTTATTCATCAATAGGCCTGTTTTATTGCACATCTATAAAGTAGGGGTATTCATGCAATGTCGTAACGAACATGGTAAATGAATTGTCAAATTTTGTATGGAAAATCACACAAGATGTTAAAAAAACCGAGATGGTAAACTTACGACGAGGTCAATGTGACATTTCACAGTTGAAATAAAGGCGCGAAATCAGGAAAAAAATACTTTGCATGCATTTATAATACTTTTGATGTTTTTATAAATAGAAATTGCACATTTTACTATTCCAAGTGTAGGATAAATTATTAATCCATCAAATTGTATTAAGAAAACAATTTTTAAAAGAGTTTAAATAACGAAATTTTCAATTCCAAACAAAGTATGTTTTCGTTCACGTCAAAAAGTTTGGAATTGGAAATTTCGTTATTTAAGCCCTTTTTAAACTTGTTTTCTTAATAAAATTTGATAGAATAACTAATTATTCTATACCAGGAATAGTAAAATGTGCAATTTTCTCTTTACGCGAATGGTAAACTTACGACGTTGCATGAATAGATACCCTTGTCAAGCAATGTGTAGTTGTTGTAATTGCGTGTTAAAATTTATACTTTTATTTACTTCACTGAGATAGATGTGCAATGAAACAGGTCTAATAACAAAATCAAAATAACAAATAAAGGATAACCACTTGAATAAACCAAAGTGAAAAATAAATCACGAAAAGAGTTTCATTTTGACACTTTGTTTTGACTGTCAATTCCTGAAGCTCTTCATTCCAAAGTTCCAGGAGCAAGTCTTTTCCGGACCAGTCAATAGATCACGAAATTAATAACATGATTTTAGCTAAATCAAGTGAATTTAGCTAAATCGCGTTGGTGGGAACATGGTATAAGTGAAAAGAATATTATCACATGTTTTGACAGTCCATTCACATAAACACTTTTATTTGTCGCAACAGTTCGCCAAGTTCAAACATCAATTTCTACTACTTAACAATCTTGAATTTTGTATTTGATAGTTTGTGGAGCGGGTTTTAATGTCGTGAATTTTGAATAAACTTGTGAAAATTCGCACCAAGGGTGTTTTCCTTCGAGGCAAACATTTTCAGTTCGTAATTTCGTTGTTTAAACTCTTTTCAAACTTGTTTTTCCCGTATTTTGATGCATTAATTTATTATTCTATGTACTCTTGCATAAGTAAAATAAGCAATTTTTTGTCAAATAAATGCATCAAAAGTGGTTTGTTCCCATATTATTATCAATTCGTTTGTTCATTTTCATGTGAATATGCCTTTACATCGCCAATTTTAATTGATATCAACAGTTTGAACAATTTAACATTTCCTAAAACTAAAGTGTGATGTGAACGAAGTGTAACTGGAAAATAAGAAGAAACCTTCAGAACACAGCCCCACTGCCACAAACCACTGCCAGGTGCAACTGCCATAGGATTTTACTAAGTATGCGTGTGCCGTAATTTCTTCCCTTTGATTTATACAGGCCCAACACATAAATAAATCCTATGGTGCCAACAGCTTGTAGGCAAAGTCCGTTATGTGGGAGGAGTCGACGGTCTATTTCTTACTGGTTTGTGGTCAGTAGCATACCTCCACGGAACGAAGTGATTCGCTTTACGCTTGAACAACGTTGGGAAATATTGAAAACTTATTTCCAAAGTAAGTACTGTGTAGCCCAAACAGTGTGTTTTTTTTTAACTTAACTTTTTGCCGAAATGAAGCACCCACCGCGCCCGCTGTACGCAAGTTTGTGCAAAAAGTTCGTGAGACTGGTATGCAAGTGGAAAACGCTCATAGTCCCAGTCGTCGTACGGTGCGCACAGACGAGAATGTGGCTGCTGTAGCCGAGAGTGTGAGACTCAATCCACGAACATTAGCTCACCATCGATTTCAACAGCTCAACATTTCACGCACTAGCCTGAGGAGAATTCTGCGGAGCTGCGATTTGGCACCTTTGGACTTTTTATTGTGGGGAACCGTGAAGGACCGAAGTTATGCCAAAAATCCGAAAACGATACAAGCACTTAAGACCAATATCATCCAAGCAATCCATGAGCTACAGCCCGAAAACATCAACAAGGTCTCGGAAAATTGGAGTGGCAGAATGCGCTACTGCGACTGCGAAGCAAGCCGAGGCAGTCACTTGGGAATGGGAATGGGAATGGGAATGTTTGCTCTTACTAATAAAGCCATAATAAATGGAAAAAATTAAATTTTCTTCATTTTATTTCATTTCATTCATTTTATTGCAAAAAGAAACTTGTATTTGGCCCACCCTTTACATACAGCAACTGTAGCAAAACTAGGGAAAATGTGGTGAGATTAACGAGTTAACTGGTTATTTATTAGAATATCCCTGTCCGGAATGGAGGTACAGTATCGTCCCAATTACTTCGCCAATCAGAGATAACACGTTAACGATAGCGTACAAGTATTTCAAAGTTACTGCGGGAGTCGTCTTCTGTGCAGTATAAATGTATGACAGTTCTACGACTGACTCTGCATCAATGAGTAATGGTGATTGGCTGTTAGGGCAAAAAATTGTTGAAAAGCCTGCCGGTGCTTAGAACTAGCTGAGCACAATACCGAGGTTGTCTAAGAAGGGAATCAAATTATTAGGCTAAAGTTAGCATTTAAATATCTAGGAGTAATGCTGCAGATGAAAACACAAACTGATCCCCACCAACAAGGTATGAATGAAGACAACGCACTGGGATTGTACTACACATACTACTACTACACACAATTTCACCTCGGGCACGCCGTCTATCTCCACAAATGTAGCCACAATAGATCGCCCTTCTGTTTAGATAAATAAGAAAACCTGACATACGGAATGATTCACTTCATGAAGGTAAAAGAGCGAGCCTGTAAACGTACAGCTTATAATAATTCATATGTTGAGATCAGAGGACGATTGGTTGGAAGCAAAGCAAACTGAAAAGAGCCAAAAGTCGAAAGCTACGATTACACATGCCAAGAATCGTACCATTCAGTGACATGCCGAAGGCACTGTAATGTCCGAATTTGTCCTAAAGTGGTCTTGTTGTGTGTTCGCCCAAAAATGAGGCGTTTCAAGCGGCGCGTAGTAATATATCCTGCGAACTATACACCCCTTAAACGCATCCAAAAAATAAGGAAAACGTTACGTGCGTAGCAATAGTCTACTCTACACACCGGTGAAGTGAAGGCTATTGCCTGTTTTGAATAACTTAATTTCAGACAACAGCAACTTATCGAAACTTACAAACATAAGTAACGTAGACGAATACGAATTCACTCTAAACGTAGCCTAACTGGCTGAACACAATTGTACTTTCACCCACGCATACACTTCTTACGCCACTTAGCTCTCATTGTCTCAAGGTTTAGGCAAAATTCCGAAGCAAAAGCAACTAATCAAATATTGGAAAATGAAAAAATTATTGAATTTCTGTGTATTCCACATTCGACAGCACTTGCGACCTGCATTTGAGCAGCAAAACTCTGTTGGCAGGATTGATCGAAAGTGTGTTCAACGCATAAAATGGGTTTCCTATATTTTTGTTCGATTTCACATTTGATTTTTAGTAGATTCCCAAATAAAGCAACATTAACAACTCGTAACTTGTTTAAATTTATATTTTACGAGCCTCAGAGTTGTCATAAAAAAAACATTCATACTAAGCGATAACTTTTTCTCTGTCCATTTTCAGTGAGAACTATTATTTTTTATCTTTTATAACGCATTCACAATCTGCACCTACACACACAATGTCACTTTCCATTTTGGCACTTGCTCTCGATTTCAATTGGCACTTTGCACAGCAACTTTGCATTTTTATTACTTATTTCTCTTTTGTTTATTTTTTGATTCTAAAAGTGAAATTGAATAGTTTAATAGTGTTGTTGCTAGTAGGGGAAAGTTGACAGTTGCACCATTTGGGCGTAACAATGCGCTCAACAAAAGTTGTTTTAGCAGTAGGTATACAATGCTCTTGAGTACTCATAGCAACATTGCTCTATTATTCTACGTTCATATTGAAGTATGTATAATGCTTGACATTTGACTAATTATAAAAGAATTGAAATTTTCTCCTTGTTTGAAAAAATACCGAAACAGGTCAAGAAACAACTAGACTAATAAGCATACATACATTTTTTATAAAGAGATATTTTTGACAATTTAAATGAACAAAAAGATAGTTTCTAGGAGCAACTTAACAAAACATGAGCTAACTAATCAAACAATAATGTCGACTATTAATTGTCTGCTGGGTTAAGCTGTGCATTTAGTAGATACAGCATTTTAATTGAAATGGTACCAATAAAATAAAATTGACCTCGACATTTACTACTGGAACGACTTTATTTGGATCTACTACATTTTCTGTCATTGGAGAATTTAAATAACATTATTTGTTTTCGCTGAAATGTATGTCGAATCTATTCTCAATGAAATTGAGTTTAGTACCTACTCTGCTCGAGCAAAACTAAGTTTTAGCTACTCCCTCCAAACATTAGCTAAATGTTGACATAGTGATTTGTCATGTTGACATACTCGTAAGTGTCACAGAAAATAATTTTTTTGAAAATAAATTCCTTCAAAAATGCAAAAATGTCTGGTATTATTTGATTTAAAATTTTTCACTTTCAAAGGATTCCTCATGGAGGTATTCATTGAAAAAACTCATCCTTATTTACTTTTCCGCAACACAAAAACACAATAGGAAAAAAAACTAACACGATCTGTCAAATTTAGCTTGAAAAAATCTGCGCAACTTAATGGGCGCGCTAAATTGTGACAGATGCATGCATTACAGTCTGAAATGAAAATTTATTTTTTTAGCTGAATCAGCCATCTTACCGCTTGGTTAAATCCATTAAATTAGAGTGAAACCAATGGAAAACGACATTAAACTTAGCTCAGCTAAATTTTAGAGAGAATTTTTTACGAGAGCTAAAATTTAGCTCGAGCCGCGTACTAATACTAAGCTTTATAGGTACTCAAATTGTAATTGTTAAAATGAAAAAAGGAAAATACAAATTAGGAAAACTACTACCTACAAATAATTAACAGCTGTTTTGTCAAATTCATTCGAAAATCAGTACTGCCGTATCGAATCAATTTTCAGTACTATTTTTGCAGAACACCTTCTTGTGCTTTAAGTATTCGTAAATACGTTTGTATAATTTCAAAAATTGATCCTGATTATACTGGAGTTTAGATTCACATACCCAAACTTGACGCAATAAAAACTTTGACATTTCGTTACGTCATCAAGTTTATTGAGTCCCATTTTATCTACACCCAATTTTAGCAATACAGAATCAGCCACGACTACGTAATGAAATGTCAAAGTTTATATTGCGTCAAGTTGGGGTATGTGGCTCGCTAAGATCGCGGCGAAGAATCTAACCTCCAGTATAATCAAGATCCAACTTTTCTATTTATAAAGAGTGTTTAATGAAAATAGGATTACGATACGTTGATTACGTACGTAGTCGTGTCCCGAAAATCGGTAAACGTCAGTTCAGTACAAAATCTGTCAAAATGAATGAAATTCGTTTGAGAAAATGTTTAAGTGTTCAAGTAAGTCGAGAGGGTCGTTACGTTGGTTGAAAACTTCCACGGCCCTTGGGACACGATCGATAGTCTTTGGGACCGTCTCAACATTAATGACATGCTTTAGAAAACTAGAAACGAACGTTCCCATAGCCGAAGTTCTAACATAAAAATAAATTTAAATTATCTGTGATTTTTGAAAAGTGGTGTTTAGCTGGCAAATGAGATTTTGCCTGTTGACTAAGATAGCATACAAAAAATGTAGATGAAGATTGGTAATTTAGGACTAAATAATGACAAACGTAGCCTATATTGTCATCAGAAGTCAGTGCCGTCAAATTGTGTTACAGCAATGACATAAAAATCCTACGTAATCGCAAATTTTGGATAACTGCAAAGGAATCCTTATGGTTTTTTCTTAAACAGCAAATAGGTCTTTAAAGTGTACCTACGTTGGTAAAAAGCTATGCTGCCTACTTTCTTTGTATTTTATTCCCGCATGCTTTCCATCTCGGTGTAAAAAATATAAAATATAGGGTTTTAGCAAGTCAAAGTACTTTCATCAAAGTAGACTACCCCATTTAAAGGACTCTCGTCTAACTCCCATTTGCGGATCATTTTCCGGGAAAAAAAGTCCTTCTCAATTAAATATCGACAATGAAACAAAAAAAATGCATTCCACCCTTTTTTGTACTCATTTAACTCATGTACACACATATACAACACTTTTACTCCCACATTTATCCAGTAAGCAGCAACACACCCTCTCATCATATAATCCATCACTACTATGAGTTTAAACTATACGAAACAAACATGGAGGAGAAAGGAAAGTAAAGAAAAAAAAATGTATACAACTCACCATTGTGTTCGGTGAAGATATTCAATCCAATTGCACTGCGATTATCCTTATTTGGAGCGGGTGCGGATGCACGGGATTTCATACGGCTCGCTCGAAGGGTTGATCCCGCACCCAAAGCATTGCTGCCCACCCCACCTCCTCCGCTGGTACCACTGCCGCCCACACCGCCAATACTCGAGGAACTACTGCTAATGCCAACACTGCTACTAATCCCAATACAACTGACAGTTCCTTGGCTTCCAGACGACCGATCCTTGGCATGTTGTGCCCCCATGATGGTGCCGTGTTGGTGGTGGAGCCACCCGGTTGTTAATTTACACTCTTTCAAGACACACCGTAGTTACTTCTACTTGCTGTATTTACCACCACAGTATGTGTATCACTTTCAATGAAAAAACGATTTTTTTTTATCTTTTTATTCGCTAGCCCAGTGTGTTTCGACTTTTGACTGAAAATTCAAACTTTGGGATCCCCTCCGATGGAAAGGAAAATTTACAATTTCACCACACACGACCAAGGCGACGACGTCGACAATGGGGGACAACAAGGACCCAACAAGGAGACGGAAATACCGATAACACTATGAAGAACCCCGTTCGATAATAATCGCAAGCACATTTTCGTTGGAAGAGAATTTTCCGCACAATCTTTTCGTCACTGTTTTCCTGGAAAAAGAATATTTTCGCACAAAACTTCAACAATTTTACACGACGAATTATTGTTTCTTTCGTTTTCCCTGCTGCGCTTTACACATACATCTACGCATACACACTGCTCTCATACGATATGTACGGAATTCCTTATTGGAATCGATTGCGTTCACAATAAAAGATACAGAACGCGTAAAAAGAGGAAATTACGAGTGGCACTGATGCAGAGAATAAGGGAAAAAAAAACCCTTTTTTTCGTGTAAAGAATGGAATTTTCAATATTTTCGCCTTTTTTTTCTCGTGATTCCTCAAATACACAAAACACACCGACGACGATGGAGACGACGTACGCGTAGCCAAAGCCCTTGAGAAATCCACTCCCTGGAGCCAGAAGCAGCAGCAATACGATGAACGCGCAAGAGAAAGGGGACAATCAAAGTATGTGTGGATGTGGAAGGAAAAATGCAATGCACTTGTACGACTAGATGAGGAATACGGATAGCTCCCCGGCGGCCGATGGAGCAATTTTTTTTTTCTTATTTGCGTACACACATACACCAATGGGGGATTTAATTTTGTTACTACACCTTTGAATTCGACACTAATTGGAATTTTATTTATTTATTCTCCCTCGACGTTGAAAATGCGACTTTTTAGAGCGAATTAAATGAAAGAAAAATGATTTTCTTGATTTTTTCGTCGACACACAAGAATCCGACGACGTCTACTCACGGGAGTCTGACATTTTCTCATTTGTCGTCGCCTTCTTTGTGGATTTCATCTTGATGGTATTTTTCGCCCTTTCGCTGTGCGATTCAAACCTCAGTGGCCATACCTGAACTGGGTCTTATTGGGATAGTAGTCCGGTGTGGTAAACGTTTGGTGGCGCTAATGTCGATTGGGAGTGACGCTGCGGAAGTGTTCACAAATGTTTTATATGGGCGTGGATTCATCAAGCACTTTTGTGGAGGTACGATTGGCCTAAAATGGTAATAAAATGCCCCTTTTTTGACAACTTTTGCTGTAAAAATATGGTAAAGCAGTAGATAAAATGGGCACATTTGGTCTAAGGAATTCTATGCCACATGTGAATGCCGATTTTGATGGATATAAAAGACTAAATATCAAGCAGTGTAATCGGACAATAAGCAAAAAATGTCAGCACAATCTTGTAATCATTTTATGCTAGCTATTTATTGAAAGTTGACAATGGTATTGCTGGCATTTTTCATAAATAAATAATAATTGCAATGTTATCATCGGTCTTCGCGCAATGCGTTTTCTTTTGTTTTATTTTTGTTAAGCCGTGGGTAAATTACACTGAATAATTTGCTGACACTTATGAAAGTCTTGAAAAGAGAATTTCTCCAAACTCCAATCCTAAAACAGAGATTTTTCTATATTAACGCTTTTGATAAAATGAAATTCATTATTTAATTTACTCTTCAACACTCTATAGGTAAACACGAACAACAAAAAAGTCAAATAGTAATTAGCCTATACCCTATAGTTTTTTTTTTACAGCTGTAAATTTGTTACCAACCCACAACGTCTGTGGTTATTTTTCTGAAACATCTAAAAATGTTGAAAACAAAACATCACCTATTAATTAACCACTACCAGCACTATTAAATAATTGAACTAAACACAAAACTCGAGTTGACATAAACCTATGAATAATTTATTTACCTTGGAGCAATATAAACCTTGACAGCTGAAAATTAGTTGACATACACGATAGTAGGCCTGTTTTATTCCACATCTTTCTCAGTGAAGTAAAGTAAAGTTGTGCCGGTATTGTACGTTTGTACCACAGGGATGAGCGGCTTATCCACGACTTGTACGCCGCCAATGCTCAGGAGCTTATCCGTTTTAATACCTCAATTGCGGACACGGTCGATACTTAAAAGCAGTTCACCGAATTTTGGGGGCTTGAGTCGGGTCGGTGAGTTACCTATGTAACTTCCTCCTTAGTTTTAAGCTGGTTTGTAAGTTAGTTCGTCGTATTTTAGGGGGTTTTTGGTAGGGGCCGTGCTCGCCAACATGAATGAGTGCTACAGAGACTTGGCCGACGATTATGGCCTCGTTCGAGTCCCGGCGGCGCGTGTGCACCGTTTTGACGACTGGCAGGCGCCCATCGACGCAATCGGGATGGTGACCAATCGATTATAGGTAATTTAGGTTAAGCAGCTTAGGTAGTTTTAAGAAAAACTAAAGAGTTCAAGTTTTTATCAAAATTCTTGGAAATGAAAAAAAAACAGCGCAAAACACAAAAATTGATAGGTAGATTAAAGGCCGAAAGGCAATAGTTATAACTTATAAGGATATAGTTAAGTTAAGAGTGCTCGTTAAGAGCCAGTAAGCTAGAATAAGAAAAGTGTTAATTTTAATTTAGATTAAATCATTTTCGTCTAGTATATGTGAGTTAAAGAAAGAATTAAATAAAAATGAATTTAAAAGTAGAAAAAATTAAAGTAAAGTTGAATCTTCAACACGATATTACAACAACTACACACTGCTTGAAACCTTCGAGACTCTATATAGTTGCTGTAACTGCGTGTCAAGGATTCTACTTTACTTTACTTCACTGTTGTGCAATAAAACAGCCCAAATGTGAACAAATTATACGAATTATTTAGCTCAATTGACACACGGATAGTTTTAAAAATTAACGAATAGCTTGAAACTTTCATACCCACCACATTTGGTTGTCAATTGACAGTCTCCTACTCGACCTAATTTTCAACTGATACCAACTTCAGTTGATTAAATATATACCAAAAAAGAGCCACATTTTCAACAAATCCTGGAATTTTTGTATTAATTCCATATTTTCCTCAAAGAAAAATTCATAATTCTGTAAATAAAATAACAAAATATAACTAAAGGTAGTAAGAAAACTAACTTCCATTCAACTTCTTTTCGTTGTTAAACAGATTTAACCATGTCTGATTGGGACACTGTTACGGTTTTACGTAAAAGAGCCCCAAAGGCCTCTACCCTCAAGACAGAGAGTGCCATCAACCATGCACGTCGTCAAGGTGTTCAGGTGGACACCCAACAAAAATGTATGCATAAATAATAATATTTTGTTTTACAAAACGCTAAATATTTGTGTAAAGTTTAGTTTGCAACAGCCATATTATAAGTGATGACGATTTTGTATTCTTAACCCGGCTTAGCTTTTAATTTCGCAATATTGCCGAAGATACCTATATATAGAGGGGATGACTATATATACCTACTGAACTAATTGTGCAGTTGGAAAAATGATAACGCATTTTCATTGTTTTGTTTAATTGCAGTCGGTGCTGGTACCAATAAGCAACATGTCACCACTAAAAATACTGCCAAACTGGACCGCGAGACTGAAGAATTAAAACATGAAAAAATTCCACTAGATGTTGGTAAAATCATTCAACAAGGTCGCAATGCAAAAGGTCTCAGTCAAAAGGACTTGGCAACTGTAAGTATTTGTTCACTTCATTACAATTGTACATAATTTTATTATTTTTATTTTTGTTATGGGTGTTTGCGAGTCTAGAACGCAGTTTGTGTTGTTGACATTCCAGCAAATTTTAATTTGAAAGTGTAGGTAGGGACCATATGGTGACCGATAGAAATACCTTAGCCTTTGTTGCGGGTGTAGAATGTAGATGGGTATAATATTTGCAAGCATAAAAAATGTTTATTCAATTCTTTTCAACACGGTAAATGATAATAATAGTGCCATTGATGGTTTCCGTCGGCGGTAGAAGATCGAGACGTAACTGCAGAGTGTAAGTCTGCCCAGTTTCCTTCTCTCATCTCAAGTTTTATGGATATACCCGGAATGAGTCAATATTCCGGCAAGGGCAGTGCTTGTCCATGTCTACCATGCCTCGAATGCAGTTCCAGAAGCTGAACTTCTATTGCGCATCCAAAGGCTGAATTTATATTTATCATGAAAGAAGTTTTGCCAGACGTTTGCGAAAGTATGACTGTGGATGATTTATTTTTTGCAGGAGTCGAACTTTGGACACTTTAACTGGCAACTAGGTATATCAGAACAAGATTGGTGTATAATCCGAAAAGAAACTATGGGTCGTACTGGCGCAATTGAAAAATCGCAAATTTTCGGTATTTTTTGTGATATTTATTTTTAGCAAAGCCGAGGTAGTGCTCCTCGATGTTGCTTGATGGTTCAGTTTTCTATATGATTCGCCGGTATTGTGTGTTCCTTCATGTTAACGACTTATCGTTCGAGGTCTTTATAAGTCAGAATGACAGCATATTACTGATGCCTTTATAGTTGTTGATGTTTTGTGGTCTCACTAATTATGCATCCGAATAAAAACGATGAAGTCCCATTTACAAGGCTTACCTACTTTCTCTAGTCTGGCCTAGCCCCTCTTTTTGGACTTTAGCTTACATGTAGCTTTCCTCTGCTGATTTTTGTCGATTGAAGGGCGCAGTAGCGCAGTGGTTAGTGTGTTGGACTACTGCGCGAGGGATCCCAGGTTCGATCCCCGGAAAAACACAAATTACATAATAAGGTTTTTTCGACACACAAACGAATGGTTGCGAGAAGCTAGGCCTAGTGTGTCTACCGCCTGTTGCGCCGCCAATTTATTTTTTAAGGGAAATCTATGCATTCGTCGTTCAGCTTGAATGGCTTATTCTTCCTGGCAGTGGAATTTGGGTCTCTTTGTTACGTGGTTTATTACTTATACCAGGAGTTCCCTAACTGTGCGTCGCGATGCCCTGGGGCGTCGGGGCGCTGTTCTAAGGGCGTCGCAAGTTTTATTTTTTCACTGCTGTAAGATTTCGAACAAATAAAAAGCATTACGATTCTCTTTACGAATACTAAGAGCTAGGTCCAAGCGAAGTCCAATCGTCGAAGATTAAGCGCGTTTATGTTTCCCGCATTTCCGATCAGACTTGCTTCGTGGCTGTCACTCGAATTTGCCTTGCACTCAAAATTAAATAAGGGTTTTTCAATTGATATGTGTCGTTGCCAGCCAGATTCATCGGGAGCATTGCCGTGGTCCATGAGAGTGTACACTACAGGACAACTCGAGGCAGTCAATTCGACGTGCATAAGAAATCGGCTTTTCGCAGATTCCAACTTGGCGAATTTTGCATCGGGACTTGATGGGCTTACGCCAGTACATAGTCCAACTAATCTAGGAGCTCAAAGTTAATGAACGTAGACAAAGCCGTTTGTTCTCTGACTTGGCTTCGGAGCGTTTGGAAGAGAACCTAAATTTTGGCCAAAAAATTATCTTTAGCGACGAGGCGTATTTTTAGATGACTGCGGGTATGTGAATACAAAATTGCGATATTTTAACGTTTACCAGTCTTTTTTGAAAAACCCTTTAGTGAATCTTTAGTAAGATCAGCTTCACATATCTGTGCTTTTAGAAGGGCGTCGCAAAAATATTTCAACCTCTCTAGGGAGTCGCAGTATGAAAAAGTTTGGGAACCCCTGACTTTATACTACTTCGTCTTCAAAGGTACAAAGTAATTGCCTTTACAGATGACGTTGCTGTCGCTGCCTCAGGGTAACTCCTCCATTGACCGCTTTCTATTTATTTCTTGTCAAAATAGATATGCCGAATGTTTACCTCCTATTTAACTCTTGTTTGTTTTCCCACTTTCCATGTTTGCTACATAAACGGCCCATCTTAATCTGCATGACCAAGTAATCAAGAGCTTTGAATCAGCGCTCAGTTGTGGTACACTGCAGGCCTGTCATAAGAACTCATCACGCCACCCAGTCGTATTTCCGATTTCGCTCTTAAAACGACCCAGATCCTTTGTCTATTGCTGTTAATGCATCTGTTTTCTTAATAAGATTCTCCAGCGGCATAAAATGCCATGTCGAAACTAAAGCCATACAATGTCCTATTTCTCAAAACACTCCTTCTTGTCTTTCAGAAAATCTGTGAAAAGCAACAAGTGGTGACTGACTACGAAGCCGGACGTGGCATCCCAAACAACTTGATTCTTGGAAAGATCGAGCGTGTGATTGGATTAAAATTACGCGGCAAGGAACGTGGTCAACCAATGGCGCCTCCTGGTAAAAAGTAAACTGCCCAACAGCATCATACTTGATGCTTTGGCGTGAAATCAGGGGGCGATTAACAAAAACATAAAAAAAATATATAAACTCTTTTGGTTTGAGATAATTATTACTGTTCTAATTTTCACAAAAAAAGAAAACGCAATTGCATAGTAAAACATTTACACCCGCCTATATAAACAATATTAGAGTTCACTTACATAATTATCAAATATAAGCTACAACTTTAAACACAAATTGTTATTGCTAATCTCGTGTGTTTAAAACATTTTCCTCACATAACTGTGTATTCACTACAAAACAATAGAACATGGAATATTTTTTTATTTCCATTACCAATTTGATATTTAACTTTTTATTTTTGATTTCTTATTACAATACGAGTTCCTTATTTGGGTTCAAAACTCCTGGAAAGACAGTGTTCGTTTTCTATACAATTTTCTTTTTATAGCATTTCACATTTATACTACATACTTATTTCCTTTTTCACACATATACTATTATATATTTTTTTAACAAAATATTGATTAGTCCTACTAAAACTAATCAGAATGTTTTATTATCTTTTTTGTTTTTAATTAAGTCAAACTGAATTAAATGATTATTATGAAGGAAAACTATTTTGTTTTTTTTTTGTGTTTTTGTTTTGATTTGACTTTTTGTTTTGTTTCATTATTGGTAGCTGGTAGGTATTTTGATCTCTTCGAATATGTTTACTTTTAAAGGTACATACTACATCTATACATACATAAATGGCGCAATTCACGCTTCAATTTTAATTATTATCAATAATATGAATGTGTTTACTTCGAAACTTAATTGTGTATACAAGAAAAAAAATGTCTTAAATGTAGAATGTGTAGATTTCTTAAATAAACTCGGTGTTTAAAACCATATTAAAAGAGCGTTGTGTATGTGTCTTGTTTCTGGATTAAAAATTACAATGTTTGCTATATGAAGTCATACGCATATCCTATGTTAGCAGATTGGGTCTCCAAACACGAGATGATTTCTGCCGGCAGAACAAATCGTGGGTTTACAAGCAGAAGGCACTAAGTTATTTTTTAACGATTTTCATAATCACCCCTTTCGGGAACAATATTTCCCCCGAAATGTTTCCCCTTTTCACAAAATAGGTATCGTAAATAATTTTCAAAAGGGAAAATAAAAATTCCGTCGGAAAAAATAGGTATCGTGAATAATTTCGAAATCAAACAAAAAATTCCGTCGGAAAAATAGCTATCGGTAATAAATTTCCGATGGAAATATTATCCTAATTTTCCCCGAAATATTTCGCTGGCATTTCGTCAGGGAACTTTAGCTAAAGAGCAGCAATGTAAGTGTTTTTCTGCAAAAGAAAATTTTCTTCAGTTTTAATGAAGGTCAAACACAACAAGTACAAAACAGCTGCAGATTATTCTAAAGATGATCATTTCATTTGATGTCCAAATGCAAAAATTGAAGCTTCTAACTGAAACTGAAACTGAAATTCACATACGTTTTTAGTTCAGTTGTCAGTTTTAGTAGAAATAATCTTCTAACCTTCGGCTAATCACGAGTAAATTGAAAGATCAACTGAATACTAAACTGATGTCTAAAAGCACTCTAACTGAACTGTTCAACTGAAAGTTTAATTGATAGCTCAACTGAAACTGAAACGACTTGACGACTTTCTATATATATATCAAAGGTCTCCACTAGCTCTTCACCTATAAGATATCTGGTGCTGGTCTGTTTAAGGTCCGAAGATTCTATGTCTTCCTCATGCTCTTCCATCGCTAATAAAAAATGCGCACTTCTAAATATATCAAAAATATTATTTTAATTTTTTAAAAACTCTACTCTCTCTCTTGTCAAAACATTCGAACATATTTTCGAAAGTACTTTTCTGATTCCCGGGGAAAAAAAATTCCGATGGAAATTCGGGATGGGTAGATTTAATTCCCGGGAACAAAAAATATTCGGGGGAAACATTTTTCCCTCGGAATTGCCGATAGGGGTGAATGAATTTATACAAAGAAAAAAAGCAAACCATTTTGTAAATAGATGATTGGCCTAATCCAACTTCGAGGTCGTTTCCCTCTCCAACCTGGTAGCCGCCTTCAGCAAAAAGCGCAATCATGCACTTAGCTTAAGTAATGGGGAAACTCCGAAGGATTTTTTGGTTTGTGGCAAAGACGGGTAAAGTTGCTAGTACACGGCATGTAGCAAACCACGTATGTATGTAGCACTGACGTCAGTGTATGGTCCCAATGGCTACAAGCCGTGTACAAGGTCTCTTTGTGCACTCTCTGTTGACGTCAGAGCTACAAACGTATGTGGCTTGTTACATGCCGTGTACTAGCACCTTAAGTCTTAATTACAAATCCACATTTAGCCCCATTTAGACGATCATTTCATTTGATGTCCAAATGCAAAAATTGAAGCTTCTAACTGAAACCGAAACTAAAATTCACATACGTTTCTAGTTCAGTTGTCAGTTTTAGTAGAAATAATCTACAATATACTGAATACTAAACTGATGTCTAAATGCACTCTAACTGAACTGTTCAACTGAAAGTTTAATTGATAGCTCAACTGAAACTGAAACTAAAATGACCATCTAAATGGGGCTTTAAATTGACGACTTTCTATATATATATCAAAGGTCTCCACTAGCTCTTCACCTATGAGATATCTGGTGCTGGTCTGTTTAAGGTCCGAAGATTCTATGTCTTCCTCTTCACTTCCTCATGCTCTTCCATCGCTAATAAAAAATGCGCACTTCTAAATACATATATCAAAAATGTTATTTTAATTTTTTAAAAACTCTACTCTCTCTCTTGTCAAAACATTCGAACATATTTTCGAAAGTACTTTTCTGATTCCTGGGGAAAAAAATTCGGATGGAAATTCACGTTGGGTAGATTTAATTCCCGGGAACAAAAAATATTCGGGGGAAACATTTTTCCATCGGAATTGCCGATAGGGGTGATTTTAATGCAAAATGATTCCTATTGATGAGATCTTTATGAATCAAAAACCCAAAAAGTCGTAGCTAACTTCGTTACTGAGTTATTTGAAGTGCTTTTTTGCACTAAGTCAACAAAATAATGAATAATACAGCAAAAACGCACTAAGTTGACTTAGTGCATTCTGCCTTTCATTCTATGTGACAATATGTGTTTACTATGATAGAATAGCAAGAAAGCACTAAAGTAGGACTTTATGCCTTTTGCCTGTCATAGAAAGAAACATTTTGAAATATAAATATGACTTATACCGTCCATTTATATTAAAATTATCAACATATTCTGCTAAAATGCATTAGGTCAGCTTATTTTCCAGTTTTAGTCTAATATTTACTTATAAGTTTGTCAAAAACTAAAATATGCTGTAGGAGACTTATGTCAAAATACAAACAGTCACCCCTATTCCCGTTGGCGTTTGTCGTAAACGCCTAATATTTCATTTCGGTTTTAAGTCGGTGTTTGTAACTTTTTTGAGAAAAACAAGCAAAATCGTTGACAAAAGTTCGAAAAAATCTGAATATTCATTTTATAACGACACGAAACATGAGTCGTATACGACAAACGCCAACGGGAATAAGGGTGAGTGTGTTTTTGCTTAAGATCAAACAACTAAAAACAGCATTTATCGAATTATTACGAGCATACAAATCTTGAATTTCAATTTACTCAAAACTATGTTTTTTGACTTAGTGCCTTCTGCTTGTATACCCACGAAATTATATACTTGAACCCCTTTTCATTGTGGTAGTAATTATTATTTTTACAATTAAAATATTTTGAAAGTTGTGTATGGATTAGTTTTATGCCTTTTTCAATCGCTCAAACTCGGCAGAAAATTTACTACCGTTTCTTTTCGCTTAATTCAGTCCCCTCGCCTACGAAACCGGTTTTATGCCGGCAGAATTAATCTCGTGTGCGGAGGCCCAAATTTAACAATATTTTTGCAAAGGTCTACAGCTCTTCCGACGATATATTACAGTCATCACAGAAATAAGATTAGCAGCTAGGTTCCAGAAACCGACTGAAATCGAAATTGCAATTTGAGTGAATTCGTTTTCAGTGTTCTGCATTTCGAGCGATTCGGAAACTCCGACATTTTTTCGAAATCACAATTATTTCACGTTGTTTAAATTCCGAAATCGAAATCGAATATATACAGTGAAATGTAGAACTCAAAAATTTTCGATTTCATTTCGAGTGAAAGTGAAATGTGGAAACTAGCAGTAGATGAAAACTTTCCTGCTACTGTAGGTATTTTCGGGTACAGAAAGAAGCCATGACAATGCTCATATTTGAAAATAACGACAACAAGCCATTTAGATATTGGTATGGAAGTTAGCAATCGAGGAATCACCATAACGGACAACTGTTTTCCTAAACTTCAATCAAGACTTAAAGATTGCAGTTCCAGATCGCCAAAACTGGGAACTGAAAAAGCCAACATTTTTGTTAGCGATTCTCATGTATGTTACACAGATAGATCGAAAACGGATGAAGCAGACGGGGCTGGAGTAGGTATACGGTGTTAATACAATAACAGTCATCTACACAAGCAAGATCTATAACAAACAAAAACATTTATATTCTCTCTGACAGCAAAGAGAGAAATATCTATCCATTAAAATATATTATTAAATAACACAAAAACGAGTATGGGACGAGTCTACATATACCTAACTACTCAGACTCACATCGTTAGCCAGCACAAACAGAGTTCATCTCAATTGAGTGCCAGTGCCAGGATATAGCGGAGACATAGGCAATAAAATAGTAACCATACTAGATAGAAAAGAATCGGCAACGACCTTCCAAATGACAAGACCATTCAATGTATTGTATCCTCGCAAAATATGTAAGCTTATTACTAACAAGTAAAAGTGTTATCATCGGCCTGGCCGATGCTTTGATACCCTCCACTGTATGTACTGTATGGGTAGACGCGTGTGTATAATATTGGTTTTGTATGGGAGGTACCAGAACTAGTTGACCGACATAGACAATTTTTAATACCAACTGAACAAGTCTAAAAACAAGTCTTCTCACAAAATTTCATTCACCTAAGTCGATTCGTTTGGACGCTATCGTGCTTTCAACAGACAGAGAGATATATGCGTCAAATATTGGTTTTGTATGGGAGGTACCAGAACTACTTGACCGACATAGCCCATTTTCAATACCAACCTGACGACGATAAAAAGAAGTCCTCTCACAAAATTTCATTCGCCTATGTCGATTCGTTTGGACGCTATCGTGTTTTCAACAGACAGACAGACGGACAGACAGACGGACATGGCTAAATCGATTCAGAATGAGATCCTGATTCAAAATATATATACTTTATAGGGTCTCCGGTGAATCCTTCTTGGCGTTACAAACGTAATGACAAAGTGAATATACCTTCCTGTGGAGGGTATAAAAACAAAAGGAAAGCTAGAAAACATTGGCAATAGACAATTGGCGCCAAACGGCAAAACCACACTTGAGTAATTTAAATAATAAGTTCAAAAAGCCTTTAAAAATCTTTAAGAGATAATACTGTGTCCTTGAAAACGTATGTTTCCAGCCATCCTAATGATGCTAGACCGAATATTCGCTCTTGGAAGGCAACAAGGCAAATGAACAGGCCAATAGCTCGCATTCCGCCAGTAAAAACCAAAAAAGGTAACTGCGAAGAATGAGGTTTCGAATGACAATGAAATCTCGATTTATACGGATGGCTCCAAAACTAAGGAGGGTACAGGATCAGGTATTTACTCTAGGGATATAGACCTACACGTGTCATTATGACTTCCGGATACATGCAGTGTGTTCCAGGCAGAGGTTCTGGCCGTGCTCAAAGCTGCGGATCTACTTGATATGGGATCAATATCCAACAAGAATATCGCTATCTACATTGATAGTCAGGCTGCGCTAAAGGCGCTAGAGTCCTTCATCATCAAATCTGAACTAGTCAGGAGCTGCCGCACAATGCTCAGAGCATCGGACACTGCGATATTGAGGGTAACGAACGGACTGATGTTCTTGCGAAAACTGGAGCTGAACTTCCACCTAATGAAACAATTGAGGGCATAAGACCACCAATAGCCGTGGCCAAGATAATTATTCTCGAGGATATCAAAAATAGGGCAGATCAGAGATGGTTGAATATAGTAGGACACAGGGTCTCAAAGGCTCTGTGGCCTAAGCTAGATAGTAACAAATCTGTAGAATTACTAAAGCTCAGCAGATCAAGGCTAAGAATGGCAATATGGATACTCTCCGGGCGCTGTCTTCTAAGGAAGCACGCTATGAGATTAGGTCTAACAGATACAGACATGTGCAGGTATTGCGAAGACTTACAGGCCACAGAGGATATAACCCATCTCCTCTGTGAATGTCAAGCTATTGCTTGGTACAGGAGGAAATACCTTGGTAGGTACTTCTTCGACAATCTGGAGGAGGATTGAAGCAATTTTCAGGTTCTGTAGAAATAAATTGTTTGGGCAAAGTGGTTTAGGTTATTTGACCTTTAAGGTTCCCGAGGGATGGCGATGGGTTCAATATGGTGCCTAGTCCAATGCGATGAACTCACACCCTATTCAACCTAACCTATAGTTATTGTATGCATACAGAGCTGGGTTTGTACTTCAAAGTAGCATATTCATTATCTAGGAAGTGGTCGGACGTGTGGTTTCGGCTGGTTTAGGTCGGGACGACTAATGGATTTTAAAAGAGGAGTTATAACCTTTCATTTGATACTAGTTTCATGTTTGTACTCGATAGGGTTCATTTTATAAAAAATAAAGTTTACTGCATACATCTAGAGCAAGTTCTGCCAATTGGATTGCATACTCATGAAATAAAATTGGTCGGACGCATTGTTTCGGCAGATTAAGGTTTGGCCGACCAGTGATTTCTTAAAGAGAACGATGTTACCTATAATTTGACACCAGTTTCATCTTTTAACTCGATGAGGTAGGTAAACATAAAAAAAACAGGACTTTCGAGTGGTCGGACAGTGGTTTGCGGCAGGATATACTTTGTCCGACCAAGCTTTTTGTGCAACACTAATTGACCTCTATCTAATAAAATTAATTTTGTGCTTTAACCTTGACATAACTAAACAAAAAAAAAACTATACCGGAAGTGGCCCGTTATTTCGAAACCCGGCAGGATAATGATTGTCCGACCAGCGGTTTCATCATTGTCCCTTTCTTAACTTTCAATTGAAATGCGAATTGTCCTTTAATTCGATGAGGTAGGTAATCCTGCAGTCGGCTCCCCTACTATACGCTTTGCGGGTAGTACATTGTTTGATCTTGGGAAATTCCAGCCTTAGTTTTTTATTTACCCTTTAATTTTATGACTTACTGTTGGGAAAATATGTACCTGTTCACAGGTAGCAAAAGTTTCCGGGTAGAAAATTCCCAACAAGTATAAAGAGTGAAAATCGATTGCAAAATGTATGGTTTCATCCTAGTGATCCCAAGTGTAGATATGTTGATATAGGAATATGGCAACCCAAATGTCCAAATATGCCGATTACACGACATGCTGCATAGGGCATCCGCATAGCAGATGCATGTCGATATTACCATATTTTGACATGTAAACTGATTTGTGCGTATAAACGTCATGCAATGAGATGGCATTTGTTGGCAATTTGGTTGTATTTTTTGTAACGTTTTTCGTCTCCGTGAAAACAGAGCGTTTAGTGTGCACTGAACTGAATATTTAGTTGCAATATGTATCGTTTAATTTAAATAAAAATGTAGCGATTTACTTCTGATAATGGCCATCAGCAACTAAGACGACGACACTACCGTAGCGTAGCGTGCGTCGTCGCAAGAATGCTTATTATGTCCGAGCAATGTCCGCATTTGAATTTACCTCCAAGTATATAAGGTTAGGTTAGGTTAGGTAAGGTGGCTGTCCCAGAAAGAAACGGGGACACACTTAGACCAAATTTGATTGGTCCATTGTGATACCACAGAGGGGGGGAATCGGCCAGAAATATTCTATGTGCCGGGCATTACAGTGGGAGTATCGTTGCTATTTGCGAAAATTGGGTAGATTATCTCGAAGAGAGGTTATTGGTGGTAACCTCCGTTAGTGAGGGGGTGGCTGGTCCAGATCAGACAGGAGGACTGCGGCAGGAGAGGGCGATGAGGGGTGACCGAAACAGTCTAACCCCCCGCTTTATCCCCTCTGACGGAGTCTGAAAGTTCTACGTTTGGAGAAGAAATTGACTGACGTGTTCAGCCAATCCCGTTGGCGGTTAGTCTTCAGCAGAAAGACAGAGGGTGACCGAAACAGTCTAACCCCGCGCCTATTCCTTCTGACAGTCCGTTAGTAAGGAGGGTGGCTGGTACAGAACCAAGTATATAAAGTAGAAAATATATATTTGGAGTTTTAGATATCACTTGGTAAAATAGCCTTGAAAATGTTCCTTTTTTTGTTGTTAAAACATTTTGGAAACTTGCCTTGGGGATTTCAAAGACCGTTCGATAGAAGAGTTCAAATCCGGCTTTTAGTAAGGCATTCTTGAAAATAGCAATACGTTTCATTTCATTATCTACCTTATTTGTTGTTCTGTAATAAATTTTGGGATCAATATTTTAGCGGCTCCAAGAATCGTGGGTTGAAATTATCTACTGATACCTACTTACTGAAATTATCTACTAATCTAATAATAATTTGGTAAACCGTATTTTTTTTATGATTTCAAAGACATTTCAGTAAAAATATAAATTATTTTCTAGGTCCTCTTGGTAAGACATTCTTTATAATTAACATAACAATACCTATTTCCTTTGAAGGAATACCTGGGGCGATGTACTTTTTTTTTTGTTAACAGGATCCCAGGGTAAAATGCATAAATCCCAAAATCTACCACTATTTCTAAGATCATTTTCGAAATATGTCCCTTTTAGGAATTTAAAAATCAAATTTTATGGAAGACATTATTAAAAATAAAATTGATTAAGGAGATTTTAGAAAGATGTCCTTTTTAAGTAGTCATTTCAAGGAACTTCTATGCAATTTCGATGACCACTTTATAAAATATAATTAAAGGCTTAAAATACGAAGCTAGCCATTACTAACCGTAGTCTATACTTTAAGCTCTAGTTTAATCATTTCCGTACGTTGCATCGTCCATAGTTCGTAATTACTGCCCAATCAAAATCACCAAGCTTGAATCGAGCTCGTACAAAGAGTTTGTCCTGTTCTAGAGTTTTTCATGTCCTATAAGTTTGTCCTGACTCAACAACGTACATTCAACGTGCATTATGAGCCGGACATATGGGTGACAGACGCATGCCAACATAATGTCAGCGTCAAGAATATGCCGAGTACCTACACGATATACACCCTTTTATAACATATGCTGACGTCGAATTAACGTCCAGACTGGCATGTGTATGTCGATTTTGGCATGTCGTGTACTCGTAGCTGATACTCATTATTCATTGTTTTCTATAGAATTCTACAGAGTCTTCAGGGCTGAGTACAAAGTTCCCCTCAAAGTTGTAACAAAAGTTACTCCCATTTGGTAAAGAAGGGGGAAATTTTCAAACCCCAAAACAAAGTGTATTTGAAAATGTCATTACTCATTGTCATTATTCATTGTCATTAGTAACCAAAACTCAATTACTATCACTAGCTAAACGTTCATTGTTTTAGTTTGCCTATTACGTCACAGTATCTAGTTACGACCTGTAAGGTATCAGCCCTCAGGTCAATGTGCTCTTGATAAGAAGTTAGTGTGCTTTGAGAAGATTATGTACTTGTACATCCTTGTTTCTGTTTACTGCAAATTTTAAAAAGTAAGACCGCTATATTGCAGTATCTTATAATTTCGTTTAAATAGATTAGATGTGAGCTTTGATCTTTTTTTCCTGTGTCTGAAACAAGTTACACTTCGAGCCGAAACAAATTATGTGAAGTGGTCACGGCTTAATGTTAACTAGATACATTCTTAGAATATTTGAAGCTACAAATAACGCAACGTATTCGACTAGGAACATAATTATGTATATTAATAGAAGAAGGAAGCAAGATTTGCTGCAGCTATATAATTATTTGCGTTTCATATTACGATTCAAGTTGTGAGCAATCTGGTTTAATGACGTGACATACAGCACTTTAAAAATAGCACCACGTCACGTCACGTCGTCGGTGGACGCTAGTTTGTTAGCAAAGAGATAATAGGAATAAAAATTACTCTAATGAAATGATGCTCAGGCACCAGCCTCCGGTTTTTTTTTTTACATCTATCTGCTTATATTTAACACTAGGAAAGTTTCCCGTAAGAAGTTGCATTATTGTTCAACATAATGCTTGCAAAAATAATGACTCGTTGTAACACTTTCGCTCAATCTCAATTGGTATTTCCCTGATAGCCGTGGAATACAAATCACGGGGCTAAAATTTGATGTGAAAGTTATTTTACTTGAACTTGATCGTGCTAATCTTTTAGTTCCACACATATTCTTAAAGTGATCGGTCGTGTTATCTTGGTCTCTTGACATGAGTTTTGTATTTTTGCTACTACTCGTGCCGTTAGCTTTCGCGTACGAAGTTCCGACAGCAGAGTTTAAAATATTTTACCCAAAAGGCTTTGAAGTGTCTATCCCAGCTGAGGAGAATGTCACTCTGTTCGCATTCCACGGTAAACTTAACGAAGAAATGGAGGGTTTAGAGTCTGGAATGTGGGCAAGAGACATAGTGACTCCAAAAAATGGGCGGTTCGTTTTCAGGGATCGTAAAACTAGCCTAAAGTTGGGAGATACAATTTACTACTGGACTTACGTCATTTACAATCGGCTGGGCTATAGGGAAGACAACGGAGTTTATATTGTAAAGCACTACACATCAGAAGATGACATTTCAACTCCAAGATTGCCTACAACTACACCTGTTCCTGTTGTTACGATACCTGGGGAGTACCAAGTTCCAAAAGCTGAATTTAAAATATTTTATCCGAAAGGTTTTGAAGTTTCCATTCCAGCTGAAAAGAATGTCACTTTGTTTGCATTCCATGGTAAACTTAACGAAGAAATGGAGGGCTTAGAGGCTGGAATGTGGGCGAGAGACATAGTGACTCCAAAAAATGGGCAGTTCGTTTTCAGGGATCGTATAACTAGCCTAATGTTGGGAGATACAATTTACTACTGGACTTACGTCATTTACAATGGGCTAGGTTATAGAGAAGACAATGGAATTTATATTGTAAAGCACTACACATCAGAAGATGACATTTCAACTCCAAGATTGCCTACAACTACACCTGTTCCTGTTGTTAAGCTACCTGGGGAGTACCAAGTTCCAAAAGCTGAATTTAAAATATTTTATCCCAAAGGTTTTGAAGTTTCCATTCCAGCTGAAAAGAATGTCACTTTGTTTGCATTCCATGGTAAACTTAACGAAGAAATGGAGGGCTTAGAGGCTGGAATGTGGGCGAGAGACATAGTGACTCCAAAAAATGGGCAGTTCGTTTTCAGGGATCGTATAACTAGCCTAATGTTGGGAGATACAATTTACTACTGGACTTACGTCATTTACAATGGGCTAGGTTATAGAGAAGACAATGGAATTTATATTGTAAAGCACTACACATCAGAAGATGACATTTCAACTCCAAGATTGCCTACAACTACACCTGTTCCTGTTGTTAAGCTACCTGGGGAGTACCAAGTTCCAAAAGCTGAATTTAAAATATTTTATCCCAAAGGTTTTGAAGTTTCCATTCCAGCTGAAAAGAATGTCACTTTGTTTGCATTCCATGGTAAACTTAACGAAGAAATGGAGGGCTTAGAGGCTGGAATGTGGGCGAGAGACATAGTGACTCCAAAAAATGGGCAGTTCGTTTTCAGGGATCGTATAACTAGCCTAATGTTGGGAGATACAATTTACTACTGGACTTACGTCATTTACAATGGGCTAGGTTATAGAGAAGACAATGGAATTTATATTGTAAAGCACTACACATCAGAAGATGACATTTCAACTCCAAGATTGCCTACAACTACACCTGTTCCTGTTGTTAAGCTACCTGGGGAGTACCAAGTTCCAAAAGCTGAATTTAAAATATTTTATCCCAAAGGTTTTGAAGTTTCCATTCCAGCTGAAAAGAATGTCACTTTGTTTGCATTCCATGGTAAACTTAACGAAGAAATGGAGGGCTTAGAGGCTGGAATGTGGGCGAGAGACATAGTGACTCCCAAAAATGGGCGGTTCGTTTTCAGGGATCGTATAACTAGCCTAATGTTGGGAGATACAATTTACTACTGGACTTACGTCATTTACAATGGGCTAGGTTATAGAGAAGACAATGGAATTTATATTGTAAAGCACTACACATCAGAAGATGACATTTCAACTCCAAGATTGCCTACAACTACACCTGTTTCTGTTGTTACGCTACCTGGGGAGTACCAAGTTCCAAAAGCTGAATTTAAAATATTTTATCCGAAAGGTTTTGAAGTTTCCATTCCAGCTGAAAAGAATGTCACTTTGTTTGCATTCCATGGTAAACTTAACGAAGAAATGGAGGGCTTAGAGGCTGGAATGTGGGCGAGAGACATAGTGACTCCAAAAAATGGGCAGTTCGTTTTCAGGGATCGTATAACTAGCCTAATGTTGGGAGATACAATTTACTACTGGACTTACGTCATTTACAATGGTCTAGGTTATAGAGAAGACAATGGAGTTTATATTGTAAAGCACTATACAACAGAAGATGACATTTCAACTCCAAGATTGCCTTCAACTACACCTGTTCCTGCTGTTACGATACCTGGGGAGTACCAAGTTCCAAAAGCTGAATTTAAAATATTTTACCCCAAAGGTTTTGAAGTTTCCATTCCAGCTGAAAAGAATGTCACTTTGTTTGCATTCCATGGTAAACTTAACGAAGAAATGGAGGGCTTAGAGGCTGGAATGTGGGCGAGAGACATAGTGACTCCAAAAAATGAGCAGTTCGTTTTCAGGGATCGTATAACTAGCCTAATGTTGGGAGATACAATTTACTACTGGACTTACGTCATTTACAATCGGCTGGGCTATAGGGAAGACAACGGAGTTTATATTGTAAAGCACTACACATCAGAAGATGACAATTCAACTTCAAGATTGCCTACAACTACACCTGTTCCTGTTGTTACGCTACCTGGGGAGTACCAAGTTCCAAAAGCTGAATTTAAAATATTTTACCCCAAAGGTTTTGAAGTTTCCATTCCAGCTGAAAAGAATGTCACTTTGTTTGCATTCCATGGTAAACTTAACGAAGAAATGGAGGGCTTAGAGGCTGGAATGTGGGCGAGAGACATAGTGACTCCAAAAAATGGTCTGTTCGTTTTCAGGGATCGTATAACTAGCCTAAAGTTGGGAGATACAATTTACTACTGGACTTACGTCATTTACAATCGGCTGGGCTATAGGGAAGACAACGGAGTTTATATTGTAAAGCACTACACATCACAAGCTGACATTTCAACTCCAAGATTGCCTACAACTACACCTGTTCCTGTTGTTACGCTAATTGGGGAGTACCAGGTTCCAAAAGCTGAATTTAAAATATTTTACCCCAAAGGTTTTGAAGTTTCCATCCCAGCTGAAGAAAATGTCACTCTGTTCGCATTCCATGGTAAACTCAACGAGGAAATGGGGGGCTTAGAGTCTGAAAAGTGGGCGAAAGACATTACCAAGTCAGAAGACGGTAGATTCGTATTTAGAGATCGAACTACCAGCTTAAAGCTCGGAGATATAATATACTACTGGACTTATGTTATTCACAGTGGCCTAGGCTACAGGGAGGATAATGGAATTTATACTGTTATGAACTATACACCACAATATAAAAGTTCAACTTTCACTGTATCTACGACTCCAGTGCCAGTTGCACTGCCACCTCTTGCATCACCTTCAAATTCTACAGAATGCCGGTCTAGTATCACAACTATTAACAATGGGCTCCCAGTTCACTGTGCTGGAGAGATTATTTTTGAGGAAAACTTTAATGGGAACACACTAGATCCCAATAAATGGTCAAAAGAACGTCGGTTCAGCTCCCAACCGGACCATGAATTTGTGGTTTACCTGCATAACGACGAGGTTCTAAAAGTGCGCAATGAAATGGCAACTATAACGCCCATTGCTTTGACAAGCATCTACGGAAATGGTGTGTTACAAAACGAATTGAATTTGGGCTCAAACTGTACAGGAATTCTGAATACAGAAGACTGTTTTAGACCAGGAAATACTGGTGACATCGTTCCTCCATTTATTTCATGTCAATTCTCGACTAAGGCGCGTTTCAGTTTCAAACATGGCAAGGTGGAAATTCGTGCTAAAGTGCCCAACGCCGCGTGGGTATTTCCACAAATGTTCCTCGAACCGGTCGACTTTCGTTATGGGTCCAAGAATTATCAATCTGGCCAGATGAGAATCGCCTTCAGTCGCAGCAATGGCGGTTACTTGGTAAACGAACTGTTTGGAGGTGTTATTCTCAACGCACAAGAACCCTTCCGCAATATTAAAATGTGTAAAAGGACCGGTCCTCCGGTTGATTGGTCCGCAGATTTTCATGTATATACATTGGAATGGTTAGAAAATAATATAACATTCAGGGTAGATAATGAGCAATATTGTAGCGTGAAACCAAACACTTACGGATTTGCAAATACTAAGGTGGATGACAAGTCGCTGCCAAATAAGGAGTATCTAGAATCAGGCTCATTAATGGCACCATTTGATCAAGAGTTTTACATCCGCCTGGGCTATGGTATTGGTGGACATAATGATTTTCCTGACAATTCAATAAGTTGGGTAAAAGAGAAACCATGGCGGGAAACCCATTCAAAACCGATGAAGCAGTTTTGGAATAAACAGAAAAGGAACTGGAATCAGTGGTTAGGTTCTGATGCCGCATTTCAGATTGACTATGTGAGGGTTTATGCTGCTTAAGTGATGTTCACAATAAATAAAGTTTATACTACTTCTAATCAATGTTTTTTATAATTTTAATTCAAACTTATTTCTTTTTTTGTTGTTGTTGTTGTTTTTTACGGGGCATAGCAGGAAGTGAAGTGTGGTAGGTACCAACAGGCAACGTAAAATTGATGATCATTTGGGCTCGATTTATGGCATTTTCCATCACTCTTGCCAGATCTTCCGGCGAAAGGTACTCGTGACGGATGTTCTTTTTGAGGGCTTCAAGAGTCTAAGGCTTGTTGATATAGACTCGCCACAAAAAGAACTCTGAACCTGTTAAATCGGGCGATCGCAGTTCATAGTGCAAATCGCCAAAATGAAAGGTTACGCCCGCCACCCGGAAATGAAGTATGGAACGCTGTCCCATCCTTTTGGATGCACATGTTCTTCAGTCTCGATGCATCTAATTGAGGAAGAAGACACAGACAGTCGCTAAGCACAGCTCTGTAGGACTCGCCGTCCACCGCCGTTTGGGCCTCGGTATTTGTTTGTCGTTAAAATTTTGAATGAATTTAATTAAAGGCTTAAATCGTATTTTTTCATAAGAAATATGTTTATTTTTAGAGCAAAAAGAAACTTATAAACAAATCCAACAAGAACAAGAAAGAGAACATGAACAACTTCAGCGGCAGAATTTGTATTCCATTAACAACTTCGACAGCCACTTCGTCAAGGCTAAAAAAAATGTGTTATCAGTTGACTACAAAACATCGTTGTCAGGTAGGTGACATTTTTTTTTAATACAAAATGCTATTAATTTCAATATGAGGATCAACAGGTCAATTTATAACAGCCTACCTATACAATTTAAGATTAATTACATGAATTAATAATAATTTTTTTATCAGGTAACGGTGAGCATTTGATACAAAAGAAAAGATCGGGTTGAATAAACGGTGTCGGGCAAATTAATATTGCTACGAAAATTCGAAGTCTGCTATTTTGTTGATTCATTCAATAACGTTTTTTTTTGCACACTCTGATTACCCTTTAACCCTTAACACTAATCTGAGGAAAAAATTTGGCGCTCTCTTAAGGTTTCGTCAAACAGAACGCGTTTTTAACGCCGCGGTGAGATTATTTTGACAGGACGTTTTCAACACCGCGTTAGACAGCTGCAAGCATCCCGGGGCGCTGTTGAAGCGTTATAGGTTCGCCTATAACGCGTCTCTGACAACGCGCTCTGTGTGACAGGGGATATGTGGGATATGTATTGCAGTATATTACAACGCGACAGTGGAACGCGACGGTGAAACGCGGCGTTAAAACGCGCTCTGTCTCTCACACCAAAATCGGTGTGTGTGCAATTAGCCTAAGATGTAATTTGTGTGTTTTCCGGGGATCAAACCTGGGATCCCTCGCACAGTAGTCCAGCACACTAACCACTGCGCTACTACGCCCAAGAAAAGTGACTTCGCATAAACAATACCATTTCAAAGTAAAAATTTGTTGTCTAGTGTTATTTTATTCATCAAAAAGGTTGTAAAATCGTAATTTTTAAAAACAGCGAAACGCTCTAGCAACTTAAGTTTTGAGGTAATACGATCAATGGTTCGTGAGTTATGAAAATGGCTCTCTTAAAATGCCAGGGAGAGTCATATCCAAAATTCCCTACACACTCTCAAAGTTTCATGACTCTACGATTAAAGACTTGACCTGTCCAGTGTCTATTGCCTATCAGTCATGGAACTGTTTTATGTATACCTATAGACCTACTGCTGAAATAGGTCGTCGGCTGAGTTCTATCTTGTCCAATGTCCATTTTTTAAGTTGTTGGGAAATCGATTTTTAAAGTTCAGGTTCAAAGTTTTTATTCATTAACCCTGATTTTTGTCCTAAAGCAATTTGTTTATGAAAGCTCAGAATATTTCATATATAATGAATATTATATTTTTGTGCTTAAAGTATCTGCGAATTAAAATAAAAATCAAAATGTACCATTAAGTCGTTTTGGATATTGGACAATGATGTATGGGATGAGTAAAAGTTAGTTCACATAATGTATGAAATTGAACAAAAAAAAAAGTTATATTGAACAAGATAAAAATAAAGAAAACGAAACTATGAAAACAATGTAACTAATAGTACTATTGAACAAAAAGTCTTCTTAGTTTAGTGCTTATTGAACACACTAGATCTCTATAACTTGAAAACTGAAGGAAATAGAACAAAACGGATTTCACCAAACGAAAGAGTGTCCCCAAATTAATAAGACTGCATACCTAACTCAATTTCGCCAAAAATCGTTTATTGGACAAGATAGAACTCAGCCGACGAGGTGTTCAATAAAGCCTAGTGTCAGCTCCTGGAATTTGAAAGCTAAACCATGGTTTTTGTACAATTTTGCGAAGTGCTGTCGAAGCTCTATGTTGGGTATAGCACTTTAAGGTCATCCCATCTGTATACCACGCAATATGTTCCCAACAGACCACAACACCTATAATTTATGTCTTTGACTTTGAAGTAACCTTAAATTTTTTCTACACATTCCACTACCCTTAACACTCCAAATCTTACTTACTTACTTAGGCGGCTCTACAGTTCGGGGTGAACCGAGGCCTCAGCTAACAAGCCTCTCCAGTTAGCCCGATCCTTAGCTAACTGCCTCCAGTTGCGCACTCCTAGTCGATTGAGGTCGCCTTCGACATGCGCGCGCCACTTAAGGCGAGGTCTTCCTCTACTGCGTTGTCCCTCCGGGTTAGACTCGAAGACTCTACGAGCCGGAGCATTTGTTTCCATCCGCTCCACATGTCCTAGCCATCTTAAACGACTTACTCGCAGTTTTTTGACCAGGTCGATGGCGCTGTACAGCTCGTATAGTTCGTGGTTGAATCTCCTTCTCCAAAGCCCGTCAACGCAAACGGGACCGAAAATTTTACGAAGAATCTTTCTCTCGAAGCGGCCGATGATATCTTCATCCGCTTTAGATAGAGTCCAAGCTTCAGCGCCATAAAGCAGGACTGGGATGATCAAGGTCTTATACAGAATCTCCTTAGTTGTTCGGAATAGGGCTCTGCTACTCAATTGCCTTCTTAGCCCAAAGAAACAGCGGTTGGCAAGAGTTATTCTTCGTTTAATTTCTTCTGAGATGTTGTTGTTAGAATTTATAGCAGAACCGAGGTAGGTAAAGTCCCTCACTACCTCTAAGTTATAGCTGTCGATTGTGATGTTTTGTCCGATTCTACGATGTTGGGTGTCCCTTCTTGTTGACAGCATATACTTGGTTTTGCCCTCGTTGACCGCTAGACCCATTTTAGCCGCTTCCGTTTCTATACTAGCAAACGTACCAGTGACAGCCCGCTGTGTTCTACCAATTATGTCAATATCATCGGCGTATGCAAGTAATTGGACGGACTTTTGAAAGATCGTGCCAAATCAGCGCTTAATAAAATTCCAAAAATTCGTTAGTGATGACGTTTTAAGACGAGTGATTGAAGACCGGCGTATTTCCCGTTTTGACGCAAAGTTTTTAGCGTAGTTTATCATTGCCATTTCACCTTAACATTTGACAAAATACCTACGTTTGTATGCAAAATACCTACTGATCACATTAATGATTTTACACTGGCGGATTCACAACGAATACCTAATTCATAAAAGTGACATACATTATAAGAATATGAAGTATAGCACCAAAACTGTAAAATAATTTTTTTATGACCATTATGATTCACTTTTTGATCCCAAAACAACATAAATCGTCAATACCAAATCGCGCTGATGTTGGCATCTACGCGAATAATCAACACACGTATCGCTTGGGATTCCCACATAACTCGACGGGGAAATAATCTCCACGGGAACTTGGAGAAAACAAAATGTGAATCGCCTGTAGTAAGATCATCTTGAATATCTCGCACTTTCGTTAATTTTAGCGTGATCTCCTACTCGGATTCAAAGATTCTTATAGTAGCAGTTGAGTCTCAGACTCTCAGAGCTTCTAAGAGTCGCGAAAATCCCCTTGTTGATGATGTTTTTTTTTTAGAATTACGGACTTTATTGAAATTAAAACTTTTTAAAAAAAATCACAGACGTCGGCTTTTTAGTGATTGGTTTCCCGTCTTTATCCGGCTAACATTTTTAAATGTTTTTTATCACACAATGCCGATGCTAATAATAATAAATAAATAATTACATCCATCGATTATAAACAAATTAATATTTTATTTTTCTAATAAGTACACAATTTTGCTTATATATTCAGTTTTTGTTTGTTAATTTTCCCCCTAGATGCATTTGCCAATTTTCACAATAGCAATGTCCACGGTAAGCTGTAGTTAGTTAGAAAGTATGAACTCCATCATCTTCTCGGTAACCCAAACCATTATAAACGACATACGTCCAATAATAAAGAACGTCTCCCGACTTTATAGTGGTTTCACGATCCGTGAATGTAAATTTACCATTTCTTGGTTTCGGAATGTCTCTAGCCCATCTGCCAGCCTCTAAGCCGTCCATTTCTTCGTTAAGTTTACCATGGAATGCGAACAGAGTTACCCCGCATTCAGCTGGAATTGATACTTCGAAACCTTTTGGATGGAGTCTTCTAATCTGAGCTCTTGGGACCTCGTAGGCTACAGTAAATGTAACGACTAGTAGGAAAGCTAATAGTTTCATTTTATTGCAATTAATTCAACCGAACAACTCTAGATCTGAAACAGAACTAACTAAAAACTAACCCCAATGAATATCAATTACCAGGAAATCATGTACATAATTTATTTTGTTCGGGTGCGAACAGATAAGGTATCTCGCTAACATTTGCGATGATCTATTTTTTATATTTGTCTGATTCTGCTATGACCTGTCATTAGATTTAATTAATCATTTATGAATTTACATGTAAAGCCGTATGACTTTAACTACTGTATAAAGTAGCATTTCTTGTATTTTATTGACAGGTCATACGAGATGTCATAAGGAACGGAACTAATAATAAGAATTTTTAGTGTCCAGACTGGGTTTGGGCAAAAATTCCTCATTCTTCAGTCCTTCTCTTGGGCGCCCGCCTGAAAATGGCTAACCAGTTTGGTGGTTAGTGTCAGCCAAGGATTTATTTATGCTTACGCCTTAATCGTATTTCGTGACCAATTAGGGTGAGGAGGGAGTGAATCCTAAAATCTTCCTTAATGTCAGTTGTAGAGTGAGCAGATAGCAAACCGTGCCGATATGTAGTCGGGGGCAAAATCCTCTTCTCGAGCTCCCTCCGACGACTTGGCAAGGGTCTGTTGTAGATATAAAGCCTTGCCCAGGTATGGCGGCGCGCTGTCTGGGTCGACCTTGTGTTTCCGGCCTTACTTGTGGAACTTAATGGGAAAACTTTACGTAAGCCCACCCGGCGATGGAAATAGGCGACGATTTCAGCGAATCCAAACCTCAGTCTTCCATCTCCGGCCTGGAAAGAGATCTCGAAGGGGTGCTGCTAGCTAGTGACAATGAGGATGTAGATTACACTAGTAAATCCTTAAGTGAGGTGGCTGGTCTGGTACTCTCACTTCGGCAGATAAGGGCAATTATGAGCAGGCTTGTCCTCCACCAAAACGGAAGAGAGAAACAGCCAGACGTTGCATTTAATATAATGTAGAATAGACTGCTTGCGCCTCCGCTCGCGTGTAATAATAAAATCAAGTAGCCTTATACTAATCCATTGCAATGCTGACAGAATTTTTTAAATTGGCCGAGTAGTAAGTAGGACGTCACCCATCCAACCTATTGCCTGGTTCTCCCGTTTAGGTGTATCTAGCAAAGGACATTTTTTTTATCTTAGGCCGTGTGTCAATTGGGCTAAATAATTTTCCTCGGATACAAGCTGCCGAAATGAGATTTCTCCGTTGTATTGCTGGTGTGACCCGTAGAGATCGCATTAGAAATACCAGAATACGTGAGGAACTCAATGTCGAGCAGCTACTTCTTCGGACGGAGCGATCCATGCTTCGGTAGTTTGGTCATGTTAAACCTAAACGCATGTCCCCGACCAGGATTCCACGACGTGCTATGGAATCCGTACCATCAGGCAGGCATCCTCTAGGTAGACCAATGATAAGATGGTTAGATCAAGTCCATAATCTCTCCTATACCCGTAAGGGGATTGCCCTTGATGATTTGGAGTCGATGGCGGAGGATCGAGAGAGGGTCCACTTGAGCAACCTACACCCGTGACCCACTTAATGGACAAGCGGACCATTGAAAATGAATGATTGAATGAATTAATTTTCTGGCACTTATGAAAGTGGGCGCAGTAGCGCAGTGGTTAGTGTGCTGGACTACTGTGCGAGGGATCCCAGGTTCGATCCCCGGAAAAACGCAAATTACATCTTAAAGTTTTTTCTACTGCGCCAAACTCACACAAAACGAATGGTTGCGAGAAGCTGGCCTTGGGTGTCACCCGCCTGTTGCGCCACCTATTTATTTATGAAAGTGCTAAACGAGAAGTTCACCAAACTCCAATCTTAAACAGAGATTTATCGAATTTTATGCTATTAATTAATTGAAATTCAGTGTTTTATTCTAGCAAAACTCAAGCAAAAGAAAATGTTAAAAAAGCATCCGATAAGTTATTATCCTATAGGATAATTTTTGGATAACTGAAATTTTGTTTACCACCACCATACTGTCAGAATATTATCCGAGGATTAGCCCAATTGGCATAAGGCCTATGAGTATCGGCTCTTGCTGACAGCCAATTCCACCAAACGCCTTAGCGTAACTCAGCTCAACACTTGTCACAAACTGATATTCACAAAAAATCACCTCCTATTCGCCCTCCAGCTCCACCGATGTTTTCAGCTGGCTATCTCCTTTTCATTTATTATTTTTCTCAAGAGACGGCGCTGCCAGACTATCATTTTTTATACAAATGCATTATATTTTCTCATAAGTATTTGTTAGTGTTATTGGTATGGGGCTTATGTTTACAATCATACTCGTAAGCCGGTTTTACCAAAAATTCCGCATTGTTTACGTTTACCTTATCACCTCACATTAATATCAACTTAAACATATTATATATGCTAATTGAAGATGAATAAAGTTCTGGTTTAACCAACATTAGCTATACAAAATGTGCTCATGCTTAGTCATCTAAAACGATGTTTCCAAATGAGAACAAATTATTGGAAGTGATTTATGGGTAAGTATACGATTAAAATAAAAAATAATTTGTAAGCAATTATTTCAAAATAGATAGATTCCAATTTCAGGTCTTATCTTCGCTGACACTATAAAATAACATAGAAGATAACCCGCATTAGCCACTGAAAATCTTTCTGAGAGAGAAAGGCCAATTGTTTGGAATTACCAGCTTAACAATGAGTCACGCCTGTAGTGTAGTTTGTGTTGAATGTTGAACAAATCATAAAAATTCCCTAATAATTCCATTCCATCAGTAATGCTCGCAGTGTTGCCGTTTTAAAAGCAAAGATTGAGATTTTTTAGTCCCAAAATTAAAAAGGAACTTAAAATCCCAGGCAACTCCTAAATTGTGAATCTGATTTTAAAATTAAATGTAAACGGTAGACCATACAAAACTAGCTACTGCTTCTGGCAACTCTGCTAATTAACATTGTGTTGTGTTTTGCAGAATTAAACAACAATCTTTTTAAGGTATAATAATAAATATATTTTATAAAGCACAAAAATGGCGTTGCAATCCAAGAAGTGAACAAAAGTAAAGTAAGTATGTATGTATGCATTTGACAAAAAAAACAAAGATGGATAATTCATGGAATGGAATTCAGTGATGCCAATTTATTGGTAACATCCCCTCTTTTAAGTCTTCACCTGGCAGATGTAGTCCTTAAATTTTCTTGGTACAACTCGGGTCCTAGCTGGCCTTGATGTTGTTGGTGTATCAGCATGAAGATCTTGTGGTAAAGAAACGGATGTTGGCATATCAGGATGTAGTTCATTATTAACGTCGGATGATATAATTGGATTTTGAAAACTCTCGTCATTTTCAAAACTTGTTCCAAATCCTTGGAAATCTGGGGATGAGTCATCTGAAATTAAAGATTCTGTTACAGACTCAGTCGGTATAATATTGAACTCTTTAAGAAGAATATCAAATGGTAACTCAAAAGTTGGTTTAGTATTTTCAGATGCGATTTGTTCAAAATGTGGTCTTAATTGGTTGATATGTGAACGAATTAACTTCCGGTCTTCAAGAAAAATGTTGTAAATGACGGAACCAATTTTCTCGATTACTTTTCCAGGCTTCCAGTATGACTTGTTGTGTCGGTAAACTCTGGCAAGAACTAAATCACCTGGTACGAATGATCTGAATTTCGCACCATGTTTGGTATTGTATTGCTCCTCCATTTTGCGATTTCTGATTAGTTGTTTTTGTTCTTCAGGTAAAATCAAGTCCAAGGTTGTTCGAACTCTGCGCCCAAGGAATAATTCAGCAGGAGATTTGTTATTGATCATACGATTTGGAGTAGTCCTATATGTCTTTAGAAATATTTGTAGAATTTCGTTTACACTTCCCTCTCCCTTCATTTTCAAAAGAGCTCGCTTAAGGCTATCAACAAACCGCTCAGCTTGACCATTTGATTGTGGATGAAATGGTGGTGTACGAATGTGCAATATCCCGGCTTGTTTACAGTACATTTGAAAAGGTTCGCTTGTAAACTGAGAACCGTTGTCGGAAACAAGAGTTCTAGGATACCCAAATCTTGCAAAGATTTGATTTAGCTGAGTTAAAGTCGCTGACGTGGTTGTCGACTTCATTTGAATTATTTCTGGCCATTTCGAAAATGAATCGACGATAACCAGAAAATAATCACCGTTAACTGGACCAGCGTAGTCTATATGAATTCTGTCCCAAGGATGATCAGGAACAGGCCAAGACGCTAATAATGATTTTTGAGGAGACTTCGCCACAGATGCACACTTTCCACATTTGCGCACATAGTCCTCAATTTCGGAATCCATACTCGGCCAATACACGTAACTACGGGCAACAGCTTTCATTTTCTCCATCCCAGGATGCCCTCGATGCATTTGTGAAAGAATTCTTCTGCGATAGATAAATGGAATGATGACTCGATCTGAATACATTATGATATTTTTCACAATTGCCAGTGACGATTTGCGTGAAAAATATTTTTGAACTTCCTCATGTAGTTGATCATAGGGCGGCCAATCGCTGTTGATATATTTAATGACTGTTGATAATGTTTTGTCCTGTTGCGTTGCTGCTTTGATCATGCTGTATGTGACTGGAAGATGTTCAAGTGATGCGTCCAACGATGCACTGATCTCGTTCTCCATCTGAATACTAGCTATGACGATATCCTCATTTTGTTGGCGTTGAGATGCTATAAGGCGAGAGAGCATATCAGCATGTCCAAATTTGTTTGAAGATACGTGTTGAATGTCGAAATCATATGCCAATAATGTGAGTGCCCATCGCTGAATTCTATTTGCTGAATGAACCGGAATTCCCTTTCGTGTTCCAAAAATCGTTACCAATGGCTTGTGGTCGGTCTGTAAAGTAAACTTCCTTCCAAAAAGCATTTTGTGAAATTTAGTTACCGCATACACTAGTGCAAGTGCCTCCTTTTCTATTTGGCTATAGCCTCTCTCAGCTGGAGTGAGAGAACGGGATGCGTGACTAATAGGTTTTACAGTACCATCAGGAAAACGATGCATTATGCAGGCCCCTAAGCCATAATTGCAAGCATCAGCTGCAACTATAATCTGTTGTGATGGATCATAATGGGTTAATAGTAAATCTGAGGTCAAAACATTTTTTAGCGATTGAAATTCATTTTGATGTTTAGCTTCCCATTTCCATGGATTTCCTTTTTTCAGCAACTCATCCAGTGGACCTCTTAACTGTCTCATTTTTGAAACGTACTGACTGTAGAAAGTAATTCCTCCCAGAAAAGATCTTAGAGTAGTTTCATCTGTTGGAACAGGTAAGCCTTTGATCGCTTCAATACGCTCTGAATTAGGTTTGATGCCTTTACCATTCACAACATGACTATTATGTATTGAGTTAAACAACCGGTCAAGCTTAAGTTCATTTATTGACTGACTTCATTTACAGCGTTACTTAATTCAAATGCTTAACGTTACTAATCAGATATATAGAGTATTACCAATACATTGCTTAGAGTACTATACTTCATGACTCTACTTAATACATGACAATACCTCCTCTTTAAAAAAAAATAAGTAATATGTAACCTACATAAACCTAAATAAACAATAATACAAAAGATAGGTACATAGAACATTTATTTACTCTTATAAGTTTATTTACTCTTATTTATTTACTCTTATAAGTTCTTTTTTGCAGACCGCAAACGATCTCTATAATTTTCAACTATATCGCTAGCTACATCTTCTACATCTTTTTTCATTGATTCCTTATCTTTCTGTATGTGTACAACTTCATTACTTTTCCCATTTTCTTGTTTGTGGACAATTTCTTTTTGTAGGGGAATATAAGTGTCTAATTTAAGTTTCTTTAGTTGATTTCTATGTACAATTTTTCGTTTTCTATTATATTCAATAGTGTATAATAAATTACTATTACGCTGCACAACTATCGCTGGTATCCAATTAGCGTAACAATTTTCCGGATTCAAATACAAAACTTTTTTTCCCACTTCTATTTCAAAATTTGGATTCTTATGCCTATTGAAATTTTCATATTCCCTTAATTTAAAATATTTATATTTATTTATATTAATTAATTGTTGTGTTTCAATATTAGGATTAATATAGGTTAATAACGTTCGAGGCTTAAAAGAAAAAATAAGTTCACATGGTGCAATTCCTGTCACAGTTGATGGTGTATTTCTATATTTAAAAAGAAAATTTAATACTTTAGATTGCATTGAGAGCTTATGCGAATTAGCATTTTCATTTAAATAAGCCATAAGTGCCTTTTTGGAAGTGCCCACAGCTCTCTCCACTAATCCATTGCTGGGGGGATGATAGACTGGACTATTCATGCATTCGATACCATTCGTATCCAAAAATTGCTTAAATTCAAAACTAGCAAATTGCGGTCCATTATCGCTAACTAATACTTTGCAAAATCCGAAAGTAGCAAAAAGGATTTTCAATTTTTCAATGACCGCGAAAGTAGTCGTCTTGGACAAAATATCTATCGATAACCATTTACTAAAATCGTCCGCTGCAATGAAAAAATCTACCCCGGAGAATTGAAATAAATCGACGTGCAACCTTTCAAACGGAAAATTCGTTTTTGGCCATGTGAAATTTGGACAATCTTTTCTTTTATTTCGCCCCTTTAGACAAGGGTTACAACTATTAACGTATCGTTCAATATCTGTATCAATTTGTGGCCACCAAACTGCCATACGAGCCATCATCTTCATGCGCACCATACCTACATGCTGATCATGCAAAGTCCCTAAAACTCTACACTGATAAATTTTTGGTATTACAATCCTGTCGCCATAGAACAAACACTCGCCGTCGACATGCAAAGATCCTCTAACCCGATAATATGGCAGCAACTTATTTAAATCTGGATTATTTTTACCCAGTTTTTCAACATTCAACAACCAACCCTTATTTACATGCTCCTTAACAGACACTAACGTTTGATCCTTTTCAGTTGCATTCCCAATTTCTTTACTCGTTAATGGATATATGTTGCTGAAATCAAAAAAAATTTATTTCCAAATCTTCAATATTTGTTGGGCGGTTTTGAGGAAGTCGTGACAACCCATCTGCGTTCTGCAACTTCGAACCCGGCCTATATTTTATTTGACAATCATAACCAGACAGAAATAAAATCCAGCGGTGAAAACGTATTGAAACTATACTACTCAACGCTTTTTGATCGCCTAATAAACTTTCTAACGGTTTATGGTCGGTATAAACTATAAACCGATAGCCATAAACAAACTTGTGGAACCTTTTTATAGCAAAAATCACTGCCAGAGCCTCTCGGTGCAGCTGAGAGTAGTTTCTTTCAGACGAACTTAGCGTGGACGAGACCATGTAACAAGGCTTTTCAATTCCGTTCTCAACTATGCTCAAAACCGCACCAACACCATATGGTGAGGCGTCACAAGCGATGACTATTGGAAAATGGGGATTAAAATGTGTTAATAAGTTGTTATTAATAAGCAACAACTTACTTTTCTCAAACGCAGCACAACACTCCTCATTCCACTCAAACCGTACATCTTTACGCAACAGTTTATATAACGGAGCTAATATTGTTGAACTATTCGGCAAGAATTTGGCATAGTAGTTTATTAAACCTAAGTAACTTTGCAATTGTTCCACATTGGTCGGAGATGGAGCTGAAACTATACACTGCACTTTGGATTTCGAAGGGCTTATACCAAGGGGCGTTACTGTATGACCTAGGTATTCTAAATTACTCTTGAAAAATAAACATTTTTCCCAATTAATTTGTATTCTATAGCTTTCTAGGCGCTTTAAAACTATAATTAACTTCTCCTTACAATCTGTTAATGACTTGCCCGCTACTAAGATGTCATCTAGATATACCACGACCCCCTGAATGTTTTGCAAGATGGTATCCATCATCTTTTGAAAAATCATTGGCGCCGACGCAACGCCAAATGGCAATCTTAGAAATGTAAAAAGTCCCTTGTGTGTATTAATCGTTAAAAATTCTTGCGAGCTATCTGTAACTAATAGTTGCAAATAAGCGCCTTTTAAATCTAAGGAACAAAACATAGAATATCCGCCTAGACCCGCTAGGATTTCATCTACCAACGGCAAAGGATATACATCAATTTGCAACTCTGGGTTAATCGTAACTTTGAAATTTCCACACAAACGTAAACTTTTATCTTTCTTTAATACACATACTATGGGAGCTGCCCATCTACTATACCGAACTGGTCTGATAATATCTTCTTTACACATGCGTTCTAATTCCGTTTCTATTTGGGCTCTTAAACTGATTGGGGTAGCGTATGGCTTGAAAAACTTTGGCTTTGCATTTGGCTTTAAAATTATATCCGCTTTGAAATCTTTGATTGGCACATTTGAATTTATAAACAATTTGCTAAATTTTTCCTTAATTTCACTAATATGCAGTTGCTCTTCATTACTTATTATTGTATTTACCTGGGAAAACGAAAATGGTAAATGGCTATCAAACAGTTTTCTCCAATTGGGAAAAATCACATCCAGCCAATTTCTTCCAAAAAGGGGCTTAAAACTTTTCTCCGAATCCACTATTATCAAAGGTAGTTTATAAGCATGTTCTACTGTGACAGTTATTACACCATGGATGTTGACCCTCGCACCTGTTAATACCTGAAGAGGAGGATAACTATAATTAGTATTCAATACAATATTAGAAAAACAGCAAAGATAATCATCTTTAGAAATAACAGACACTACCGCTCCTGTGTCGATCTCCATGGCTATGGTTTTGTCTTCTATGTTGACATCTACGTGTTGTGGCTCGCAACTGCTATCAATCCAATTGAGAGTACCCAGCTTAAAGTCTACCTCGTTCATATCCGCGCTATTGTTGTTGTTGGTGTATGTATGGTGTGTGGTATGTAAGTTGTTGTTGCTTGATCTGCGGTTATTGTTTCTATTATATGTTTGTCGAGTTTGTACGCCTTGGTTTTTTTGGCGTAATCGACATGCTTTCGCCGAATGACCTCTAATTCCGCACACAAAACAAAACCAGTTTTCAGCAGGGCACTTATTAATCGGATGCCTGGTGGTGCATTTTGTGCATTGTAAGGCGTTCCACTTGCTTGGTTGACTATCAATTCTATTGACTTGAGCCGGAGGATGCATATTTCGTTGCTCTCGATCAACTAATTCAAATGACTGGGCAATATCGCAGGCTGAGTCCCACGTCAAGTTTGCAGTGGAGAGTAGTTTTGTTTGCAATTTATCATTTATGATGCCACTGACTAAACGGTCTCTCAGAGCATCTTGTAAAAATGTATTAAAATTACATGTGGAAGAGAGGATTTTTAAATTCAATATGTAGTCGGCAATATTTTGACCGTGTTGTTGAGCATAGCTGTTGAATTTAAACCGATCTGCTATTACATTTCTAGTCGGAATAAAATGTGCCTTCACTAAATCGATGAGCTCTTTATATGTTTTACTTGTCGGTTTTTCGGGCATCAATATCGATTTAATTCGTTTATATGCTTCTGGACCAATAAGCGTCACAAATAATGGAACCTTGCGATCTTCTTGGATGTCATTTACCTTAAACAATTCATCCATTCTTTCGAGATAGTCGTCGAAATCATCGCCTGCTGAGAATTGCTCTATGGATCCTATGAGTGCCATCGTAGCCTAATTTCAATCCTTCCTTTTTTTTTATTTTTTTTTTTTTTTTTTTTGTAACCACAATCCTTCAATGTTATACAACAAAACTTTGGTTTTGGCTTTGAAAATGCTTGATTACTAAATAATTTATAGTATTCGCTTCTTTTAAGCACAGTAACTGATAACCTGTCTTTGTTCTTTGGCGGCACGTGTTACTCTCAAGACAAAGAACTATCGTCCGAGTTTAGTTACAAATTTAACAAATTTGTTTCGGTATACACTGGGACGATGAATAGACACCCTAATTTCTTTATTTTTATTTTTTTTTTTTTTTAAGAAAGAAATCAATCACCAATTACTGAGTTATCAATTATTTGAAAACTGTACACGAGTGAAAATTCGATCAAACTCCTCGTCGCCAATATTATGTATTGAGTTAAACAACCGGTCAAGCTTAAGTTCATTTATTGACTGACTTCATTTACAGCGTTACTTAATTCAAATGCTTAACGTTACTAATCAGATATATAGAGTATTACCAATACATTGCTTAGAGTACTATACTTCATGACTCTACTTAATACATGACAATGACCAAGATATTTTATTTCATTCATAAAAAATGTACACTTTTCGATCTTTATAGTGAATCCAAATTCTTTAATACGCTGGAGTGTTTTGATTAACCGTTCGTAATGCTGCTGTGGATTTGCACCATAAACAATAATATCGTCAATGTACGAAGCAACTCCCTCTACACCGGCAAGCATAGTATCCATGACTTGTTGAAATGCATTTGGTGCAGGCTTTGCTCCTGGTGACAATCTATTGACCTGATATAGACCCAAATGTGTATTGATTGTGAGCAGCTTTTTAGAGTCGTCGTCTACTTCTACTTGTAGAAATGCGTCAGAAAGGTCGATGTGAGAGAAGATCCTTCCTCTAGATAGCTTTGAAAAAATGTGCTCAGGATGTGGCAGTGGATACCTGTGTGTTTCCAAAACATCGTTGAGTCCAGTTGAATAGTCTCCACATATTCTTATCTTTCCATTAGTCTTCCGCACGACAACTATTGGAGCCGCCCATTCACAATACGACACTGGTATGATGACTCCTTCGGATTCCAATCGGTGTAACTCTTGTTCAACAATTGGCATCATCGCATATGCCACATGTCTTTTCTGCCTAAAAATTGGTCTAGCATTTGGAACTGGGTATAATTTAATTTTGACGCTATTGCAGTGACCTAGCTTGTCAACAAAAACTTCCGGAAATATTGATTTTAATTTTTCAACAGAGGTATCAACTTTGTGATTAGTGTTATTGCGTCGAACTTGTTGAATACAAATTGCATTGATTGGTACATCCCATAAATTGAAAATCTCCATCAAGTCGTTACCAAATAAGTTGAGCTCTTTATCATCAGACACAAAACATTCGCATTGTTCTGAGTTGCCATTTATGCGAACTGTGCAACAGAACTTAAAAAGATTCAACATTGGTCTACCTGATGCATCCTGAATAGATTGATTTGATAGTTTGCGTGATGGGCTACCAATTTTTTCCCACACGGACTTTGATAAGATGGTAATGTCAGATGCGGTGTCAATTTGAAGTTTTACGATAGTGTTGTTTATGTCAACATCAATAAATTTCCTTTTGGCGTCGGTGTCAATGCGCTTAACGTAAATACCTTTTGAAGCTAAACTCGAACGCTTCTTCTTGAATTTCTTTTTTACATTACTGTTTGTTCCCGATTTTTCGAATGATTTTTGCGCGAAACAAATGCAATATCCCTCTTTGTGTCCAATCTTTTGGCAATCTGAACATTTGTGATTACTAAATGGACAATTCTTGGCAAAGTGCATTTGTCCACACGACCAACAAGGTCTTCTAGGGATTTCAGATGAATTTATTTGGTGACTCTGTGTTTGTGTTGAGTTTTGCTTACGATCGCGATGGAAGCTGCTATTATGACCAATATGTGCCACTGATTTTGATGTGTTATTGTTACGTTCCAGAAGATAAGTGTCTTGCTTCAGATTCTTGATACGTAAACATTCTTCAACAAGAGCATGCATTGTGAGCTCCTGTTTTATGTCAGAATCAAGCATCGATAACAATCTGGTTCTTACTTCATTATCTGTGCCGGAGCGTAATCCAATGACAAATATTAAGCATTTGAATTGCTCTTCATTCATATTTTTCAACCCGAAACTCTCACAAAGCTTATTGACATTCCCGCCGTAAAAAACGAAATCATCTGCAGTGCTTTTAGAGACTTGAAGGCAATCATATCTTTTCCGAAAAACTGAAATTTGTGGACTAAAAAGTTTTGTTAGCGTACTCACAGTTTCTTCGAAGTTTAAGTCCCTTGGGTGTTTCGGTAGGATGTAGTTGGTGTATTTCTCATGAGAGATGCTGTCCAACTTGCGAAGCAAAAGCCTTACCAATGCTGAGTCATCCAGATTAGCACCATCCTTTTTGAAAACATCTTCGTATCGACTAAACCACGATGCAAAAGTGACTTGACTATCCTGATCATATTGAAACTCGTTCATCTGTTGCGATAAGGAATCTATGACATGTTCGACTCCTTTGATGGTCCCAAAAGCAGACATTTGATCTTTTCCAAATTGCAAAAATTTCCCTTGTAAATCCTGCTGTTGTGATGCATTTATGGACAATTGTGTAAGGATATGCTGCTGCTGTTTGAGAATTTCCATTATTATACGATCTGAGGTAAATGAAGCTCCACCTTCAGCTTTATCTGTTTCTGACATCGCTTCAGATAATATAGTACCACGCCTTTTCGGAAATTATTTATAATGCGCCACTATCGCCACTATCCTCGTCGCCAAATATTGTTGTGTTTTGCAGAATTAAACAACAATCTTTTTAAGGTATAATAATAAATATATTTTATAAAGCACAAAAATGGCGTTGCAATCCAAGAAGTGAACAAAAGTAAAGTAAGTATGTATGTATGCATTTGACAAAAAAAACAAAGATGGATAATTCATGGAATGGAATTCAGTGATGCCAATTTATTGGTAACACATTGTCTACCTCTTTTGTCTACCTCGGCTCCGCCGCATAAACTCTGACAACCACAGCAGAAATTAAACGAAAAATTACACTGGCTAACCGCTGTTTCTTTTGCATGAGAAGGCAACTGACTAGTAAGGTCTTGTCAAGAATCACTAAAGGGACTCTATATAGGACCCTCCCTCATCATCCCAGTCCTAATCTATGACGCAGAAGCATTGACGTTAGCAAAGGCAGATGAAGGTCTGCGTTGATAAGGGCTTTGGAGGAGGGCATCGATTTGGTCAGAAAAGTACGTATCAGTCTACTTAGATTGCTAGGACATGTAGAGCGAATGTACATCAACGCTCCGGCGTGAAGAGTATTCGATTCGGAGGGACAATGCAATAGAGGAAGCCCTTGCAAAGGACCTCAACCAACTTTAAGTGCGCAGCTGGAGGCGGTAAGCCAAAGATCGGGCAAACTGGGACAGGCGTGTTGGTTGAGAACCAGGTTTACCACGAACTGTTGCGCCACATAAGTAAGCATAAGTAAGTGGTACTTTTATTAATTTTAATTTTTCTTCTGCTCATTCTCTGCCTCGACAAATAAAATTCTTAAATAAATAAATAATCCTTATAAGAAAATATTTGTAGGTAATCTTCTCTAAAACAAAGTGGAAAAAACTATATGTTTCCCTCTGTCGCCCGTAATTTTCAACCAATTTAGTTGTTTTTTTTTTAAATGTCGGTAATTACGCTGATCGGGCCAAACAAATTCAAAATTGGACAAAGGTGCGTGGCACCACACATACAAAAAAAACATTCAAAATCGTAGGTATAGGTATCTCGAAAACCACCGAATCGATTGAGCTCAAACTTTCAGATAATCTTAGGTATTGGCGCTGAAGTGCTCTTGTGAAGAAATTGATAGGCAAACAAAATTTAAAAAACAAAAATTTTAAATAGCAAAAAAGGCCTGGCGAAGCCGGCGGGGGTTCAGCTAGTTATCTTTAATAAAATGTTACGACGGCTGGCCAATGGCCATGCTGTAGTGATTAGAGTCATTGCCTGTTGATCCGACTGGCGCAGATTCAAGCCAAATATTTAAAAACCTAGATATTAGTTAAGTTTAAAATTTGTAACATAAATAAATTATATAATTTGAAAATAAAGGTAAACTACTTTTAAGTTAAACGGTTTTATTTTTATCAGAGACGATGAACTAAAAACTAGAAAATATTAAAGACCCAAATCTAGGATATTATGCAAGACATATAGCAAAGGCATTCTTTCCGCTACGTCAGCGGATTATGTAATAATCTGGAGTTTTGATTGTAGATACTAAAATATAAACGTGGGTTGCATTCAGATTTTTCTTTTTAAGAGCGTGGAAACAGATTTTTGTATGTCAAATCGTTATTCATATAGCTACTTATACTTACATGTTTTAATGCACATCAACTGGCGTTGAATACAATTAAAATAAAACAACAATTATTAATAAGTAGCTTCCTAAATATGAAACAGATGAACCTGATAAAATATTTAGTATAAGGTACAATACAAGTATAGTAGTAGAAACCACAGCACTGGCAACGCAGTACCTCTCGGGTCTCGGCATCAGACTCAATTTACTCTCATACTTGTGGGGGTTTTATCAAACGTGTTTCTTTAGCTGGTGTAAATAAACAAGTGCATTTAAAAGATTATACACAGAAGACTGTCTGAATTATATTCATTATATACTTACCCCTAACCAGTCCCCATAACTGTTCCATAGACATTGCACAAATACATACGTACCTATATTATATTTTATTACTAAAAAATTGATACCAAGAGACATTTTGGGGTTAATGACTCCTTTCTCCTTAATAATTTTTCTTCTACAGAATCGGTTTCAAGTTATCGGAAAGGAGCTTGTTGTAAGGATGCAATGTTTGTCATTATATATACAACTAGCAGACCCGACAGACGTTGTCCTGTCCAAATTTCAAAAAAATTGTTTGTGATCGTTTAGTGAATTTGTGAAAAGCTATTGAAAATGTGTAAACAAAGTAAAAAAAAGAAAAGACATATTTTTCAGAGATAGTTTTATGAATTTTAATTTTTATTTTTATATAGATTTTGGTCATGTTTTATTTAGAGTTGAAATTGAATCTCCAGGTAACTTATTTACATTTCGATTGTATCGTCGATATTCAAGTAACTAACCAAAGCAAAAGAAAGACTTTTTTTCGATTGGTTTGCTGTGACCTCACAATTTCTGTTATTGCAATGCTTTATGATACACGACATTTTTTGTTTTGTTGTCTGGCGCGTAAACAAACAAATCGGATGGTTTTCCGACACGGGAACAGGCGACATACAATTGACCGTGCGAAAAGCATGGACTTTCAAGATTTATGCCGCATACACTCAACGACTGTCCTTGCGATTTATTTATTGTCATTGCAAATGCAAGCCGCACCGGAAACTGCAAGCGTTTAAAGTCGAATGGCATGTCGGCCGGAATCATTGGAATTCGTGGTATCAAAACGTCTTCTCCTTCGTACTTTCCTTTTAGTATCGTTGCTTCGATAACGTTGTTCATCAGTTTTTTCACTGCAAGCCTGGTCCCATTACAAAGACGTGGCTGGTTGATATTTCGTAACATTATGATTACCGAACCGACTTTTAGTTGGAGATTGTGAGGTGGTAATCCGGGTAATTCGAGCGAGTTTAAAAACTCGGTTGGATAGTTGACGACATCATTTTGGGCACAAACTGAGTCCACCGATTTGAACGTCATCAATTCGCCAGCAATTTCACTTTGAATCTTAAAATTCAATTCGTCGACATCAATGTTTTTCGCAGCCAATATAGCACGTTCGCTCAACCAAACATGATTTTTGTAATTTTGTGCAATGTTTGGGAATACCTTTTGTATAAGTTCGGTCTTTGATTCGGTAAACTTGCAAAAATCGACGGGGAATTGAATGTAGCCAGTTGTAATATCAACGGGGATTTTGCCATTGCCAATGTCCAGCAATTGCTTTGAAAATAATTGTCCAGATTGGTCGTTCTGTAACTCGACACGCATGTTCGTACTCAGTTTGAGTTTCTTGACGTGTTTCCACAAAACTGACGACTTCAAACATGCATTAAGTTCGTCCGCTGGCGTTGACCGTGGAATCACTGGCAATGTTTGACGAAAATCGCCTGCTAATAGAATCATCGCACCACCAAACCGGTTTTGATTGCTTCGTAGGTCTTGCATCGTTTTGTCTAATGCCTCCAAAGACTTTTTATGCGCCATCGTACATTCGTCCCAAACTATCAATTTGCTTTGCTGCAGAACTTTGGCCATCGCACAGTTCTTCGAAAGGTTGCACGTTGGAATTTCGTGGATTTGCATATTCAACGGCAACTTGAGTGCTGAATGAGCAGTTCGACCGCCTTCCAACAATGTAGCTGCAATTCCTGACGAAGCAAGGGCAAGTGCAATTTCATTCCGCGAGCGAATCGTTGCCAAAATCAATGCGATCAAAAAAGTTTTTCCAGTTCCACCTGGAGCGTCCAGAAAGAAAATACCACCTGTTTCATCATTCACAACTTTCATGAGAGAGTCGTAGGCATATTTTTGTTGTCGATTCAATAGCGGCACGTTTGTTCTTAGATATATTGAAAAAAGTGGGCGTAGAAGGGGGCGTGGACAAATTTTTTGTCCGTAAAAACCTGGCTTGGAGAATTACGAACATTTAAAAAAAAAAATCAGCCAAATCGGTCCAGCCGTTCTCTCGTGATGCCCTTACCAACGAACATCATTTCATTTTTATTTATATAGATATACATACATAGCTACATATATTTTTCTTATTTGCTCAGTAGGTATTTATAGATCGGAAGCGTTTATTCTGATCATGCAAGAATCCAAATTTGAGTTATGGATTTGCAGTTTGCGCGTTTGGAGGAACCTTTATTAAAAATAACTTGCACGACTGGATCCAACGAAATTTTACCATTAATTGCAAGTTTGGCTGGAACTCTGGGGGGTTTTTCCGAATGCGCGGCGGATCGTATTGAAAGCGACACTTCGATTTAGACCGTCTTCGCTTTTGCTTATTCTCAAATGCGAACTGTGTTTTCCAGTTTTTTTCCAATTACACTTCTAAGCTTTTTCCCGTCACAAAAATTTATTTTATTTTTTATCCGCAATAAATCCGCCAGCAATCTTTCACCTAAATAGCTATTGCTTTTGATTGGATCAAATCGCTTTTGGAAATACAAAAAACAAATCCGCAATGAAAAGCGATTCGCCGCGCTTTTGGGAACAAGCCCCATGGAATAAGCGTCTGAATTGACAATTGCCATTATCAATTATTGGAGCTAAACATGTAAAATTTTGAAAATTGATGTGATTTAAAAACGGGGCGTGGCACATCCCATAAAAAAAGCATGGTAAACTATGTAGATTTCTCGATAGATACTCATGGCAGCTAAGGTTTTAAAATATGCAATAACCCGGTACCGGGTTTCATTATTGTATATTATGGCTAATTTTCTGACAATATTGAGTGGAAAAGGCTCCACTAGAAGATCTCTAATAAGAACCATAATGTACCTACATGGTAGACATAAGCTTAAGCCCAAACTTGAAATAACTATAATTCCAAGCTAATAGCATTTTTTGTATGTAGGTAATATGGTAATATTCAATGTTATATACCTATCCTTCGTTGATGAACAATTTTTCTCGGTGTAAACTCAGTGGCGTAGCGTGAGTTGGGGCCGCCCGGGGCAAACCCAATTAATGCCGCCCCTAGTAATTTTTTAAACACTAAAAAAAAGGGTTGGGTATGATATATCCTTTTCCAAAATTTCTTTTCCAAAATCCCCTTTCCAAAATCCCCTGTTCCATAATACCCGGTGCTGGAATCCCTTACTCCAAAAGACCCTGAGAGAAAATCTCCACGGGACAAAATCTCCCATTCTTAGATTTGGTGTTATTAATTCTGTCTCGCAAAGTGAACAGGGGATTTTAACGAGGGATTTAATAACTATGTATGAGTATGTAGGTGGGAGATTTTGGCATAGGGGATTTCGTCCCGAGAGATTTTGGAAAAATAGATAAAAAAAAAAGAGAGATTATGTCCAATAAGGGATTTTGGAAAAGGAGATAACGTATAGGGATCCCAAAAAAGAACCTTTGTCTACGGTTTCAACCAATTATACCTACACATATGTATGTCTATAAACTTGGTAAAATTTCTCTTCAAAAAGCAAGTGAAGCAAAAATTAAGTCGCAAATTTAAAATTTCCCCATACTGGTTACATTCCGGGCCGGAGCGTTCGCGTCCAATTTTTCTAGGTACATGGCCCAGCCACCTCAGTCGTTGGACCTTCACTATTCTGGTTAGGTCGATGTCGCTGAACAGCCCATACACTTCGTCGTTGTATCTCCTCCTCCATTCACCGTCTGTAGACGGGACCGAAAATTACTCGACGAATTTCGTCTCAAAGCGACCAAAAGTAATCTCATCTCATCCGCTTTTGAAAGAATTAATGCCTCTACACCATAGAGAAGGACTGGGATGATTAGGGTCTTAAATGGTCACTTTAGTTGTCCGAGAGAGAGTTTTGCTACTAAGTTGCTTTCTAAGCCCGAAAACACAGAGATTAGCGTGAGTTTTTCTTCGTTTAATCTCAGCGTTGGTGTCATTGTATGAGGTTATATTCAATTCAATTATTTTTTTTAAATTAATTACATTAAATTATGTTTGTTTATTAATTAATTAAATTCATTAATTATTTAAATAATTTTTAAATAAACTGATGAAAGCATTTAATTTAGTTTTAAGTAAAAGGAGGATAAATTATATAGGTAGGTAAATAATGCAGGTAGATATGTAATTCATTTTTTTTTTTTTATATATACAGAAAACTTCTCTAAAATTTTATTTTCCTACTTTTCAGCAGGGAAAAATCTCTTATTATTCTTTCAGTATCGATGGTCTCTGTGATTTCCTGTTAATTGTTATTAACAGCACGCGTTCGATCTCAAATTCATCTTTATCAATGTCATCCTCATGAGGTGCAACATCTGAGTTGCTTTCATAGTTTTCATGTTGCTGTTGAAATCTTCGCTGTATTTCTGCACTGAAAGAATGTAGTTGCATACTAGGATCTAGGGAGCAGCATTCATTGGATTTTGTTGTTAATCAACACAAGGAATGTCTGATTACTTACAAAGTTTACCAGCAGTGTTAATGCTGGTAAACTTTGTACGTAATTTAATACGCTGGACTAAAAAAAGAATCCGTTTTGTAAAAAAAATGTTAACCGCTGCAAATTGCCGCCCGGGGCTTGTGCCCCCGTTGCCTCCCTCGCTACGCCAGTGTGTTGACTATAAATTCATAAATTTCTCTCCAATACATTCTTATAATATTCTCCGTGTAATAAGATGAGAGATGCGCCGATGCGCTTAAATTTACACCTCTACAACCTCTAAGGTCTCTAGTTATTTGTACGCTTGTTCAGTATGTATGGGATGTATGGACTCACAAGCTATTCACTGACGCTATCCATTTACGAGTCGCTGCAATCAATAACAAAACAACTTGTATCTGTATTATGGCTCAGTTCAAATGCAATGCAAAAATTCGCTACATCTATATATATAGTAAGTTCCAGTGTAGACAGAGAATTACCATACCTTATCTTCTCTATATACCCACCTAATGACCTGCTATAGAGGCTGTGACTGGTTCTAGGTATACTTAAGAATCAACAAAAATTAGTCGCTTGATAACTCTTGAATCCGTCGGTTGGGTCTGCTGTCCAATAATGGAAAAGTTTTCGATTGTTGTGTGTATATTATTTCTCGTGTCTGTGACCACTTGCTACGAGGTTCCCAAGGCTGAGTTTAAAATATTTTACCCCAAGGGGTTCGAAGTGTCAATACCTGCCCATGAGGGTGCAACTCTGTTTGCTTTCCATGGAAAGCTTAACGAGGAAATGGACGGCTTGGAGGCAGGACGATGGGCCAGAGACATTCCAAAGCCAAAAAATGGTAGATTTACATTCAGAGAACGTGAAACCAGCTTGAAGTTAGGAGACGTTATCTACTACTGGACTTATGTCATTTACAACGGCCTGGGCTACAGGGAAGATGATGGCGCTTATATAGTCGACGCGTATACGCAGCAGCCAGGTGCTACACCCACGATTTCTGTGAGTAAACAACCAACAGTTACCACGGCACCATTTAACCCATCAGGTGGTTGTCACTCGAGTAGTTCAATCATCAATAATGGGATTCCCGTTCGCTGTGCTGGTCAGGTTATTTTCCAAGAAGATTTCAATACCAACCTTGACACCAACACATGGTCATTGGAACGACGATTTACGAGACAACCAGACTATGAATTTGTGATTTACTTGCTAAACAGCGAGGTTCTGAATGTTCGTAATGGAATGGCTACTATCAAACCGATTGCTACGACAAGTGTTTATGGAAATCGCATACTGAATAAGGAGCTTAATTTGGGACCAAATTGTACTGGCGTTCAGGACACATTCGATTGTACGCGGAAGGAAGCCGGCCATGACATTTTACCTCCTTTTATATCGACGCAGTTCTCCACAAAGAATTTCTTCAGCTTCAAATACGGTAAAGTGGAAATTCGAGCTAAGATGCCAAATGCACCGTGGGTATTCCCACAATTTTTCCTCGAACCGGTCAACAGCCAGTATGGCACACTTAACTATCAATCTGGTCAGATGAGAATCGCGTTTAGTCGAAGCACTGGCGGCGATTTCGTTAATGAGCTATTCGGGGGGGTTATTCTCAATTCAGACCAACCATTCCGCAATGAAAAAATGTGCAAGAAGAGCGGTCCTCCAGTGGATTGGTCTGCAGATTTCCATGTGTATACATTGCACTGGTTGCCAAATAAGATCACAATTAGTGTGGACAATGAGGAATATTGCAATCTGGAGCCAGGACTTAATGGATTTTCGAGTATGGTTGTCAACGGCAAGGATCTGCCTAATAAGGAATTTTTGGAGGCTGGCTCATTAATGTCACCGTTCGATCAAGAGTTCTACATCAGGTTAGGATATGGTATCGGTGGACATAACGACTTTCCAGACGACTCTACAATGTGGTCCATACAGAAACCATGGAGCAATCTATATCCGAGAGCAATGAAGCGCTTCTGGGATAAGCAGAAAAGAAATTGGGAACATTGGTTGGGCCCAGACGCAGCCTTGCAAATTGATTATGTTAAGGTATATGCGGTGTAGTGTAGTGTATAACTGATATTATTTTTAAATAAAAATTGAGATTATAATTCCAAAGAAGGCGATTTCATTTTCATTACATTTGTGTTTCAGTTTCTGATGAGGGAAGATGATTTGGAATTCGCAGTTAGTGGCAACTTGATTGTGCCTCAAAAAGTTACTTTTCATCCAAAGGTGGACAAAAATCCAGCTAAAGTTCTGCCAAAATGCCGCAAACTTCAAATGGATAATGTTTCTCGTAACAGCTACAAAATGATAAGAAATCAGAAACAGTCAATAATTTGTGCTCAAAAGTTATCAACCGGTTATACCTATACAGCAGTTACTTATATTTTAGTATTTTATCGAACGTCTGCTAGCAATAACGATGTCGTAAAAATGGAAGAAGGAGGTTGAGTTGAGCATGGTGGTTAGTAAGCTAAAACACTTTCTTCTAAGTAATTAAGACTCAATTTTTTTTATATGGCAGGCCTAACACTAGAAAGAGAGATAGATATCTATTGTGTAGGTATCAGGTTTTCAAAGTCAAGGAATCTTTCATAAAAAGAACAGAAGAATGTGGTCAGTTCAATAAGGATAAGCCATAATTAATATCTTTGCCTTCTTATAGACTGGAGCCTCTGAACCAAAAACTTATAATAGAAGCGAAAAAGCGGTTCATTCACCAATGGGATTGAATCTGCAATGGAAGATGGCTCACTTATACCTAAAGTAATGGAGTGTCAGTTGATGGACATACTTAAGGGTGATTATCGCACTGACAAAAAAAAAAAAAAAAAAAACAGTTAAAGCTCTTCCCTAAAAAATATAGAAGCAATGTTAATTAACTTTCTTCCAAACAAAAAGCAGGTGTTTCCCGTTGTCTTCTGCTTGGATCTGCACTTGCTAGTATAGTCACTGTTTAGATTATGGTGGAGTTGGTGAAGTTATCTTTTTTAGTGACGCTGTTCAACTGGTGATAGTCCACGCAGAATCTCGTGCACAAACACAATATAACTCCCCCCACATAACGGACTTTGTCTACAAGCTGCCTGTGGGCCCAGGATTTTTCATATATTGGTGCTGTACAAAATCAAAGGAGCGCCATTAACGCACGCATACTTGAAAAATCCTAGGCCCATGGTATAGCATGGAAAATCATTGCCGCTATTTATTTTGTCATTTCACACGTATTCACTCACAGGCAGGGGAATTAATTCCTGAGAGAATCGTGTAGGTGCACGGAAGTCGGCGGTCTAGTTCTATGTGGTTTGTGATCTCGTGCTTCCGTTTTTCTTCTTGACTAGTATGACGTTCGAGGAACTTTTTGAAATTTCAATCCACCTTTTATTTTTCATCGTCCTGACCAATTCGGTCAGCTTAGCCAATGGTAGTCGTCCGCGAGGCTGATAAGGCGGTTTCAACAAAGCCGCTGGATCGGACAGTTTAACCGGCCGAGCTTTTTAAGGCAGCGAGAGATTACTTGGTGGAGAGCATACACCACCAACTCGTCTCCAAGATCTGGGCAGAGGAAAATATACCTGGAGAAATTGAACCTCAGAGTCGTTTGCCCGATCTACAATAACGGTGACCCAACTATTGCGCCAACTATAGAGGCATCAGTCTCCTCAACATTGCCTAACACCCTTTATCTGCTGTATACTGTGTGAACGCCTGAAACCATTTGTCAACGATATGATGGTTCCTATTAGAATTGTGGTATTAGGCTCGATAAGTCCAGAACCGACCAAATATGTATTCACACTACGGCAAATCCTATGGCAGAAGCCCAATAAGTCCATATCGATACTCACCAACTATTTTATTGATTTTAAAGCCCCATGGTTAGACCAGGCTTAGAATATTGTTCCCATATATGGAGCTCGGCCCCAAAACGTTCACTTAATTTTACTTGACAGCATACCTACAGAGACGAGCAGTTCGCCTTATTGAAGACTCTACACTCACATCGAATCTACAAGCGTTGGTGCACAGAAGACAAGTCTCTGACCTATGCTTTTTCTATATAGACACTTCCACGGTAGATGTTCCGAGGAACTCAAAAACATTATCCCTGTAAATGCATCTTTTGGGCGCCCTACAAGACAGGCATTGCGCGTGGTCATGACCATGACAACCGCGAGGACATCAACTTGCCAAAACTCCTTCTGTTACAGGACAAGAAAACTTTGGAACTCGCTTCCAGAAAACTACAATTTGCAGCAATTTAAGTGCAGAACTAACATACATCTGCAAGCATCTCGGGGCGCTGATGAAGCGTTATAAGTTCGCCTTTCCCGGGAGAAGTATTTAAAAAAATAAAAAAAATATGACTGAATTTATAGAGACAAGCTACATAAAGCCTTGCGTAATTTTGGCATCTCTGCCAGATTGTGCAGAATGACGATGGAGAACGCTCTCTGCTCCATAAGGTCGGAAACACTCACCTATACCTTTAATGTCAAAAAAAGGATTTAGACAAGATGACGCGTTGTCAAGTGACTTTTTCAACATCATATTTGAGAAAATTGTCCGAAACACGCAAGCCAACGCCAGAGGCACAATTTTCCAAAATGCTGTGCAACTATGTACTGGCATACGCTGACGACAATTGACATAATTGGCGGAATACAGCAAGCTGTCACTGTGCGCTTACAAGTAGCCACACCGAGAGCCACACAGAAGCGGCAAAAATGGGTTAAGTGGTTAATGAGGGGAATTAAATTCATACATGCTGATGTCAACAAGAAGGGACACACAACCACACAACATGGAAGAATTGAACAGAATGTGACGATAGACAGCTACAACTTTGAGCTGGTTATGGATCTTGTCTACCTCTTTTAAAACGAAGAATTAGGTACACTTGTTACAGACAACTGACTAGTAAGGCATTGTCAAGAATAACTAAGGAGACTCAGCATCCCAGTCCTGATCTATGACGCAAAAGCATGAACGTTAACAAATGTAAATATAAAGATATTCTTGGTCGCTTCGAACGTTTGAGTTGACGGGCTTTGGAGGAGGAGATTTAACAGCGACATCGACCTGGGCCCCTACGAAATTGCTTTTCGTTCCGCTTGATGGTATTTTCGGTATTGATTTATTTGTTTTAAGATACGTCAAATAAACTATCAGAAACCATTCCCTTATCGCATTTGTTGTAGAATCAGATTTGCTGTATTTCAATGCTTTCGACATTTGGTGATTTCATTCCGCTTTCAATATAGGGATTGCAAAATATTCCCTACCTGAAAATTTCAATTTCGCAACGAATTACAGAATAGGGCCCCAGCACAGGTCATAAAAGTACGTATCAGTCGACTAAGTGAAAGGGGGCATCAACCAAATTAGGAGTGTGCAACTGGAGGCGGTTAGCCAAAGATCGGGCTAACTAGAGAGGTGTGTTGGTTGTGGCCTAGGTCCACCTCGGACTGTAGCGCCAAGTGATTTAATTGAATGCGACATTTCGATTATAAAAAAAAAACTAAGCGATCAATCTAGGAAAACACCGAAACAAATTTCGGAAAAGAAACCTTTCACGGATTTGCCTACAATCTAAAAATTCAAAAATAAAATCATTGGTGCTTCAAGTTGAACAAATTTTATTCACCAAATTCCAGTACAATTATTATAAGTTTAAAAAAAAAAGGCTTGCGACTCATTTAATCCTTCCTTAAGGGCACCTCCTTAGCTTCGACGCCATCCTTGGTGATAATGTTGATATAAACCGCATCACCAGTATAAATATCACGCTCAGCAGCCGAAATGAAAGTATCAATAGCGACGGCAACGGCACGATCTTTTGTAAGCTTTGGCTTCTCATCCAACAGCATGTTTTTATAACCAATTTGATTGTCCAATACTGGTTGCAACAGAGGTCCAGACGAACCTCCAGCGCGATAAGTAGCACGTTCACAATGTCCAATAGGATCGTAGCTATAGACTACACCCTTACCGTCCTGGTCCAAACCAGCCAACACATTCGACACGTAATACGGGAAGAAGCGCTTATTGTACATCAGAATAGACAGCATCTGAGCAACAGCATCAGTGGACATGGTTTTCTGGTGAGTGTGTACATACATTTGCATACGAGCCTTGACCAAGGCGGTTAATGCAAGAGTATCGCACCAGCAACCACTTGAACCTAAAACCGTCTGAGCGGACAGCTTGAAAAGCTTATTCTGATCACGAGTGTGGATAGAGTAACCACTACTTAGACGACTGTCTGCGGCAATTACCGCAAAATCGTCTCCAGCTATGGCCACGATGCTCCTAAGGAATAGGAACAAAGAAAAGTTGAATATCATTGCTACTTTGCTACTTGAAAAATAAATGTTTCTTACCCTCCATTCGATTCATAGGGCGAGAAATCGTTATGCTGTACTCCGGGTACACGGTATTCGGGAAAACTATCGGTACTCAACATGATTTTATGATTATAGTTCGGAAAAACAAACCTAGAGTTGCAAAAAACTAATTTTTACAAGCCGGATGATGATTCGATGACAAGTGAGTTTTAACAAATTGACAGATGACTGTTTCACGTGAAGTTGGATGGGGTTAAAAATATAACCGAGTCTCGCAGCATAGGGTGATGCTAGCACTATGGAACTCGGAAGTAAAGTAATGGAATTCCAAAATACACAGTTTATTATGATAATGGTCGATTATTCATATTTTTCATATTTCATATTAGGTAGTTTTTTTTTTTTTTTTTGAAATACTTCTCCCGGAAAAGGCAAACCTATAACGCTTCATCAGCGCCCCGAGATGCTTGCAGATGTATGTTAGTTCTGCACTTAAATTGCTGCAAATTGTAGTATTCTGGAAATATATGAGTGACCCATGGCCATACACGCCTTCCCATGAACGTCGTGTCCAGAGAGACAGGTATATTTTGAGTGATTGGAAAGAAGAAAGGTAGATTGCGCAGAAAATCCACTTTCAGAAATAATTCTCGCATGGGTTTGAAGGTTTTTTCTGCACCAGTGCGCTTTCCATACAAATCTTCATTTAGTACATTACATATTTGCGTTAATAGAATGAGGACGACGTTAAGGACACCCGTCCGCTTCGGTTTTACCACAGAATTTGTTAGTTTTCGATATCACTGTTTCTTTGCCTTTTAAATTTGTTTCATTCCACTGACGCCTTGTTTTTGTGTGTAACCAAGTCGTTGATGGGATTCATGAATTAAAAGTTGAAGCACATCTTTGTTTGTAGAGCTTGTAGGCGACGTGTCTATATTCACCCCTATTCCCGTTGGCGTTTGTCGTAAACGACTCGTATTTCACTTCGTTTTTTAGTCGGTGTTTGTATCTCTTTTCGGACAAATGAATTAAGTGATGGTGAACTCATAAAAAAGGAAATAAAATTGTTGACAAAAGTTAATAACAAATTTGAACATCGTTTTACAACGACATAAAGCATGAGTCATATACGACAAACGCCAACGGGAATATGTGTGATTACTTTCACTATGGGATCGATGATATGACATTTTTTTTAGTCCCTTCCTTAAATGCCGTTTTTAATTGCATTGAGATATCTAAGGGTCATTATTCATAACCTCGAGCATATTAAAAAAAAAACTTTCTACCAATCCCACAAGAAAATGAAACACCCAAGTTGCAGATGCAGGAAGTTCTCAGAAGTATGTATAGAAAAATGAAAATAGACTTTGAAATTAAATGTATTTGTGTTGATATATAAGTATTAAGCAGAAGCGGCACATTTAAGCTATATTAATTCGTTGATCCAGTTCCTTTGGCAAATTTCCTTCGATGCGCTCGCGTATCAGGGTGCCTCTGTTTTTAGACACCAATTCCTTAACGGCATAGAACCATTCACCTGGAAAACCATTTTAAGCAAAAACAACATATTAAATCAAGACACTTCATGGTTGTATCAACCCAAATCCTTACCAATTTTAGTGTTCTTCAGACAATCCTTGAATGCTTGACATCCTTCCATACTGCTAAGTACACCAAAGACCGAAAGATCGGCAAGATTTGGTTGCTTTCCTCCCATGAACTTTGTATTCCTCTTCTCGAGCTCAGATGTCCATTTATCCAGCGCATCGTAGATATGAGAACGAACATCATCCGACAGTCCGTAGCGCTTCTTCAACATTCCCGCAATCAACCACATCACAGTTGCACCGGCGTAAACCATTAAATCTCGTTCCCACTTGGGAAAATGCACACTCCATTCACCGGCTTCGGAAAACCACTCAAAGGTCTCAAATGCCTCAGCTCGTGTCCTATAGCAGTTCGGTGAGATCAATTGCACAAGATGTGTATCGGCCCATGTTCTCCACTTGCGTTCTTTCCTACAAAGCAAACAAATGACATGTCACTGGATATAGGATTTTTCGCTCACTTACTCTTGATCCTCTGTAGTGATTCCCTTCGGTGGCTTGTCTTGGTACATCAAGAAATACTTATTCATGATGTCCAGCTTTTTCTTGCCATCGTTGTCGAAAAACGAGATCTGTGGATAGAAATTAACCAACTCTCCGGCATCCTGTTTTGCCGGATCATTCATGTACGATGCCAATATAGATACAATTGCAGTTGAATCTGTTAATTGGACATATTTTCCATCCTTTCGACGAACCAATGCCATTGGTACTTTCTTGTATTCGGACCACTTCAAATCTTGACGTAATACTGCATCAACTTCCACCACTGAATACGAAATACCCATGTAGTCTAGGTATGCACGAACTTTACAGCAGAATGGACATGTTTGAAATTGGAAGAGAATCAGCTCCAGACCGGACGTGTCCTTGGGATTGACATATCTCTTAGTAATCCTGATTTTTGGTAGTTCACTGATAACTTTGGCTTTGATTTTTTCATGTTCCTTATGCGAACCCTTGTCTGTCCAATTTGTGTATAGTGAGTACGCTGCTCCGGAAGCTGCACCAAGTCCTACACCGACGAGTCCGAGTTTGAGAGTACCCCAGCGGTTGGGATTCGCAGAAGCCGCAAATCTGCGAATTTGTTGGGTGTTATTCAATTTGAGAGGTGGTGAAATACTAGAACGAATCAAGTGTCGACTGACGACACCGATTTTATAAGTTGACATTTTCGTTTTTATTAAGTAAAATGTAATCTTTCCACTCGTTGCACTGAAGGTAGGAATTTTTGAAGAATTTTTTCTCATCTGACAGGAAAAGTGATAGAAGTTTCGATACTCGATTGACGACCGAATAATGACATAAGCGTGAGGTACGTTCACAGAGGTACCTACTTTTGGTTGTTGCAATTTTATTTGTTCGTTAAAAAGGCGAATCGCAATTCTTGACACTCCGTTCACATGAACTGAACACATTTCTTGATCGCGCCGGTTCGCGAAATTTGAGTCGTCACTCATCAGTTTCTAGCAGCAATAAATAAATTCGAAAGAATTTTTTATTTGCCAGTTTGTGGAACGCGTTTTAATGGATTCTGAATAAACTTTGAAATTCGCGTCAAGGGTGATTTCGTTCGCTGTATAAAGTTTCGAACTCCAAATTTCGTTATTAAATTTGATTTCTTAATAGGCCTGGTTTTTTACACAATTCTATAGGCCGGTTTTATTGGCAATCTATCTCAGTGACGTAAATTAAAGTAGAATTTTTAACTCGCAATTAGAACAACTACAAACTGCTTGACACTTTCGAGACTCTATGTAGTTGTTGTAATTGCGTGATAAACATTCTACTTTACTTTACTTTACTGAGATAGGTGTGCAATAAAACAGGCCTTTTGATGCATTTATGAATGGGAAATTGCACATTTTACTATTCCAAGAGTTAAGTACCATTCACATGAGAGCGAACGAACGAATTGATGAAATGTGAACAAACAGCTTTTTAGCATTTATGAACTAAAAATTCCACATTTTACTATTCCAAGAGTAGGATAATTAATTATCACATCAAAATGTATTAAGAAAACCGTTTAAATAACAAAATTTCGAATTCCCAACAAAACACCTTGGCGCGAATAGTCAGTCTATTCACAGTTCACGTCATTTAAATCGCGTTCCACAAAGTCACGAATAAAAAATTCGTTCGAATTTAACCTTATTCCAAGAGGAGGATATCTTTGAATAATAAAATGTGCAATTTTCTGTTTATAAATGTATAAAAAGTGGTTTGTTGGCACTTCATCAATTCGTTCGTCCTTTAAGGACCATTCACATGAGAGCGAACGAACGAATTGATGAAATCCAAACAAACTACTTTTGATGAATTTCTGAATAAAAAATTATACATTTTAGGTACTATTCCAAGAGTAGGACAATTAATTGTCTCATCAAAATTTATTAATAAAACAAGTTTAAAAACAGTTTAAACAACGAAATATCGAATTCCAAACTTTTTGCCGCGAACGAAAACACGCCTAGGGTGCGAATTATCAAAGTTTATTCACAGTCCACAACATTAAAACGCGTTCTACAAACCAGCGAATAAAAACTTCGTTCGAACTTAACCTCAAACTACACATTGCTGGTAGAAACTAATGGCTGAAATTCGCTAACTGCCGCGACCAACTGCCGTGTACACGTGAACGGACTGTCAAAACTTGCGAATATTCGTACGTTCGTAGGTAGTTGGTCGCTCTCATAATGATTTGTCATTAATTTCCGTTCGATCAATTTCGTCTTGAAGTATCGAGTATTATAGTTGTTCATCTCTTGTATACTGGATCTCTGTGCAAAATACTGGTTTGGCATCGTATATATACGTGTATACGTATACCCATAAGAAGCTGTCAAACTCGTCCTAGCCCTAACATAAACAAAACCCAAAGCTCTATCGACAAAATTCTCAGGAGATTTGTTTAAAATAGTTATTTGTTTTAAAATTCTAAACATGGAAACGCAATCAACACTAGATAAATTCGGTGAAGAAGATATCTTCAACACTGTACTGAGATATGGTCTCTTTGTGGGAGCAATTTTCCAATTAATTTGCATTGGCTCATCGATTTTTCTCCCAGCCACACAGGAAGTTCAAGGAACCGATGGCGAAATTGGAGAGGTTTGTACCCCACACCAACTGCCAATATGTAGTGATATAGAAGAAAATAAAAACAGAAAATCACTTATCTTTTGCAGGAACAAAAACAAACAGCAGATATAATCAATGCCGCCCGAAGGCAGCACAAAATCCGAAAGCTTGAGAAGAAAAAACGACGATAGGCCTTTCAGTGTTACAGAATGTCTTGCATAAACAAATTGAGATTTCTGCATTTATTGTGATTTTATACTTAATTTAGGCATTAAAACTTGAATACTATGTTGCGTGTTCATTTTTCTGAGGACGACATAGAAAGTTTTCCAAATCGCAGTACGGCAGAGCAAAAACTTTAAAATCTAAAGGAAATCAACTGTGAATCAAATTAATTTGGAAGGAAATAAAGGGCTTACCTAGGTTGTATTTGCACTTGGCCTGATTCCAGACGCATTTATTCTCGTATTTTATAAAACAGTACAATTCCGAATGCAGAACGCAAATTTCCGGGTCATCAGGGGTACAAGTTAGATTTTCACTGCAATCATTGCCCATCGCAGTTAATTGCAAAGCTAAAAGAAGATTGCAACGTTTGTAATTGGAGCCGAGAAATAAATTAATAATTTAGCTTACCAGCGATGAGTAGAATAACGAAGAAATCACGCATATCGACTTTGGCAACGTTTGGGTGTTTGAAGAATGTTAACCAGATTCTGCAGAAGTCACTATTCCCTCACAGCAATGGGTTGGGTTATTTCAATGTTAATTCAGTTGGTAATATGTTTATTTGCGCGAACACTTCATATAGCACCGAGGAGTGGAAAGAACAATTGATATTTACCAGAATTTTCGTTTTGCGTTCGTTTTTTATAAACACAGCTGGTTGTTTTTATTTAAAAAAAAAAAAAAAAAAACAACTTATCACGGAATCAGTGAGAGAATGTTATCTCAGGCAGATAGCATACCTACAACACTAGATATATAAGGAGTCGATACGCATTTCGCTCGTTGACGACTTAAAGAATTCATTTCCACGTATTGTCCCCGATTTTAATGAGAAGGTTGTCTGATAAGGGTGAATCATGAATGATGGAATGCTGTGACTCGTCGAACTCATTAATATAAAAATTGCCTCCGATTGGAGTCGTTGGAGCTTGTAGGTGACGTTTGTGCTAAACCCTGCCGCTTTACTTTGCTAAAGTGAGAAAATATTGTTACATTCGGTTGGGATTTCGAAAAGATAAACCAATTTTCTATTCACTTATCTTTAATAAATGGATTTTAATATGTTTACATAGATAATTCTAATAATTCATTTATTATTATGAAATACAATTAGGCCTATTCGGCAAAATCTTTTATTCTATTATGAATTTTCTGTTATGAATCATAAAAGATATCGACCATAAAAGATATTTTATAAATCATATTGGGGGTTTCGAACTTTTATGAAATTCTGTTATGGAACTTCGAAAATTGAAAATCTGTTACGAAGCTGTCAAAACAAACCACTGAGTTTTAACTTTTTTTTTTTATTCATAGTCGGTAGGCACCTGGACAAATTTGTGCAAAAAACATATTAAAATGCAAGCTGAAATGAATAAGTTATGAATTACTACAAACTTAATAATTGTGTAATAAACACTGGAATATCTTTTTAGGAAAAAGACAACAAAAAACCACGACCGAGCTAAAGCAAATATATTGCTCTTACATGGAGCTAAATCCAATTAGAAAGCACTGTTAGTGTTGAAATCAGTAACCAACTGAATGAATCTGAGATGTACTGGGCGATAGGTTAGGTTAGGTTCAGTGTTGGTTCAGTTAGTTGGTTCAGTGCGCGCAGTCTGAAGCTGGACATTTGCAGAGGAAATGAGAGAGAGTTTCTTTCTCATGCTTGGGATGGTAGTTGTATGCGCTACTAAATTATCTTTTCAAAATGCATAAAACAATTTTTGTACCCATAATAGTTTAGAAGTTATAGCCATCTAAGTGGTAACACCTCCAAATTAGAGGTCACCTACTCTGATCGGCTATAAATAACGGAAAATATGATGAGAATAGGGAATTAGAGGGGTTTTTTTTCTATGACCTCCTTGTCACAGATCACTCGCCTTTAAAATATGGCTGCTGCACTTTTAGAATCCAGAGGGACAGGTCGCGCGGTGGATCTTAAGGCTGCAGTCTACAGATTACAAAATTATACATCGAAAAAGAACTCTTTCCTCTAATGGAGATGCTGCCTTCTTTAGGACTTGCAGAACCGATTGAAGTGTTGAAGATGAAAGTAAACTTGAACAAATCTGGAGTGATGGTCGTCTCCAGGACGACGATGAGATTATTCCGAAAAGCAGGGATCGTATAAGGAACACCAGAATACGTGAGGAACTCAATGCACAAAAGCTACTCCTCCGAACGTAGCAGTGCATGCTTCCATGTTATGAATTTCCATACAAAAGTTCGAACTGTCAAAAAATATTTTACGAGCTCCAAAATTGGTATTCTGAGTGCAAAAATCTTTTATGAAAGGCACGCAAGACACGAATACAAACATTTCATTTCAAATGCAGGTCAATAACGACGTAAAGTTGGATATTTATTTCAAGTTTCGGGTACATCTGTGCAGCCATAAAAAATTTATGGTTCCTTATACTCAACATTTTGAAAATTTGTTGTTACCTACATTTTTTTTTATTTAAAATGCTTTTTTCTCAAAATTTTGTGAGAGGACTTTTTTTACCGTTGTCAGGTTGATATTGAAAAATGGGCTATATCGGGTACCCCCCGCATACAAAACCAATATTAGACGCATGTGTATATTTGACCTAATTGCCTAACATTTAGCATGACATGTGTATAGTGGAGGGTATTAAACCATCGGCTAGGCCGATCGCCGATGATAATGCTTTTGGTTGTTAATCTTAAACTTAAATATTTTGACCATTGACATACTAAAGATGGACTGCTAGCAGCCAACGCTGAAGCAAAAATAAGCACTAGCTCTTGTGGTTCACGGCGGAGAGAAACGAAAACACTCAAATGTCATCGAGTAATTAGTGCGATTTTGTTTGAGTGCTGAGTGTGCCATCTGTTATAGAACGTTCGAAATAATTTGAATAAGTCGTTATTTTGCGCAGTTTCAATGTTTCTACAATGAATTGCACTATATTCTATGTACAAAATAGCAATGGCGTGCACAGGTTTCCTATTTTCGGCTCACTAAACCAAAAGGGCTAGTGCTTATGTTTGCTTCATTTTTCCTCGCAGGTTTGTATGAAACTGACATTACACTAGCAGTTCATGTATAATAGTATGTCAATGATTTTGACGATCACAATAGACAGTTCCACAGTACACATATTACAGGTAATATCTTCCGAGCACTCATTTTCGTTTCGTTCTGCGCATCTGTCAAAAAGGTATGCTTTTCCATAGAGATACGAATGGGGTCACATTGGCCGCGTTCCATTGACCGCTAGTCATCACATTTAAAAAAAATTGGCTTAAGAATTTTCGCAACACAAAAAATTGATTTTTGATCGCCAAATCGACAATTTTTTCCCACTGTGAGCCGTATAGTGTTGTATCGCAGTGGATAACATTGGGCTAACATTTTATCAGAAAGTTAGCTTTAATAAGTGTATAATAATTCCCTAAAAAATAGCAGCTAAAAGCGAAAAGCAGAAAGTAATTAATAAATATTTGGAAATAATATTAAAAAGGACCGCTTTCTTTCCTTTTTAAAGCGGATAAGAGGTTCTGATAGTTAATTTGAAACTGTAAATAATTTCTTTAACCAATTACCTAAAAAAGCTCCAAAATTCATGGTCGAAAGTTATTTAAATCTTAAGATTTTAAAGTATTATTTTTAGCACTTTAGAGGAATAAATGTTGATAATGCGTTTTTCCCCTGCGTCTGGCAGGACGAAAGACCCGGAATTTTCGTCTGGCAACTATATATTAGGACTCAGGGACGCTTGTATAATTAAATAAAAAAAATTATTTCCATGAAACGATGACGTAAATGAGGCGATTTTTTCTGCACTTTAATGAGCGTCTGGCAGCCTTAAGGAACCGTCAAAAACGTCTGGCATTATATGAAAATGTTTTCTGGGTACGAGTACCGTTCCCTGACAAAAAATTAGCCGTGAAACGATGACGTAATTGGGCACTTTTTTTTTACATGTTTGGGGCACTGCCCCTTGCAAATGCCCCAGCTCCAGGGTGCCAGACGGCGATTTCTGCGAACGCAAGACTCCAATTAACAATAATATTTATAAATTTCCCATTTAACGATGAGGTTAGCAAAACGTTCAGTAGATCTTAGACTAGTATTTAGAGTGATGATAATCCTCAAGTGTATGTTGAGACACCGTTACATCCACAAAAACTGACTGTTTGATGTACTTTATGGGTTGGTGGAATAATTGGTCCGTACTTCTTTAAAAACGATGCTGGCCAGAACGTTACAGTCAATGTTGACCGCTATAGAGCCATGTAGAAGAACTGTCAGTTGAGTGTCAATCGAACGCTTCCAGAAGCGTTCGGATTCCGGACGGCTCTGGACTTCCAACCGAAAACGACATTATAGTGAACGTCTGATCCTTATTATGACAATCCGCACACCGCTAAATTCACTAACACCAGGCTAATATGCGCTTTGTATGGGACTAGAGGAAAATGATGCTAGGTATGAAAAATTCTTTATACGAGTTTTTCGACAACATATGAGCAATGTCCTAAGTACGGCGTTGAAATCGGATAATGTTTGGTAGTATAATTGGAAAGCCTACATGACACCGCCTTCAGTAAGTGCCAGAGACCAGTGGTATCGATGCCAAGAGGCCATCAGAGACGCACGTTGCAAACGAAAGCCTTGGTGTATTGGAGAGTTCGCGCCAGCAAAGCAACTCGCCTATACAATTCCGCTGTCAGGCAGAACGAAATATTCAATTTGGACGACGAAAGCCAAGACTTCCGTCCACACGACCAAACTACAGTAAGGATATCGTTATTTAAACTCAAGTCCAACAAGACTGCTGGACTATAGCCCGCGGACTGAACTATTTAAGGCATTGGTTACTGGTAAATTAATCCTCGGTACTTATTGTTTTTTTATAAAATGGACTCACCTTATTATTTGGTAGATATAGGGAGGGGTTTGGACCCCCAAAACCACTACACGCGTTCGCCCCTGCACACAAGAATAAATACTAAGCACTGAAACTGGTTTGGGAATAAAATTTATCCAAAATCTCGCTAACAAGGTGCAGAGAATGTTTTAGGAAGCCCCGAACCTACGTTGGACTTGACAATATCAGCAGCTAGCGCAGTTACATTGACAGTGGTTTTCTCGTTAACACAGCCGTGTCGATGGCACAACTTGATGCAGACAGGCTTATATGCCTTTTGGAAATCGCAAATTTCTTTTTGTCCCTTAGTAGAAAGTACTGTAAACTGACTCGTGTCCTTATATGCCACTTTAGTTTCGTCAAATACTTAAAAGTGCTGGGCTTAAGCATATCTTGCCAATAAAGGGACGATACTGACATTTTCTCTGTTACTGCCCTGCTTACCGTCTTGTTAGGTGGCGAATCTCTTTTGCTAATGTGGTAAATGCTAAATGTTTCGACACACACTAAGGAACTAGAGTGGTTATCGTTATACTGATGGGAACATTCCTGCTGAAATATAGACGCTGAAAGAGCTCATCTCTGTAGGGATGAAGCTCATTTGAATATAAATCGTACTTTTTAATTCTAAAGAAAATAAAAACTGTAAAAGTCGTTATTTATGTCAGTATAATTTTACTATATTTAGTTCATCATCACATTATATGGTGGGTAACAATGTTAACATAGGTTTAGTCTTCCCCCAGGTACGGCTGCCTCTTGGCACATTGCTGGACTAACCACTTTGAAAGCTGCATTATATCAAAAGAAATTTTGTTAACAATAATTGCGAATGAACAAAAATATTTGTCTTACCTCTTGAACTCCTGCAGTTTGTAGACGATAGATCACATGCATTCGAGAATTTCTTATAACAGTTACCGTTGTAACCACATTTTGGGTCAAAGTTCAGTGGACAAATGTCTGGGCAATCCTTTCCCTGTCCATTCGCAAATGCAAACATACACACTGAAATTAAATTTATTATAACAATATATAAACAAAAACACTATTTGCAACTGTCGTACCAAGTGCCAAGAGAATACATGGAACTATTTTCATTATAAAAAATACTTTTTTTTTTAACTTATTCACGTTTGAAAATGACAGCAAAACTAAAGCTATCGGAGAACATGTTGAGGCTTTTATAGAATACGACCTGTAGGCTACCTAAAAGCCGGTTCTTTTGGGGATTTTGCTTTTTTCAAAGCACAATAGTTTTGGTAAACATAAACAACTTTACGAGACCGATGTGCTATATTTTATTATACCTTCCACTTGACGTTATGATGCCAAAAAATCACCAAATAGGTATAGATTATGGTAATGTAAGTAGCTCTTGTAAATAGAGTGCTACAATGCGGAAAAACCCAGCGTACTTTAATTGTAATACTTAACAACGCTTAATGATTGTTGGCTGTATCTACATTGAGCAATTAGAAGAGTAAACTTTTATATATTAAATTATATTAGTTAATTCATTTGAGTCTGTCACACAGAGCTATAGAAGTTTTTTTTGACTAATCTACTGATGGTTAGATACAGCATACAGATAGGAACATTTAGATTTCACTTCCATTTAGCATATTTTAATTCTAGCTAGCTAATCAGCATAAATTCAGCAGGCAAAACAATTTCTATTGCAGACCAAGTTTTTTCGTAGATATATAATCATACAATGGTGGCCTTGTCCTCACAATTTGTATTAATTGCTTACTTAGCGCTGGCATTGTACATCTTAGTTGAAGATAGATACATAATATAGTATACAGTGAGCGTCAAAAGTTTGTAAACAACAATGCTCTTTTAAATTTGTTTATAGGGTCTTGAAAAAGTACTTAAAAACCAGAAATCTGTAAAAAGTTTTATAACGAATTAACAATAACAAAACCAATTTCATTTCGACAAAATAAAATACTTTATAGATACATATTTGAAATAAAAAAATTTCAAGCTACAAAGACAAATCAAAACATCATTGGTGTTTACTCACTTTTGACCTTTACTGTATGTGTATCTATTATATATGCATATACATGGGGGGGGGGGGGGCTTGCTTATAAATCTTACGATGAATTCTTTAAACACAAAACTTACATTCCAATTCATTAAATTTTATTCATTAAATCGTATGTACTTAAACGCAAACATAGCTACTAAAATTATTTTTTTACACACATTTTTTCAAAGCAGAAGACTTCTTGAGTTTTTTTTTTTGACATGAGATTAATCACTTTACATCCACATTAATATCGAATGAACATAATATCACGACAAGTGAACTTAATCTTGCATTCTCCATAACGCTTCAGGACACTGTTTTAATCCTTTTCATAATTGAAAAGGTTCTCTAAACACTAGCTGGGGTCACTGGAAACGTGGCCAAAACTGTAAGCAAGACGTTTATAGCTCTAAAGGAAGTCTTGCCACATATAACTCAAATAACATTTTTTTTTCAGTGTATGGAATTCTTTTTTCTTTTATTCATGTTAAAGCTCATTAATGCTCGTTGGGGCCCTCCCAGTAAAAATCTTTACTTTGTAATCAAATTTTAATAAACCACTTAAGTAGTTACCCAACACTATTAAAAATATTCTGTGCATTTTAGTTAAATATCTAATAAATTTTATTTCCAAGAGCATAGGATTATACCTACATATTTATAATGAAATAACATGGCGCAAAATTATAGTCGCCTTGTATTAAGGCAGGTTAGTAGGCACTAAGTAGCGGCACTCTAACTCCAAAACTGTAGCCTAACTTTTTATTTAATAGACGCTTTTTTATCATCCTACAACTAGTACCGACTTTAATGTAGACTTGACTCCAATTTTTGTCAAACAGGCTCAAAAATTCACAGTTTAAAAAACCAAACTCAGTTTGGGGGAATGTATTTCAACAAATTACCTGTCATAAACTGACAAATAGCGAAAGGACAATAAATTGAAATTATTAGGGGTATTCATGCAACGTGGTTATTTAAACCCTTTTAAAATTTGTTTTCTTAATACAATTTGATTTAAATAACAAAATGTGCAATTTTCTCTTTATAATTGCATCAAAAGTGGTTTGTTAGCATTTTATCATTCGTTTCCTCTCATGTGAAACATCTGATTGGTTTGCCATAATTTAAGCAAGCAGCTATTTGGGGCGTTCATGAAACGTGTGTCCTAAACTTACCACTTTACGCAAATGTTAAACTACGACGTTAATTTTATTTTGTTATGGTTGTTATGGATCGAGAAAAGAATTTGGTGGTGAGAAGCAAATGCTGCGAAAATTGGTGGAGCAACATCAAGTCAACATCGTCATCAAGTTCTTCAAAAGGATTTGACCGGGTTTTATATTTTCTTAATAGCTCAAAGTCTTCAAATATATTACCATCTTCATCCTCGGAATACGTGTTCTTTAATTTCACATTAAAATTCTCTAAAAAAAAAATATAGGTAATTTTGGCCTCACATGAATGACAGATTATTTAGTGCGTAGTTTTAAATTTATTACTAGGTAACAACTTTATGTTGACTATAATTAATAAAATACTAGTACTGACTTTATCACGTACTAAAATAACTTTTCATTATATTATTTGACCATAATGCGCCAATATATGTAATTTTAATAAGTTATTTATTAATAAAATAATTTTCTTCCACCTTTCTGTTCCGCAAAAGTATCTATAACATCATCGAAGTTTAAAGATCGGGCCATAGAATTTTCAATCGACAGAATAGCCAAGTTACGTAGCCTGTTTTGTCCCATAGAGTTTCTTAAATAGGTTTTTATTTATTTTAGTTTCAAAAATGATCGTACAGCAATGGATTTTGTGCTTTGCTTCCTTATTTGTTGTTGTTGTTGTTGTTGTTATTGTCGGTTGTTATGATTTTATTGTTTATCATCCGCCGAAGGAGAAGATTAACCTTTGAAAGCGGATTTAGATATATATACCTATACGACCGACGAGGTGGAGAGGCATCCCTTGCATAATCCTTTGTTTTGCTGTCTTCGCGAAGCCAATTACGGTTCTACGTAATCTGAAGGCATTATAGCGATTGATGACTCCTAAGATCAGTCGATGTGACCTCTAAAACTAATCATAGTCCCGTGTGACCGAAATTTAAATGCGTTGACCTAGAGACAAGAAAGAGTGAGGGGTTGAGAAAAGCCTATTAACGGCTACTGTCAACCGTAGACCGAGTGAGGTCTCAATTGTGTGCATGCGCAACGATGACAATCGGATAAGTGATTGAGCGTTCTCATGCTCAGTGGGGGCCATGTACACGCGCATGTAATTTATTCATCGTTTCATTTGTCACTAGCATACTATCTATTAATAACTGCTTAGCATTCAAATAAATAAATAAATAAATAAATAAATAAATAAATAAATAAATAAATAAATAAATAAATAAATAAATAAATAAATAAATAAATAAATAAATAAATAAATAAATAAATAAATAAATAAATAAATAAATAAATAAATAAATAAATAAATAAATAAATAAATAAATAAATAAATAAATAAATAAATAAATAAATAAATAAATAAATAAATAAATAAATAAATAAATAAATAAATAAATAAATAAATAAATAAATAAATAAATAAATA